>OX104069.1:90084561-90134551 GCA_944474145.2 Dicrocoelium dendriticum | reverse complement strand
CATCTCTGTCCGCCATCTTGGATTTGCTCTAGCTTGTGATGCCGTCTCAAGCTACTTGTGGTTCGTGTTCGAAAGTTGTGGGAAATAAGGCTCATGCACTTCGATGCTTCAGCTGTGATGTTTTGTTCCATATTTCGTGCATTGGCTTATCCGTTGACGTGTTTCGAAAATCGCTCGACATCCGACATCGGTTTTTTCAAGTTATATGTGATAAATGTCGCGGTACAAGACATCAGAATACGCAGCGACCGCAAACAACTACGGGAAAATCTCTCTTTCAGATAGAAACAAACCGTTCACCACGTGGGATCAAACGCCCTCGTGAAAGTACCTCTGTCTCCTCGCCTTCTATTGTCACTCCGCGATCTGCACCACCACCAGCGTCTTCGACCCCGGCCGAACCCCAGGTTCAATGTTTCCCACCGATGGAAGACTCAGACTCAGAAGCTACGAAATGCCGCTTCACTGATCGGTCCGTGAATTTCTCAGAGCCTGTCTGTGAACTTCTGAACACCGAGGATCCATGGACCACTCAAAAGCGCAAGGGCCCACGTAATCGAGTTCAGACGTCACCTGCTGATAAACAACAACCCAATCAGTTAAGCGCCTCTAGTTCTGCTCCCACAGGTTCATCACTGATTTCGCTGAGGCGTCATAATCTCATGGTCTTCCACGTACCGGAGTCAAAAGATGAAAACCCTCAGATACGTTATGATCACGATGTTGAGTTCCTCCAGGGGCTCATCGATAGACTCTTGGATGTGGGCGAGGACAGTGTGACGATTAAACAAGTAATCCGACTTGGCCAGAAAACTAACCAGTCATGTCGACCTCTGAGGATCACCTTTGCAAATCCTAATATGCCGCAGCTCATACTGTCTCGTCTGTCAAGGCTGAAAGGCATAAAAGTTCACATCCGCCGAGACTTGGAACCCGAGGACAGGGATCGTTTGAAGACTGCGGTCATTGAGCTCAAACGCCGTACAGAGGAAGGTGAGACTGACTTACAAGTTGTAAATTTTCGGGTGATCAAGAAGGGTGTACGAACCCGTATCAACCGGTTGCTCAACCTCCAGGCACGTCCCGCAGTACCTCCCAGGACCTCCGTGTCGCATTCGCCAACGTGTGCAGCCTAATGAACAAACGTGACGAACTGTGCCGCTTCGCTGTCTCGGAGCGGCCGGACATTTTAGGACTTGCAGAGACATGGCTGAACTCCGACATCATACCCCAAGAAGTCGTGTTGTCAGGATACTCTTGTTTCCGATGTGACCGAAAATCAAAGGCTCACGGTGGTGTTCTGTTGTACATAAAATCGTCACTATCTGGCAAACTTATCAGTACCTATCGGAGCGAGGATAGTTTATGCGAGCAATTGTGGTGCACAATCCGTCTCAGGCGCGCAGAACTAATTGTGGGGGTTATCTACCGGAGCCCATTAAACCGTTGCTGCGATTGGATACCACATGTACAGAAGCACATGAGCCGCCCTCAGTTCTTACTGATGGGGGATCTAAATTTACCTAAGATAATTTGGCCAGATGTTCGACTTCTTCCCGGTCATGGCAACGTTGAGGCTCAATTCGCTAAAATGACTATTGAAATTGGGGCAACGCAACATGTCATCCAACCGACGCGCGTAACTCCGTACTCGGCATCTTGTCTGGACCTAATGTTTACGAGCTGCGAGCAGAAGCTAAAAGAGATCAGAGTCATCGAACCTCTGGCGAACAGTGACCACTGCTCTATTGTAGCAAGCTTAGAACTGTCGTTACCATATTACAATCAACAGAAGCCGACATTCAACTATTGGAAGACGGACTTCAACGGACTCGTCCAAGCCGCAAGTCAGACTGATTGGACACTACCACATGATGCGTCACTTGAGGCGTGGTGGTCATTAATAAAGGGGAAGCTTAACTCGCTCTGTACTCGGTTCGTTCCCCTTAAGTATCCAAAAATCGGACCTGTCAAACCGCATTGGTTTGATAGGGAATACAGACAGTTAGCGCGACGACGTCGTAAACTTTGGGATAGATACATCAGCTCGGGTTGTGATGAAGATTACGCGGTGTACAAGAAACAGCGTAACTTATGTAACGCCGCAAAGATCAAGAAACGCCGGCAGTTCGAAGAGGAGCTAGCATCCTCGGCCACAACTGCACCCAAGCGAATATTTGCCTACTTGAAACGTCAACTGAAACCTGGAGACGACCTACCGGTCTTAGAGAGCTTAGACGGGAAGACACTCATTTCAAGCGCGGAGCGCGCGGACGCCCTGGCTACGCACTTCCTCACTGTATTTTCCAGTAAACCGGCGGCTGTTCCAGTACCGGCACAGGTTGCGCAAGTCTTGCTCGACAGCCTACAATGTGATGCAGTCGAAGTACATCAGCTACTCGTCAACCTCAATGGTGCAAAGCCCCCCGGGCCAGACGGACTTCACCCACTAATACTCAAGTCCCTATCGATTATCATCTCACCAGTTGTGACAAACCTTTTCAATAGATCGCTCTCTGAAGGATCCGTCCCGAACGACTGGAAATGCTCGATAGTTAAACCGCTTCCCAAGGGTGGTGATCCGAGTAAAATAGAGAACTATAGACCGATCTGTTTGACTTCGGTATTATCCAAAGTTCTCGAGAAGGTTGTGAAAAAGTGTCTGCTGTCGTTCTTCGAATCGATGGACGTATTGACGCCAGCGCAACACGGCTTTACGAAAGGGCGATCCTGCATCACCAACTTGATGTACGCAAACCACCAGTGGGTTCGAGCTCTCAATGAACAGAAGGATGTTGACGTGGTGTACATCGACTTTAGTAAGGCGTTTGACAGAGTGAACCACGAGGTACTCCTTCGTAAACTGAGGACATACGGAATCGGTGGCACGTTACTTCAGTGGATACAAGAGTTTATTGTGGGACGAAGGTTTAGAGTACAGGTCAATGACTATCTGACAGAATGGTTCCCATCGACCAGTGGCGTGCCTCAAGGAACTGTACTTGGGCCAGCATTATTTCTTATTCATATCAACGATCTTCCGCAGCAGCTCCAGTCACCATGTGTCCTGTTTGCAGATGATTTGAAAATCTGGAGGATCATTGAAAACCAGGACGACTGCGCTCGCCTCCAGCATGACTTAGAGCGACTGTCAACGTGGTCCACTGAAATGCAACTCCCTCTTAACGCAAGCAAGTCGGAGTTCATCAGTATCACCAGACGTCCAGCCACTCGATCATACACCTTGGACGGCCAGTTGCTCCATCCCAACACATCTGTCAGAGACTTAGGAGTTCTCTCACGACATGATTTAAGATCACTAGAAAATACAGAGAAATTGTACCGTGCGGGACTTCGTATGCTCTGGGCATTACGACGCAGTTTCTCCACATGGTCCGAAGAAACCGTCCCTCGTCTATTCACCTCGCTCATTAGACCAATCCTTGAATACGGTGCCCCAGCTTACCATCCGATAACCCAATGGGAAACTGAAAAACTGGAGAAAATACAGCATATCGCAACTAGAATGATACCAAGTCTACGAAAGCTTCCATATGAAAAACGTTGTGAAAAGCTCGGACTCTACACACTATCCTATCGCCGAGTAAGAATTGATCTTATTATGACCCATCGAGTACTACACTTGAATCACTTCCCCATACTGCGGCCAATATTTCACCTGCGAGAACCCTGTAACACCCGAGGACATCGTTACAAACTCAGGGTCCCCAGCATGAACAAAGTATCACATCAGCTTTGTATCGAACGAAGAATCGTAAACTTAGCACCACGCTAAAGTCTTGGTACAATACGCTAACATGTGTGTGAAATGTTATAGCATCTCTAATTTCGTTCATCTTACGGGCCTGACCAGATAACGTTACAGTATCGTCGAAAGTACCGCTGTATGGTACACTCTACCCTTCAAGGCGAGAGTAATGTCGCGCCGGCGGTCTAAGGGGCATATGTTAGCAAAAGCACTTCGAGCTTTTGCTATGCGGTTCGTGATCTTATCTGCATTGCCAAGGGTGCATATATAACTTTCCAGCTAGTTTAATTTCCGGACGTCTTCTAGCTGATCCGCACAAAGGGTCAGCGCAGGAGGCGATCCTTTTCATTCTTGGAGGAAGGCTTTGCACTTCGATTGTGCAAAGCAAAGCACGAAGCGGCTGACCGCTAGTGCTAATCCGTTCAGCGCGTCTTGGCTCGTCTGGTAGCTGTCGCTGCTAAGGGCAATGTCGTCTGCATACTCCAAGTCAAGAAATCGTTTTCCTGGGAGTAGCTCCACACATTCTGTCATTTTCTGTAAATGAAATTTCCATGACTTGGTCAGAAGCGAAGTTGAAGAGAAAAGTTGACAGCGGTCATTCTTTTGTCACACCGCTGGAAATAATAATGGGCGGCAACAGCTTACCGTAAGCCCAAGCTACGCGCGTATAATGCTCGGTGAATATTTACATAATTCTCGGACAACCCATTCCTGAGTAGACAATCCCAAATGGCACATTGATCAACCAAATCGAAGGCACCTTTGATATCGAGAAGCACGACTACGGTGGGCCGCCAATATATGTGACGGTGCTCCAACAACTGACGCAAGTTAAAGATGTGGTCGATGCATATGATGAAACCTGGCTTGCTTCTCACTAATCTGGCTTTCAGAAGCGCCAGTCGGTCTTTGAATGATCATGAAAGCGAGTAATTTGTAGGCGATGGAGATCAGACTGATTCCTCTATGGTTTACAGCATACCGAACGCAATCCTCATTTGAGATAGTAACAATAACGGAGCGTTTTCAGTCGGTTTTGACATTTTCCTGCTCCCACAGTTTCACTAGTAATTTGTATAAGACGTCAACAAGAGCAGGGCCCCCGAATGTGTAGAGGTCTGGATGGAGTTCATCTGGTCCCGGAGCTTTTTTGAACTTCAACAGTCCAACCGCACGTTTGACTTCTGAGCGAGAGTGCGGATGCAAAGGGACAGCCCACGGGGCAGGGATATAACTGGGCGGTGAGAAATCGAACAGTTCTAGCAGAATAAATTAATTTTCAAAATGCTCAGCCTAACACTCTAAACGTTTTGACAAATTGTGGATAGGCTGTCCACTCTCGTCACGAAGTGTTTCACTAACAACAAATCACTCGCTGCCCGTTTCCCGTATCAGACGGAATAACTTTCCGGGGTTACCAAGGAAAGCAGTCACTTCCATCCCTGACGCAAGAAGAGACCACCAAGGTTCGTGGTCTCTCTTCAGGCTAGCACGGAGTTTTGCCCGAAGGTCTTTGCGAGTTTCATTGTGTTCGCTTACAGCCGGAATATGCCGGCAAGCATCGATAAGTTCCAGAGACTGCGATGAGACCCAATGTTCAGGTTGCCTATTAGACTTACCACATAAGGATTTGCCCGCTGTTAGTAAGATCTGGTGAACATGCAACCAGTGACCTTCAATTGTCTCCAGTGAGCGCTTACTCACCTCGCATGTCAGCGTACTTTGATAGAAATTTACAAAAGCTGGTTTTGTCAGTTGGCTAGTGTCAACGCGCTCACAACGTCGTCGTGGGCGTCCGCCAAAACGGATCTGCATTTCAACACATACAATTGCATGATCGGTGTCCACACATGTGCTCCAAATCGAGCGACAGTTCTGGATGCAGTCTCTCCAGCAGTAACCGATTGCAATGTGATCTATTTGCCTCCGAGGCTGTTTCGATGCTGGTGTGCGCCAAGTCACCCTCCGGTGAGTGCTGAGTCGGAAGTTAGCGCTCGAAAGAAATAAGCGGGCATCTTCACACAAATGAAGTAACCGCTCACCGTTATCATTACGGGAGGCTACACTCTGCTGACCGCCCAGATGCATTTCATCAGTGTACAACTTTCCAACTTGTACGTTCAGATTCACAGCTAGCACAACAGTGTCCGTGCTTCTTTTGTGGCGAAGGAGCTGGGTCAGTTGGCGGTAGAAGTTGTTCTTTACCGAACCATCGCTACAGTTAATGGGCGCGTAGGCAGCGATAATGAATAGACACTTATTAGTCCCTCGCGACTTCGAAGCTTTGAACGGGTCAGCCAATCGGACCGCACATATCCGGCTACTGATTGAAATCCAATCAACCAGAGCAGTTTCAGCCCATGGACTCAGGGCAATACCAACATCGGCTTGTCCGGTGCTCGAAGCTGCATCGTCACCGGATAGGCGCAAGGAGAAAATACTGTTTGCGTCACCTGAAAGGGATCGCAGAGTGAGCACAGAGCTCGAGTCTTTCAGGCGGGTCTCCGATAAGCAGCAGATATCGATCGAGCGGGTCTCTAATGTTCGGGCAAGTGCCGCATGTTGACCTATCTGTAGCGTGGTGTGTGCATTGAGGCATGCCAATCTGAAGGAGGATAGTGGGCTCCAAATGGAAGCGGATGAACTAGAATGGACTGCTTGGTTGAACATGGGCTTGTCGACAGGGCAGGAGTGGAGCTTCGCGTTTGCATGTGAATTGAAAGTAGAAGATAAAAGTCTAGCAAACATGTTAGGTATAGGCCAAGTATCGGGGGGGGGGGGTTGAAAACTGGGGGATAAAAGTGTAGTAGGATCAGGACCATATGGGGGAAAAAGCGTAAGAGGGGAATAAGAAGACGGGAAAGCTTGTAAACCTCTATCCACTTTGCACGTTTCAGCAGATAGGGCACCGTTGATTATCCTCTGTGGTGGCCAGAGCATAAGGAAAATTTTGAAGAGAAATTTATTATATTGCGTGGGCAGGATACTGTCAGATTGTCCAGGCCTAGACAGGAGAATGATTAGGGTTCTCAACCAAAGTATTTGGTTCAAAAACCTGACCGCAAGACAGCGGGTTTGGCCTCGGGCTACAAGGAGTCCGTTTTAAGGAATAAGGTGCCACCCTCATTCCAACCCCCAACCTGGAGGACCAAGAGGCTGAGTTTGTCTGGCCTCTAACCACTGACCAATCTGGTACGAATGGCTCTGAAGGTGCAAAAGCACTACCCAGCATAGCTCAATGGATCACTGAGGCACACAAACCATGGCATCACGGTAAGGTCCAGCCTCATTGCTCATAAATACCAACTTGGATGGGTTGACCGGGAGGCGGACTTTCGCTGAGCCCATGATGTGGTATTTGAAGTAGGCTGCGGTCGTCTGGGTTGCTATTCACTCTCCAACTCTTCAGATCGCCCGCATACTGGACACAAGGCGATCGAAGAAGATGAGGTAGGTCGATGATGCGGATTAGGACCAGAGTGGGCCCCAGCATCGAACATCGGGGTACTTCACTATTGGAGGGTTACCGGTCAGTTAGATAGTCATTGGCCTGTACCCTCCACTTTCGTCCAAAGAGAAAGTCCTGGATTAACTTGTGCAGTGATCCACCAACACCGCACAATCTGCTTGTGTAGGAGGACCCCAAGGTTTACCTTGTCGATGAAACCATCCGGAGTGGAATCAAGGAAAGAGGAATCAGCTGGTAACGGATAACTGATTGGTAGCAGATGAAGGGGTAGCGTGTGAATGTGAGTAACTAGCAGAAACTAACAAGTTGAGAGCGATATTGCAAATGATTAGTCCATATTTTTCAGTGGATGTTATACTACCCGATTGCCCCAACCCGATGTAGGGAGTGGTCTTAAGGGACTCCACCCCGAGCCATTGGCTAAATAGCCTGCCCGCAAGACTGCGGGGTGATTGTAAGACTGAGTCTGAACTCTAAACATTGAGCTGTCTGGTATGAGTTGCTCTGAATGTGCTTGAAAGCGCAACCCATCGTAGCTCACTTGGTAACAAGGTATACAAACCCTCGCACTTCGTTAAGGTCCTGTCTCGTTGCGATAGCTTGAGTGGTGGTGTTCTAGTTTTAACCATTCTTTTGCCATTTGCATACCTGGTTTGCTCTTACTGGTAAATTTGAGTACCAGCATCTCTTGTCATTTGTGCCTGTCGGATCAATGAGTGAGGCACAGTAGTTTCTGATTTCATCGTAATTCTGCCATGTGGTATCACATGCGCTTAGCATATGTTGCCTTCAAATCTTATGCCTTCTATTGATTCGTTTAAGTGTTCTTCTTTGGATCCAAATGTTGCTCCAGTGTAATACTCGTAATCGTAAAAGTTTGAGGCTCCTCATGTGGCCCAGTTTACTTTATCTTTCTATTCATTTCATGCGTCCTTCGCCGACATGTGAATTTATAGGCCCCAGTCAACGGTTGTTGCTAGGTTTTGCAGCTTGGAATGGTCAGTAATAATTTGTTAGGTTCCCTGCTCTTTATCAACAATACTGACATAACACATAACCAAATTTTATGACTGAATGGTCACTATTGTTAATGGAGGGTCGTAAGCGACAGACTCAACCATGAACTCTTCAATTGTCAAGATTAGGTCCAGTAATCATGACTTGTTTGAACCGCAGTGTCTGGATGGTCAATTCACATGGTAATACACAACTGTCATGTCCATGAATTCCAAGAGTTTTGATTTGAGTGATGCCCAGTGGGTGGACACTGATACTATTGCAGTTGCATTGAAGTTGCCCATTATAAGGCAGTGGGGAAACTTTTTTAAAAAACCAACTTGAGAGCGTTTAACAGAATGTCTTCACTGTCTGCGGCCTGTGGACAACTGCTAAGAGGCAAGCATCACGCATCTTATTCTAGGGTCCACCATCTCGAAGTGCCAGCCGTAGTCGCCTAAAGAATTCGTCGGGAATAACAAGTGAATGCACGTTAAGGGTCTCACATTTCAGTAATGTCGTTGTTAGCTAGTAACACCGCCACGGCGAGATCGACGATCATATCGTATGACCGGGATTTTATTGAGTTCAATCTCTGAATCTAAAAGGTCGTTTAAGAGGCACATTTTAGTAGTGCTATGAGCTCCCAACTTGTTGTTTCATATCGATGTTTCTTTTACGAAAGCCCGGAATACAGCCCTTGATGGCTGATCTTGCAGGATTGCATTTGTTGACGTGTTAAGATTTCGGTTCGTTGTGTTCGCCCGGCACAAATATAGCCGGTCTGCTTTTTTGAAACGTCTGTTTGTATGGTTGGCATAGTTGCGATAGGAACAAGTGAGACTGACTTTGCTGTACCTGGGTTCTGCACTTCTTGAAGGAATGATCTTAACCGTATCTCTAGCGGCTCAAGTTGCCAGTTGCCATGCAACGCTTGGATCGCCATTGATTTTATCTTGGAGGTGGCCAAAGCAACCTTCTAAACGTTTG
This sequence comes from Dicrocoelium dendriticum, assembly GCA_944474145.2. Lineage (NCBI taxonomy): Eukaryota > Metazoa > Platyhelminthes > Trematoda > Plagiorchiida > Dicrocoeliidae > Dicrocoelium > Dicrocoelium dendriticum. Next base: position 90,125,327 of record OX104069.1, on the reverse strand, counting down.
TCCCGCTACAGTGATAGTTTGGGTAGGCAGCTAGACGAGTAATTTCAAAGCTACGACGTTTTACTACTCGCAGAGATTTGTGATGTGATTCCACTCTTCACTGTTGTGCTTTTGTCTTTCACTTTCAACATCATGCTTCAATGCTGGCACAGCGTAATCCAGTGCCGCTTGCTTCATCGCATTCTGACTTGACGCGCTCACGTTGGATTTCCTCTTCTCTCTTTCTGCCCATGGTCTGTCCGGAAAATTGCACGCACCGACTTGAGTTCAATAGAATATGACTTAGTAAGATATCTGCCAGGTCCCGTGTGTTGCCAAAGGTTACTCTTAGTAAGCGAGATTCCCCTACCTGCGGAGATGATGGTTTTCCTAAAAGTCGATTAAGACTAGTTGGGCGAACATTCAGTCCGTGTGCACAGGTCACCTCAACCCAGCGGTTTTGATCCTCTGTTTATCCACCTTTGAAGGATTCGCTAGTGAGTTCTGGGATGTTTGAACAAATCACTGTCATCGCCTGTTGGTTGCGTAGTAACTGGTTATTATGCGGTTCCTGGTGAGCGGAGAGCTGTCGTGTTGGTGTGTTGTCATGCTTGGAAAACAGGCTAAAGCTAAAGCATGACGGTTTATGTGCTACGTCCTTAGTCGCAATATCTGTAGGAGACAAATATTGTTGCCCAGCTAATAACGGGGTGATCGCGCAATTTGTGCATAACTCTGCATAACTTGCAGCAATTCATGAGACTTGGAGGCCCGTTCAACCGGCCAGTTGACACAGCTTCTGGTCACCAGTGGAGTTCGCTTTTCGCTGGACTGTGTAGCAGTTTTGCCAGAGCTTTTGTGTTTTGACAGACTTAGTATTTGGGCTAGGTAATACACTAAACTGCAACTCGAGTTCATGGATTTTCCCCGCGATGCAGCCGCTCGTTTCTTCTGCGCTACTGACGTAACAGCCAACGTCTCACACCACACCGTAAACGTTAGAACAGTCTTAACTATGGAACTAACTGAAAATAAATCCCAGAACCACAACATATTTAACGCTAAGCTGCTCATTCCTTTAGTTTTAAGTTCACATGTTGTGTCGTAGGAATTTGCACAGAATATATTGATCTACGTGATAATACCTGTTGCCCACTTGTCGGAGCTACGATTCACCGGTCGACAAACTTCCCCTACTCATAGCCCAATGGTTCGTATACACTTTATGTCACCCGAGTCAAACCGATTAGGCTGCTTCAGTTTTCTGCTCGGCTAGCGGGAACTGTTGATGTGTCAGCGGGTTTGGTAGTGGTGCGTCCTTGGTGCACGGGTGGATAGAGTCACACAGGCTTTGTGCGGTAAAATGTACGTAAAAATACTGTGGTAGGTGTGAGACGACAAAATAGCCTGTAGATACGGTGTAGAGTACTTATGGTGGCCTTAAAGAAGCTCTGGCGAACGATGTTTGAACGGCACTGCAGAAACTCAAAAAAGCAAGGACTCCCACGTAAAACTTAGGGAATAAACTGCCGAAAACCGCAATTTCGGTTTACCAGCTTGTCGTTGGACTTACTTTGAAAAGATAGATGGTGCTAAGTGGTCCGAGTTAGGTGAGCGTGCTAATGTTAAGGGATAAGTTCACTTTAATGTAGAGAATAACTTTATACAACCTGCAAATAGTAGGTCACTAATGGCCAGTTTCGAGATAAAAATGAGTAAAACATTTGTATTTATGATAGCAGTTCTTTAGTGCTATTAAGCCGTTGTAAGGTACTTAATTTGGTTTGACATGTGCTTCGATTACCAGGGTTGAAACGTTGCTGTGGCCAACTAGCCGACTGCTTTCTTGATTAGCTTAATTACCCTAGCGCTTTAAAAGTGTGCACTTCAACACAGATACGGCGCAAACCAATTAAACTGTTAGTTGATTTCATGGATTAAACTGTCCTGAACATCATAATGAATTAAGGAAGCAATTTGGCTCCAGTTGTTAACGTTATGAATAGGTGCATTTTCCTAACGTTTCAAGATACTATTAGTAACTCACCAACGATGAGCCTGGCCCACGGAAAATTTCGTCTTCAGGGGAAGCGCTCTGTATAGAATTCACCAACGTTGTAACAAGCTGTTGTAATTTATCTTTGTTCAAGGTTAGTTCTAAGTCATCGGACTGCTTCCGCTTCTTTTGTAAACCTGAGCGATGTAAGTTCATTCGCGCAAAAGAGACGACCATGCGGAGAACAAATGGCCACGGTCGAATTCCGTTGTACCAATTAGTGATGCTACGCGCAGTGAGTGCATCACCAACGGCTTGGTGGATACCACGGGAGAAGATGTGCATTATTCGGACGTAATCTGTGGAAGATGCTCCATAACGGTACAAAGTGAATATCAGTCGCTCAAAGGCCAATCCGTAACTGCTCACTTTGAAGGAGCCATAGCCCGGAAGAGGTGACTTCTTGTCTTCGAGCCATAATAACTCTGTCGGTAGGTCGTGCAGCAAGGCGATTACATAATCCGGCTGACTGTACAGAAGATGACACAGTGGTCCATAGATCAACATACGCCCGCCGTTAATGTTATGTGTTTCAGATTTCTTGACCTGCGTTCGGGCATCCACACCGACAAGTCGAGGCAAAATTGGACGCTCCTTTAGAACCGATTTCCTTTGCCTACTGAGTCGAATCTGGACAAGGAGTTTTATAAGACTACTGGAGCTAGATAATTCTTGATTAATGACGACCAGTTTGTCTATCGCAGTGAGAATGCTTTTTCCAAGGAGGAAACAATTCATCTCCATCTCAAAGGCTTTCTTTGCTGCATGACCAGAAAGGAAAGGGATACAGTCAGACGCAAAATCCATCAGTGCTGCGTTTCCCATGATTTGTTGGATAGAGGTATTTGGTTTCTGCAGATGGTATCCATACTCGTTGGTTCCGACGTCAACACAGCTTTGCATCACGAGTCTAAACGCACGAAACCACTGCCGTACTTGGTGGCCACGCCAATGCGCCTGCACTTTGACTATCAGAGCAGCGGAACGCCTGTGTTGTGATAAAGAAGTCCGAAGCTTCCTCATGGCCAGGGTTCTTCGCCAATTTCTTTGCAAGCAGCGGACGGCGTTAACGCTGTGAGGGCTATGTAGATATGCCAATCGCCTTCGGTAAGCTTGTTGAACGAGATATCTGCGCCAGTTAGACTGTATGCGAACAGCACATAAATTTAAAAGATGGCTGGACGTTTTATTGAATGCCGTTGCTCTTAAGGCGTGTGGAACATCAGGCACTTCATCCAACCTCCTTTTCTTCTCGCACTCTCGTGGATAATCCCACTTGTTAGACCGGTGCAGTGCCCAGCCTTTCACTGCCTTTAAGTCGTCTTGTTGAGGAACGCTGGATGTCATTTCAGTAAATACTTGGTGCTTTCTGCTGTACTCCGCATTCAGCTGCGTAATAATCGCTACACAATCTTCCCGATTCAGTAGGCCACTGTCTAATGTTGGTGGATCGCATACTCCTACTGGCCACCGAAGTTGAGTTAAGTCATTGGTCCACACTGTTTCCATATTTGGATGGCTTGAGGTAAGAGGCCAAACAACAAGCTGATTAGAGTGAACATTGTAAAAGTATGGAACTTCGAAGCGGCTAAGAAGAATTTCCTCCTCTTCGCTTTGCACTCTCAAAGCCGCATGATCGAATGCTGGAACATGATTCCAAATCCAACCAGACCCGATTTCATGGGGGCAAATGCTCTCCACATACGCAGCCACCGGACTTATATTACCGACTGAGGTTGCAACTGAGCTCAACCCACGAAGATATCCTGTCGATCGAACCAATCGCTCTTTTCGTACCTGACAATGTATTAAAGGAGCATATGAGCGTTTACATCAGACATGCGTAATGGGATACAGTTGCTGTTTTATTTTTGATGCACTACCATCAGTTAATAAAGACGTCCGTAATTCGGAGAATTTTTACTAATGTGCAGTAGCTGGATAAGGCACAAAGAGGGCGGAGAACGTGCAGTGCCCAGAGCTAACGAGGTTCACCTTGACAAAATATGAGATGCACCCTGAGTTTGCTTGTTGTGGACCGACTATTTGATGCGTACCCAAAAAACCTAGTTACGATAAGGCTTTCTTCGCTTCATTGAGCATAATACCATAGGGTTGGAAGTCAACAGCTGTTTGTATTTCACCGATTTTGGCTCGTTAACTGACTAGGTGTCTTGACCATCCAATCTGACGGTCCGACCCAGAGTCTCTAGTTCTTACTATTGGGATAACAGATCACAAGGTAAGCAGGCATGCCAGTAGTAACAGTCATCATTGTGTCCGGACAAAATGTAAGCCGAAGAAACTCATGGATTTTCGTCTCTGCACACTTCTGCATCTCCATGCTTCCCACGTTCTGAGGCAACACTCACCTGCGGTGTCGTGATGGTCAGAATTTTTTCGTTGCTCCTGATTTTATAAGTTTGCGGATTCAAATTTTTCGCACATCGGCCTAGGTACGCTCATTCCATCGGGCTCGATCAGGCATTCCCATTGCGCAAACTTTCACAAGGATACTATTAACGGATCAACGTCTAACGCCGGTTTTCAATTCTGGCTGTTTCAGCATAGTCTTTCGCCTACGAGTGCACCACTGTTCTACCAAAACCAACCCTATCTATAGCTGAATAAGGTGACTAGAAGCAATTACAAGAGCTCTCACGCGGCATTGTGAACCGCGTTCCATCGAACGAACACAAATCTCTTTGTCTGGCCGGATTTGTGCGTGTACGTTTGTTGGAATTTGCGGCATAACGTGACGCGGCACGCCACGGAGTTGATCTCATGGCTACCTGTGCCCAGAGCGGTAGATTACTGAAGGGCAATCAACCGTTGGCGGCATTCGGACCACTGAGTGCTCTTACATCCGGTTGGTTTGTATCGATCGTTGCATTGGAAACAGTGGCCTGTTTGTACCCGTGTGATAGATAGATAGGTCGCATAAGCCTCAGTGTGCCCTATGCTGAGACTGATGTTGCATTCATGATGCTTCTTCACCGCAGTTGGGCTAAATCAAGTTACACTTAAACTAGGTAAATCGCTACCTGTCAATTAGATTCTCTTGAGTATGTGACTAGGGCAAGAGACGTCCGATGTGTCACGGTTGTAATATTTCGTGATATCCAAAAAGCTTTCGGTTGTGTCTCACACAACTTATTGTTGCGGTATGGTATCACAAATTCGCTTCTAGGTTGCTTGTCCTCCTATCTCGAGGGTAGAAACCAAGTAGTCAAAATCGGTAACTACACTTCTGAAGCCACTACAATCTCTAGTGGAGTGATTCAAGGTAGCTGCTAGGCCCGCTTTTATTCTTCCACTATTTCGATGATCACCTTGATGAAATCTTGTACGGGAAGCCATTCCTCTTCGCTGATGATGTTAAAATTGTGCATTGTTCCGCCCGTGGGACACGTAGTCCTAATTTAGCCTGTATTCAGTCTGACTTCTCCGCATTGGAGCACTGGAGTAACTCCTGGATGTTACACTTTGTTACTGACATGTGTAATATATTGTACCAAGGCTGTGGCCCTTCTCAGAACATCCTAACATTAAACGACACCTCTATTCCTGTGTGTGGCGCAGGCCGAGACCATGGTCCAAGATGTTCCGCCTCAATTAATTTTTTAGAGCAAGTTATATTCTTGCAGGCTTCTGCCAGAAATGTGATGACCTACCAAGTCGAACTCTTATCTTGAGGGATTCCAGGTTTCAAGCATTTAAAATATGTGTTAAGCCGAAGATTGGGTACTGAACGATAGTACACGGTAATCTGAGAAAAGTGGACATCACAGCATTAGAAAACATTCAACGAGCATTTAAAGGTTTTTGAACATGTCTATGTCATACCATGTGCCTTCTATACCGCTTAATATTCGGATTAAGCTTCTCTGCTCAGCCACAACTCGAGTTTCAGACTCGCATGCGCTACAACCTACGAAACAGCGAATGCACATTGCAAATACAATGGTATCGCACCAAAGATCCGCTCAAAATTTTGCTCCGTAAAATATGCGTTATTATGGAACAAACTTCCATCGTGTATTAGAAACTGCACTCCCTATCCGCAATTCACACTCATAATTAATATTCACCTGACTGTTTCAAATATCTGGTCGACACTTAGCCAAACCATGACTCTAGACGATTTTGTTAGAGTAAGGTCCTGGATGCACTTGAAAGTCGTCATATCCCCTATTTGTTTCAATTCTATAAGGTTACTTATATATAGTTACTTTCTTGAGTATGTATCTATAAACGATCTTACTCCTATCAATCGGTCTAACCAATTTTGTTTTCTCCTTTGACGCACTGGTTCGTAGATGCATAACGCCTTTCAAGCTGATGTCTCTGTACCATCGTCGTCACTCGCAAGGCGTTTCCATCAAACTGTCACTGGTCTATCTGCAAGCGAGTATATTCATTATTATCTTTTTTCATTCTTCACAGTTTATATACTTATTTGTTTCATTGTTGGCCATGAGTGGCTGATCTCTTGAGATGACCGATTACAGCTTCCAAACTATAAAAAATTATACCCATGCAAAGCATATTGCTACTGACTCGCTGGATTAAAACAAAAAGAGCCATACTCGATTGATCCGGATGATGGAAACGACTGAGACTTCATCGCCCATAATGGATGCATAAATCAGCCCTTATAAAAACATTTGATAACCAACTGATGACCTACTCACTATTTTGCCACACCAGCACAGAGCCAGTTGGAGCATGGAATTGCGGGTGAAACCCATCCTGGTAATACCTTGCATGGAAGCAAGTCCCCTAGGGATAGTTCCATGGATGGCCGTATTACCTTACTTGAACTTTCCGTGAAATCTACATTTATTATTGTTCCCAGGTTCGTAATCTCTCTAATACTTTCAAGCTGCTAATCACTTCAAAAAACCCATTTGGGAACCATTGTACAAAACATGTATAATTAACTGTATTATGCCATCATGTTGTACAAGTTGATAAGACCACTCAATTTGTCTGACCTCAAACTTTCGAGGAGTAAAACATTTATTTATTTGTTTATTTGTTAAAAGTCCCGCCATCCCAATAAATCAACATCAACAAAGCCGAAGACAGTATATATATATGTCTATAAAATAGATACCGAGCAATTGAAAACCATGTAATGATGGTAGTTAACAACACAAATATCACAAAGTGGAAAGTATATAAAGTAACATATTTTGTTTTCCCTACGCAGCCTTGTCTTTTATCAGTTTACTGCTTACGGTGGTTAATCAATAGGATCAATACAGGCATGTCAACCTTCCATAGTCCGCAGTAAAGCGCCATGTCTTCAAAAGCCACCAACCAGCGATGTTCTTCATCCCTGAATACCCAGTCCGGAAGACGTACAAGACTGACAACTATTTGAGTGTAACTTAGCGCCTTGATGTTTTCTCGCCAGGTGGTTGATTGCGCACCGCGCGATTTCTTGTAATGCGGCCCTGCTCGAGCGAATAGCGCGTTGTGGCAAACGCTCGCACGGCATACGTAGGACGTAACCTAACCATCTCGGTTGGCACAAGAATATAAACTTGTCGAAAGGGAGTCCCATAGTACCCAAGATGTGAGGACTAACATTGGCGTTGTAAACGTGGTGATTGTACACATTGTACTGCTTGACCATTCTTTCGTTGCATTACCTATGATAATAAATAATATTGACCACATAATTCGCAATTACAATTGAGTCGATTTCCCTCTAGTTCGAAGCTAAGTTCGGGTACAGCTTTGCATTATTCTAGGTTAGAAGTACTACAATTTGCGTGGCAGTCAGTGCCGAGTTCCCAATGCATCCAAATATTGCAATTCTGGACCGGAATTCTTCCCCACAGGAAATTGTGTAATACCCAGAACGGTTTGAGCTTTTGTGGCTTACGAAGCCTGAATTACAAAAGAACTGAAAACCGCATATTTTCTGAATTATATTGTTTATAACGCTTATTCAGTTGTGAAAAAATTGGCGTATCCCAAGTTACCGCCGAAACTTTAACATAAGCCGCTGCGAACCCTATTACTCGATCATTCCTTGCCAACAATTTTCAAAGTGGCAGAAAGAACCAAGTTTACTGTCCTGCCCCGTCAGCGAAATCAGCCTCTTCGTGCTTTTATTTTGCAGCTGCTTACTCAAGCCTCTCGATGTAGTTTCGGTGATAAACGGAATGAGTATCTCAGAGATCGCTTAATTGCTGGAATTAATATCCTAATGTCATATTGTCAATTGATTTCACTGCCTGATCCGACATACGAGGAAGGTTAACTGCTTTTGGAGGTTTTTAAAGAAGTTTACGAAATTTTGAAGTGGAAACACCTTCTGACAAGCAAATCCTGTTTGGTTCTGCCAAAAACAGGGCTTCTGCCAAGCAACCATTTTATTGGTGTTGTAATTCCGCTCTGTTGGCACTGTGTCGGTCTCGTAATGTGCCAAAGCTGTCATTGTTCCTGGAGGCTTGGATATTGACGCTAGAGCAGTTTACCGCAGTTCAAGCTACAATATGCCAGTAACTGACTATTCCGGCGGCATGCAGTGCGATGTTTGCAACAGATTGTTGGATCAGATTTTTACAGAATTGTACACCGAGCACTAAGCAGTACTGGCCTCAAGTGAAAGTTTGTTGTTCAGTTGTGTCAATTGCTGCAAAAGCCTGCAAGACCGCCCGGACTTCCGTAAAAGAGACGAATTCCTTGATGCTCGGCTGAGAAATGTAGGACGTTCATTATCGATGTCCTAAGATCTTCCTCACAATGTCGATATGCTCATGCCGACGCTTTCGATCTCCAAGGACACATTCGATCACTTACCCTGGAGATCAACTTGTGGCACCAATCATTGTGTCACCGGTGGAGATGACTATGGACCACCTAAAGGAAGATGATTCGTACCTCGTGTCTAACTCTATCTTGATCAATGACGAATAACTGGTTCAAAAGTCCATTGGAGTAAAGCGAAAGAGCTAGCAAACCCCGTAAGCTATCTGCTAAACAAGTATCTGTATTTATTTCGACACCAGAATCAAGCCGTGTTGAAAATTGTCAAGCCATCTGCCGATTGTGGGAAGAAGAAAATTCACCCACACCAACTGTCTGCGAATGTACTGACTATCTTGGCTCTCACAGATAAGGCGCGTCCTGACGTTTTGCTTGACTCCGCTCAAAGCAACAAAGCGGCACGTACCCCTGCTCCCGTTATCAAGAAGAAAAAGCAAGTTAAATCTGCCCTTAAGCCTTTGGGTAAACACAAGGAACCGAAAAAGCATAAGGAGCCGACCGTGGAGCAGAAAACATACTCTGCCGTTGCTACGCACATTGAGGAGAAAAGGGAGTCCCATCACCAAAGCTGAGGTTACCTGGTCCAAGTGTGGAATCAATGAGCCGCCGGGCAAATACACCCCGTCGTGTTGATGCTTCCAAGGGCACCACTGTATTGCGTTTTTCGTTTACCTTAGCCGTACCTTCTTCTGAGTTCCATGGCTTCTCAAGGCTCCATGTCTATTCGTAGACTGTTATATATATATATATATGTGGTATGTTGAAGGCTGTGCTGGCTAGATCCTGGCAGATGGTCTACCCACTCCTGTTACCGTTGTGTCATGGGCTCTTGTTCTGGATGCCTCATCAAGGCGACAACATGGGGGTAGTTGGGTTGCGCACTTCTCCCCGCTAAGATCCAGGACACCAATCTACATGAGCTCTTGGACTGATCATGCGCTAGACCCGTTGCATTTCGGCTGCACATTTAATTGAAGGCTTGACTGCGGACCCCAGTCGTTTTCCTGTTAGGGGTGTTCGCCCTACTAGTATCCTAGTCCCTCCTCTTTGGAGGTTGGCAGGTATGTCGATGGCCCTCTTCCAGTAAAACCTAGCCATGGGACGGAACAGCTCACCGATCGATTGGCATAGAGCACTAGCGCCACGCATTGTCTCTAACGGTGGGAGGGCACCTCCGGGTGTTCAGTGGTTGGCTACTACCCGCCTCAAGCCAGACAGTCCTGGTCAAATTGGTGAAACCCGCCAGTACCCACCTGCGTCTGACCTTGTTTGCAGATGCATATTCTACTACGGTTGCAAAACATATGTGGATAGTTCCATTACCACGAAGGCTGCGTGTGACGGACCTCAAGCAGATCCCAGTCTGCTTCTGCAATCACATTCCCGAGCTGGATCTACTTCACACTGCCCTGTGGGTCATGCTACTGAGTCAAAGGCTCTGGGCGCATTCTCTCAAGCAAACCTCCAAACCACCCACTGCTTGGTGGGTCAGGCTATTGAGCCAAAGGCTCCGGGTGGAGTCCCTCAAGCAAACCTCCGGAGCACAACCGTCACCACGCGTGCGATTGCCCACCAGTACTCTCGTACGCTTGCGCGCAAAGCACTCGGAATCAGGTGCATCAATGTACGCACACTACTGGACTGGAACTGGCGCGCTACAACATGGACATTGCTGCGCTTATTTAGACTCGACACGTTGAGCAAAGAAAGTTGCATGAAACAGGTTCTGGATAGACATTTTACTGCGTGGGCAACGTCACCTCAACACCACGTGAACATGGGGTCGGATTTGCAATATCCGATGGCTTAACTGGCCAGCTGGTGGGTGAACCAACAGGCATCAATGCGCGGTTGATGGCTGTTCGCCTACGACTCGAAATAGGTAAGTTTGCCACTTTTGTAAGCATATACGTTCCGACCATGTGTTATCCTGATGACACGCATGATCAATTCTATACTCAGCCATCCACCGTAATACGGTATGTGCCGAGGAGCGACCGACTATGTATGCTGGGGGATTTCAACACGCGCGTTGGGCGGGAAGCCTCGGTGTGGACAGATGTCATCGGTCCGCAAGGCATTGGTTCAGCTAATGTGAACGGTGACAGGCTGCTCTCACTGTGTGCCACTCACGGCCTGACGATGACGAACACACGCTTTGCTCTGAGTGCGAGTAATATAGCAACTTGGGCACACCCACGGAGTGGTCACGCTCACCTGCTCGACTATGTCATCGTACGTCAGCGTGATATGCGTGATGTGCGCATGACACGTGTAATGCGTGGACCTGTGCGACGCTTTTTACAAATTGGTGCGGATCAAACTACACATATATTTCCTTAAATCTATGCATTGCATTCCCGACGTGAATCGGCGTAAATTTAACATCCTCTCCCTCGGTAGTGTGGCGAAACGCATTAAGCTGGAGAAGGTCATGACTGCATGGCTGTGTGATGTGGAGTGCATGGCCACAGTGGGCGACCTGTGGCACCACATTCGCGACCAGGTGGCAGCTGCTGCCGAGGAGACCATCGGGCGCGCAAACTGTAACCGGCCTGGTTGGTTTGATGAGAACAAGGCGACGATTTGCGCATTAGTGTCGGAGAAGAATGCAGCATTTGCTGCACATGTTGCAGACCCCAGTGACTTGGGGAAGAAGAGGCAGTTTCGCAAACTTCGACGGCGACTGACCCGAGAGTTCGGTCGCATTGAAAATACATGGTAGAAGGAGAAGGCGAAGCAGATGAAATAATATGCTGAACACCGCCAACCCAAGGAATTCTTTGACTGCTTGAGGGCGGTGTATGGACTGAGATTGGAGCCACTGAGGACGCTAATAGATGGTAGTTCGGGTGCTAGCTGCACACAGACTGCCGACCTAATGTAGATCTGGCAAAAACAGTTTGATTGTTTCTTGAACAACCGTGCAGACATTGAGCTAAATTGTACGGCCTCAAGCAACACGAGGTCAAGATGAATCTGGCCGACACGTCGATACTGGAGTAGACCCAGAGAGCACTTGCTCAGCTACGGAACTGCGTGCCAGTGACGACTCGATTCCGCCTGAAGTATTTAAACACGGCTGACCAGCATTGGTGACTGCGCTACAACGCTTAGTGCAACGCGTTTGGATTGAGAAGGAGGTGCCTCCTGAGTTGAAGGATGCCCTTGTGCTACCACTGTACAAGGACAAAGGGAGCAAACAACGTTGCACGAATTATCGTGGCAATAGCCTGCTGAGTTTTGTGGGCAAGCTGATTTCCAGAATCCTGCTCAGCCGCCTCGTCAGTCAGGTTGTGGGACCGTAAGTGGCGGAAGAGCAATGTGGATGATGATGATCTGGAGAGTAACTGGTGCGTGTATTCCGTCATGCTGGAAAAACTGGACGCAGATGAACGTAATCGTTTCCAGACGTTTGTTAAACATATAATCACAGAGCAAGAAGAAAAACGTCTAGCGTCATTACAGCGACAAGTTGGCACGACTAAGGCAAACACTTTATTCCCACCCTACCCGGAAAAGTGCTTACGTAATTTTTCCTCGTTGCACCTGCATAAGATACCGTTGGAGGTACATTCACTTGATCTGAAGTTCTGCCGTCTCCGTAGTTATTCAGGACAACCAGAAGTAGAGACGCAGTTCGAAAATTTGTATTCTCAAGTGTCTACACTTACGCCGTCGTCAGCATTAGCGTCCGAGCATTTTAAATCTATCCTGGTTAATACATGTTATCAGTATCTGAAGCACAAACCCAAACTCAGGTATTTGCTGAAGAAAGACCACTTAGACGCTCTCAAAGAACTCAAACAACACTGGAATGTGCTACTCTCTAGGCCAGATAAAGGGGCATGGATCGTTCTGATGGGAAAATATGACTATATTGACAAGATGGAAGTCATGGTCAAGGATCGCGCTAAGTTTCTTAAAATGGAGAACGAGAGGGACAAAACAGTGGCAATAGAAAAGATAGTTACTAGGCTTCTACGGCGTCTAAAACAAAAAAATATATCGATTGACTCTACCACGTTCGAACAACTTCGAGCCTCGGGGACGGTGATTCGGAGAAATTACGGCCTACCTAAGATAAATAAAGTGGGGCTTCCACTTAGACCCATATTGGACATGTGCAACTCACTTTACCACGCAACTGCTAAGTGGCTAGCCAAGCTTTTAGAACCAGTGCGAAAAGTTTTAACCATGTACAGTCTTCGTGATGCATTCAGGTTCTTAGACTCCATAAGACATTTTAACCTATACCATTCAACTCCCCCTAGTACTCTACTCTTCTCTAAAGATGTTTTTGTTGGACCACTTGTCGGTCCTCTCCAATGTTCCTTTAGGAGAGACAATAGGCTATCCATGCGACACCATTCGATCACATCAGTTGAACGTCGGCCTTTGGAACGATCGGTTGAAACAGCTACTACTGCTATGTACTAGCAACATACAATTTCAATTTAATTTGGTTATATACAGACAAAAGGACGGAGTAGCGATGGGTTCACCACTAGGACCGGTGCTGGCAGATGTATTCAGTAGCAAATTAGAAAACAACTTCATGAGCGAGGCCATAGTGTATTACCCTATTACGGTCGATATGTGGATGATATATTTTGTGTGACAGACAGTCAGTGCTGCACAGAGCAAATTTTATCCCTTTTTAACTCAGCGCACGACAACGCCATATTTACCCTAGAATCTGAACATCATGGTACGATGTCTTTCCTAGACGTCTAAATTAACAGAAGATCAGATGGGTCGATCCAACGCAGGGTGCACAGAAAAGCCACGTGGAATGGACAATACATACAATTTGCCAGCTTTGCCCCATTAAGCCAGAAGCGGAACTTGCTTAGATGCTTAACCGAAAGGGTAAGAAGGATATATAGTGAGGACACAATTCCGGTCGAGCTGAATTTCTTAGCTGGCATTTTTGAGAAAAACGGCTATCCCGACAAGTTCGGTCGGAGAAATATAGAGTGCCGAGAATCGAGGGCTAAAACTGATTCGGTTCAGAAGAAATTGGTTTATCTGTCGTTGCCGTTCAAAGAGGATGGAATAGCGCAGGTAACGTCCAGAAGGCTATCCGATACCATAAACCGTACCTAGTACGCGGCAAGCTTGCGACTAAGATTTACTTCAACACCAATCGTAAGGCTTCAACGCAAGGACAGACTTCCTGGGTGAAGTACTTCTTCCTGTGTATACTCCTTTAATTGTTCTTGTCGAGCAAGTTATATATCGGAAGAACAACCAGGAGGCTGTCTGAGAGAATCCGTGAACGTTGCCCGATTTGACTGTGTGCAGGAGGAACAAAAACAGGGACAAGGGCCGTGTTGGCACATCAAGTTGATTTTAACCACCAGATCGACAGGTACCAATGTTTTCAACCAATTTATCGCGCACCTGGATGCTACACACAAGCGGTAAGATGTCAGTTATTAGCAACAGCCGAAGTGATCGCTATCCGCCTCCAGAACCCAGACCTATGTGCACATGAATAATTCGTTCAGATTCCTTCTCTTCCCTGGCCCTATATGACAGTAATCCCTGCTGAGAAACACGCAACGGACACGTCATCGACCGTTTGTGAACCAAGCACTTGACCTCGAGGTTTAGATGACCTAGACCTTTTAAATTTACCCATTGAACTTTACTCCTGTCTGATGTTTTAACTCATTTTATTCTCATTAGTTGTGGTGTATCAGCCCGAGGAGATCCACCGAAAACGAGCTTGTTCGCTAATTATTGTTCTGATGTCTATACATGGGATATTTGCTTGCTTCAATGTGGATTCCTTTCGGCTCGCAGCACCATCGATATGGTGTTTGCGGCTCGGCAGTTTCAGGAGAAGTGCAGAGAACGACACCAGCCGTTGTACTCGCTTTTTATTTATTTCACGAAGGCATTTGATACTGTGAACTGCGAGACACTGTGGCTAGTGTTGGGTAAGTTTGGTTGTCTGAGTAAGTTTGTAAGTTTAATTGAATATTTGCACGGTAGTATTTGGGCGAGGGTGCAGTTGAGTGGAGAGACCTCGGATAACTTTGCAGTTGTCACTGGTGTGAAGCAAGGCTGTGTCTTAGCTCCTGCCTTGTTAAATATATATCTTCATGCCATGATGTCTTGTGCTTTTGATGCCGCTTTTGCTTACAGTGTTCGTGCGGAGCACCGTAGTGTTGGTGGGTTGCTGAACGTCCGTCATTTCAGTGCTAGAACCCTAGTCTGTGAGACAACTATTCATATGTTGCTGTTTACTGACGACTGTGCGTTATTTGCTTATAGCGCGGAGGAGTTGTATCACATGACTAATGCTCTGGCTTCGAAAGCCACGTAATTCGGTCTCAACATCCACACAAGCAAGGCTGTTTGTGTTTTTCGGCATTCAACGGGAATGGATTCCGTGAATCTGCCCGAAATCCAGATTGCCGAGGAAGTGTTGGAAACCACTTCTAGATTTTGCTACCTTGGTAGCGTAATAACAACCGACCAGCAGATGATGTGCGAGCTGTGCAGCCGCGTATCGAAGGCGACTGTTGTTTTCGGCAAGCTGGAATGCCGTGTGTGGAACAACCCCCAGCTCACTGTTGGGACGAAGATGTTGGTATATAAGTCTATGGTGCTGTCCATTCTTCTATACGGCAGCGAAACCTGGACGCTTTATCGGAAGGATGTCAGATATCTGGAGCGCTTCCATCAGCAGTGTCTGCGCCGTATTATGCGCATCGGCTGGAGTGACCGAGTTGCAGACAAGTGGCATGTATGCAGTGGACTGCATAATTATACTGAGACACCTGTGGTGGCTCGGCCATATTCGCCGTATGGATTCGACGCGGATACCGAAACAGCTGCTTTATGGCCAACTGAGTGCAGGGAAACGGCACGTGGGAAAACCGAAGTTACCATACCAGGACATGATCAAAGTGAGCCTATCA
Source organism: Dicrocoelium dendriticum (assembly GCA_944474145.2). Lineage (NCBI taxonomy): Eukaryota > Metazoa > Platyhelminthes > Trematoda > Plagiorchiida > Dicrocoeliidae > Dicrocoelium > Dicrocoelium dendriticum. The sequence continues at coordinate 90,109,571 of OX104069.1, read as the reverse complement.
CGTTCTAATGTTGATTGTAGGTCATGAGAATCGAATGTGTTTGATCGCCGTGCATGGAGCGATCTTATCACGAAGGCAATCGCCGAGGTGAAAGCGAAAGGCGTCGCGCAAGCAGAGAAGATACAGCAAGTGCGAAGCGACAGGCGCAGTTGGGTTTTACTCCGACGACGTTAAAATGCAGGTGGCTTAACATATGCGGTCGCGAATGCTTGAGTCAGGCAAGTTTAATGAACTAAGAGCGAAACCACTCGGGTCCATCATCGGAATCGACGACGAGTCCTTCTCAGAACGTAGGCAGAACCGGCGCAGAGTTGGTAGGTATGCTGCATTCGATTTAATAGCCGCCTGCTTGTATACTGAGTTTCTTTATTTCAGGTGGTTGGTTTACTACCTTGTCTTAGTGTTATTTTATGACCATCTTTTAATGCGTACCTGAATAAACTATTAAATTGCACCTTTCGCTTAACCTAAGGATGGTTAAATTTGCCTATTTTCCTTCTTTCTACATATGAGTCTTGCTCCCTTTTTCTGCCACCCTGAGTCTATCACGACTATTTTGATAAGCCAATTATTTCATATGCTCATTTAGCGGCATATCCGTACGGTGTATTCGATTCATTTTATTCGACATTTCAATTCATGTGATGGCTGTTACTTGACATCTCCGATGTGGCTGCGATTGATGTGTATGTTTACAAGGTGCTTACCTGTCGATTACTCACCAGGTCGTCCATACTGGCTCCAGCAGACTGTTGGTCATTGCTAGAGGGGACGGGGTGCACCGTCCACGTGACGGTGCTAGGATAGAAGAATGGTTCTATCCAGTGTAGATCGGACTACAGTTCAGCCATCGCCTTGTGTGCGCTTGATTCCCAAGTACAGCGTGCCGGTGTTTGCCTGTGTAGAAGTGTAGACGGGCTCCGTTGATAGAACGTGACTCCCATCTGTATGCCTCCCGGTTTTATTCCTTCGGTTTACACTAGATATGGTGTGTGTGAATGGTAATACCAGAAAAGTTTTCCATCTCCTCTCAGTCACCGATGGCTTCCGATCAGGAGTAAACGCAATAATCTGCGAACGTGATGGCTCCCTAATCACTAAACTTCAATAAGGGTTGCAGCGATGAGCCGAACATTTTCGCTCGCAGTTTTCCTGGCCACCAGCTCCATCTGTCCTCACTGGGGCGCGCAATGATGATGAGTGGACTATCCCAACTGATCCTCCATCTCACCAGGAAATCTAGCGGGAACTCTGCCGCCTAAAGCGTTATGAGGCGGCTGGTGCTGATAGTCTACCTCCCGCTCTATTTAAAAGATGTGGGCTCTTTGCTGGTTCAAGAATTCACCGCTTTGTTTTTAGAAGTCTGGGCAAAAGAGGAGGTTCCATCAACCTGGACTGAGTCGACAGTCGTCGCTATTTTCAAAACTGCCTGCGCACAAATTGCTCTAATTACAGGAGCATAAGTTTGGTTCCCGTCGTTTGCAATATTCAGATGCCAAATATACTTTGCAGGTTATCCCCAACGCATGGTTCACTACAGCGGGAAGAACAGCTGAGTTCAGCCCTGGTTGCGGATGAAATCGATCAGATTTTCACACTGCAGATTCTCAAGCTCCGTCATGTGTATCAAATCCAACGATTTTTATCTTCCTGGATATTCGTGCTACATTCCATTCAGTCGACAGTGCTACTTTGCGGCACTGTCTGTTGAGGAATGGTATTCTCGGGAAGTGCTTTCCATTCTGCATGCTCTGTACAGTCTGAGCTTGGGTAGATTTAGGGCTTATGGCAAGCGTTCGCCTTCCTTTGTTGTCACCAGTGCGGTTCGACAAGGATGCCCTCTTCAATTTTGCCATTGAGAATGTCCTCAAAAATGCTCTAGAAGACTTGATAAACGATTGCGTTGAGCTCCTTCCAGGCAGTAGTTTAACCTGATGATATCGTCTTGTTGGGTAACGGTCCTCAGGCCGTCCTACTTACACTTAATTGCCTGGCGATTGAAGTGTCGAAGTATGGTATGCACTTTGCACCATCGAAGTGCAAAGCGCTTCGTCAAGACTGGCAGACGCCACTACTTGCACTCACCATCGATTGGAAAACCTTAGAAGTGGTACAGAGTTTTGTCTACCTAGGAAGCTGCATAACTGCTGTTGTGGTTGTTGAAAACAAGCTTTCGATGCGTATCTGAAGAGTTCGCGTCTCGCCTTCTCCAGGCTGAGGTATTTATGTCGCCCCCGTGACATCTGTATCTCTATCAAAGAGCGTGTTTATGGGGCTACTGTTCGCGCTGCACTGTTGTACGATTACGAGTCTTCGCCCGCTAGTACGGATGACCTATGTCGACTGTCTGTCTTCGAGAACCGTTGCATCGGTCCTACGCCCGTGTGTGGTGGCTGAACCACGTAACCAAAGCTGAAGACAGACAGCGTGTCTTGGGTGGAGTGACCTACTCCCTCGAGGCGTTTGCATCGCAGCGCCAACTACGATGGCTCGGACACGTAACGCGTATGCCTGTTCAGAGTCTTTCCGCTTCGTGTCTTGTTCACGGTCGTTGGACAGGGTTGGAGGAGGCGGTGTGGTGAACAGCCTACAATTGGAGAAGCAGTATGAAAAAGCTGACAAAACAGTTGGCAACGGTTGGTTTCTCCCCACTTACTGAATGAGGCACCGAGGATGCTGAGTGCAGTTAGTTGAAACATTGGAAGTTATGGCTTGAAACCGAACTCAGTGGCGGACGTGTATCTCTGCTTGTTGCGGTGATTCCCCTTCTTTCCCCAAATACAAACATACAAAACACAAAAACTGTGAATGAAAAAAATGGGCAAATACTTTTGTTTTCTTTCTTTTTTTACTCTAATCCTGTTTTCCTAACTCGCCATGTTCCCAATGGCACAAGGTCTGTCCACAGATTGTTATATATATATATATATATATATATATATATATATATATATATATATATATATACTTTCAGGAAGCTGATTAGACTCGGGTACCTTCCTGTTAATGCAGCAAGCACTCTACTGCATCTATTTGTGTTATTCTGTTTACCCCGGATGAAAGCACCGCTCACAAGTTATTTGTTTTTTAAGCTTAAAGGTACTAATATTAGTGTTTAGCCGGACCTTCTGCTGGCAGAAAGGCTGGAGCTGACGGCGCAAATCAAGGACCTCAAAAACAGGCGAGCAGCCGGTAAGTAAAGTCGCCGGTTAGTGGGTTAGCGGGTGGTCAGCCGGTGGTCTTTTTCCGCCCTATCAGTGCCCTTTTGCTAGCGCACTACCCAGGTCTGTACATTACGAATAACTTCAGATAGTGCTAAGCAATGTGAGCAATATGATTGTAAATGGGTAGCATCCCAATACACTCGCATTCATTAAAACGTGATTGTCTTTGAACTTCATTGATGGAGAATTACATCTATCTGGCAACGCACTATTTGGATGCGATGGCTCCTTTGGCCGACAGGGAGGAGGTGTGGCGCTTCGTGTGTGCTGTAAACTGGACGTTTCGAAGACTAGCTTATTTCGGTCGGTAAACAACGCTGTTGAATCTCCGTCGGTTGTGATTAGCACCTCTTCCGCTCAGTTGTAATTGTGTATCGAATCCCTGGGACTGGATCCAATGAGCTTCTTGAATATATTCTCTCCCAGTCCGCAAATAACTGTTTGGTACCAAGCGACTTCAACCTTCCGTTGGTTTGCTGGGCAGATTTCTTTTGTAAATCCGCGTCATGTAGATTCGGCGCAGTTCTTCTTGAGCTTACGTTCCAAGTACCGTTGCATCAGTTGATGGACCTCCCAACTAGGTACATGCACACTAATGTACCGTCTACCATAGGCCTTGTGTATGTTAAGTCACTCACATTTTTTGGTGACATTACTTACGGACATCCACTGGATTCTAATGATTATGTTTTTCGCGATACATTTGTACTCTGTCTATACGCTTTCAGAGCACTGTTGAGTCTCGGTCGAACATATGACATGCAAACTATCAATTAATGAGAGACAATGCTTCGGGTTTCCATTGTGAGATCTCGGACGACGGTACGGTCCAGGTTGCCTGCGATAAATTTAAGTCCTACCCCACAGAGATCTCTGATCCTTTCATCCCTGTCACAAGGAGAAAGGAGGCAAGAGCACAGCCACCCTCGATCGATTCCACTGGTAAGCATCTGCTCACAATGGGATCTAAATGTTGGCGGACTTACGTAGGGGCTCTATCCACTGGTACTTATGATAGGTATCGTAAACTTAGAATTAGGTGTAAGCAACAAATAAGATATGCCGGGCTCAAGTTCGAGAAAGGGTTAGCAGACGAGGCTTCAGAGAAGCCAAACAGATAATTCGCATATGTCAAAAGGTGCTACGGTTCGAACACATCAATTCCAATATAGATGCTTGACGACTGTATTCATGCTCATACGGACTATGACAAGGCATGCTTACTTAGTGGACATAATGCATCAGCGTTTGTAAGGGAAACCTCGTGGACAGGCGTTGGGCTGATTTGCAGGATCCCAGAGATTTCAGGCCTATCTGAATTCATGGTAATGTCGACGGAAGTCAGTTACCTGTTACAAGGGCTGAACTTTTCTGAGGCATGTGGGCCGGATTTAATTCATCCGAAACTGTTAGATCAGTTGGCTGCGGAACTAAGTGGACTGCACGCTATCGTGTTTCAGGAATCGCTTGACAGCTGTGCATTATCTTCCCAATAGAAGGAAGCTATCATCCGTCCCAACTTCGAAACTGGGGACAGGAGTCTGTCTGCAGATGGCAGGCCAGGTAGTCTGACGAGTGTAGTTGTCAAACACCTCGAGAAGCTGGTGCGAGATTCATTGCAGCGTCATCTGAGAAGATCTAATCCACTTATGGAATTACGTATTCCGGTATGGATTTTCATGTCTGGCTAATCTGTTGGTAGTTCGCGAAATTTGGGCGAATGCATTAGATAACGGCCACGCACTGGACTTCCCATTTGCCGACTTTTCGGAGGCATTTGAGGAGGTACCCCATTTGAGGCTTGTGCAAAAGCAAAAAGCCGTATATTTGGTTGCGTACTTCAATGGGTGATTGCCCTCGTAGCTGATATAGAACAGTGTGTAGGCGTAGGCCGCGGCCTATCGTTTAGCTATTTCCTCAGTGGCGTACCACAGCGATCTGTCCTTAGACCGCTGCTGTTCTGTATCAATATGAAAGACCTACCTGCGGAGTTTGAGTTACTATCGATACTATTTGCTAATGACCTGAGGCCATGGAATATTGTCTATGTTCCTGGAAGTTCAAAGCTATTTAGTGAACATTAGATAGGCTTTAGGACTGGTCTACTTTATGCTTACAGTTCAAAACCAAGCAAAGTGCTCTTTTCTTTGAATTGGAGGAGGTTGTCGTCCTACGAAGTACTTGTTCGGTGTGGTCGAACTCCCCTGTGCATCTAGCCAGGTCGACCTAAGCGTCATACACTCTTCGACTTTATACTCCGGTGACAACTGGGAGAAGGTCGCCAGTAAAGCTTTCCGTATGTTGTGGCTAATACGCCGTTCCCTCGGAATCTTGACGGGCGACATCTTTGTGAGACTGTTCTCGGCTTTAGCTCGGCCTCCTCTAGAACGCTGCGTCCAGGCTTGTCCACCCTTCCTCGTCCGGGTCGAAATGGAATCAGAGAGGGTTTTAGGGGTGGGTACTAGGTTGGTTGAGGGATTACGGGGACAGACATGCCCCGAGCGTCTACTTAGTTTGGGAATGCATACAACGCACTACTGAAGGCTTAGAGGAGACCTAGTCCTATCCTACCGTATCTTAACTGGGAAGGTTGGTCCAGATTTCTCTTGACCATTCAGTCCCGCTAGGTTGTCTGTTCCCCGCGGTCATCGAATGAAGATGGACAAATCGGGGTCCGATGGGATTAGGGAGGAAATTCTACCATCACGCAGAGTCATCTTGCGCTGAAAAATGCTTCCGGAAATTGTTATCATGGAATCTACGGTCAATGGGTTTAAGCGTCAAACAGACGCTCTTTGGTGGCAACAAGAAACCTTTCCCTTTTCCTGACTAACTAGCATCTTTATACCTCGATTTTCTGTTCTCCAGTTTCCTTCATGCATTGGTATTATGCTCGGATTTTAAATGGACTTCCTTTCTCTTCCTAACGGTTGCTTACTTCACTTGACTGCCACTGCAGGGACTGCTAGGGCAGGAAACCTGGACATTAATTGTTTGGCCTGGGTACGATGCGGGTGTTCCGTTTTGGTCCATTAAGAACTCTGATCACTTCATGAACTCCTGCCGAAAATACCCACACAAGAAGGAGCACTCGCATCATTAACCTATCGTTCCAGGCCAATCTGAACGTGAACTTGAAACGGTTGTAATACAAATTTTCAAAGTCAGACGGAGACCATAGTCCGTACATGAAGACTATCAAAACGTTATTAATCCTTGTACAGTTACTATACGGTTGGGTCAGTGTGCCTCATGTGGTAAGTTACAAATTCGTCACACCTGTCCTCACCAGGATGCAGTGTTCCATTATGACAAAGCTGGACACATTCGTAATGGCTGTCGGCTAGCGAAAACCATGCAAAGTTATGAATTCGTCTGTGGACAGCATGATCTACCTATGCGATGATGTCAATTCCCTACCGTTGACTGTTAATGATAATGGCCGTTTGCACAAGTCTTCAATTTGGAAAAGTCAAATCATGTGAGTTCATTATTGATACTGGTAATATGGAATCACTTATTACTAAACCAAGTCTTTATCGCCTTTATCCTAGTGTGAAAATACTTCCATCCTCTATTGTCATTCGAGGTATTACTGCCCACATTCTTTCTGTGTCAGATTGCTGTATTTTGCCGATTTTAGACAAAGACAGTAATGTTATTGAGAGTAATTTTGTTGGCACAAGTAGAGGATCATCTAATTATTGGTTGAAAGTTAGGCAGGCATGTAGATTAAGTCATACTTTTTTGTCGAGTGTAGATACCGAGACTCAGATTCGTTCTCTGATTCATGACTGCTCCATAGTATGTGTTGGTATGAAAATTCCTCCAGTAGACTTTGAGACTATTGGAGATCCTGTATTTTATAAAGGTTGAATGTTGCTATATGGACTAAGGGAGCCTGTCCGGAAAGCTTTAGAATCTTTGTGTGAGAAAGGAGTACTTTTACCAGCCCAGAGCAACACCCATTGTCAAGCCACTAAATTCAGACTCTCAGACACCCAGAGTTTGTGATGACAATCGGAACACCCTTAACACGAGACTGTGTCAGCGTAGATGCACTATGAAGGAACCTGCACTACTTTCTCCCACTTGCATGGTTCTGGAGTTTTCTCAAAACTAGACATAAAATAGGCCTATTTACATATATTGTTTAGTGAGTCATCTTGTGAACTAACTACTGTTAAAACACCTTTCAGTTTGTATCGTTATCGTTTTCTTCCATTTGGCTTTAGTGTATCTCCAGCCATTTTTCAAGATACCAAGAATACACTTTCGAAATGCTTGGAAGGCGTTAAAATGTACCAAGTCGATGTGATTGTACACGCCGCTGACAAATTTGCTCATGATTCTCGCCTACTAGCGCTATTGGAGCGATTCAAAGACGCTAATATAGATGTGAATCCACGGAACAGTGGTGCGGAAGTTACTAAACTCACTTTAGTCTGACGGTGTCTTCGACCTATTTCACCTGAAGCTTGTCTTGTAATTATTACCCATGCTTCTCCAAGCGGTATTGATGCTTTTTAGAACAAAAAGGATGTCCAGTGCTTTGCATTTCCCGCAGATTCAGGAAGGTTGTTATGCGGACCCAAAGTTATAATTATTAAAGGCTTAATTTAGGGAAGGCTGAAAACCCAAATTTCAAAAGTGCACATGTACTTAGATCAGACAAAACGCACATCTTCAATCAGCCTTCCAACTCGTGAAACATTCACATTGTTTAGCCTTTGCACCCAGAAACAGGCTTGTTTCCAACTAAACACGCATTGTTGTATCCAAGCAACATTTATTTTTCCGGAGAACTCTCGCCAAACTTTCACATTTCCTGCTCAGTTTTGGACTTTGGCATATTACATAAAACCATGTTGCTTGTTTCCAGGGTTTGCGTAAGCAAACCCTTCCAAGGGAAAACCCCCTTCATCACCGTTTCGTGATATAAAAATGAGGCTGTACAACGCTAGAATCGCCTTAGCTTTGGCCAGTAAAAGTGTCTGTGGCAAAAGGCCTGTCTTGTTCTTGATTCAGTCTTGGGTTGGGAAATCGTGCGTAGAAACTTTGCGTTCGGTCTAGGAACCCGTTCGACTCGCGTGAGTTAATCTTTCGCGGCTAAGTTCCTAGAACCCACAGACTTCGAGATTGCCAGTAACCGTGCTGTGCGAGGAAATAATTCTGAGTCTCGTTTCGTTCATCCGACTAGGAGAGTTTGTATCACATTGTTAGAACCTGACGTATTCAAGAGGCAGTATTCAACAAAGGTTGAGAGGGGATACGCTCAGAGGCATCGTGAAGCTTCTACTGTGTATTGGGCTGAGTCGGTTACACAAATAACTTTTCGGTTCGAAGTTCACCATCCTAACTGATCATATATACAATCCTTGTAGCTCGTTGGCAACATTCTGCCCAGCGATGGTTCAAAGTTAGAGCGTCACCCTCAGTGCTTTCGATTATGAGATAGAACACAGAAGTGCTAAGGACATTCCGCACGCAGATTATCTCTATAAACATGCTTGTTCGTTTGAAGCTGATTCCAACGTTGGTTGCCTACTTGCTCAACCACTTCCTACATCTCGTGCAGCTCAAAGTAATGAAAAAGCAAGAGCTTTGGCTCAATACTATCAGCTTTAAAATGAGGCTGGTCGCCTCTGTTGAGGCGGAAATTTGCCCAACTTTACCAACGCCGTGATGACTTCTGTGTTATCTGATGGCATATTGTGTGTCAATGATCATATTGTGATTCTTCCGCCTTTGCAAGCTGCAGTGCTGCATGATCTTCATGCTGGACATATGGGCATTGAAATGATGAAGTCTATTGCCTGAGGTTGTTGGCTTAAAATTGATGCTAATAAAAATATTGTGTCAGCTATACGCCGTAACGCTGCACATCACTGGTTATTTTTTGAAGTGGCTTGAGGTAATCATGACGAATAAACCAAATGCCAACTGTACTATTCGTGACCTAAGAAAAGTGTTTAGTCGTAAATGTGTGCCTTTGACTTTCGTGAGTGCATCGTGTGTTACTGATTGGTTACGGAGCCTTGGTTGACGTCACCTGTTTAATGTCCCAGATATACTTGCTCCAACGTATTAGCCGAAAACTTTGTTGGGACATTAAAACGTGCAATTACTTCATACACTCTAACAACATTTGTTAAATTCGATCCATTCGTTGATTACTTCTTTCTTCATTATCGTAAATGTTTATATTCTACCACTGGAGAGACACCTGATAAAATGTGCAAATCTCGAGCACTTTTTTCTAATATGCTCGGGTTAGCCAATTCCGAGGTATCCTATTTCCCCAGCAATGATCTCCGACTCAGCTCTGGAGTTGTCATGTGTAATCTCGGAAAAGATGTGGTATGGATATTGGACCTGGATGATTTGTCTATGCACAATCATCATGTGGATCAGGTACACTGCAGTGACCCATATCAGTCGATAACCAATTCCAATGCTTCTGTGCTCGATACTAACGTACCTTCTCCAGATTCCATTTCAGATGGCAAAGATGAAAATCGACTTAGAAAATCACAAGGATTTCAAGACAAGCCGCAGAAGAATTAGAGAAATCCCGAGTTACATTCGAGCTGCTGTGGATGTAGTGATAGGAAATATTGAACTACTTGACATTTCTTATGTTGTATTACCTATGGTACTGAATAATATTGACCGCGTAATTCAAAATTACAATTCAGTTCTTCTGCCTCCATTTGGAGGCTGTCTTCGGGTGGAGTTTTGCATTATTTCATATGCTTTAAGTTATGCTCCGCAGAGAACCGTTGTCAAAGGCCGAAGTGCGACGCAAATCATTTACACGTATCGGCCAGGACTCGTTTCCGTAAGACGGGACCGCGCCAGCCGGCCGTATAGACCTTGCCCTTTGCCTAGACTGAAACGTCATGACGACGCCAGAGATGCATCAGCTCAACGAAGGCTGGTCGGGCTTTGGCAATACGAAATGTAATCACTCTCCCAATGGCACCATCAGAAGAAACGGAGCTACCAAGGCAGATGAAGCTGTCTACTTGTTCAAGCTGCACGCCTTCACGAATCAGCACAGAGGGAGCTGGATGCCAAGCCTGGATTAGGGCCTTGCATTTCAATGGAGCGTACGTTTGCCATCTATGGTATCTTCAATCACCAAGCGATTTAGAACGACCTGTAGGATCTGTGGGTCGTTACCGAGAAAGATAATGTTGTGAGCGTAGTCCAACTCAGTCGTGCGGTTGTTTGGAAGAAACCCTACGCCAGAATCCTGGCGATCTTCTAGAACGCTTACTAGGGCATGCTCAATCACAAAATTGTAGAAAAACGGGAACGTAAGGTATCTCTGTCCCACACTGCTAGTGAACATGAAAAGTGAAGAGATATTGACGTAAACCAACACTCTGCCAGAGTCATTCTGGCTTAAGGATCGAAGTATGGCGATACGGTCTTCGGGTACCCCATAGCTTTGCAGACAACACCTTAAAGCAGGCCGATCGACTGAGTCGAACGCAATATGGATGTCCGTGAAGGCGATAATAGTAATTTAGCGATAAGGATGGTTTTGCTCCAAGCATTGGCGGGGCGTAAACATGTGGTCCACACACCCTCGACCGGGGCAGAAAACGGCCTGTTACTCACGAGTGTATAGTACCCGAATAGGTGTTAGTCTGCACAGAAGAATGGATGCTAGCAATTTGGAGACGACGGAGATTAGGTTGATTCCTCTTTCTTTGGTGCGTGAAGTGCGAGCACCCTTTTGGACGACGGGTGCGAAAATCGACTAGCCCCAAAAGGAAGGAAACGTTTCTTTACACTAAACCCTGGAGAACAGAGTTGTTTACCGGTTGACAACTGGTTTGCCACCGTACTTGTGGAGCACCGGAGGAAGTCCGCGTTTTAGCCAGTAAATTTGAATGACGAAGTTCAGGACAGAACTTTACTTCTGTATGTAGTTCCAGTAAAAGTTTCCAAGACAAGTAGTTGGACATACTTGTCAAACAAGCTAAAGGAGTAGGCCAAATAAATGGCGGAAAGTTATGCTTAGCTCAGCAGTCCATGCGCCTACGCAAATAATTGATTGCTGATCCATTAACCTGGCAATTAGCTTCATTGACGCCAATCCTTCTGTAACCAGTTAGCCGAATGATCCGGAAAAGCATAGAAAAATTTTCGGAGTGAGCTGCTGTCTCCATCTCCAAAGCTCGCTGAGGGCAAAAATTTCGCTATTTTGATGCAGGTTTTGCTTGAGTTGTTGGCTGAGGTTACGGCGGACTTCACAGCAGATTATATCAAATGGGATAACTCGGTGACGGTCAAACAGTTCCAAAGAGCGAGCAGAGGTCCAGCCATACAAAGGATGCCCAGCACTTCTACGTCATGAATGACCAGAAGTAAGCAAAGCCTATAGCAAGAAGTTCCAGTGATGTTCGACATCTGCAGGTGAAGTACTAGCTAATATATCTGAGAAAACGGATTGATGGGTCAGCTGAATGGAGGGTTAGCTAGCGTGCTGGTATCCAGCGGAGGGTATTTTGGTTTTAAAGAACCGCCGAAGCGCATGCAGATGTCCGCACAAACCAGGGCGTGATCGGATTCGAGGTACGTGGACCAGATGAATCTGGAATCCCGAGCACTGCCCCACCAATTGAAGCTGATAGCAGTGTGTGCAATTTGTGACCACACTTGTGTCGAACAAGGAGGACGCCAGTTGGCGGCTCATTTCTTCAAACAGCTGAGGTTAGTACTCGCCAAGAAAATTCAGTTGTCCCCACGTAAAGTGAGAAGCCTATCTCCGGTATCAGAGCTACTCCCACCAAGAGCATGACGGTCGCCAACATAACGTTCGTGTGGCAACAGGCAACAGACCTGTGCATCGAAGTCCCAGATAAGGAAGACGACCCCGGATTTTTCGATTACTCAAAAGCTGATCGTGTCTACCATAAAACTTGTTTTTAACCGATGGACAGCTGCAGTGGGTTAGAACGTAGGTGGAAGCCATGAACAAGTTCCATCTCGCTGTAGGATGTCTACTGATCTTGCATGAGACTTAAAGTCGAACCGCACACAATCGGCTGTCAATCAGGAACCAAAAGAGCAGCGAGAACTTAACTTTATCATTCACTGCGATTCCAACACCAACCAAGCCAGTTGTAGCAGCAGGAAATATTTGGTCCCGAGATCAGCAGGGGAGTTTAACTTAATCACAGTGCTGTAGTTTTGAAACCGAGTCTCAGAAAGGCAACAAACATCAATAACAGGGGACTCCAGGGTGCGCGCAAGGCCGGCTTGTTTTTTGAGCTGCATAAGGGTTCTAACTTTGAAGACTGCCTGTCATTGGTCTGTCTCTGGACATGAAAGAGACTGTCAGTGGAGGCAGGTTCAAAAGTTTTGTTAGCGAATGTAGGATTGACGTGTTCTAGAGCTGCATTAGCAGTGAGGAGCTCAGGAGCGGAAGCAAACGACAAAGTAGTAGTAGTAGTAGCAGTAGTAATAATAGTAGTAATATTAGTAGTATTAGTAGCATCAGTAGTAATATTCGTAGTATGCGTATTAGTAGTAGCCGTAGCAGTAGTACTAGGAGCAGCACTAGTAGTAATATTAGTAGTACTATTAGTAGTAGTATTGGCAGTAGTAGTAATAGTAAAACTTATAGTAAATTTATTTTTATTTTTAGTAGTAATAGCAGTAATATTTGCAATATCCATGGTTCTGTCAGCTTACGAGAAGATACCTAGTTGCCCAAGCCGAGGCTGTATACCAGCAGGATAAACTTGACTGGATTTTTTCTTTGTCGTGGTGGATTCTACTTTTGCTTTGGAAATAGTTTGTTAACGTGTTTTCTCGTTGTGAAGTTTGCACAAATCCTTTGATTTTGATGTATTTTTCCACCTGTGCGAATTTGGTGGATTTTTTCCCACTAATGTCGGAGTTCTCCCTGATTGGCCTAACTGCCGTCTGTGTCCGCCATCTTGGAGTTGTTCTACAGCAATCGATAAGGTGCATGTCAGACCACCAGCATTACCGAGGGCGCCTGGATTCAGCATACCAGTGCAGACGTTGCAATGAACGGCTTCTGCAGATCTGAGAGTCACAATGACACGTACTGGTTGCCCACCGATAACTAAGCCCAAAGCTTCAGAAATAAACGTTAGTTGTAGCGTAGACAGCTACGTGCAACTTGTGCAATTTGGAATAGAATGCAGAAACTTCCGAAAATACTTCCATTCTCAATGTGCTCGCCTTAGTCTCAGCCAAATAAAAAAAGCTTAATAGTATGACTGATTCCCTTTGATTCTGCACTGAGGGTACGTTTTTTCCACTCGTCATATGTATAACTGTGCTGACGCAGTAGTACGATAGGCTAACGAAGATGGTAGAGCAGGAAGCAGCTGTGAAAGCTGTCCCACATGAAGCAAACAAATCGGTGCCTCGAACTCGAAGCTCAACATCGAGCTCCGATTCAGCACAGTGTAAGCGTAACGATCCAGAGTTAGCAACCCCGAGACTAGCGTCTGGTCACGAAGATGCGTTCGCCACGCATTCCTCAACAGAATCACCCGCCACATCATTATCATCAGCACCATACACGTTAGCCAGAGGTGGGAAATACCTCAGCTACTGTGCAACAGGTGCAAGCCAGCTGCGCTAACGGTAACGGATGGGCGTCATTCCGGTAAGCTACCGGCCGCCTACTGTGCATCAAAAAATTATCATGCAAAATTATGTAAGGCTAAATATTGAGATCGTGGTTGGAGGGGAGGCTAAGAGGGATGGGGTGGGACAAAGAAACTCGTAGCAGGAATGCCACTGAGGTCGGCTACTAGCCATATTAGCAAGTGTATCTAGCCAAACGTGTTCATTGTCTTTCGGACCCCAACCAAGTAGCCGAAACGCTCCAACCGAGACCAGCTCCAAAGTGAGGGCCTTCATTCCTCTCGACCAGGTTATTGCTTGGCCACCCCTCCTCTTCTCCCGTCCACACCCTCGGCGCGCAAACAACGCATCTCGCGGGAGTCGGCGGGCTGGCATGCGTAACACGTGGCCGAGCCATCGGAGCGTGGTACGTGAAATGACGGTGCTGAGCGATTCAGTTCCTTTTCCTGTGCGTAAACAAGGCGCCGAAAAAACTCGTTGCGCACGCGGTGTTCCCAGCAGATGTGAGCTAAATTGCGAAGGCACCGGTGGTCGAACGTAACTAGCCTCTTTACGTCCGCCGATCTAGGGGACAAGTTTCACAGCCGTACAGTAAGGTCGAACGTACCGCTGCATTGTACACTCCACCTTTCAGGGCAAGAGTGATGTCATGCCGCCGCCATAAGTGGCGAAGGTTAGCAAAGGCACTTCGAGCTTTTGCTATACGGTTCGTGATCTCATCTTCAATCCCACGGGCGCTGATACAACTTCCTAAATAGTTGCATTTTTGTACGACTTCTAGCTGATCCCCACCAACGGTGAATATAGGAGGCGGTCCAGACCAGTCTTGGAGGAACACTTTGCACTTCGAGGGTGCGAAGCAAAACCCGAAGTGACGGACAGCTAGTGCTAATCGGCCCAGTGCCGCTTGGCACGTCTGTGAGCTGTCACAGATGAGGGCAATGTCGTCTGCATACTCCAAGTCAAGAAGTCGTTCTCCTGGGAGCAGACCCACACCTTCTAAGTAGTGTCCTGTAAGTGCCATCTCCATAACTTGGTCAATAGCGAAGTTGAATATGAAAGGTGACAGCGGGCATCCTTGGCTCAAACCGCTGGAGATATTAAAGGACGGCGACAGCTTGCCGTAAGCCCTCACTCTTCCCGAGCCATGCGTAATAATGCTCGGATAATATTTACATATTTCTCAGGTACACCTTTCCTGAGTAGACAGTCCCAAAGTGCAACTCTATCCACCGAATCGAATGCACCATTAATGTCGAAGAAAACGACAACGGTGAGCCACCAATATATGTGACGGTGCTCCAACAGCTGACGCAATGTGAAGATGTGGTCAATGCAGCCACGACATCGACGAAATGCGGCTTGCTTTTCACGAATCTGGATTTCACGAGAGCCAGTCAGTCTGTGAAGGATTACAGAGGCAAGCAATTTGGAGGCGATGGAGATCAGACTGATTCCTCTATGGCAGCCACATTCAGATTGTGGGCCTCCCTTGAAAATTGGGACTATGACGGAACGGCTCCAGTCGGTTGGGACAGTTTCCTGCTCCCACAGTTTGACTAGTAACTCGTGTAAATCATCCACAAGAACAGGTCTGCCGAATTTGTAGAGGGCTGGATAAAGATCATCTGGTCCCGCGGTTTATTTCCACTTCAACAGTTCGATCTCACGTTCGACTTCTGAGCGAGAGGGCGGATCCAAATCGACAGCACACGGTGCGGGGCGAGCAGTGACCGGCGAGAAATCTAACAGTTCCGGCCGATTAAATTGACTTTCAAAGTGCGCAGCTCGAAGCTCCAAGCGTTTTGACAAGTTGCGGATAGCCTGTCCACTCTCGTCACAAATTGTTTCACTAACACCAGGTCTCCTGCTGCCCGATTCCCGTATGAGCCAAAATAACTTAAGATGGTTACCAAGGGCAACGGTCATTTCTATCTCTGATGCACGATGAGACCACCAGGATTCGAGGTCTCTCTTCAAGCTAGCACGGAGTTTTGCCTGGAGATCTTTGCGAGTTTCATTGTATTCGCTTCCAGCTGGAATATGCTGGCGAGTATCTATAAGCTCCAGAGACCGTGAAGAGACCCAATGTTCATGTTGGCGATTAGACATACCACATGAGGATTTGCTTGCTGTTAGTAAGGTCTGGTGAATATGAGACCAATGAGCTTCAGTTGCCTCCACTGAGCGTTTTTCCAACTCGCATGACATCGTACTTTGATAGGCAGTCAGAACAGCTGGTTTCGCAAGTTGGCTGGTGTCAACGCGCACACAGTGTTGTCGTGGGTGTCCGCCAAAGCGCATCTGCAGGTCAGCACATACAATTGCATGATCGGTGTACACACCTGTGCTCCGAATCCAGCGACAGTTCTGGACGCAGCCTATCTATTTTTAAGTGATCGCAAGGTGATCGGTTTGCGTCTATAGCTGGTTCGATGTTGGTGCTCGCCAAGTCACCCTCCGGCGGCTGCTGTGTCGGAAATTAGTGCTCGCAAGAAATAAGCGAGCATCTTCACACAAATGAAGTAACCGCTCACCGTTATCATTACGGGAGCCTACACCATGTTGGCTGCCCAGATGCAGTTGCTCAGTGGATAATTTTCCAACTTGAGCATTCAGATCCCCAGCCAGCACAACAGAGTCCCTGCTTCTTCTGTGGCGAAGCTGGGTCAGTTGACGATAGATGTCGTCTTTTACGGAGTCATCGCTACAGTTTGTCGGTGCATAGGCAGCGATAACGAATAGACACCCGTTAGTCACACGCGACTTTGAAGCTTTGAACGAGCCAGCCAATCGGACCGCACGCAGCCGGCTACTGATTGGAATCCAAGCAACCAGAGTAGCTTCAGGCCGAGCAATCAGGGCAATACCAACACCAGCTTGGCCAGTACTCGAAGCTACATCGTCACTGGTTGGGAGCAATGAGAAAGTGTTACTAGTGTCACATGAAGGGCACCGCAGAGTAGGCACGTAGCTCGAGTCTTGAAGGCGGGTCTCCGATAACATTGAGGCATGCCAATCTGAAGGAGGACCGAGGGTTCCAAATGGAAGCCGACGAATTGGAATGCACCACTTGCTTGGACATGGGCCTGTTGACAAGGCAGGAATGACACTCCGCGTTCACATGTGAGTTGAAACTAAAAGAGAAACGACTATTGAAGCAAGGTGGGGGAGGTCCGAGAATTGGGGGGTTGAAAACAATGGGGATAAAAGTGAAGCTGGAATAGGACCATTAGGGAGAAAATGCGTAAGAGGAGGAATAAGAAGACGGGAAGGCTTGAGCAGTAGCATCCAAACCTCTATCCACCCTGCTCGATGCAGCAGATCGGGCACCGTCGATTCTCCTCTGTGGTGGCCAGAGCATCAGGAATTTGTTTGAATTGTGATTCATTGTATTGCATGGGCAGGATCCTGTCAGGTTGCCCAGGCCTAGACAAGAGAACGATTTAGGTTCTCAACCAAAGCCTTTGGTTCAAAAACCTGACCGCAAGGCAAGGGGTTTGGCGTCGGGCTACAAGGAGTCCGTTTTAAGGAATAAGGTGCCACCCTCAGTCCAACCCCAACCTGGAAGACCAGGAAGCTGAGTTTGTCTGGCCTCTAACCATTGACCAATCTGGTGTGAGTGGCTCTGCATGTGCAAAAAAGTACCACCCAGCATAGCTCAATGGATCAATGAGGTACACAAACCATCGCACCACGGTATGGTCCATCCGGTTAGGTCCCGAAACTCTAAACACTGTTAGAGAGCCGACAACCTACGCGTCCGTTGTTGCTACCCCTATGATTGATGCATCTACTTCTGCAACCACACCAGCTGCTAAAGGAATTACTCCTGTCAATACCACCACCGGACTCAAGAGCCCAGCATTTGTCCAACCGAAGAAAGCAGCCACCTGTCTCTCCAAAAAGGAGAACATGAAACACTACCATAATTTTCTAACTGTTTTATGCTCTAATGTGACTGAATCCAGGGCGAAATCCATAAAAGATAAGCTACTAGAAGACGAAAAGCAGTGGGTCTCCATGTGTCAACTAATAGGGGTTCAAGCTAAATCAGTGAATATGATGCGTCTCGTCAGTCACCCAAACCCCGTACACTACAGTGAACCGCGGTTACTCCAGGTAACACTTCAGTCAGGTAATGATGCAGAGGCAGTTCTCTTGTCAGCCACTCGCCTCCGTACCACCACATGCACTGTTCGAATATTTCCAGATGTTCCTTGGAGTGAAGGCCAGGAACGCAAACAAAATCCGAATGACTTCCGTTAACAACCAGGCGCAAAATCTATCCTTGTTCACGCTGTCCATTAGATAAAGTCAATAAGCGAGCTAAAGGTGGAAGCGAATGACTAGGATGAATGGCGTTTTATTTGTGAAGTACTCTCATTCGAAAAAGTTTTCACTAATTCGACACCAAGGTTATCGCTATCACCTAACTACAAAGCCTGTGGTCCCCGAGTGATGAAAGTGTCATCCTACTCCGAACTGATGGCAGAACATGTGATCAAAATGTGGCAAAAAAGCGCGAAATGTTGCCATCCGAAATGCGTATAAAGGCCATAAGCACCGGGCCACAGATGGAAAATGTAACACTGAGCAAGCAACTTACCAATACCATTCTGTCACCGTGTAGCTCAGAACGGAGACAATGCCAAAACAAACAGGCAGCTGAAGGAGGACAGGATGGTTACCCTCTTGTTGGTGCTGAGAGCTCTATACAACAACCTGAACTGACTCTAGTGCCTGCGTCATCAGTCCTACAAGAAAAAACCGGAAGCCGACCCCGCAAGGGTCAGCATAGACCCTGACCGGAAACCAGCATCCACAAACACGCTTCTGATCATGTATACTCACAACTGCTTTTATACCAATGCACAAGATCCTCTTAGCAAGCTAAGCGAACTTCGTATTTGTCAGGTCTCCACGCCTTGGGATCTAGTTATGCTCATCGAAACTTGGCTGAACACGGTAATCACGGATACTGAGGTTGCACTACCCAGCATGAGTTCCATACGAAACGATCGACCTAGTAGAGGACGCGGAGTGCTTCTGTACTATCGATCCAACCTACATGTCGATGTCGTTGAGGACCCAGAAACGAAAGCCGTCGATTCTCTTTGGTGTCCTATGCACCTAAGACTTGGTGATGTGTGTTTACTAACAATAGTTTACCGCTCTCCATTGTCCACCTTAGAAATAGATCAATGTCTAGCTTCTGCGATGGAACGAGCCTGGCACGATCATACGGTCATGTCCTTCTGGTGAGGGACTTCAACCTGCACGCAATCGAAGTTCCAGCATCGTACAGCGAACAATTCAAGGCGGATTTGCAGGAGGTGAGAACCGATTTCCCTCTGTACAACGATGTCACCTCTCGCACTCGATTCCAAACGGGTGACACACCCTCTGTTTTGGACCTTGTGCTAGCTAACGAGGAACTTATGCTTGACACCGTGACCAAAGATGCACCACTTGGCCGTAGCGATCACGCCATTTTGCTCATTCGTTACATCTGTTACTCGGAGTACGTCAGTGAGAACAAAGTGGAAACCCATGTCGTTACCATATACTGTCCAACCTCGTTCAAGGAACCGACTGGTCCTTCCTAGCCGAGAAGCCGCCCGATGTCGCCTGAATGTTGTTCGTCACCCAATTCACTGAACTACTGTCAAATGCTTCAGAAAGCAAGGGCCTACACCCGAAGCAAGTGAATTCGTTCCTGAGGAGCCGTACTGGATAATACATGGCCTTAAGGGATTCAGTCTGGCGCGCTTACAAAGTCTGTCCAACTAACGTGACCTGGGGTGCGTACACGACTGAACGAAACCCCTGCGTCAAGTTGGTCCGCGAAGTCAAACTCTAACAGCAACAGAACTTAGCGGCGGAATTCAGTACAAATACCAAGTTGCTGTATAGACATGACAACAAGCTCCACAGAATGCAGTGCGGGATTCCGGTTTTACGTGCGACAGATGGTTTTGCGCAAACCGCACAAAATGCAGCCAACGTGCCTCGCCAACACTTCATCCATACGTTCCAGGGTGAATCATCATTTCATCCGCTTTTTACACAGCTTTTATCACCGCCAGGGATAATCCACGTATCCTTCACGGCAACCAATGTCCTGAAACGCTAACGTCATTGCGCGTGCACAGCTCACTTGACATGGTCGACATCAAACCGAAGGCGTTGAAGATAGCGGCCAGGAACCTTGCCGAACCATTAGCTCGGTTCTTTCAACGTTGTCTCGACGAAATGCAGATTCTGACAATGTGGAAACATGGACTGGTCACTCCTATTTACAAATGTGGTAATCTCTCGCAGCCGCCGAACTACCGTCCAATCACTTTCCTCCCAGTTTTATCCAAAGTAATGGAACGTATAATTGCAGAGGCGCTCATGGGATACCTTGAGGGTAACAGCATTCTAGTATCACAGCAACACGGATTTCACCGAAATCGATCATGCAGTACAAAGTTGTTGCGAAATTCAGTACAAATCACAAGTTGCTGTTTAGACACGTCAACAAGGTCCGCAGAGCGCAGCGCGTGACTCCAGTTTCACGTGCAACAGATGATCTGGGGCAAACTATACAATATGTGGCCAACATGATTCGCCAACACTTCATATACGCTGTCCAGAGTAAATCATCATTTCAACCGCTTTTGACACAGTTCCCATCGTCACCAGGGTTAAAGCACGTATCGCTCACAGCTGCCAATTTGATGAAAAGTTTAATGTCATTGCGTGTGCACAGCACACCAGGCGTGGACGACATCAAACTGAAGGTACTAAAGGCAGCAGCCATAAACCTCGCTGAACCATAAGTTCGGTACATTCAACGTTGTCTAGATCAAATGCAGGGTTCCATAAAGTGGAAACATGCACTTCACAATTTTCGGCAATAGTCGCGATCGTACGGAACCCTGGAACTACCGTCCATCTATCCCCTCCCAGCTTTATTCAAAGTAATATATATATATATATATATATATATGTATATATATAAATATTCTCAGTCACTTAACAGACATCATGCCATCAAAATCGTGGCAGAAGAAAAATGTGGTGAAGGTAGAAAAACGAACTGCAATAAAAAATGAAAAACGATTTTTTTGGTTTTCTACATACCATTTTGAATTCCTTGTTTTGTGCGTTTCCGTGTGTATTAAAGGGGGATATATTGGCAGAACAACATTGAGGCCACTGATGTCTCTTGCCGGCCATGATCTCCAATGTTTCCAACTAGTGAAATTCTGCATCTCGTGGTCCCCAACCTGGAAGCCGGACTGGTCCGACTGCCGCCAAACTTGAGGTTGATTTCTTCTTGCTCTTTCCCCAAGTCATTGGCTATCCACCGCGGCACTTTTTCTAATCGCTCCCTGGGAGTGCAAATGGCGCTCGACGTGGAAGGCGATGAACTAGCATGCGCAAAACGTGCCCCAGCCAACGCATGCGATGTCGGAGAATAACGTCCTGAAGACTGGCACTACTCGCTCCAAGTACTCGGTCTCGCACCTCAGCTTTGCTTATATGGTGTCACCACATCCGAGCAATCCTTCGTAGACAGCGATTGTCGAAGTCTGACAGCCGCTTCATGTCTTCCGAGCGTATTGGCCGCCTCACAACCATACAAACTTACTGCACGGACGGCAGAATTTTATCCCCTGCCCTTGAGCTTAAGACCAACATCACGACGACGCCATAGGTGTCTCAGTTTGATAAAAGCAAGGCGGGCCTTTGCAATCCGTTGTGAGACTTCATCTCCAACACCGCCACCAGCCGTGATGCAACTCTCTAGATAAGCAAAGCAAGGGACTTGCTCCAGAACATGTCCAGTAATGGTGAGCGCGGGTTCAGGCACTTGCCAGCCCTGGAGCAGAGTTTTACATTTCCCCGGAGTGAAGCATAAGCCTGACTTAGACGCCACCATCGCTAAGCGCTCCAAAGCGCTCTGGACGGTTTGTCTGTCATCCCCCGGCAAGACGAACTCATCGGCGTAGTCCAAGTCCGTGACTCTATATCCAGGGAGGACCTCAACACCGCCGTTCTAGACACCTTCCAGTGCTCTTTGGACACGTCTTCAATGGCAAAATTGAATGGGAAAGATGAACCGGAGCAACCTTGGTGAATACCGCTGGTCACAACAAATGTAGAGATGAGCGTGCCGTAAGCCCTGATATCGCCCGACGTGCGACTGCAAAGTTACTTCAGAATGGTTACAAACTTGTCGGGCACACCTTTCTTCGGTAGACAGTTCCACAACGCAGATCTATCAACGGAAACAAATGCCGCTCGGATGTCCAAAAACATTACGAATGTTGGCCGCCGGTGGATGTGATGAAGTTGGAGAATTGGCAAAGTGTTTAGCTTTGGTCGATGCAGCCGCGGCATGGACGAAATTCGGCTTGTTCTTCTCGAGAAACCTCCTCTCTAGTCCTTGAAAGCCTGTGAAGTAAGACCGACACGAAGGTTTTGAATGCGACAGAGTTGAACGAAGTTTCGGGGTAGTTAAATCAATTGTCGCGGGAGCCCTTCTTGTGAATCAAAACGATGACCGATTCTTCCCATGAGTTCGATCCTACTCCCCAGTCCAAACTTTCGTGAACAGTGACAGGATTTCGTTGACAAGTACACTCACGCCATCATTGAAAAAAGCCTATGATAGGCTCTCGAGACACGGAGCCTCGTGGAGTTTCAAAGAATGGATTGCATTTCGGATCTGTGCTTCATTTGAGGGGCTGTGAAGACAGGCCAAGCATCATCCATTAGGGCTAGAGTTGTCACAAAGGGCCGTGTTTGGTGGTTGAACTGAAGAGCGAAATGCTCTACCCAGCGACCTAACCGCCTGTGAAGGCTGTTGATCTTTGTGCCGTCTGATTAGCAAATCGTCTGACTGATAGCGTGGGAATTCCAACCGGTGGTCCTGATGATGCGAAATAGACGCGGAACTTGCCAGCTGATGCAGCTGCTTCCATATCATTTGCTTGTTTTGACCACCAAGATTCACGATCAGAGCCAAGGCTTGCTTTCAGCTGTTGCGTAACAGACCGGAGATGTTCGCTGTACTCTGCGCCAGCAGGCACCGCCCGTTGGAGATCCAGCAATTCCGTGGATCTTACTGAGATGCAGTTTTTGGGATTGGAGAGAGCGAGGCCACAGCTGGAAAAACCGGCCGACAGCAAGGCTTGTTGCAGACTTGACCAGCGTTGATCAACATCCGGAGTGTGAGAGAGAGAGTGCTTTTCACGAAACCTTTGTTGATACTCCTTCACCACTGGGTCATCCAACTTATAGGTCTTCAGTCGCGCGTATTTTTATCTAGGAGAACCACCAAAACGCATGCAAGGTAATGGTAGGTTAATCGCAGAGGCGCTCATGGGATACCCTGAGCGCGGTAACTTACGAGTGTCCCTGCAGCAAGTTTCCCGCCGAAATCGATCTTGCACTACAAACTTGCTTCTAGCCCGAGTAAGCTGGATAGAATGAGTCGATGACAGAGTGGGAGTCGACACTGTCTACCTGGACTTCTCCAAACCGTTCGTTTGTTTGGACCATCACATTCTTCTTTACATGCTTCGAAGCCATGAAATCGGTCACCCTGTGCTCGGATGGATCGGCAAATTTCTCCCTCGACGTCAGCTGAATGTAAGAGCCCGTAACTCCATGTCCGATCCAATTTGCATCCAGTGTGGCGTGCCCCAAGGGTCGGTACTGCGTCCCCGTTAATTCCTTGCATTCATTGAAAAGCTTGCTAATGTACTGCAGTGGAATTTCCTACTATTTGCTGAAGCTGTCAAAAATTGACATGACACCAGGACAGCGGACGATCATGTAGCATTGGCTGATTTGTCGAACTACCTCCTCGTGGTGCCAGCTGGGTGGTTCGGGCGTACCCTGTTCCAGCAAAGTGTTCGGCGACAATGTTCCACCTCGGTGGGACATTGTATTCCAGCAGGTGTGCTGACTATTTGGGGAGTATTGGGCCCCTGTTTGGTAATCTACCAAACAAAGACGCATGAACTTAACATTCAGTCAACGCCTCCCAATGGGCGCGATTCCCTAAATTCGCCCCGCTGCGTTGCGGGTAGGTTATTTAGCCAAAGGCTCGGGGTGGAGTCCCCTAAGTCAAATCCCTACTTCAGCTTGGGCAACCGGGTAGTATCACGCTCTCTCGCAAAACCATGGACTGTATTACAACTTGCTCATCAGCTGCTGTTTCTGCTAGTCACTTTCACGCGACTTCATCACACGCCAATTGTTTGTTTACTAACAATCCTTACTTTCCGTTACCCGATTCATGTGCTCAGCAATCTGGCTGCGATTCCGGTTGCGCCGCAGACCAAGAGGTTCAACCTATGGCTCTCCTTCGTCCCCGATCCTCGTTCCGTCTGACGTGCTTCAACGTTCGGACACTCATGCAGATTGAACAGCAAGCCGGTCTAGCGCGCACTCTAGATTCCCTAGACATTGATGTCTGCTGCCTTTCAGAAACCCGACTGCAAGATCCCAGCATTGTGCTTACACTGACATCCCCCACTGACCACAAAGCCAGATATCACCTGCGTCTTCCTGGAGATCCAGAAGCAGCCTCAGCGGATCTGGCTGGTGTAGGTATAGCACTAAGTGACAAGGCTGAGGCTGCACTACTGGACTGGTTCCCTATTAACAGCCGACTATGTGTAGTTCGCCTTCAGGGTTCGTGTAGAATCAACAGGCACCGCGAAGAGAGACACAACTTGTTTGTGATCTCCGTGTACGCTCCAACTGACTGCAGTGGCGACTCGGTCAAGGACGAATTCTATCGGGATCTACAACAGCTCTTGACTAATGCTAAAAAGTCGGATGTCGTTATCCTTGCTGGGGATTTTAATGCACGGGTTGGCCGCCTGTTACCATACGAACGCCACCTTGGTGGTCATCACACGCTCGATGAGAACCGCTCTGATAACGGAGAGAGACTTGGCATTGTGCGAAGACAACCGTCTGTTTCTTTCGAGCACTAACTTCAGGCGTACGAAGAAGGGTTCCGCAACGTGGCGTCCCCCTTCTTCAACACAACCGTGGTCTCCAATTGATCACATTGCAATTAGCTTCAGATGGCGCGGCAGCGTACTAGACTGCAGGTCCTTTTGTTCCACC
>OX104069.1:90061085-90084223 GCA_944474145.2 Dicrocoelium dendriticum | reverse complement strand
TGTGTCTGTGTTTTTCGCGGAGTTTGCCGGGGAATTTCACACGCAAAACCTCTCCAGTCTGCAGCTTTTCGTGGATTTATTTTACAACCCTTCTGATTTTTACATCATTCGATAGAGAAATCTTTCCGCTTGCTAACAAGCCTTCAGTCGCTTCACAGCACCACTGTGCATAACAGTTACAGAAGAAATTCATTTTTAACTTGCGCACTCAAGCGCCCAGCAAACTTCTCGATCGCCGTCCCATCCCGGCCAGATCAATTCAATCACTCAGACGACCCAAGCGCGTCCTACACGGCATATTCAAACGTGACCGCATGACGCACAGGCCCATCACGCGTAAGTCGATCAACGTGTCCTCCGACCACAAGCGGACAAGACGGCGAAGCACACCTACCACGCACGACACCGAACTAGCCCGTGAACCGGGCCGTGCCACTTTGCTGCATTCGACCATGACCAATGTAACAAGGGGAGAAGTTACAAGTGGAGATGAGTCACTTGCCCAGACAGTGGAATCGGGCCGGCATTGTGCGTTGTGTTCCGTTAACCATAGTCCGATTACTGAGGCTAACAAGCACAACAATCGGTCCGAGTCTGTTTCGTTCTGTTCCCATAGTAAAATGCGTAATTGCTTTGTCGAAAGATTACGACCGTCGGATTGCAGAAGTAGAATTACGCCTAAATGAAAGAATTATTTCCTTAGAGGCTATTATAGCAAGGTTTGTATCTCCACCATCTCCCGTACTCACCGCCACTAAACCGAAGAAAAGAGCCAGACGTTCTCGCGAAATCACAGCGGCGAATATCTTGGGAACCCCGAACCAATCAGGCATCACGTACGAACAAAACATCATCAGTTCCTCAGCCATTCCGCCCTTATCCAAAGCCTCGGTAAGAACCAGACTTCCGACTGACCAACAAAGTCTGAGTATCTCTAAAAGCCATTCAACTTACGCAGCGACTATTGCTAGAGACACTGTAAACAAGACTTTAAGCACAATATCTGCGACATGTGTAAAAGACCAAACACGAAATTCAGAGACTTGTTTTAGTCCATCCATCACGACGTCTCCCACATTACCGAACACCAGGAGGAACTACGGTTCTCTAACACTCATATGCACCAACGTTCCTGAATCCAAAGCAAATTCTCTGAGAGGTAAGCAACAGGACGATCTGAACCAGTGGAATCTCATTTGCGATCGCATAGGTGCTAGGGTCAAGCCGGCTAACATCACGCGTGTGACGAGACATCCAAACTCCGCTCACTATGGTGAGCCCAGAATTCTGCGGATAACACTGGCATCCACTGACGATGTAGAGGCGATGCTATTATCGTAATATCACCTCCGAGGTGAAGACAGTAAGATCCGCATCTTTCCGGATGTTCCATGGAGCGAACGTCAGCGAGAAAAAAAAAACAATTTAAACGATCGAAACTCGGCCAGCTGGCGAAAAACCATTTTAGTTCATGGTGTGTCCGAGCTACCAACAGCTAGGGACGAGGAGGCTCATGCTCACGATCTGGAAGAATGGCGGTACATCCGTGAAACTCTATCTGCAGCCGACGTCATCCTTCAGTCGATTTCTAGACTGCCCGTTTCACCTCATTACAAAGGTAATGGTCCAAGGATACTGAAACTTGTGGTTCAGTCCCAGCAGATGGCGGCGAACTTAATGCGTAACTGGCACAAAATTCACAACGCACTGCCATCGGAACTACGATTTAAGGTACCATTTATTGAATCGAAGCCACCGGAGGATATGACACCATCTGTGGCTCAATGTGATAAAAAAAACGGAGCCGAAGACACCGCATCAAGATTATCAACCACTGAAAACGACGCTATTGAAGAGCGTTCTGCGTGTGCAGGAACGACGTTAGGCGGGCTGCAGGCCCGTGCAAAATGTTCATCGATAAACTGCGCAAAAAACGATCGGGTGCCGGCCTTTCATCGGCCGGCTTAAATCCAACTTCTTGTAATCCTTCACAAGCTCTTTTGGTGCTCAATTAGCTGTCCTGTATGTACACTAACGCTCAAAGTCTACTTAACAAACTACCCGAACTGCGACTACGTCAAAGGTCCAAATCGTGTGACCTCGTCGCTATAACGGAGACGTGGTTGCGCCCGGATATCACAGACACGGAGGTCGAGCTACCAGGCATGTCCGTCGTTCGGCGCGATCGATCCAGTAAAGGGGGCGGGGTGGCTCTGTACTACCGCAGTGACCTCCAGTGTGAGCCCATAGAAGACGTGTGCAGTAACGTGAGGGATACTCTTTGGTGTCGGCTGCGTTTAACGGGCAACGACGTCTGTCTGGTGGCGGTCGTTTATCGACCTCCATTCTCGACACCCGAGATGGACTTCAATCTCGCGTCTGCGCTGAGGCTTATGATCAGCAGGAGATACAGCCATATTCTTATCGCTGGTGACTTCAATATCCACACTCTGGATGCCCAAGCAACACCTACGGAACAGTTCAAAGCGGATCTACAAGACCTTGTCTCCAGTTTTCCGCTTTATGGCCATATTAACAATCCCACCAGATTCAGAGCAGCAGAAAGGCCGTCCATCCTGGACCGGATATTTACCAACGAAGAACTCATGGTCGAGAAAGTAATCATTGACACTCCTTTGGGTTGCAGCGATCATGCAGTTTTACTCTTCGATTATATATGCTACGCAGAATACCCTGCGGATACTATACGGGAAAGCCGAGTTATCATACGGTACGACGAGCTAGCTCGACTTGCAGAGACAGCCAACTGGAACTTTCTGACAGACGAAGTACCGACAATCGCATGGCCACATTTCGTCAACCAATTTAGCACTCTCGTCGAAGAGGCATCCGAAACGAAGGTTGTCCACTCGAAGAAGACTGTTTCATTTGTGCGAAGTAGGACACGGAAATGTATGGCAGTGAGGAACTCGGCCTGGCGTATCTATAAGGAACACCCGAGCACGGAGAGCTGGACGGCCTATGCAATTCAACGTAATCATTACACTCAACTCGTTCGTGAGGATAAACTGACATACCAGCAGCATCTGACGGAGCGCATGGTTTCGAATCATAAGCTGCTCTATCAACATGTAAACAACCTGCGCAAGGTGAAACGGGGAATCCATCCTCTTCAAACGTCAGATGGCATGACGCTGACTACAGAGGATGCGGCGAACGCCTTGCGGCTGCAATATGCTTCGAGCTTTCAATGCATTCCTTGGTCATCTGTTCCTTTGTCAGCAGGTGTTTTACAACCAAAACTTACGCACGACGGGGATGGTATTAAAGAAGTTGTTGTGTATGCGTAAGCACAGCTCTCCTGGAATCGACAAAATTCACCCTAAGTCCCTTGCGGTAATGGGAGAAAGTTTAGCAGAGCCTCTGGCGCGATTCTTCCAATGCTGCTTCGATCAGATGTATGTACCCGAGATGTGGAAATGTGGGATCATAACCCCAATTCACAAGGGCGGTAGCCGTTCTGATCCAGCCAACTACCGTCCTGTACCCCTTCTCCCGGTCCTTTCAAAGGTTATGGAAGCTATTGTTGCTGACGTATTAACAGCCTATCTGGAAGAGTCTGCCTTCCTTGCACATGAACAGCATGGTTTTCGACGGAATCGATCGTGCACCACAAATCTGCTGCTAGCAAGATCGAGTTGCACCAAATTAATTGACAGCGGTGCAGGAGTGGACGTGGTCTACCTAGATTTCTCAAAGGCCTTCGATCGACTAGACCATGGAATCCTGATCTGCAAACTTCAGAACTTCGGCATTGGTGATCCGCTCCTAGGATGGATCACAAGCTTTCTTCTCCACCGGAGCTTAGAGGTAAAAGTGCGTGGGTCCCTGTCCCACCCAATCCAAGTCGAATGTGGTGTACCACAAGGATCGGTACTGGGGCCACGATTGTTTTTGATGTATATTGACGACATAGCGGCCCTCATTCTTTCCAACTGCCTACTCTATGCCAACGACATCAAGGTCTGGAGAGCGATCAATACACCAGACGACTCCGCAATACTTCAAGAGGATCTGGATAAGGTGTATGCGTGGTCAGTTCAGAACCAACTCCCACTCAACACAGAAAAGTGCAGAGTATTACACTTACGTCACCAATCAGCATTTTTCTATAAACTGGGTGACCATGTGCTTTACACAACTGCTGAGGAAAAGGATTTAGGAGTCTTGATTCAGTCCGACCTTGGTTGTTCAGCCCAGGCAAAGAAAGCATCGAACGTGAGCATTTGAAATTTGGGCCTTCACCGGCGCATATTTGGACGCTTCGATCCATCAGTTTTCACCAACTTCTAGGTGCATACATACGACCACACGTGGAGTATGCAATACAAGTCTGGCAGCCGTGGCTGAGGAAAGACCTCTCTGATTTAGAGAAACCTCAACGACGCGCAACGAAGAACGTGAAAGGTTTAGGCCAGTTACGCTACGAAGACAGACTGAGATTGCTCGGGATATTTAGTGGTCAATATCGACGACTACGGGGAGATTTGATTTTGGCTTATCAGATTCTGACAGACCGCAATCATACCTGCCGCCATCTGCTGGAGCTCAGTAACAACAACAATCTGAGAGGCCATCATCTGAAGCTGGCAGTGCAGTACAGCCGTTTGGAATGTCGACGGAATTTCTTTTCCGTGCGTGTTTGCCAAGCCTGGAATGCTGTCCCAGAATCTGTAGTCAGTGCACCCAACCTGATCGAGTTCAAAAATCGAGTTGATAGTGCACTCACTTCATTGCACTATCTCCCATAGTACAGTCTAATTTTGAGAGATCCAAAATCCATACTTTAAAAACAATTTTCCCCATGCAAATTTCAACAGTGGATTTATATTTTGACGCTTCAAACTCAAACACTTTGCCCCATGCGAATTTCTAGGGTGGTGACTCTTTTAACCAATTACTCCATACCTTATTATCCCCTCGGGAGTTATAGTGGATTATTATTTTGACACTTCAAACTCGGTGAGTCCACAAGCTTGTAGTGACTCGTTGTTAAACGATTTTACTGAATTGGTTTCCATTGAATTTTTCACACTTCTATGATTTTTGCACTGATCACCCTACGGGATTTGTCAAGCTTTAGCTTTTATACCCGCATAAATCCATTGTTCCATTATTTTGTACTTATCGCGGATTCGTTGCTAAGCAACTTACTTCATATGCTAATTTAGAGTAGAGTTATGTCTGCATAGCCGTATTCTTTAACAGATATATTTCATTTGATAGTGTGATTTCTAGTGATTGGCTGTTGTTTGACATCCCCGGTGTGGCTGCGCTTGATGTGCATGTTGACAAGGTGCCTACCTGTCTATTACCCACTACCTCGTCCATACTGGCTTTAGGAAACAGTTGGTCGTTGCTGGAGGGGACGGGGTGCACGGTCCTTGTGGTCGTGTTAGGCTCGAAGAGTGGTTCCATGCACTCACTGTTGAGTGGACTACGGTCTAGCCACCGCCTTGTGTGCGCTTGATTCCCAAATTCATCGTGCTTGTGTTTGACTGCGAAGGAGTGTGAGCCGGCTCCGTTGATGAAACGTAGTTCCCAACCATATACCTCCCGGTCTTATTCCTTCGGGTTTACACTGGATATGGGGTATGTGGTTGGAGCTGTGGGTGGTGCAGCGCAAGCCAACCATAGTCACTCTATAGGCGCAGACGTCCTGTGGCTGACCACAGCGACAGGCAAATCCGAAACCGGATGCTGCCAACCCTAATCCTAGCCCTAATCCTCAGCGGCTTACCGATAACTGTTTGATTCGTCTCGATCACTGTAACTGAAACGGTGAACTTTCTTCTCTATTTTCTGATTCCTGTTCACATAAAATAGTTTTTACAAGCCCTAAAACCGAGTGACTAATCAGTAAAAATGCTCGTTACCTCAGTCAAAACAAGAGACTCAAAGAAGAGACAGGAAGCCACTGAATCGTGGGCTAGTGATCCTGCTTACAACTCGTCCTCAAGAACTGCAAAAATGAAAGGCTCTTCATCTAAGATGAAGATAAAGTCGAAATGGTGCGTAAAAAGCAATCTGACGATAGTTCTCATAAGCTTTCTCTGATACAGAATAGCACAATTAATGCGCAATCTTCCTCTAAAGCGATTCAAACGATTGCTGCGCTTGAAATACAACTAAAGGACTTGCAGGTAAAGTTTGAATCTCCGAACCAAATCCTAGAGCGATTTAACTCGCTTAAGTATATTTTTAACACTCCTGTTACACAAAAAATAAAACACCGATCCGTTGAGAATTTTATACAACATGTTGCATTTACCTTGATGAGCGCATTAAACACCCCGAAACGTAATAGTATTTACCAGAAAAGTTATCACTTGAGGCTATCTCCTCTGCAGTGGCCAACGATTGTCATATTGAAAGATTGCAGCTTTCTTGCGTGAGGCTGCAAAAGAAGTCTTCGAAACCGCTCTGTCCAATATTAAAGTTTCAAAAGAAACACTTGCTGAAAAATTCACTTGTAGTAAGAGATTATTATTCCTTAGGAATGATTACATATCCATGGTACTGAAACCAGATTTAACAGTACCACAAACGGGGTGCAAATATGCCTATTTCCGACAAACAGCCTGTGACCAATTGGTTCCGTTACCCACGGAAACTCAGGAACTTCCCCACCTCGTCGACCTAGATGAAACTGACCATAAATGTATCAATTCTAAAGTTGAAACCAAATAGTAACTGTCGTAAAAATATTGCTTCTGACTCCACTCAGTGTCACGTTAGCCCAGCATTACTGCACAACTCGTCCTTGAACATACAAGAAAGTTCCATTGCGCAAACGACTATTTCTACTGACTCTTTGTCGTTCAGCAACCAGGTGCATAGACGCTCTGGTACGAAACCGAAAACCTCCCCCAAAAGCTGTGTACCTATAAAACTGCGAAACAGCCTTGTTATAAAGAACACTGGTAGCATAACCTCACATGACATATATACGGGTGCTCCTAAGCACAATAAAAACAAAGCTATTTTAAACGTTCCACCAAACGCTGTCACCAATGGAAACTTGCAACAATCGGCATATCACCAACCATGCAAGATTTGATTATTCAACCTGTGCGCTGCATAACCTGTGAACTACTTGCAGTGAAATTCACGTAGCTGATAGAAATTGGCACAATGAAAATCCTCGCAAAATTCCTCAAAATGTAAATAACCTTAACATGCAAGTAGGTTATACGTAACAGCCAGCAAAATGTAATCTTACAATGGGTAAAAATTTTACCGTTATTTCGCTCTTCCGACCATTTTTGGGGGGTCCAGTGGCCTTTTACCCGCGACACCCCCAAATGACACTAATTCCGCAAGTGATATGTCCTCCGTATCCACAACACCCACTGCACTCTCTCCAACTGCCACCTCGTTGGGGTTCTGTACTTGAATTGCTATAGACAATCTAACACTTAACAAGACACTGCAGTTACTTAATTAATTCTCGTTCACTGTAAAATAAAATGTACTTCTTACTTAATATTCTTCACTTTTCTTCTCCTATTGTAATACTAATAACAGAAACACGGTGTTCAGCTGAGATGCCATACACATTGTTCGGAATACTGGCTTAGAACATCTTTCCTAATGACCTCCTTTATGGTAGAGGCGGTGGCTGTATAATCTACGTTAAAGACAAGTGCTCGGTTCTTCCTCTGGACGAATCACTCCTACGGAAACTTCCTGATTCTCTGTGAATTACCATTTCTATTAATCGGCTGGCTAGCCGAACAACCTCCCCGTGGTGGCGGCTGGCTGGTTCGAGTAAATCCCGTTCCAGCAAATGGTTCGGCGGCAGTGTTCCAGAACGTGGTTGGACTTCGCCTGGCAAGCGTTCTCCTTATAAAAAACCACAGATATCCATTTAACAACACTGGGACATGGCGGATGTGACTCGCCACTAAATAAAGTCCCTTTCTCTTCCATTTTCTGGCGGATCATTCACACATCACGAACGTCATCCGATTCGAAGCGTTCCATTGACTTCCACCTTTGATGGCGAACCCAACGAACAAAAACACACCGAGTCACATTTACCTACTCATACAACATAGCTACATTCAAATACAGATAAAATATACTTTTCCATGTCAACACACACATAAATTCCTATGCTATTTGTCAAAATGTACTAATTTATGCAATTGTCGATCGCAGATGTCTGTATTACCATGATCACGCCCTTGATGGTGTGTATCGGAATGACGAGAATAAACTATTTATTTATTAATTTACAAATCTTTTAGTAGGTTACATTTACAGACCCCCATCGCCTGCAGTCACCATAACCGATGACTTGATGGACGTTTTTCTTTTATTGCTGACCTCTCCTACACTAATAAAATAATCGCTGGGGATTTTAATATGATCGAGATCCCATGGTCTCTTAACAATAAACCACAAAAATGCAATATTTTTATGTCTACTCTTGGTCGACTGGGATGGGTACAGCACGTCAAAGAGCCTACAGGGTTTGGTAACACACTTGATCTAATATTTACTATGGGATGTTCGCATGTGTCCACACACATCAGTGACAAGTTGCCGCGTAGTGATCATAACATCGTTGGTTGTTCTTTCCAAATTCTTTCTAAACCGATAGAATCAGTGGTTAATTACCGCCCATTCTCTTCTGTGAATTGGGCAATTTTCGCGGATCTTATAAGCTCTTCAAATTGGGATCCATTCTTCTTAGCACAGAATGTACACATTGCTTGTAATGAGTTCTATCACCGTATTCAGATTTATGTTGAAGTTGGGTCTCCAGAAGGTACTAAGAAGTTAAAACGGACTGCTGCACCTGCAGGCATCTCGAAAAAGGTAGCCAATAAACTTCATAAAATAATGAAAAAATTTAGGAAAACAAACGATTTTACTCTGCTGATGCTTCACACAAGATTGCTTACAGCGTTATACCAATATTACCACAAAATGCTACGCTCTGAGGAGGTAATGGTACTGAAGGGCGCCAACCTGGTGGCCTGCATCTCGAAACTTTTGGACTGTGGGCACAATAGAAACTCAAGTTGTAGAAACTCGATTGTAAACTCTGATGGAACTGCCATAACCGGCCGCGCAACCATATGCTCGATCTTCAATGACTACTTCATGTCTACTTATAACACTAATGCGAGAGAGGATCCTCAACTCAAGCTGATGCACAGAGGCAATAATACACTCCAAACTGTTGAATTCACACCTAGTGGCATTTGTCGCCAACTCAGATTAATTCGGCCATCATGCTCACCAAGCCGTGACAACATTCCACCAATTATAGTCAAGTTTGGAGATGCAGACAACCTCCTGTTTTTGCTTAATGTATTTACACTTTCCATGCTTAATGGCGTATCCTTTGCACTGGAAACAATAAACTATACTACCACGATACAAAAGCGGATCTATGCAAGATATAAAAATTACCACCCGATCTACCAGACATCTATTATCTCCAGAATCATGGAGTGGTTAGTTAAATCACTCATAATAGAACATTTGAGTTCTATGAGCCTTGTCAGTAAACATCAGCACGGTTTTTAGAAATATAGGTAAATCACTACCTGTCAATTAGATTCTCTTGAGTATGTGACTAGGGCAAGAGACGTCCGATGTGTCACGATTGTAATATTTCGTGATATCCAAAAAGCTTTCGGTTGTGTCTCACACAACTTATTGTTGCGGAAGCTTATGTCCTATGGTATCACAAATTCTCTTCTAGATTGCTTATCCTCCTATCTCGAGGGTAGAAACCAAGCAGTCAAAATCGGTAACTACACTTCTGAAGCCACTACAATCTCTAGTGGAGTGATTCAAGGTAGCTGTTAGGTCCGCTTTTATTCTTCCACTATTTCGATGATCTCCTTGATGAAATCTTGTACGGGAAGCCATTCCTCTTCGCTGATGATGTTAAAATTGTGCATTGTTCCGCCCGTGGGACACGTAGTCCTAATTTAGCCTGTATTCAATCTGACTTCTCCGCATTGGAGCACTGGAGTAACTCCTGGATGTTACACTTTGTTACTGACAAGGGTAATATATTGTACCAAGGCTGTGACCCTTCTCTGAATATCCTAACATTAAACGATACCCCTATTCCTGTGTGTGGCGCAGGCCGAGAACATGGTCCAAGATGTTCCGCCTCAATTAATTTTTTAGAGCAAGTTATATTCTTGCAGGCTTCTGCCAGAGATGTGATGACCTACCAAGTCGAACTCTTATCTTGAGGGATTCCAGGTTTCAAGCATTTAAAATAAGTGTTAAGCCGAAGATTGGGTACTGTACGATAGTACACGGTAATCTGAGAAAAGTGGACATCACAGCATTAGAAAACATTCAACGAGCATTTAAAGGTTTTTGAACATGTCTGTGTCATACCATGTGCCTTCTATACCGCTTACTATTCGGATTAAGCTTCTCTGCTCAGCCACAACTCGAGTTTCAGACTCGTATGCGCTACAACCTACGAAACAGCGAATGCACATTGCAAATACAATGGTATCGCACCAAGATCCGCTCAAAATTTTGCTTCGTGAAATATGCGTTACTTTGGAACAAACTTCCATCGTGTATTGGAAACTGCACTACCTCTCCACAATTCACAAGCATGATGAATATTCACCTGACTGTTTCAAATATCTGGTTAACACTTAGCCAAACTGTGACTCTAGACGATATTTTTAGAGAAAGGTCCTGGATGCACTTGAAAGTCGTCATATCCCCTATTTGTTTCAATTCTATAAGATTACCTATATATAGTTACATTCATGAGTATGTATCTATAAACGATCTTACTCCTATCACCCTGTCTAACCAATTTTGTTTTCTCCTTTGACGCACTGGTTCGTAGATGCACAACGCCTTTCAAGATGATGTCTCTGTACCATCGTCGTCACTCGCAAGACGTTTCCATCAAATTGTCATTGGCCTATCTGCAAGCGATTATATTCATTATTATCTTTTTTCATTCCTCATAGTTTATGTACTTATTTGTTTCATTGTTGGCCATGAGTGGCTGACCTCTTGAGATGACCGATTACAGTTTCCAAACTATAAAAAATTATACCCATGCAAATCATATTGCTACTGACTCGCTGGCCTAAAACAAAAAGTGCCATACTCGATTGATCCGGATGATGGCAACGCCTGAGACTTCATCGCCCATAATGGATGCATAAATCAGCCCTTATAAAAGCATTTGATAACCAACTGATGACCTACTCACTATTTTGCCACACTAGCACAGAACCACTTGGAGCATGGAATTGCGGGTGAAACCCATCCTGGTAATACCCTGCATGGAAGCAAGTCCCCTAGGGATAGTTCCATGGATGGCCGTATTACCTTACTTGAACTTTCCGTGAAATCTACATTTATTATTGTTCCCAGGTTCGTAATCTCTCTAATACTTTCAAGCTGCTAATCACTTCAAAAAACCCATTTGGGAACCATTGTACAAAACATGTAGAATTAACTGTATTATGCCATCAGGTTGTACAATTTGATAAGACCGCTCAATTTGTCTGACCTCAAACTTTCGAGGAGTAAAACATTTATTTATTTATTTATTTGTTAAAAGTCCCGCCATCCCAATATATCAACATCAACAAAGCCGAAGACAGTATATATACATATATATATAAATGTTTATAAAATAGATACCGAGCAATCGAAAACCATGTAATGATGGTATTTAACAACACAAATATCACAAAGTGGAAAATATATAAAGTAACATATTTTGTTTTCCCTACGCAGCCTTGTCTTTTATCAGCTTAGTGCTTACCGTGGGTAATCAATAGGATCAATACAGAGGCATGTCAACCTTCCATAGTCTGCAGTAAAGCGCCATGTCTTCAAAAGCCTCCAACCAGTGATGTTCTTCATCCCTAAATCCCCAGTCCGGAAGACGTACAAGACTGACAACTATTTGAGTGTAAGTTAGCGCCATGATGTTTTCTCGCCAGGTGGTTGATTGCGCACCGCGCGATTTCTTGTAATGCGGCCCTGCGCGAGCGAATAGCGCGTTGTGGCAAACGCTCGCACGGCATACGTAGGACGTAACCTAACCATCTCGGTTGGCACAAGGATATAAACTTGTCGAAAGGGAGTCCCATAGTACCCAAGATGTGAGGAATAACATTGGCGTTGTAAACGTGGTGATTGTACACATTGTACTGCTTGACCATTCTTTCGTTGCATTACCTATGATAAGAAATAATATTGACCACATAATTAGCAATTACAATTGGGTCGATTTCCCTCTAGTTCGAAGCTAAGTTCGGGTACAGCTTTGCATTATTCTAGGTTATAAGTAATACAATTTGCGTGACAGTCAGTGCCGAGTTCCCCATGCATCCAAATATAGCAATTCTGGAACCAAATTCTTCCCCACAGGAAATTGGGAATACCTCGAGCGGTTTGAGCTTTGGTGGTTTACGAAGCCTGAATTACAAAAAGAACTGAAAACCGCATATTTTCTGAATTATATTGTTTGTAACGCTTATTCAGTTGTGAAAAAATTGGCGTATCTCAAGTTCCCCCCGAAACTTTAATATAAGCAACTGCGAATCCTATTACTCGATCATTCCATGCCAACAATTTTCATTGTGGCAGAAAGAACCAAGTTTACTGTCTTGCACCGTCAGCGATATCAGCCTCTTCGTGCTTTTATTTTGCAGCTGCTTACTCAAGCCTCTAGATGTAGTTTCGGTGATAAACTGAATGAGTATCTCAGAGATTGCTTAATCGCTGGAATTAATATCCTAATCTCATATTGTCAATTGATTTCACTGCCTGATCCGATATACGAGGAAGGTTAACTGCTTTTGGAGATTTTTAAAGAAGTTTACGAACTTTTGAAGTGGAAACACCTTCTGATAAGCAAATCCTGTTTGGTTCTGCCAAAAACAGGGCTTCTGCCAAGCAACCATTTTATTGGTGCTGTAATTCCGCTCTGTTGGCACTGTGTCGGTCTCGCAATGTACCAAAGCTGTCATTGTTCCTGGAGGCTTGGATATTGACGCTAGAGCAGTTTACCGCAGTTCAAGCTACAATATGCCAGTAATTGACTATTCCGGCGGCTTGCAGTGCGATGTTTGCAACTGATTGGTAGATCAGATTTTTACGGAGTTGTACACCGAGCAATAAGCAGTACTGGCCTCAAGTGACAGTTTGTTGTTCAGTTGTGTCAATTGCTGCAAAAGCCTGCAAAACCGCCCGGACTTCCGTAAAAGAGACGAATTCCTTGATGCTCGGCTGAGTAATGTAGGACGTTCATTATCGATGTCCTCAGATCTTCCTCACAATGTCGATATGCTCATGCCAACGCTTTCGGTCTCCAAGGACACATTCGATCACTTACCGTGAAGATCAACTTGTGGCACCGGTGGAGATGACTATGGACCACCTAAAGGAAGATGATTCGTACCTCGTGTCTAACTCTATCTTGATCAATGATGAATAACTGGTTCAAAAGTCCATTGGAATAAAGCAAAAGAGCCAGCAAACCCCGTAAGCTCTCTGCTAAACAAGTATCTGTATTTATTTCGACACCGGAATCAAGTCAAGTGTTGAAAATTGTCAAGCCATCTGCCGATTGTGAGAAGGAGAAAATTCACCCACACCAACTGTCTGCGAATGTGCTGGCTATCTTGGCTCTCACAGATAAGGCGCGTCCTGACGTTTTGCTTGACTCCGCTCAAAGCAACAAAGCGGCACGTACCCCTGTTCCCGTTATCAAGAAGAAAAAGCAAGTTAAATCTGCCCTTAAGCCTTTGGGTAAACACAAGGAACCGAAAAAGAATAAGGAGCCGACCATGGAGCAAAAAGCATACTCTGCCGTTGCTACATACATTGAGGAGAAAAGGAGAGTCCCATCACCAAAGCTGAGTTTCCCTGGTCCAAGTGTCGAATCAATGAGCCGCCGGGCAAATACACCCCGTTGTGTTGATGCTTCCAAGGGCACCACTGTATTGCGTTTTTCATTTACCTTAGCCGTACCTTCTTCTGAGTTCCATGGCTTCTCAAGGCTCAATGTCTATTCGTAGACTCTTATATATATATATATATATATATATATAATATATATATATATATATTATATATATATATATATATAATATATATATATATATAATATATATGGTAGGTTGAAGGCTGTGCTGGCTAGATCCTGGCAGATGGTCTACCCACTCCTGTTACCGTTGTGTCATGGGCTCATGTTCTGGATGCCTCATCAAGGCGACAACATGGGGGGAGTTGGGTTGCGCACTTCTTCCCCCTAAGATCCAGGACACCAATCTACATAAGCCCTTGAACTGATCATGTGTTAGACCCGCTGCATTTCGGCTGCACATTTAATTGAAGGCTTTGACTGCGGACCACAGTCGTTTTCCTGTTAGGGGTGTTCGCCCTACTAGTATCCTAGTCCATCCTCTTTGGAGGTTGGCAGGTATGTCGATGGCTCTCTTCCAGTAAAACCTAGCCATGGGACGGAACAGCTCACCGCTCGATTGGCATAGAGCACTAGCGTCACGCATTGTCTCTAACGGTGGGAGGGCACCTCCGGGTGTTCAGTGGTTGGCTACTACCCGCCTCAAGCCACACAGTCCTGGTCAAATTGGGTGAAAAACCCGCCAGGTACCCACCTGCGTCTGACCTTGTTTGCAGGTGCATATTCTACTACGGTTGCAAAACATATGTGGATAGTTCCATTACCTCGAAGGCGGCGTGTGACGGACCTCAGGCAGATCCCAGTCTGCTTCTGCAATCACATTCCCGAGCTGGATCTACTTCACACTGCCCTGTGGGTCAGGCTACTGAGTCAAAGGCTCCGGGTGGAGTCCCTCAAGCAAACCTCCGGAGCACAACCACCACGCGTGCGAGTGCCCACCAGTGCTCTCGTACGCCTGCGCGCAAAGCACTCGGAATCAGGTGCATCAATGTGCGCACACTACTGGGCTGGAACTGGCGCGCTACAACATGGACATCGAGGCGCTTATTTAGACTCGACTCGTTGAGCAAAGAAAGTTGCATGAAACAGGTTCTGGATAGACATTTTACT
Source organism: Dicrocoelium dendriticum (assembly GCA_944474145.2). Lineage (NCBI taxonomy): Eukaryota > Metazoa > Platyhelminthes > Trematoda > Plagiorchiida > Dicrocoeliidae > Dicrocoelium > Dicrocoelium dendriticum. The sequence goes on along the minus strand of OX104069.1, from coordinate 90,069,138 downwards.
GCGTGGGCAACGCCACCTCAGCACCACGTGAACATGGGGTCGGATTTGCAATATCCGATCGCCTCAATGGCCAGCTGGTGGGTGAACCAACAGGCATCAGCGCGCGACTGATGACTGTTCGCCTACGACTCGGAAGAGGTAAGTTTGCCACTTTTATAAGCACATACGGTCCGACCATGTGTTATCCTGATGACACGCGTGATCAATTCTACACTCAGCTATCCTCCGTGATACGGTCTGTGCCGAGGAGCGACCGACTATTTCTGCTGGGTGATTTCAACGCGCGCGTTGGGCGTGATGCATCGGTGTGGACAGATGTCATCGGTCCGCATGGCATTGGTTCAGCGAATGTGAACGGTGACAGGCTGCTCTCACTGTGTGCCACTCACGGCCTGACGATCACGAACACTCGGTTTGCACTGAGTGCGAGTGATATAGCAACTTGGACGCACCCACGGAGTGGTCACGCTCACCTGCTCGACTATGTCATCGTACGTCAGCGTGATATGCGTGATGTGCGCATGACACGTGTAATGCGTGGAGCTGAGTGTGGCACTGATCACAAATTGGTGCGGACCAAACTGTACATATATTTTCGTAAATCTATGTATTGCACTCCCGCCGTGAATCGGCGTAAATTTAACATTCTCTCCCTCGGTACTGTGGCGAAACGTATTGAGCTGGAGAAGGCAATTGCTGCACGCCTGTGTGATGTGGACTGCATAGCCACAGTGGGCGACCTGTGGCACCACATTCGCGACCAGGTGGCAGCTGCTGCCGAGGAGACCATCGGGCGCGCAAACTGTAACCGGCCGGTTGGTTTGATGAGAACAATGCGACGATTGGCGCATTGGTGTCGGAGATGAATGCAGCATTTGCTGCACATGTTGCAGACCCCAGTGACTTGGGGAAGAGTAGTCAGTTTCGCAAACTTCGACGGCGACTGACCCGAGAGTTCGGTCGCAATTGAAAATACATGGTGGAAGGAGAAGGCAAAGCAGATGAAATAATATGCTGAACACCGCCAACCCAAAGAATTCTTTGACGTCCATCCCTTGAATGCGGTGTATGGGAACCGAGATTGGAGCCACTGAGGACGCTAATAGATGGTAGTTCGGGTGCTAGCTGCACACAGACTGCAGACCTAATGTAGATCTGGCAAAAAACAGTTTGATTGTTTCTGAACAACCGTTCAGACATTGACGCTAAATTGTACGGCATCAAGCAACACGAGGTCAAGATGAATCTGGCCGACACGTCAATACTGGAGGAGACCCAGAGAACACTTGCTCAGCTAGGGAACTGCGTGCCAGTGACGACTCGATTCCGCCTGAAGTATTTAAACACGGCTGACCAGCATTAGTGACTGCGCTACACCGCTTAGTGCAACGTGTTTGGATTGAGACGGAGGTGCCTCCATGAGGTCTGAAGGATTGCCCTTGTGCTACCAATGTAACAAGGGACAAAAGGGAGCAACACAACGATGCGCGAATTATCGTGGCAACAACCTGCTGAGTATTGTGGGCAAGCTGATTTCCAGAATCCTGCTCAGCCGCCTCGTCAGGCAGGTTGTGGGACCGTACGTGGCGGAAGAGCAGTGTTGATGATGATGATCTGGAGAGTAACTGGGTGCGTGTATTCCAGTCATGCTGGAAAAACTGGACGCAGATGAACGCAATCGTTTCCAGACGTTTGTTAAACAAATAATCACAGAGCAAGAAGAAAAACGTCTAGCGTCATTACAGCGACAAATGGGCACGACAAAGGCAAACACTTTATTTCCACCCTACCCGGAAAAGTGCTTACACAATTTTTCCTCGTTGCACCTGCATAAGATACTGTTGGAGGTACATTCACTTGATCTGAAGTTCTGCGGTCTCCTTAGTTATTCAGGACAAATAGAATTAGAGGTTCAGTTCGAAAAGTTGTATTCTCAAGTGTGTATAATTACGCCCTCGTCAGCATTAGCGTCTGAGCATTTTAAATCCATGCTGGTTAATACATGTTATCAGTATCTGAAGCACAAACCCAAACTCAGATACTTTCTGAAGAAAGACCACTTAGACGCTCTCAAAGCACTCAAACGAAACGAGAATTTGCTCTTCTCTAGGCCGGATAAATGGGCAGGGATCGTTCCGATGGAGAAAGCTGACTATATTGACAAGATGAAGGTCATCCTCAACGATGGCGCAAATTTTCGTAACATAGAGAATGGGAGGGACAAAACAGTGACAATAGAAAAGACAGTTACTGGGCTTCTGCGGCACCTGAAACAAGAAAATTCGATTGACTCTACCACGTTCGGACAACTTCGACCCACGGGGATGGTGATTCCGAGACTTTACTGTCTACCCAAGGTACACAAAGAGGGGCTTCCACTTAGACCCGTATTGGACATGTGCAACTCACTTTACCACACAATAGCCAAATGGCCAGCCAAGCTTTTAGAACCAGTGTAGAAAATTTTATCAACGTAATACTCTCCGTGATACATTCAGCTTCTTAGACTCCATAAGACATCTTAGCCTATACCATTCAACTCCCCCTAGTACTCTACTCTTCTCTAAAGATGTTTTTGTTGGACCACTTGTCGGTCCTCTCCAATGTTCCTTTAGGAGAGACAATAGGCTATCCATGCGACACCATTCGATCACATCAGTTGAACGTCGGCCTTTGGAACGATCGGTTGAAACAGCTACTACTGCTATGTACTAGCAACATACAATTTCAATTTAATTTGGTTATATACAGACAAAAGGACGGACTAGCGATGGGTTCACCACTAGGACCGGTGCTGGCAGATGTATTCAGTAGCAAATTAGAAAACAACTTCATGAGCGAGGCCATTAGTGTATTACCCTATTACGGTTGATATGTGGATGATATATTTTGTGTGACAGCCAGTCAGTGCTGCACAGAGCAAAATTTATCCCTTTTTAACTCAGCGCACGATAACTCAAAGTTTACTCTGGAATCTGAACGTCATTGTACGATGTTTTTCCTAGACCTCTAAATTAACAGGAGATCCAACGCAGGGTGCGCAGAAAAGCCACGTGGAATGGACAATACATACAATTTGCCAGTTTTGCCCCATTAAGCCAGAAGCGGAACTTGCTTAGATGCTTAACCGAAAGGGTAAGAAGGATATATAGTGAGGACACAATTCCGGTCGAGCTGAATTTCTTAGCTGGCATTTTTGAGAAAAACGGCTATCCCGACAAGTTCGGTCGGAGAAATATAGAGGTGCCGAGAATCCGAGGCGCTAAAACTGATTCGGTTCAGAAGAAATTGGTTATCTGTCGTTGCCATTCAAAGAGGATGGAATAGCGCAGGTAACGTCCAGAAGGCTATCCGATACCATAAACCGTACCTAGTACGCGGCAAGCTTGCGACTAAGATTTACTTCAACACCAATCGTAAGGCTTCAACGCAAGGACAGACTTCCTGGGTGAAGTACTTCTTCCTGTGTATACTCCTTTAATTGTTCTTGTCGAGCAAGTTATATATCGGAAGAACAACCAGGAGGCTGTCTGAGAGAATCCGTGAACGTTGCCCGATTTGACTGTGTGCAGGAGGAACAAAAACAGTGACAAGGGCCGTGTTGGCACATCAAGTTGATTTTAACCACCAGATCGACAGGTACCAATGTTTTCAACCAATTTATCGCGCACCTAGGATGCTACACACAAGCGAGTAAGATGTCAGTTATATTAGCAACAGCCGAAGTGATCGCTATCCGCCTCCAAAACCCAGACCTATGTGCACATGAATAATTCGTTAAGATTCCTTCTCTTCCCCTGGCCCTATATGACAGTAAATCCCTGCTGAGAAACACGCACAACGGACACGTCATCGCACCGTTTTGTGAACCAGCACTGACCTCGATGTTTTAGATGACCTAGACCTTTTAAATTGACCCATTGAAACTTTTACCTCCTGTCTGATGTTTAACTCATTTTATTCTCATTAGTTGGTGGTGTATCAGCTCGCGGAGAATCCACCGAAAACGAGCTTGTCGCTAATTATTGTTCGATGTCTATACATGGTGATATTTGCTTGCTCAATTGTTGGATTCCTTCGGCTCCGAGCATCCCATCGGATTATGGTGTTTGCGGCTCGGCAGTTTCAGGAGCAAGTGCAGAGAACGACACCAGCCGTTGTACTCGCTTTTTATTTATTTCACGAAGGCATTTGATACTGTGAACTGCGAGACACTGTGGCTAGTGTTGGGTAAGTTTGGTTGTCTGAGTAAGTTTGTAAGTTAATTGAATATTATGCACGGTAGTATTTGGGCGAGGGTGCAGTTGATGTGGAGAAGACCTCCGGATAACTTTGCCAGTTGTCACTGGTTGAAGCAAGGCTGTGTCTTAGCTCCTGCCTTGTTAAATATATATCTTCATGCCATGATGTCTTGTGCTTTTGATGCGCTTTTGCTTACAGTGTTCGTGCGGAGCACCGTAGTGTTGGTGGGTTGCTGAACGTCCGTCATTTCAGTGCTAGAACCCTAGTCTGTGAGACAACTATTCATATGTTGCTGTTTACTGACGACTGTGCGTTATTTGCTTAGAGCGCGGAGGCGTTGTATCACATGACGCATGCTCTGGGCTTCGAAAGCCCCGTAATTCGGTCTCACATCCACACAAGCAAGGCTGTTTGTGTTTTTCGGCATTCAACGGGAATGGATTCCGTGAATCTGCCCGAAATCCAGATTCTGCCGAGGAAGTGTGGGAAACCACTTCGAGATTTTGCTACCTAGGTAGCGTAATAACAACCGACCAGCAGATGATGTGCGAGCTGCGCAGCCGCGTATCGAATGCGGCTGCTGTTTTCGGCAAGCTGGAATGCCGTGTGTGGAAATACCCCCAGCTCACTGTTGGGACGAAGATGCTGGTATATAAGTCTATGGCACTGTCCGTTCATCTATACGGCAGCGAAACCTGGATGCTTTATCGGGAGGATGTCAGGTATCTGGAGCGCTTCCATCATCAGTGTCTGCGCCGTATTATGCGCATCAGCTGGAGTGACGGAGTTGCAGACAAGTAGGTTGTATGCAGCTGACTGCATACTTCCGCTGAGGCACATGCAGTGGCTCGGCCATATTCCGCGTGTGGATTCGACGCCGATACCGAAACAGCTGCTTTATATCCAACTGAGTGCAGGGAAACGGCACGTGAGAAAAAGGAAATTACAATACCAGGACGTGATCAAAGGAAGCCAGTCACGTTCTAGTGTTGATTGTAGGTCATGGGAATCGAAGGCGGTTGATCGGCGTGCATGGCGCGATCTAATCACGAAGGCAATCGCCGAGGTGAAAGCGAAAGGCGTCGCGCAAGCAGAGAAGATACAGCAAGTGCGGAAGCGACAGGCGCAGTTGGGTTTTACTCCGACGACGTTAAATGCAAGGTGCCTTAGCATATGCGGTCGCGAATGCTTGAGTCAGGCAAGTTTAATGAACTAAGAGCGAAACCACTCGGGTCCATCATCGAATCGACGACGAGTCCTTCTCAGAACGTAGGCAGAACCGGCGCAGAGTTGGTAGGTATGCTGCATTCGATTTAATAGCCGCCTGCTTGTATACTGAGTTTCTTTATTTCAGGTGGTTGGTTTACTACCTTGTCTTAGTGTTATTTTATGACCATCTTTTAATGCGTACCTGAATAAACTATTAAATTGCACCTTTCGCTTAACCTAAGGATGGTTAAATTTGCCTATTTTCCTTCTTTCTACATATGAGTCTTGCTCCCTTTTTCTGCCACCCTGAGTCTATCACGACTATTTTGATAAGCCAATTATTTCATATGCTCATTTAGCGGCATATCCGTACGGTGTATTCGATTCATTTTATTCGACATTTCAATTCATGTGATTGGCTGTTACTTGACATCTCCGATGTGGCTGCGATTGATGTGTATGTTTACAAGGTGCTTACCTGTCGATTACTCACCAGGTCGTCCATACTGGCTCCAGCAGACTGTTGGTCATTGCTAGAGGGGACGGGGTGCACCGTCCACGTGACGGTGCTAGGATAGAAGAATGGTTCTATCCATGTAGATCGGACTACAGTTCAGCCATCGCCTTGTGTGCGCTTGATTCCCAAGTACAGCGTGCCGGTGTTTGCCTGTGTAGAAGTGTAGACGGGCTCCGTTGATAGAACGTGACTCCCATCTGCATGCCTCCCGGTTTTATTCCTTCGGGTTTACACTAGATATGGTGTGTGTGAATGGTAATACCAGAAAAGTTTTCCATCTCCTCTCAGTCACCGATGGCTTCCGATCAGGAGTAAACGCAATAATCTGCGAACGTGATGGCTCCCTAATCACTAAACTTCAATAAGGGTTGCAGCGATGAGCCGAACATTTTCGCTCGCAGTTTTCCTGGCCACCAGCTCCATCTGTCTCACTGGGGCGCGCAATGATGATGAGTGGACTATCCCAACTGATCCTCCATCTCACCAGGAAATCTAGCGGGAACTCTGCCGCCTAAAGCGTTATGAGGCGGCTGGTGCTGATAGTCTACCTCCCGCTCTATTTAAAGATGTGGGCTCTTTGCTGGTTCAAGAATTCACCGCTTTGTTTTTAGAAGTCTGGGCAAAAGAGGAGGTTCCATCAACCTGGACTGAGTCGACAGTCGTCGCTATTTTCAAAACTGCCTGCGCACAAATTGCTCTAATTACAGGAGCATAAGTTTGGTTCCCGTCGTTTGCAATATTCAGATGCCAAATATACTTTGCAGGTTATCCCCAACGCATGGTTCACTACAGCGGGAAGAACAGGCTGAGTTCAGCCCTGGTTGCGGATGAATCGATCAGATTTTCACACTGCCAGATTCTCAAGCTCCGTCATGTGTATCAAATCCAACGATTTTTATCTTCCTGGATATTCGTGCTACATTCCATTCAGTCGACAGTGCTACTTTGCGGCACTGTCTGTTGAGGAATGGTATTCTCGGGAAGTGCTTTTCCATTCTGCATACTCGGTATAGTCTGACCTCGGGTAGAGTTAGGGCTTATGGCAAGCTGTCCCCTTCCTTTGTTGTCACCGGTGGGGTTCGACAAGGATGCCCTATCTTTCAATTCCTCTTTAACTTTGCCATTGGGGATGTCCTCAAAAATGTTCTAGAAGACTTGCTAAACGATTGCGTTGAGCTCCTTCCAGGCAGTAGTTTAACCTGATGATATCGTCTTGTTGGGTAACGGTCCTCAGGCCGTCCTACTTACACTTAATTGCCTGGCGATTGAAGTGTCGAAGTATGGTATGCACTTTGCACCATCGAAGTGCAAAGCGCTTCGTCAAGACTGGCAGACGCCACTACTTGCACTCACCATCGATTGGAAAACCTTAGAAGTGGTACAGAGTTTTGTCTACCTAGGAAGCTGCATAACTGCTGTTGTGGTTGTTGAAAACAAGCTTTCGATGCGTATCTGAAGAGTTCGCGTCTCGCCTTCTCCAGGCTGAGGTATTTATGTCGCCCCCGTGACATCTGTATCTCTATCAAAGAGCGTGTTTATGGGGCTACTGTTCGCGCTGCACTGTTGTACGATTACGAGTCTTCGCCCGCTAGTACGGATGACCTATGTCGACTGTCTGTCTTCGAGAACCGTTGCATCGGTCCTACGCCCGTGTGTGGTGGCTGAACCACGTAACCAAAGCTGAAGACAGACAGCGTGTCTTGGGTGGAGTGACCTACTCCCTCGAGGCGTTTGCATCGCAGCGCCAACTACGATGGCTCGGACACGTAACGCGTATGCCTGTTCAGAGTCTTCCGCTTCGTGTCTTGTTCACGGTCGTTGGACAGGGTTGGAGGAGGCGGTGTGGTGAACAGCCTACAATTGGAGAAGCAGTATGAAAAAGCTGACAAAACAGTTGGCAACGGTTGGTTTCTCCCCACTTACTGAATGAGGCACCGAGGATGCTGAGTGCAGTTAGTTTGAAACATTGGAAGTTATGGCTTGAAACCGAACTCAGTGGCGGACGTGTATCTCTGCTTGTTGCGGTGATTCCCCTTCTTTCCCCAAATACAAACATACAAAACACAAAAACTGTGAATGAAAAAA
>OX104069.1:89945712-90060788 GCA_944474145.2 Dicrocoelium dendriticum | reverse complement strand
AAAAGCGGCGTGTGAAACACAAACTAAAAATGTTTTTGTTTTTACTTTTTATCAAAATGTTCCATCTTCCTACGGCATATTAGTTGAAGTGTGTTGCTCACCTTCAACTAGCATGCCACAACGATTCTGACGCCATGAATCTTGTTTATCTCCTTATCTCCATGGTTTTAGGCCAGCTCTGTGTCTAGCTAATAGACTGTTGATAATGGTTGGCGGCATCCGGCTTCGGATTTGCCTGTCACTGTGGCAAGCCACAGGACGCCTGCGCCTACAGAGGGACCATGGATGGCTTGCGCTGCACCACCCACAGCTCCAACCACACACCCCATATCCAGTGTAAACCCGAAGGAATAAGACCGGGGAGGCATGCGGATGGGAACCACGTTTCATCAACGGAGCCGGCCCACACTCCTTCACAAGCAAACACAAGTACACTGTATTTGGGAATCAAGCGCACACACAAGGCGGTGGCTGGACCGTAGTCCGCTCCACACTGAGTGCATGGAATCACTCTTCGAGCCTAGCACGGCCACAAGGACCGTGCACCCCGTACCCTCCAGCAACGGCCAACTGTCTCCTGGAGCCAGTATGGACGAGGTAGTGGATAATAGACAGGTAAGCACCTTGTCAACATGCACATCAAGCGCAGTCACACCGGAGTATGGTTGGCGGCATCCGGTTTCGGATTTGCCTGTCACTGTGGCAAGCCACAGGACGCCCGCGCCTACAGAGGGACCATGGATGGCTTGCGCTGCACCACCCACAGCTCCAACCACACACCCCATATCCAGTGTAAACCCGAAGGAATAAGACCGGGAGGCATGCGGATGGGGACCACGTTTCATCAACGGAGCCGGCTCACACTCCTTCGCAGTCAAACACAAGCACGCTGTATTTGTGGAATCAAGCGCACACAAGGCGGTGGCTGGACCGTAGTCCGCTCCACACTGAGTGCATGGAACCACTCTTTGAGCCTAGCACGGCCACAAGAACCGTGCACCCCGTCCCCTCCAGCAACGACCAACTGCCTCCTGGAGCCAGTATGAACGATGTAGTGGGCAATAGACAGGTAGGCACCTTGTCAACATACACATCAAGCGCAACCACACCGGGGATATCAAATAACAGCCATTCACTTTAAACGACAAGCTGAAATAAAATAAATTCAACAATGCATACAGATACGGTGGCATAACTCTTCGCTAATTTACCATATGAAGTAACTGCGTTAACAACAAATCCGTGATAAGTAAGAAATGTCCACAAGTTACTTAAAAATGCTACAAAACGCGACAAAATTACCGAAGATAAGCACAATTAGTGTATGCAACGTGGCCAGTTAATAGAACATTATTCAGGGAGGCAGAACAAACCAAATAAAGCGGAATGAAATTTATCCAGCTTAAAAAGACCTAGTTTAAGTGTAAGTTGGTTTAGCCCAACTGCGGTGAAGAAGCATCACGAATGCAACATCAACCTCAGCATGGGGCACCACACCGGAGTATGGTTGGCGGCATCCGGTTTCGGATTTGCCTGTCACTGTGGCAAGCCACAGGACGCCTGCGCCTACAGAGGGACCATGGATGGCTTGCGCTGCACCACCCACAGCTCCAACCACATACCCCATATCCAGTGTAAACCCGAAGGAATAAGACCGGGAGGCATGCGGATGGGAACCACGTTTCATCAACGGAGCCGGCCCACACTCCTTCACAGGCAAACACAAGCACGCTGTATTTGGGGAATCAACCGCACACAAGGCGGTGGCTGGACCGTAGTCCGCTCCACACTGAGTGCATGGAACCGCTCTTTGAGCCTAGCACGGCCACAAGAACCGTGCACCCCGTCCCCTCCAGCAACGACCAACTGTCTCCTGGAGCCAGTATGAACGATGTAGTGGGTAATAGACAGGTAGGCACCTTGTCAACATACACATCAAGCGCAACCATACCAGGGATAGCAAACAACAGCCATTCAATTTAAACGACAAGCTGAAATAAACTAAATCCAATAATGCATACAGATACGGTGGCATAACTCTTCGCTAAATTACCATATGAAGTAAGTTGGTCAGCAACAAATCCGTGATAAGTAAGAAATGTCCACAAGTTACTTAAAATGCTACAAACGCAACAAAATTACCGAAGATAAGCGCAATTAGTGTAAGCAACGTGGCCAGTTATTAGAACATTATTCAGGGAGGCAGAACAAACCAAATAAAGCGGAATGAAATTTATCCAGCTTAAAAAGACCTAGTTTAAGTGTAAGTTGGTTTAGCCCAACTGCGGTGAAGAAGCATCAAGAATGCAACATCAGCCTCAGCATGGGGAAATACATGGTTGGCGGCATCCGGTTTCGGATTTGCCTGTCACTGTGGCAAGCCACAGGACGCCTGCGCCTACAGAGGGACCATGGATGGCTTGCGCTGCACCACCCACAGCTCCAACCACACACCCCATATCCAGTGTAAACCCGAAGGAATAAGACCGGGAGGCATGCGGATGGGAACCACGTTTCATCAACGGAGCCGGCCCACACTCCTTCACAGGCAAACACAAGCACGCTGTATTTGGGGAATCAACCGCACACAAGGCGGTGGCTGGACCGTAGTCCGCTCCACACTGAGTGCATGGAACCACTCTTCGAGCCTAACACGGCCACAAGAACCGTGCACCCCGTCCCCTCCAGCAACGACCAACTGTCTCCTGGAGCCAGTATGGACGAGGTAGTGGGTAATAGACAGGTAGGCACCTTGTCAACATGCACATCAAGCGCAGCCACACCGGGGATATCAAACAACAGCCAATCACTTGAGAGAGAGAGAAAGAAAAAGAGAAAAACTCGATTAATGCATAAGGAAACGGTGACATAAACCTTAATTAAATAGCATACGTAATAAGTTGTTTACAAACACATCCCAGCTAAGTGCACGAAGTCAGGAAGTATAGTTCACGGTATGCCACGAACACAAAAATCTTATGGAAATCGAATACAACTGGCTAAAGCGATATGTGCAAGTTAATGGAATAGAGTACATGGAGATATTTATATAAGAAAGAAAAGCATTAAGGTAAAAACTGTAAACCCACCACCTGAAATAAAGAGACTTAGCATGCAAGCACGCGGTTAGTAAATCGAAATCAGCGTGCCTACAAACGCTGCGCCGGCTCGTCGTAATTCTCTGCAGGACCCATCGTCGCTTCTGTAGTGGCCCCAAAGGACCTAGCTCATGGCCCACTAGACATTTATATGAGAAAGAAAGGCATTAGGAGAGAACCGAAAACCCACCACCTGAAATAAAGAGACTTAGCATGCAAGCATGCGGTTAGTAAATCGAATTCAGCGTGCCTACAAACGCTGCGCCGGTGCTGCCTACGTTCACTGCGGGACCCGTCGTCGCTTCGGCAGTGGTCCCGAGTGACCTCTCTCATGGCTCACTAGGCCTGCCTGACTAAGGCACTCGCGACCGCATGTTCTACAACACAATGCGCTCGATGTCGATGGAGTACAATTCATCGGTGCTTGCCGCTTCCGCACTTGCCGCTTCTTCTCTGCATGCATGAGGGCTTTCTCCCGCACCTCAGCAACTGCCTTCGTGATTAGATCGCGCCATGCACGCCGATCAACCGCCTTCGATTCCCATGATCTGCAATCAAGATTAGAACGTGTGAGGCTCACTTTAATCATGTCCTGGTAACGTAACTTGGGTTTCCCAGCATGCCGCTTCCCTATACTCAGCTGACCGTATAAAAGTTGTTTCGGTATTCGCGTCGAATCCATACGGCTCACATGACCGAGCCATCTCAGGTGTCTCAATAAAAGTATGCAGTCCACTGCATACATCCCACTTCGGCGCAACACTTCCGTGTCTGCAACTCTGGCGCCCCAGCCGATTCGCAGAATTCGTCGCAGACACTGCTGATGGAACCGCTCGAGATATCGCACATCCCGACGGTACATCGTCCACGTTTCACTGCCGTATAGAAGAACGGACAGTACCATGGATTTGTACACCATCAGCTTCGTGCCAATGCTAAGCTGATGGTTGTTCCACACTCGGTACTCTAGCTTCCCGAATGCCGCTGCCGCCTTCGACACGCGATTACGCAACTCAATGTGTAGCTGCTGATCAGTCGACATCACACTCCCAAGGTAGCAGAAGCGGGAGGTGGTTTCCAATACTTCAGCACCAATGCTGATTTGCGGCAATATTGAAGATTGCACCTCCGGTGAAGGCTGAAACAGACAGACAGTTTTGCTTGTGTTGATGGTGAGCCCGAATTTGGCCGCTGTCGAAGCCAGAGCACTAGTCATGTGCTGCAACTCATCCGCGTTGTGTGAAAACAACGCACAGTCGTCAGCAAACAGCAACATACGGATAGTTGTCTCACAGACTAGAGTTCTCGCACCGAAACGACGGATGTTCAGCAACCCACCATCAATACGGTGCTCCACACGAACACCGTAAACACAAGCCGCATCAAAAGCACAAGACAACATTGCATGAAGATAGATATTAAACAGGGCAGGAGCTAACACACAGCCTTGCTTCACACCAGAGACAACTGTAAAGTCATCAGAGGTCTCTCCACTCAGCTGCACCCTCGCTCGCATACCACTGTGCAGACATTCAATTAAACTTACAAACTTACGCGGGCAACCAAACTTACCCAACACCAGCCACAGTGCCTCGCGGTTCACCGTATCAAATGCCTTGGTGAAATCAACAAAAAGCGAGTACAAAGGCTGGTGTCGTTCTCTGCACTTCTCTTGCAACTGACGAGCCGCAAACACCATATCTATAGTGCTGCGACCCGAACGGAATCCACATTGCTCTTCCGCCACGTGAGGTTCCACAATCTGACTCACGAGGCGATTGAGCAGGATTCGGGCAATCACCTTGCCCACACAACTCAGCAAGTTGATGCCACGATAATTCGTGCAACATTGCTTGCTACCTTTGCCCTTGTACAGTGGTAGCACAAGGGCATCCTTCAGCTCAGAAGGCACTTCCTCCTCAATCCACACGCGTTGCACCAAGTGGTGCAGCGCAGTCAACAACGCGGGTCCACCGTGTTTCAATACTTCAGGTGGGATCCCGTCACCTCCGGCACATTTGCCGTTTCGCAGCTGAGCAAGTGCTCTCTGCGTCTCATCCAGTCTCGGCGTATCTGCCAGATCCGCCTTCACATCGTGCTGCTTCAGGCCATTCAATGTAGGCCAGTCGATCTCTGAACGGTTGTTCAAGAGACAGTCAAAGTGTTTCCGCCAGACCTGCATTATGTCTGCAGTCTGGGTGCAGGTAGCGCCTGAACTACCATCGATCAGTGTCCTCAGCGGCTCCAATCTCGGTCCATACACCGCCTTCAAGGAGTCAAAGAATTCCTTGTGTTGACGGCGTTCGGCGTAGCATTCCATCTGCTTCGCCTTCTCCGTCCACCATGCATTTTTAATGCGACGGAGCTCTCGGGTCAGTCGCCGTCGAAATTTGCGAAACTGACTCTTCTTCCCCAAGTCACTGGGGTCTGCAACATGTGCAGCAAATGCTGCATTCTTCTCTGACACCAATGCGTCAATCGTCACATTGTTGTCATCAAACCAATCAGGCCGCTTACAGTTTGCGCGCCCGATGGTCTCCTCCGCAGCAGCTGTCACCTGGTCGCGAATGTGGTGCCACAGGTCGCCCACTGTGGCTATACAGTCCACATCACCACACAGGCGTGCAGCCATCGCCTTCTCCAGCTCAGCACGTTTCGCCACAGTGCCGAGGGAGAGAATGTTAAATTTACGCCGATTCACGGCGGGAGTGCAATACATCGATTTACGAAAATATATGTACAGTTTGGTCCGAACCAATTTGTGATCAGTGCCACACTCAGCTCCACGCAGTACACGTGTCATGCGCACTTCACGCATATCACGCTGACGTACGATGACATAGTCGAGCAGGTGAGCGTGACCACTCCGTGGGTGCGTCCAAGTTGCTATATCACTCGCACTCAGTGCAAACCGAGTGTTCGTGATCGTCAGGCCGTGAGTGGCACACAGTGAGAGCAGCCTGTCACCGTTCGCATTCGCTGAACCAATGCCATGCGCACCGATAACATCTGTCCACGCTGATGCATCACGCCCAACGCGCGCGTTGAAATCACCCAGCAGAAATAGTCGGTCGCTCCTCGGCACAGACCGTATCACGGAGGATAGCTCAGTGTAGAACTGATCACGCGTGTCATCAGGATAACACATGGTCGGACCGTACGTGCTTATAAAAGTAGCAAACTTACCTCTTCCGAGTCGCAGGCGAACAGTCATCAGCCGCGCGCTGATGCCCGTTGGTTCACCCACCAGCTGGCCATTCAGGCGATCGGATATTGCAAATCCGACCCCATGTTCACGTGGTGCTGAGGCGGCGTTCCCCACCCAGTAGAATGTATAGCCAGCACCTGCTTCATGTAACTTACCTTGCTCAGCGAGCCGAGTTTCACTGAGCGCCGCAATATCGATGTGGTAGCGCGCCAGCTCCATTGCGACCAGTGCAGTGCGTCGCTCCGGGCGCTCGCTCGAGTTCCGGTCCAGTAGTGTGCGCACGTTCCAGCACCCGATGTTGAGTGCTTTGCGCGCAGGCATACGATTGCATTGGTGGGCAATCGCACGCGAGGTGGTCGTTGTGCTTCGGAGGTTTGCTTGAGGGACTCCACCCGGAGCCTTTGGCTCAATAGCCTGACCCACAAGGCAGTGGGTGGTTTGGAGGTTTGCTTGAGGGACTCCACCCGGAGCCTTTGGCTCAATAGCCTGACCCACAAGGCAGTGGGTGGTTTGGAGGTTTGCTTGAGGGACTCCACCCGGAGCCTTTGGCTCAATAGCCTGACCCACAAGGCAGTGGAGAGCAGATCCAGCTCGGGAATGTGATTGCAGAGACAGATGGGGATCTGCTTGACGGCCGTCACACGCAGCCTTTGAGGTTCTGGAACAGTTATCATATGTTTTGCGACCGTAATTGGATACGCACCTGCGACCACGGCCAGACGCAGGTGGGTTTTTGGCGGGTTTGCACCAATTTGACCAGGGGCTGCCTGGCTTGAGGCGGGCAGTAGCAAACCATTGAACACCCGGAGGTGTCCTCCCACCGTCAGAGACAATGCGTGGTACTCGTGCTCTACGCCAATCGAGCATTGAGAATATAACCCGTAACCTGTTGTCTCCCATGGCTAGGTTTTACGGGAAGTGGGCCATCGACCACTTCCTAACCTCCGGAGAGGATGGACTAGGATACTGCCAGGGCGCCCACACCTGACAGGAGAACGACTCGGGTCCTCAGCCAAAGCCTTCGATTAAATGAACACCCGAAAGGCAGCGGGTCTAGCACATGGTCAGTTAGCTGACTCATGCGGATTGGTGTCCTGGATCTTAGCAGGGAGAAGGGCGAAACCTAACTCCCACCCAGCGGTCGCCACGTGGAGGCGCCCAGGACATGAGACTATGGCGCAACAGTAGCAGCAGTGGGTAGACCATCTGTCAGGATCTAGCCACCACCAGCCTCAGCGCACCATAGGCTCTCCCGCCACACCGGAGTATACCTACATACATACATACATGTGGCATTGCAGAGCGATCTCGACCGGGCTTATGCGTGGTCACCCGATAACTTGCTCCAGTTCAACGTGGCGAAGTGCAAGTCATATGCTATTACCTTACGCATGAATATCGTGTTTCCCAGGAAATCGACCTCGGGGCGATCGTGCGGGGCAACTTTGGCTGCTCTAGACAAGCTGGAAAGACATCAAAAAGAGCCAAGCAACACTTTGGACTCTTACGGAGGGCTTTCGGAAATGTTAAGCCATCACTGTCTCCGCAAATGCTGAACACCAAGGTGAGGCCGCACGTGGAATATGTGATCTAGGTCTGGCATCCCTGGCGCAAGCGCGACTTTAATGTACTTGAAGCCCCACAATGTAGAGCAACTAAACTCGTTAGATGGTGGTTTCATCTCTCCTACCAACGCAGGCTGCAGTCCCTGAGATTGTACCGTGATGAATATCAATGTCAGCGAGAAGACCTGATCATGCTTTACTTTATACTATATATATATATATATATATATATATATATATGGACAGGGCCATCAGAAACCATGAAATACAAATGCAGGTACAAAATTGTAAAATAAACACAACACAACACATTAAAGTCCATGGTTTAGTCAGAAGGCGAGATACTACGCGGTTGCTTAAGCCTAAATAGGGTGATGACTTAGTGGACACCACTCCGAGCCTTTGGCTGAATAGTCTGTCCGCAAGGCAGCGGAGCGAATTCAGGGAATCGCGCCCATTGGGAGCCGGTGACTGATTGCTCAGTTCATACGCATTTCGTCTGTGCCTTTGTCAAACAGGGGCCCAATGCTCCCCTGAATTACAGTACAAAGTTGCTGGAATACAATGCTTTGCCAGGATGAAGCAAGTGACAATGGCTTTATTTAGTGGCCAGTCACGTCCGCCACTTCACAGTGTTGTTAAACGGACATATATGGTTTAGGGAGAATGCTTGCCAGGCGAAAACCCACCACGTCCTGGAACACAGTCACCGAACCGTTTGCTGGAACGGGAAAATCCCGAACCACCCGGTTGGCACCACTAGGAGGTTGTTTGACAATTCACCTAGGTCACAATTTGTTGCACGTGAGCCAAAATGACAACCTGAGAGGCCATCAGCTCAAACTAGCTACGCACTACAGTCGACTTGATTGTCGATACAGGCGTTTTTTCCTCCTTGTGTCCCGTGTCTGGAATGCCCTTCCGACTCACTTTATCCTTGCCCATACATTAACGCTTTTCAAAAAAGACCTTAATGAAATGCTTTCAAACTTGCATTAATTGATGTAGTCCGTTCCACTTGGAGGACGAAATAACGCAAATCAAACCATGTGCTTAACGGCTCTCTCCGTAACGTGGCGGTGATGATACATGCAGAAGTGTCTATGTCATTAGCTTGGATGTAGCTAAACTGTATTAACATACAACATCTGTCAAACGAAGAAACAAACAAGTGAGCGTTGTCGTTTCCATTTTATTTCTCACGCACTTACTGTGCTATAACAGCTCTCTATACTATTTTGCGTGTGCACATCCCATTCCCACCTCAAACTATCGTTATGCAGTAGTGCATTTAACTCGATGGACGCTTGAAATAGTGATGTATTATTCGATGTGCTTCAAATTTTAATTTTAACTCCAACCATCCTAGGGGACTTGCCAAGTACATGCTTTTTTACCCGTGATAAAGCATTGCTCATTGTTCATTGATGCTTTGCTGTCATGCAGCGAGGAGGAAGGGAACGAACAATGATCACATGTGTAGGATGTGTATTTGGTGCTAAATCTAAGTACTCAGGAAAAGCTTTGTGGTCCAGGTTATCTACATTTGGTGAATAACGCACGATCACAAATAGGTGACTATCGTGCAAAGTTAAGACGGTAAAAAGAAAGCATGCCTGCAGCTTATACTGCCCAGCCGCATAATCATACCTACACCACAGATAACTCGTCCTCCAGCATAACTCGAATAAGAAGTCCGACTGTAGACGCAGCTGGCACTGGCTGCCATTCATCTGTTTTAAACCAATAAATCAAGCACAAGCCGAATTGCGCGAATTCCAAAAGAAAACCCAGTGCCGGCAGATAAGGCCAAATTTAGTCATCGACACCTTCATGTTTCGTTGTCAAATTAACTTTTCCTTACCTGGACCTCTGCGCCATTCAAAATTTGAAATACTACTGTAGGCCTTCCTGGTTAATCTGTGAACGGGTCTAACATGCTGCTTCTCAAGTAAACGCTGCCTGTTTAGCGTCTCAAATAACTAAACTGGCTTCCATCGCCTAAAGCTCGTATACATACATTATCAAGGCGGACAAGCTATTGTCATCTGACACTAGCAGAGCACCACAGGGAATGCTCAGGAAAGACTCCAATGCGCTTCTAATGCTGACCAGCGTGGCTAAGTCAGCCCTACGTAAAAGCATGGTGCTCACTGTATTCTCATATACTCAGCCATTCTGTGGCTTGACGAACGACCTTCTTGTGGTGCCAACTGGATGGTACAGATTATCCCGTTCCAGCAAATTGACCGGAAGTAGTGTTCTGTGACGTGGTGGGTTTTCCACCTGGCAATCGTTCTCTCTATAAAAACCATATTTATCCATTTAACAACAATAAAATGTAAATATATGCTTTACTACTAAATAAGTCACTGCTCCTTGCTCCTATCAGGATGGCATTGTTTTCAAGGATGTGTTGGACCCACGGTATTTTGGATGGTATAAATGCGTACGAACCCTTTGTTTGGTCACCGGCTGTCAAAGGGTTGTGACGCCTTCATATCGGCCTGCTACCTTACAGGTTATATCCCTGATCAAAAGCTCGGGGTAGGGGACCAGAAGCCAGTTATCTACTTCGGCCTGGGCGACTGGGTAGTGTCGAGCCCACCGACGAAGCAGGGAAGGACTCTTCTTCTATTACTTTCGCCCTTGCTACGTCTGCTGACTCTTCTGTCTCCAGTACACCCGTCCACACAAAGATCATCTCACATTCCGTATTTAAATAATACTTATGCTCTTCCCGGTCACCGCCAACAGCAGCTGACTGGTTGCGTTTTCTGTAAGTTAGAGTCAAACGCTTGGCGTTCGATGCCCGGGCTGCGGTGATTCACTTTCTATCACTCAATGAAACAAAATGAAAAACCTAACATTCAGTGGTGAATTGGAGAAAATTAGTTCCCTGCTATTATTGCTTCTTGTTCCGATGTAGTTTTTGTATTACATCATGATCCAGACGGCATTATATCTGTACTACAGATCGTGATATATATATATATATATATATATATATATATATAAGACATGCTTCCACTAATATCATAGGTATGACACAGTTCTAGATTTTGCACTGCGTGGAATAACCTTAGTGGACACGCGCTCATCGCCGTACTGAAGCTGCCAACCTAGGTAAATTGCTTGTCACTAAGCTTCAGCGGACCTGCGCATAGCTGTGTTGTGGTTACAGCACTTTCACTTTGAAGTTCACGCCATGACGGACTACTGAAAGGAGTTTATCTAGAGTTGACTGCACCTTCTCGCTATTGTCAACACAAGCAAACATTGTCCGTGTAAGCCAGGTCAAGCAATTTTTCTAGACGCTGTTTCAATGCACACATCGTAACGTAGCGGAATAGAATTCCGCATGATGGAATCCACAATAAGGTTTAACGAAACGGAGAAATCAGACAGCCCCGGTGAACCCTAATCGTTATCAGAATGTTGGCTGAAAACTTTTGGTATAACCTGAAGCGATGTTGTACTCGAGTACGCAGCACATGAAATACTCATGTAGTTTCACTGATCACCGTTTCCTCAGCAGAAATCTTTGTTTACCAGTGAGGAGGTTGATTACAATTGAGACAAGCAATTTCATCACCAATGTTTTCAGGATGTTATCTGCGATTAATATATATGTTGTGTCCGGTCACCGTTTATCGCTATTACGGTTGCTCCACCCCATCTTCAATTTTAGTGGAAAACTCAGAGTAAAAGATTCGTAAACCGTCGCAGAATTCCGCGTGGCGGCTGTTTTATTGCCACCGGAGAGTGGAACTTAGCCAGTCCTAGCTAAACAGAATGTAACAACTCCAAGATGCGAAGCAAGTGTCCAGGTTTGACCTTACTGTTTCGCGGTTTTAAGGATATTAGCGCCTTGTAGTAACGCTCCAATGACACAACTTTTGTGTGCGAACTACTAGTAGGGCAAAGGGGGTGCGATAAAAAACCAATGGGCACCAAGGAAACATTCAAGCATAACAAAATAACACCTTTCACCCGTCGTATGTAGGTAAGGTGACACAAATGGGACTGTCAACTTACTCTCCTCAACGCTTCACAATAAGCGGTTTGCAATACTTCCAATGGAACGGCGGCGTCCAATCTATTAACATGTGTCGATACTTTCGTGATCCCCAGGATGCTAGACAACTTTAGTTGCGGTTTCCACAAAGCATCTGCAATCTGCTTGAAGTCGCCTACTTCCAGTGCCGCATTCAAGCGAGCTATCGCTTTACCCTGCTGCAGCATTCTCTCAAACAAGCGGTTCGCCCGGTGCACCGCTTTGGTAATAGTCTCTAAGGGGAATTGCCGAGTGGGTGATGCAGCCCCATGCATGTAAGTGTAGCAGGCCAGCCAACGGCGCCAAGCAAATAAAAGAAACGAATGGTATACACCTGCCATCTCTGATTGGTAAAGGGAAACGTCCAATTTGTACTCGCGGACGATGGCAGAGAGTAGTTCATAGGTAATCAGTGGGGAATTTTCGTTAATATTTATCAATAGTCGATCGACGTTTGTTGTTCCGCGACCACGGCCAAAATCCGTCAAATGCAACTCCTTGGATGCGACTGTATGAGCGGCTGTAGCCATGGATTCCTCGGTAATTCGGATCGTGGGAGGAATCGGATGATATATCGCTTTCTGGAACGGATCCTTCAGTTGCCTCTCACTGAACTGATGAGCGCGATTACACGTAAATATAACTTTTTGAATTTCGGCGTGCGTAAGAATGGGTAGTCTTCCGGCAGAACGTTTCGATTCACGCAGTTCCTTCAAGGCGATGGAATAGGTTTCAGACATAGTACGGTTGTTGTACACACCCTCCCAATATGCCTCTGGGCTGATTAGTAATCTCAAAATATTTTCAGGAGCTTCCATTTCCAGAATCTCATTTACACGGAGTACGTAAGACAACACATCAAGCGCCGCAACTATCTCCTCATAAGTCAAGTAAGATCCCTTCTCCTTCATGGCTGTGTGGAGTTCCTCATGAAAGAACAACCTAATCGATTGTAAGTGTTCATCCGACTGATAGTGATGACGGTAAGAAAAACGACAAAAAGACAGATTGACCAGAGGCGTCAGGGCATCAAATGTGCGTTTCGGATTGTGCCTTTCTAGCGCTTTGTTGATATCCAACGCGCATCGATGCATTGACCTAACCTTTTCCTCTGATTCACTCGTATCCTCATCAAGAGTTACATAATTATCGCGTTGTAACCCATAGTAAGGTTGTAGGAACATATTTGGTGATGTCTGAGCAGCAGACTGGTTGAGTTCATTGCGGTCTTTTTGGCGTTCAGTTGTAGTAGATTTGCAAGTCATGTGTCCGAAATTACTTATCAGCATTGTATTTCAGTTCGCCTGTACGGTTACAAGTTTTATTTATCCGATAAAATGAATACCATGGGAGGCGCGTTACCAGTGCATCAAATCCATAGTTGAAGCGTCTAAAAATCATTACCGTTGAGTCAGTTTGGTTTGTTACTTATTGGTACAGCCACTAGTTTGCGAAAATTTTCAATTCTTCAAGCATTGATCAGTGTTAGCGCGTGATCAACTCACGTGAAGAGCAGGAGAGAATGTCCTTGAAAAAAGTTAGATCCCCTGGGAGCTTTTCGTTTAGTGATCTGTGACACGATCAGCATAATAATGGTCAATTTTATTCTCAATTCGAAGGCATTATTGAATCAGATAGTCTATGAAGAAGGGTAAATCCCAGAAGAGGAGATATATTTATTCTGGTTAAAATAATTGGTGGAGGACTAAGGATGGAGGCCAAAATAGTTTAGCCCCTTGGTTTACTAATTTAAAAAAATGAATATATGGATCCGTTAACATTTTGCTTCCAGTAAGACAGAGAATTTAAGTGAAAGTCTTCTGGCCTTTTCGTTCAAAGTTGAATGCATACCCCGAGTTGATTTGAAATATTTTTCTGGATCAACTTATCGTGTTGGTAGTTGCCAAATCCCTTCATTCAGATTAACTCTGTAACACAGCTCATGCAATGCATTGTAGCAAAACGACAAAGTTGGAGAATTAAGAGTTTATCATTTGATTAGGAACAAGGAATTAAACCAGAAGGTTACTTCCCTCCAGTGTTAACGCATAAATCCGTACCGAGGAATTGTGTAAATTGAGTCGCTGTTGAAAATTGGACACTTGCTTCTGTTTGCCGCATATATCAACAGGGTTTATTGCTTTCCTGGCTTACTTTACTGAACCTCATTCACTATTGATATAATGTCTGCTACCGGGCAACCAGTAAGCCCGGATGAAAACAACCAACTTCCATTCATCAGACGGTTACGACATATACAAAGGGTCGGCAAACTGTCGGGACTGTATTTGATTAACAATAAGCATAGAATATGACTGGTGTTCATCAAACACCTGAGATGGCAGTTTTTCACTGGGTGCACGAGCACAGCATATACATAGAGAACAGGATGGGTTTTGCTCAGGTCCAGACGCTCGAGCACTGTAGAGATTTCAGCCGACCTATTATTTTTTACTTCATGGGCATACGTGCAGCATTTGACTCAGTTAACTAAGCGGCTGTCTGAGGTTGTCTGCTAAAATCAGGAATGCTCGTGAAGCATGTTAACGTACTTTAAACCGTTTACTCTCGAAGCTCTGACCGGGTGCAGGTGTACCATGGACTTTCAGCCCCTTTTAATATCACCAGTGACGAGACCGGGTTGCCCAACCTCACCCTTCTACTTCAACTTCCCTTCTAAGGAATGCTCTGGGCAACTATTGGTCTGGTTGCGTTGAGTTGATCCCGTATGAGCGGTTCCGTGACTTGTAATATGCTGACGACATTGCCGTAACCTGTGACACTTCCCAGGCCATATTTCGCAGGTTACAGATGTCTGCGTCACAGACCGACATAACATTTCACCCTTCCAAGTGCTACTTTCCTCTAGTACTGGTTAGAAGCTGCTCCTACCCACACCCACTCCAGCTGTCTTTTGGAAGTAGTCAACAAGTTTGATTACCTCGAGAGTTGCATCCGCGTGAGCTTATTGACGAATGAGATCAATTTGCGCATAACCAAAGCTATAGTAGCTTTTGCCAACCTTCGGCATGTTTGGCACCGGCGTGATCTCAGCCTTTCTCGGAATGCTCGGGTCTACAACGCTACGGTACGAGCAGTGCTCCTGTATGGCTGCGAGATTTTGCCAATTCGAGCGAGTGTTGTCTAGTGACAATCTGTTTTAAACCACCGCAGCCTCCGGAACATCGCTGGAGTATGTTGGCAGCAACGCACTAGCAATGACGGCGCTCGACTTCTGATCTTCAAGGCAGACTGTCTTCACTGACCACTGAGCTGCATAATTCTCTTGCATGCGATCCGGTGTTTTGCGTATGTGCTCCGTATGTCTGTATAACCGTGGTCAAGCCGCGCTTTGTTTGCATGCACTTGCGTTGGTTAGAAGCGACGTAGAGGTAGCCAATATACAAACTGCGTCCAAGGTGTCAGGGCGCTAATACTGCATTTAGCCATATCGAAGCTTTCCAGACTACTAGGATTGGGGTCCAAGAACAGTGAGCATACCTGATTGGATATGCTAGCGGACATAGCCCGGAATCGTACCCAATCGCGAAGATGTTTGTGACTCTTTTCCCCCAACTGCTTTGTATCCCCTCATGTGTTGTAACACACTACCATGTGTTTAATGGTATATATATATAGCTTAAAAACCAGCGATAATGGTGACGCCGCTAGCGTAATTGGATCGCGTTAACTCCTGGCTACCAAGCTGTTGCAGCTCACAATATTCCGCATTTGTTCTTGCATTCGATTGAACAATTGGGTGTAGTGATCAACAATTATCCCTGGAGTCCAAGTACTCTACAACCCTTCCCCGCTTTGGAATGCAGTGTGGAAATTCGGTGTTCAAGACATAACAACTTTTGTTGGAAGTGTCCACCCGTTGGCTCGTCCGTGTAAGCTGAATAATACCGGCAAGTCACTGATTAGCGATTAACATGCTGATGTTGATGCCACATGTTCTGTTTCATATATTAGTCATAAGAATGAGTGTAGCTATATTTTCCGCTGTATATCGTTCATACTGAAGTTAGGATAAGTCAGTTATTATCGAGATAAGGTGCGGAAGAGCAAACGTTCCTTCTACAATTTAAATTAGAAATGACCAATCATCTAGACTGACTTAAAAGTAGATTAGTCCAACTGTGGTGGTACGGTAGTGTTTAAATAAATATTTAATTAGAAAATAAATCCAGCACAGAAACAATTGATTTGTTGCGAAGAATAGCTGCAACCGAGATGTATGATGACAGATTGTTAGTAAATTGTAAGCGGTAAAATTACGATGAGAAATCCAGGTCGCATGGGAATATCATACGTTCAGTTAACCACCTTATCTGCGCCATCTGCCGAGGCTCTTGATACCCATTATTTGTCTACCCTCATATGATTAACTATGCAATGCTCAATGTTTTCATTGCAAATCACACCATGGGTATGGAGATTTACTGGTTCATTGTTTTCTCAAGCCATGTCTAAGTGGTTCCATTCCAAACCCCGCTGTGAAGATACCATCGTGCCCAGGTGTCCCACGACATACTCATTTGAGATATTAGATAATTAGATGTTGTGCAAGGTACTTCTTGTAAATTTGCTAAAACAGTTTGCACACTCTTTCGAAAGCCGATGATAGAACAGGGAGCAGCGGAATTTACTACATGTGTTGGTGATGTGATAGCGTCAAGGGGGCCATCAGGAAATGTATGATATTATCGTCTATTAACGCTTATAGCAAGACAGCATGTACAATACACAGGAACCATAAGTCATCTGTGTTTTACGGTACATTTAGTTGTGCATCATTCTACCTGGTAACCATACTCACGGCATTTGCTTCCGTATTTCCATATCTGTCTCAATCTATTGTTGATACCCACACTTCTGACTAAACTTAAGGCTGCCGTTTAGGTTCACATCCAAACGCTAACTAACCACTGACAGTCGTATTGGTTACTTATAATTCTACGTGCGATTTTCTAAAACTAGAGGAATATGGCTGTTATTCTTCCATTCAATCCAAACTCATGCACGTAGGGTAGTGTTATGGTTCATGAGGGTTATTGTTTCTCCACCCAGTTTGTGGTAGTCCGTACACAAGTGTGAACAAATGCCCGTTTGCAGTACTGTAACTCGAACCAGGGACCTTTGGTATGTCAACTGATATCTCACGTTGAATGACTAAGTGGAAGCCATTTAAAAACACTTATAAGCACCACACTTCAGTCTGACAGACTGATGGCATTTTCACTCGCGTAACGCCATTAGCTGCTGGCTCGATGTCTAAATGTGAATTGCCTAAAGTATGAATCCCGCTAACATCTGTTCGTGCCTCGATACATTCCCACTTGACAGATGGATCCTATTACATTTCTTCTTGTGTGACATTGTGACTTATTGCGGACTGCAATATGAGGTCAATGTATCCCAGCTCAAGTGTCTCTATACCCCCCTTGTGCTGGTGCCGCCTTCAGGTAAACGCACTGAGATTCAGACAAGTCATCAAGGTTGATTCCGGAACAGCGGCAACACGTTGTGACATTCATATCGAAATGCTTGGGCATAGGTAGTATTCTAGACACTGATGAATTGGTCGAGATATGCTAGCCGTCAGAACGAATGACCAGGGGAAAATAAATAGTAACATATTACGGACTGCCTGGTGGTTATATATCCCTGTGGATTCTCTCTCACCTCGGACAACAGACGATTTTAACGGGCTCTGGTTTTACCTTACGACACGGATAGCCTGCAATGGACATAATCGCACAATTGCCCTGCTAACTTGGAAAATTGCTTACGCCATCTCCGTCAATTTTTTGGATGGCATCCTTATTCTATATGCCGCATGTAAGTCGCGCTTGGGTACAGTTGCGTTCTAGAATGATTAACTGCTGACTTGGTGCAATGTGGTATCTTTATTGCACCTGCCTAGAACGGATGAGCCACAGGTAACCTAACTATTTTAGGCTTAGTTAACTCGGTTGTATTTCACGATGACTTCACACGTTGCCCTTTAAGACACTGCACTCATCATGACCTATGCTATGCTATTCTTGCTACCTTCTCAAGCGGAGTCTAGTATGGTTACATACCGAGACAGTGAGCTACGGCATCTTCCTCTTCATAGTATTATTCGGCCGCGATACACATCACTATGTAAGCTCCATGGTATTACTCACCATAACCGTAGCTTGACCAGCTGCTCAATGCTAAGTAGCACGACGTTTAGAGAGCCGGTGCATGGCAGAATAATGATTCAGTCCATCCATGAGCTCATTGGTAATTGACGGGCGGGCGGTGTCTCCGAGCGATTTGTGTGCTTAATACCGATCAATGCTAGGATGGCAAATTATTGTGAATGTTTCCAGTTCGATGGATACGTTTGAATCAAAGGGTTATCATCGCTTGGCCGATTACAGTACGCATAAAGTGTCAAGTGTGACATTTGGAACACAATGCTCAACGATTGTCCCTCGTGTGACCACATTGGATTATGCATTCGAAGAGAAATTTCCCTGGAAATTCTGTGTCAAGTGAACAATCCCGACAATTAACCGACTAGCGATGATCACGATGTCGCCATTTCATGTGCCACTCCGCGGGCTAGTGATGACAGTGAGTATAGTTATAGTTCCAGTTGTCCCTCAGCTATACTGAATTTACCGGGACTTATGAAAACACACGTACTAACCGGATGGAAGGCAGACGTGCAGAGACGCCCACCAGGAGTTACATTGCACATGACCAATCTCTTGGATGGACTAAGTAAAAGGTTGAACCTAACGGGAATGGTACGTCAGTGTGTTAGTTTATTACATCAGAAATGAATCGGCGCATAGTGACAACGGTTTTATGAGAACCGAATGGCTGCACCCGAAACGTACGATATAGATCGTTAGCAAATAGCTTATGGCCATAGTAGAGTACAGGTCGGTAGGTACAAACGGTTGAGTACTTGGACATTTGCACAATAAATGCGAACACTGTTTGGAAAGTCGCATGTTTGACAGTGGGCAGCGGGAGATAGTTGATGTCACCTGTCAGTACCGATGGTTGCGCATCAATCTTGCTGTGAGTAGGTTCACATACCTAGGGCAGCACATAACCGAACGGGTCGGAGACACAGAGAGCCAGAAGTGGACACTGTATCGTATTCGCATGCTATGTGATCATCTCCCCCATCAGCTACTCAAAGCAGACTGTACATGTAGAGGGCAACACCTAAGTGCACACTATTTCACTGTACCAGTAGTTTAGTTAACCTTCTACCTAGCAGTTCTTCACTATTACTATATCCGGTTACTACAAATATACATGCCCCCGAGTTAAGGCGGTCGAGTCTAAATCTTGAAGAAGACATCAACAGTTCGTATTCGGGAACTTGTTGTCATGCCTGCGAAAGTGGTTGTTAGCCTGACTTCTAACCGAAACCCATACACGTTTGTCGTACCAGTGATGATGATGCCTAATGTGTCTCTATCCAGTTTATGACAGCTCACACTTAAGTTTGGATAAACGCATGTGCATAAGTTGTATTCGAACTGCCATTGTACACGGATGACGCCAATCTATGTAAATATGTATACCGAATGAATTCGATGAGGATAATCATACCGCTTTTGTACGACTAACATAGTGCATGGAAACGGCGCTCGAGCAAACCGGAACTAACATTACCAGAACATGAAGAAGGTGAGTTTATGAAAACTCATGTTGATTTCAGGTGTTGAGAATCCAAGGCAAATTTTCATCAATGCGAATTCCGTGGACTACTATAAAGGTTGGATGCTCAAGTGCAGGAGAAGGCACTATTGCAGGTGGCATAGACGCACCATGAGTAGCTCCCATTCGATTTACTAATCCAGGCCAATAAGGCGGCGTATGTGGTACATTTGTCTGCGTGCTGAGTACTCTTGCATTTCAGAAGTATATGTTATTTGAGCTCCCCGGTGTGGATGCGATTGATGTGAATGTTGACAAGGTGCCTACCTGTCTATTACACACTACCTCGTCCATACTGGCTCCAGGAGACAGTTGGTCGTCGCTGGAGGGGACGGAGTGCACCGTCCTCGTGACGGTGCTAGGCTCAAAGAGTGGTTCAATCCTGTGTGGAACGGGCTACGGTCCAGCCACCGCCATGTGTACGTCTGGTGTGCATGATTTCCAATTAGGCCGGAATGCTTCTGTTCTGCTTGTTGAAGGAGTGTGGGCCGGCTCCTTTGATGAAACGTAGCTGCCATCCACATGCCTCTCGGTCTTATTCCTTCGGGTTTACACCGGATATGGGGTGTGTGGGTGGAACTGCGGGTGGTGCTGCGCAAACCACCCATGGCCCTCTGTAGGCGCAGGCGTTCTGTGACTGTCCACATGGAGGTCACAGTGACAGGCACATCCGGATACGGACGCCGCCATTATATATATATATATATATATATATATATATATATATATATATATATACCTTATGACATACCATATATTTGATTATATTGTCATCAATCTTTGAGAGATACACATTGGGCCACACAAAACCATGATATTAGGTACCAAAGTAAAAGTGTCAGATGCACAGCATTTAGAAAAAACGATAATGGAGAGGAATAGAGAACACTTGTGCTTTTTGTGCTTTTCAGATACTACCTTGCTCTTCCTTCCTTCATAACGAGCTACTGAGTTTCACTTACGTATCTTCGCATGCATGCACACAGCCTACCCTACAACCGGTTTGCTACCATCGCTTCGAGTGTTTCAAGCAAATGGCATTCCTAATCTTAGATCATCAAACCAGGAAGACTTACTGTGCCAGCAATGGCTAGCTTTTACTTTACACGCTCTGTCATCAAGTGGTTGGCTGGCCTTCACGCGGTCTCTTCCCTTGATGACCTGCTAGCGTAAAATGGGCGCCGCTTGGTAAACACTCATTAGGTATGCATAGGACGTAGTGGAACTTTCTAAATTGGAGTAGCAGGACAACCTCACATAGGTGAAGAGGCATGTTGCTCAAGACGGGGTGTTTGACGCCATCAATTCACACCCGATGTTGCCATCATGCACGGGCAATCCTGCGCAAAATTCCGCTGTCAAAGGCCGAAAGTCTACTTACTTCATCTTCACGAATAAGCTGGGATTCGCATCCATACAACAGTACCGCGTCAACACTGATATCAAAACCCTTGCTCTTAAATAAGTGAACTTATTCGTTGACACCCCCAATGCTTCATCTTACCAAAGGCCGGTCGGGGCTTAGAGATAAGAAGCTATACATCCACTCCAATATTACCGCCGGCAGAAATGCAGCTTCCTAGGTAGACAGAAAGTTCCACAAGTGCGATGCTGTTTTGAAGAAGGGGCGATTACCCCTCACGTAATAACAGTTTAAGTGTTGAGGAAATGAAACACTTAACATACCTAGACACATCAACCATCAGTCAGTCAAGGATCATCTGCATACCAAGCGAGTCGTCATTGAGCAAGATAATTCCATCAATGTTATCTAAGTCGATTGCATGATCACCTGCAGAAAGTTTGGTGCCAACATACTGCAGCTATTCTGTAGCCCCAAAATGATGCTTCCGATAGCAAATTTGTAAAGAAACTAAGCCTAAATACAAGCTTATCAAATCTTATATTTTTTAAGTTGTAGGAGGCCTTCTGCTTGACACCCTTCTTGACGCTTGGGCCAATTACTGACTCTTCCCAAGAAGTGGGTACCTCTTTATCTTGCCAGATCTTCAGGAGCAATGGCGTTGTCTGAACGGCAACAATCGTGCCACCTTTACTTGAAAAATTCTGATGGAAGTTCGTCTTAGTACGGAAACTTAAAGCGCCGCAGGTTTCGGATTGCAAGACAACCCTCTGTTTTCTTAGGTTGTTCTATTGACACTACCCAAGTCATGCGACCGGATGTGCTAAATGCAAAGTTTGATAGCGAGAAGCAACTGTACGGAGATTGGAAGTACTCAGTCTATCTGTTCATACGTTGTTGAAAGTTGGTGATTTTCATCCCATCCTCCTCACAGTTGACTTCGCTAATACCAGATCTTCTGTGTCCAATATTTCGAATGAGTTGCAACAGCCCGCCGTTACTTCTAGTGAGAGTTGCGTTCTCCATCTCCAAGGTGCGTTCGCAATACCAAACTTCTGACCGTCGCGAAGGCTTGGTATGAGTTGTCGGCTAACAGTGCATTGAAGTTCGTTGTGGTCTGAGTTTAATAGGAGAGTTCGGTGTTGCTCCAATAATGCCAGGGAGCGTGCAGTGGTCCAAGACTTCTAGGGGTGATAAATTAATCCACGGACAGATTGGCCCGAATTTAGCATTGCATGCTGCAATAGGCTCCAATGATGTTCGTTGTTAGTGGGTGGAATACAGGTTAGTTGATTTGCCAGTAACAGTCGATAATTTAGCCTTGTTGAATGAGCAGCAAGCTTGTCCCTACCGAGTTTACAATATTCCCGGTTCGGAAGCCTTCCGAAGTGCATGTAGCTGTTTGCATAAGTTAAGGTGTAATATCAATCAAGATAAGTATATCAAAATGATCCGCAGCCTTGTATACTAACTCATCATCATAAACGGATAGCAATGCGAGCCATTTGTGACAAAGGATGAGCTGGTGAAGCAGGACCCTGGGTGGCAGAATATCTCTTGCAGTGCCTGACGTTTTGCTTGCAAGTAATAGACCGTTGTATTCACACAAATTGAGAAACTTGGTTGCTTTATTCGAGACATTCTCATTCAGTGCGTAGCGAATACCCAGGCGAAATTACTTCGGTAACAGACAACTACCACGCGTGTTGAAGCCACTTGCGATGACAATTATGTCAGATTTGGCAGCTTTAGTTAATCGCTGCTTAAGTCGATGATAGAAGCCGTCCCTGAGTCATTCACAGTTACAATCGCTTGGTACGTAAGCGGAGAACACAAACAGGTTGCGCCTTTTGACGTGAGGCCTGTTAGCACTGCATGAGCCTTGAAGCCGAACTGCAATACTCGGCTGTTAAACGCGATCCAGTCTAGGAGTGCGGCCTCAGGTTTGCTGCTTACAGCCATGTCCACGGCAACTAAACCAGTTCTAGCTGCTTTAGCGTAGCTATAGAAAGGTAGGTGGTAAGTGGCTTCATGGTTAGCCGGAGTTGCCATTTTAAATACAGTAATTATGTCTTACAGCTATGTTTCAGACAGAATGCAGATATCGATTAAGTGGGGATACAGCGTGCGGGGCAAACCGGCCTGTTACCCAATCTGCGTAAATGTTCAAATATTAAAAGATGCCAACCGAAACGTGGGCTGGAATCTAGGCATCGAATTATGCCAAACGTTCTGCGCAATGGCTAGACTGGCAAATGGATTAGATCGAGAGTAACACCAATCAATGAGAGAATGATGATTGGTATGTGGTACAGGTTCGTAAGCAACGACGGAAACAGGAGCGAGAGAGTGCAGCGAAGTGGCAGTGTAATTAATTCGTTTTGTAGAGGGCGCGATAATACCCGGTTTCCCAAGTCGAAGTAGGGAGTTGGTTTAGGAGAACCTACGCCGAGCATTTGACTCAATAACAGCATTTCGACTGTACCCATTAGGAGCCAGTGACTGACAGCACGGTTCATATGACTTTTATTTTGTAAGTTAGCAAAAATGAGCCCAATCCTCCTCACATATTCAGCAAAAGATTGCTGGAATACAATGCTCCGCCAAAGTGAAGCATCAGGCAGTGTCTTTAGTTACTGGCAAGGCAAATCCGCCACATCGCAGTGTTGTTAAACAGAGAGGTGGCTTTATGTAGTGGCAGCGTTTGTTAGATGGAAAACCACCACATCCTGGAACACCAACTCCTAACCCCCGGTGGGAAAAGGAAAACCCGAGCCGGCCAGTTAGCACCAAAGATAGGTTGTCCAGCAAGCAATAGGTACACTCGTCCTAATGGAAAAATACTGGTTTGAAGTTGTTGGTATCAACTGGTACCAAACGGGGGACAAAAGCCTGCGTTTTAGTACTTTGCTTCGCTGCTTTACCAAACAACGGTATCGTGGCGCAAGCTAAGTGACTCGGTTGTTTCCTGTCCTAACAAGTGGCTCTGCTACATTGTTCCAGTGCCTGGTGAGTTCTTGCTTTCATGTGCTGTCCCCGCAAAACCACACCTGTCTGTTTAGCGACCGTGTGACGTGGAAGCTGTGACCCGCCAAGGAGGCAACGGCAATTACACCACACTAACATGTCAGACCTCCTTGTTTAGGAAACGAAAAAACGAAAGGCGTATGAAACGAACAAGCAGTAACCAGGTCGCAGTTGGCGGATTCCATGACTTCCCTCTGCTGCGTTGCGGGTAGACCATCCGGAGAAAGGCTACGAGTGGTGTCCCCTAAGTCAACAATCTACTTCGACAGGAGCGACCGCGAAATAACTGGCCACCTGAAGAAATCATTGACTAATCTGATTTGAGCTGTGTTCCTTAACGATACCTGTACCTTCAAATGAGTAGCACGGTTTTAATGGCTCCAAGCAAAATAATAGTCCGTTGAATTATATATACAGTTAGTCTGAAGCCAAAAGGCCGATGACCCAGTTCATTTACCTAACGTGGCTCGCATATGGTGAACGCCGTACATTTACGGTTGTTTCCCCACCATCCAATAGACATCCAAGGTTTAGCGAAATTTTTTCAAAATGTTATTGCGCGTGCAGAAACATGAAGTTCGCTCTCACCTTAGTGATGAGGACGTATGGAATTCTCGGCAGACGAGTGAGTTAGTGCAGGGCTCAGCTGAGTGCAAGGGTAACCTGGTAAAAACGCACCTATAGGAGGCTGGTTTGGTCATCGAGCGAGATGAGTACAGACAGCCACAAGGTGTTTCCGGCGTTCCTTAGCTGTCAACTAACTTCGCGCTGAGTGCTGAAATTTATGGCCAACCGCAAGCGTTGGAGAGATGAATAGTTATCTCTGTGTGTCTTGCTGGCTACGCAGCGAAGTCGGCGTAGGCACCCAACACTTCGGTGTGAATGTGCACACGTGATTGCAACTCAGCTGAGGACGTTAGGCCTTGCCACTCTTGTCAATGTCACTGCCATTGTCACTGCCCCAGGTAATATAGCACTAGCAGACAATGCAGCCGGGATCACGTAACGCGCCTGTTACTCAGCGCGCGCTGATTATTCGGCTGCACGGTGAATGCGGTTTATACCCCGCATCCACTTCACAAAGACCCAATGCAACGAACGCAGGAATGCGTCCCGTCACCGCCCGGTACGTGCTTAAACTAGTAAAGAAGTTCGAGCAGACTGGGAGTGTGTGTGATATGCAGAGAACCGGACCGCCTCGCATCACCACGGACGGCTGTTCAGCTTGCGCTGTAGTCAGTGAAGTGTCAAAAAGTTCCGAGCTCAGCATTCGTCAGATCGCACAGCACTGTGACAGGACCCGATATGCGACACACCAGGTATTACAGGAACGAAATTTCGAAGATTTCATGCGCTTCAAGGACAGGTCTTGAACCCCTGCGATCCGGAGAGGCGGCGTGAATATTGCCACCGGTTTCTGGATCACGGGGATATTCGTTCCGTCATATTTACAGGTGAGCCAAAGTTTCATCTGCATCTAACGGTAAAAAATCACACCTGGGCTACCAGTAACCGACGAAAATATGGTTGGCGGCATCCGGTTTCGGATTTGCCTGTCACTGTGGCCAGCCACAGGACGCCTGCGCCTACAGAGGGATCATGGATGGCTTGTGCTGCACCACGTACAACTCAACCACACACCCTTTTTCCAGTGTAAACCCAAAGGAATAAGATCTTAGGCCATGCGGATGGGAGCCACGTTTCATCAACGGAGCCGGCCCACACTCCTTCACAGGCAAACGCAAGCACGTTGTATTTGGGGAATCAACCGCACACAAGGCGGTGGCTGGACCGTCGTCCGCTCCACACTGACTGCATGGAACCACTCTTTGATCCTAACACGGCCACAAAGACCGTGCACCCTGTCCCCTCCAGCAACGACCAATTGTCTCCTGGAGCCAGTATGGACGAGGTAGTGGGTAATAGACAGGTAGGCACCTTGTCAACGTGCGTATCAAACGCAGCCTCACCGGGGAGATCAAGCAACAGCCAATCACTTGAGATAAAAAGAGCGAAGAAAATAAATCGAGTGATGCATAAGGAAAGGGTGACATAAATCTTAAAGTAATGAGCATCTGAAGTAGATTGTTTACAGAAGAATGCGAGATAAGTTCACGGGACAGTAAGTATGCTTTACAGAAATGCCACGAACACAAAAATGTTTTCGGAAAGGACTAGAATTGGCTTAGGTGAAGTGTGCAAGTTTATAGAAGAGAGTACAGGTAGACATTCATATGAGAACGCAAAGCATTGGGACAAAATTGAAAACCCACCACCTGAAATAAACAGACTTAGCACGCAAGCAAACGGCGACATAAATCTTAAATTAGGGATCATATGAAACAAACTGTTTACAAAAGAATACGTTTTTACAAAAGAATACGAGGTAAGTTGACGAGGTCACGAGGTAAATTTTACGGAAATGCTACAAACACGAAAAGGTTATCGAAACAACTACAAGTGACTTAGGCGACGTGTGCAAGTGTATAGAAGAGAGTATAACTTGGCATTTATATGGGAAAGAAAAGCATTCGGACAAAATTGAAAACCAACCACCTGAAACAAATAGACTTAGCATGCAAGCACGCGGTTAGTAAATCGAATGCGGCGTACCTACAAACGCTGCCCCGGTTCTGCCTACGTTCTCTGCACAACCCGTCGTCGTTTCGCTAGTAGTCCCGAGTGACCTCGCTCATGGTTCACTAGGCCTGCCTGACTCAGGCACTCGCGACCGCATGTGTTACAGCACCACGCGCTTGATGTCGATGGAGAACTACCCATCGGTGCTTGCCGCTTCCGCACTTGCCGCTTCTTCTCCACATGCATGAGGTCTTTCTCCCGCACTTCAGCAATTGCCTTCGTGATTAGATCGCGCCATACGCGCCGAGCAACCGCTTGCGATTCTCATGATCTGCAATCAAGATTAGAACGTGTGAGGCTCACTTTGATCCATGTCCTGGTAACGTAACTTTGGTTTCCCCACGTGCCGCTTCCCTATACTCAGCTGACCGTATAAGAGTTATTTCGGTATCCGAGTCGAATCCATACGCCTCACATGACCGAGCCATCTCAGGTGTCTCAATAAAAGTATGCAGTCCACTGCATACATCCCACTTCGGCGCAACACTTCCGTGTCTGCAACGCTGGCGCCCCAACAGATGCGCAAAATTCGTCGCAGACACTGGTGATGGAACCGCTCGAGATATCGCACATCCCGCCGGTACATCATCCACGTTTCACTGCCGTATAGAAGAACGGACAGCACCATGGATTTGTACACCATCAGCT
Source organism: Dicrocoelium dendriticum (assembly GCA_944474145.2). Lineage (NCBI taxonomy): Eukaryota > Metazoa > Platyhelminthes > Trematoda > Plagiorchiida > Dicrocoeliidae > Dicrocoelium > Dicrocoelium dendriticum. The sequence continues at coordinate 90,033,463 of OX104069.1, read as the reverse complement.
TTGTGCCAATGGCAAGCTGATGGTCGTTCCACACTCGGTACTCAAGCTTCCCGGATGCCGCTGCTGCCTTCGACACGTGAGTACGCAGCTCACTGTGCAGCTGCTGATCAGTCGACATCACACTCCCAAGGTAGCAGAAGCGGAAGGTAGTTTCCCATACTTCAGAACCAATGCTGATTTGCGGCAATATTGAAGATTGCACCTCCGGAGAACGCTGAAAGAGACAGACAGTTTTGCTTGTGTTGATGGTGAGCACAAATTTTGCCGCTGTCGAAGCCAGAGCACTAGTCATGTGCTGCAACTCATCCGCGCTGTGTGCGAACAATGCACAGTCGTCAGCAAACAGCAGCATACGGATAGTTGTCTCACAGACTAGTGTTCTCGCACCGAAACGACGGATGTTCAGCAACCCACCATCAATACGGTGCTCCACACGAACACCGTAAGCACAAGCCGCATCAAAAGCACAAGACAACATTGCATGAAGATATATATTAAGCAGGGCAGGAGCTAACACACAGCCTTGCTTCACACCAGAGACAACTGCAAAGTCATCCGAGGTCTCTCCACTCAGCTGCACCATTGCTCACATACCACTGTGCAGACATTCAATTAAACTTACAAACTTACGCGGGCAACCGAACTTACTCAACACCAGCCACAATGCCTTGCGGTTTACCGTATCAAATGCCTTGGTGAAATCAACAGAAGCGAGTACAATGGCTGGTGTCGTTCTCTGCACTTCTCTTGCAACTGACGAGCCGCAAACACCATATCTATAGTGCTGCGACCCGAACGGAATCCACATTGCTCTTCCGCCACGTTAGGTTCCACAACCTGACCCACGAGGCGGTTGAGCAGGATTCGGGCAATCACCTTGCCCACACATCTCAGCAAGTTGATGTCACGATAATTTGTGCAACATTGCTTGCTACCTTTGCCTTTGTACAGTGGTAGCACAAGGGCATCCTTCAGTTCAGGTGGAACCTCCTCCTCAATCTACACGCGATGCACCAAGTTGTGCAGCGCAGTCAACAACGCGGGTTCGCCGTGTTTCAATACTTCAGGCGGGATCCCGTCGACTCCGGCACACTTTCCGTTTCGCAGCTGAGCAAGTGCTCTCTGCGTCTCATCCAGTGTCGCCGTGTCCGCCAGATGCGCCTTCACGTCGTGCTGCTTCAGGCCGTTCAATGTAGGCCAGTCAATCTCTGAATGGTTGTTCAGGAGACAGTCAAAGTGTTTCCACCAGATCTGCATTATGTCTGCAGTCTGTGTGCAGATAGCGCCTGAACTATTATTGATCAGTGTCCTCAGTGGCTCCAATCTCGGTCCATACACCGCATTCAAGGAGTCAAAGAATTCCCTGTGTTGGCGGCGTTCGGCGTAGCATTCCATCTGCTTCGCCTTCTCCGTCCACCATGCATTTTTAATGCGACGGAGCTCTCGGGTCAGTCGCCGTCGAAGTTTGCGAATCTGACTCTTCATCCCCAAGTCACTGGAATGTGCGACATGTGCAGCAAATGCTGCATTCTTCCCCTGAGCCGATGCGCCGATCGTCGCATTGTTCTCATCAAACCAATCGGGCCGTTTACAGTTTGCGCGCCCGATGGTCTCCTCGGCAGCAGCTGCCACCTGGTTGCGAATGTGGTGCCACAGGTCGCCGACTATGGCTATGCATTCCACATCACACAGGCGTGCGGCCATCACCTTCTCAAGCTCAGTACGTTTCGCCACAGTACCGAGCGACGGAATGTTAAATTTAAGCCGATTCACGGCAGGAGTGCAATACATTGATTTACGAAAATATATGTATATTTTAGTCCAAACCAACTTGTGATCAGTGCCACACTCAGCTCCACGCAGTAGACGTGTCATGCGCACTTCAGGCAAATCACGCTGACGTACGATGACAAAGTCGAGCAGGTGAGTGTGACCACTCCGTGGGTGCGTCCAATTTGCTATATCATTCGCACTCAGTGCAAACCGAGTGTTCGTGATCGTCAGGCCGTGAGTGGCACACAGTGAGAGCAGCCTGTCGTCTTTCGCATTCGCTGAACCAATGCCATGCGCACCGATAACATCTGTCCACCCCGATTCACCAAGCCCAACGCGCGTTGAACTCACCCAGAAGAAATTGTCGATCGCTCCTCGGCACAGACCGTATCACGGAGGATAGCTCAGTGTAGAACTGATCACGCGTGTCATCAGGATAACACATTGTCGGACCGTACGTGCTTATAAAAGTGGCAAACTTACCTCTTCCTAGTCGTAGGCGAACAGTCATCAGTCGCGCGCTGATGCCTGTTGGTTCACCCACCAGCTGGCCATTCAGGCGATCGGATATTGCAGATCTGTGCCCATGCTGCCAGGTTGCCCAGGCCTAGACAGAAGAACGATTACGGTTCTCTACCAAAGTCTTTGGTTCAAAAACCTGACCGCAAGGCAGCGGGTTTGGCGTTGGGCTACAAGGAGTCCGTTTTAAGGAATAAGGTGCCACCCTCATTCCAACCCCAACCTGGAAGACCAGGAAGCTGAGTTTGTCTGGCCTCTAACCGTTGACCAATCTGGTATGAGTGGCTCTGCATGTGCATAAGAGTACCACCCAGCATAGCTCAATGGATCAATGAGGTACCCAAACCATCGCACCACGGTAAGGTCCATCCGGTTAGGTGCCGAAACCCTAAACACTGTTAGAGAGCCGACAACCTACGCGTCCGTTGTTGCTACCCCTATGATTGATGCATCTACTTCTGCAACCACACCAGCTGCTAAAGGAATTACTCCTGTCAATACCACCACCGGACTCAAGAGCCCAGCATTTGTCCAACCGAAGAAAGCAGCCACCTGTCTCTCCAAAAAGGAGAACATGAAACTCTACCATAATTTTCCAACTGTTTTATGCTCTAATGTGACAGAATCCGGGGCGAAATCCATAAAAGATAAGATACTATAAGACAAAAAATCAGTGGGTCACCATGTGTCAACTAATAGGGGCTCAAGGTAAATCAGTGAATATGATGCGTCTCTTCAGTCACCCGAACTCCGTACACTACAGTGAACCGCGGTTACTCCAGGTAACACTTCTGTCGGGTAATGATGCAGAGGCAGTTCTCTTGCCATCCACTCGCCTCCGTACCACCACATGCACTGTTCGAATATTTCCAGATGTTCCTTGGAGCGAAGGCCAGGAACGCAAACAAAATCCGAATGACTTCCGTAAACAACCAGGCGCAAAATCTATCCTTGTTCACTCTGTCCTTTAGATCCAGTCAATAAGCGAGCTAAAGGTGAAAGCGCATGACTAGGATGAATGGCGTTTTATTCGTGAAGTATTCTCATTCGAAAATGTTTTCACTAATTCGACACCAAGGTTCTCGCTATCACCTAACTACAAAGGGTGTGGTCCCCGAGTGATGAAAGTATCATCCCACTCCTAACTGATGGCAGAACATGTGATCAAAATGTGGCAAAAAGGCGTGAAATGTTGCCATCCGAAATGCGTATAAAGGCCATAGGCATCGGGCCACAGATAGACCATTTAACACTGAGCAAGCAACTTACCAATACCATTCTGTCACCGTGTAGCTCAGAACGGAGACAATGCCAAAACACACAGACAGCTGAAGGAGGGCAGGATGGTTACCCTCTTGTTGGTGCTGAGAGCTCTATACAACAACCTGAACTGACTCTAGTGCCTGCGTCATCAGTCCTACAAGAAAAAACCGGAATCCGACCCCGCAAGTGTCAGCATATACACTGACCGGAAACCGGCATGCACAAACACGCTTCTGATCACGTATACTCACAGCTGCTTTTATACCAATGCACAAGATCCTCTCAGCGGGCTAACCGAACTTCGTATTCGTCAGATCTCCACGCCTTGGGACCTAGTTATGCTCATCGAAACTTGGCTGAACACGGTGATCACGGATACTGAGGTTGCACTACCCAGCATGAGTTCCATACGAAACGATCGACCTAGCAGAGGACGCGGAGTGCTTCTATATTATGGATCCAACCTACATGTCGATGTCGTTGAGGGCCCAGAAACGAAGATCGTCGATTCTCTTTGGTGTCCTACGCACCTAAGACTTGGTGATGTGTGTTTACTAGCAATAGTTTTCCGCCATCCAATGTCCACCTTAGAAATGGATCAATGCCTAGTTTTTGCGATGGAAAGATTCCTGGCACGATCATACGGTCATGTCCTTCTGGTGAGGGACTTCAACCTGTACGCAATCGAAGTTCCAGCATCGTACATTGAACAATTCAAGGCGAATTTGCAAGAGGTGATAACCGATTTCCCTCTGTACAACCATGTCACCTCTCGCACTTGATTCCAAACGGGTGACACACCCTCTGTTTTGGACCTTGTGCTATCTAACGAGGACCTTATGGTCAACACCGTGACCATAGATGCACCACTTGGCCGTAGAGATCACGCCATTTTGCTCTTTCGTTACATCTGTTACTCGGAGTACATCAGTGAGAACAACGTGGAAATCTATGTCGTTACCATATACTGTCTAACCTCGTTCAGGGAATCGACTGGTCCTTCCTAGCCGAGAAGCCGCCCCATGTCGCCTGAATGTTGTTCGTCACCCAATTCACTGAACTACTGTCAAATGCTTCAGAAAGCAAGGTCCTACACCCGAAGCAAGTAGATTCGTTCCTGTGGAACCGTACTGGATAATACATGGCCTTGAGGGGTTCAGTCTGGCTCGCTTACAAAGTCTGTCCAACTAACATGACCTGGGGTGCGTACACGACTGAACGAAACCCCTGCGTCAAGTTGGTCCGCGAAGCCAAACTCCAACATCAACAGAACTTAGCGGCGGAGTTCAGTACAAATAGCAAGTGGCTGTATGTACATGACAACAGGCTCCACAGAATGCAGTGCGGGATTTCGATTTTACGTGCGACAGATGGTTTTGCGCAAACCGCACAAAATGCAGCCAACTTGCCTCGCCAACACTTCATCCATACGTTCCAGGGTGAATCATCATTTCATCCGCTTTTTACACAGCTTCCATCACCGCCAGGGATAATCCACGTATCCTTCACGGCAACCAATGTGCTAAAACGCTAACGTCATTGCGCGTGCACAGCTCACTTGACGTGGTCGACATCAAACCGAAGGCGTTGAAGATAGCAGCCAGGAACCTTGCCGAACCATTAGCTCGGTTCTTTCAACGTTGTCTCGACGAAATGCAGATTCTGACAATGTGGAAACATGGGCTAGTCACTCCTAATTACAAAAGTGGTAATTTCTCGCAGCCGCCGAACTACCGTCCAATCACTTTCCTCCCAGATTTATCCAAAGTAATGGAACGTATGATTACAGAGGCGCTAATGGGATACCTTGAGAGCAACAACATCCTAGTATCACAGCAACACGGATTCCACCGAAATCGATCATGCACTACAAAGTTGTTGCGAAATTCAGTACAAATCCCAGTTGCTGTACAGACACGTCAACAAGGTCCGCAGAGCGCAGCGCGTGACTCCAGTTTCACGTGCAACAGATGATCTGGGGCAAACTATACAATATGTGGCCAACATGCTTCGTCAGCACTTCATCTACGCTTTCCAGAGTAAATCATCATTTCAACCGCTTTTGACACAGTTCCCATCGTCACCAGGGTTGAAGCACGTATCGCTCACAGTTGCTAATTTGATGAAAAATTTAATGTCATTGCTTGTGCACAGCACACCAGGCGTGGACGACATTAAACTGAAGGTATTAAAGGCAGCAGCTATGAACCTCGCTGAACCATAAGTTCGGTACATTCAACGTGGTCTAGATCAAATGCAAGGTTCCATAAAGAGGAAACATGCACTTCACAATTTTCTTCAACAGTAGCGATCGTACGGAACCCTGGAACTACCGTCCATCTATCCCCTCCCAGTTTTATTCAAAATAATATATATATTTATAGTTATATATATATTCTCAGTCTCTTAACAGACATCATGCCATCAAAATCGTGGCAGAAGCAAAGGGTGGTGAAGGTAGAAAAACGAACTGCAATAAAAAATGAAAAACGACTTTTTTGGTTTTACACACACCATTTTGAATTTCTTGTTTTGTGCGTTTCCGTGTGTATTAAAAGGGGATATATTGGCAGAATAACATTGACGCCACTGGTGTCTCTTGCCGGCCAGGACCTCCAATGTTTCCAACTACTGACATTCAGCATCTCGTGATCCCCAACCTGGAAGAAGGACTGGTCCGACTGCCGCCAAATTTGTTGATTTCTTTTTGCTCTTTCTCCACGTCATTGGCTTTTCACCGCGGCACTTTTTCTAATCGCTCCCTGGGAGTGCAAATAGCGCTCGACGTGGAAGGCGACGGGATGACATGCGCAAAACGTGCCCTAGCCAACGCATGCGATGTCGGAGAATAACGTCCTGAAGACTGGCACTACTCGCTCCAAGTACTCGATGTCGCACCTCAGCGTTGTTTATATGGTGTCACCACATCCGAGCAATCCTTCGTAGACAGCGATTGTCGAAGACTGACAGCCACTTCTTCTCTTCCGAGCGAATAGGCCGTCTCACAGCCATGCAAAATTCCCGCACGGCGGAAACATCGTATCCCCCGCCGTTGAGCTTGAGACTGACATCATGACAACGCCATATGTGTCTCAGTTTGATGAACGCAAGGCGGTCCATTGTAATCCGTTGTGAGACTATCTCCAACCCTGCTATCAGGCGTGATGCAACTCCCTAGATAAGAAAAGCAAGGGACTTGCTCCAGAACATGTCCAGTAATGGTGAGCGCGGGTTCAGGCACTTGCCAGCCCTGGAGCAGAGTTTTACATTTCCCCGGAGTGAAGCATAAGCCTTACTTAGACGCCACCATCGCTAAGCACTCCAAGGCGCTCTGGACGGTTTGTCTGTCATCCCCCGGCAAGATGAACTCATCGGCGTTGTCCAAGTCCGTGACTCTATATCCAGGGAGGACCTCAAGACCGCCGTTCTAGACACCTTCCAGTTCTCTTTGGACACGTCTTCAATGGCAAAATTAAATGGTAAAGATGAACCGGAGCAACCTTGGTGAATACCGCTGGTCACAACAAATGTAGAGATGAGCGTGCCGTAAGCCCTGATATTGCCCGACGTGCGACTGTAAAGTTCTTTAAGAACGGTTACAAACTTGTCGGGCACACCTTTCTTCGGTAGACAGTTCCACAACGCAGATCTATCAACGGAAACAAATGCCGCTCGGATGTCCAAAAACAATACGATTGTTGGTCGCCGGTGGATGTGATGAAGTTGGAGAATTGGCGAAGTGTTTAGCTTTGGTCGATGCAGCCGCGGCATGGACGAAATTCGGCTTGTTCTTATTGGGAAAACTCCTCTCTAGTCCTTGAAAGCCTGTAAAGTAAGACCGACACGAAGGTTTTGAATGCGACAGAGTTGAACGAAGTTTCGGGGTAGTTAAATCAATTGTCGCGGGAGCTCTTCTTGTGAATCGAAACAATGACCGATTCTTCCCATGAGTTCGATCCTACTCCCCAGTCCAAACTTTCGTGAACAGCGACAGGATTTCGTTGACAAGTACACTCACGCCATCTTTGAATAAAGCCTATGGTAGGCTGGCGGGACACGGAGCCTCATGGAGTTTCAAAGAATGGATTTCATTTTAGATCTGTGCTTCATTTGAGGGGCTGTGAAGACAGGCCAGGCATCATCCATTGGGGTTAGAGTTGTTACAGAGGGCTGTGTTTGGTGGTTGAATTGAAGAGCGAAATGCTCTACCCAGCGACCTAACCGCCTGTGAAGGTTGTTGATCTTCGTGCCGTCTGATTAGCAAATCGTCTGGCTGATAGCGTGGGAATTCCAACCGGTGGTCCTGATGATGCAAAATAGACGGCAGAACTTGCCAGCTGACGCAGCGTCTTTTATTTCACCAGGTTGTTTTGACCACCAAGATTCACGATCAGAGCTAAAGCTTGCTTTCAGCTGTTGCGTAATAGACCGGAGGTGTTCGTTGTACTCTGCGCCAGCGGGCACCGCCCGTTAGAGATCCAGCAATTCTGAGGATCTTCCCGAAATCCAGCATTTGGGAGTGGAGCTAGTGAGGCCACAGCTGGAAAAACCGGCTGACAGCAAGGCTTGTTGTAGACTTGACCAGTGTTGATCAACATCCAGAATGTGAGAGAGAGTGCTTTTCACGAAGCCTATGTTGATACTGCTTCACCATTGGGTCCTCCAACTTATAGGTCTTCAGTCGCGTGTGTTTTGATCTAGGAGAACCACCAAAACGCATGCAAGGTAATGGTAGGTTAATCGCAGAAGCGCTCATGGGATACCCTGGGCGCGGTAACTTCCTAGTGTCACTGCAGCAAGTTTTCCGCCGAAATCGATCTCGCACTACAAACTTGCTTCTAGCCCGAGTAAGCTGGATAGAATCAGTCGATGACAGAGTGGGAGTCGACACTGTCTACCTGGACTTCTCAAAACCGTTCGTTCGTTTGGACCATCACATTCTTCTTTCCATGTTTCGAAGCCATGAAATCGGTCACCCTGTGCTCTGTTGGATCGGCAAATTTCTCCCTTAACGTCAGCTGAATGTAAGAGTCCGTAACTCCATGTCCGATCCAATTTACGTCCAGTGTGGCATGCCCCAAGGGTCGGTACTGCGTCCCCGTTAATTCCTTGCATTCACTACAAAGCTTGCTAATGTACTGCAGTGGAATTTCCTACTATTTGCTGAAGCTGTCAAAAATTGACGTGACATCAGGACAGCGGACGATCATGTAGCATTGGCTGGCTTGTCGAGCTACCTCCTCGTGGTGCCAGCTGGGTGGTTCGGGTGTACCCTGTTCCAGCAAAGTGTTCGGCGACAATGTTCCACCTCAGTGGGACATTGTATTCCAACAGGTGTGCTGACTTCATGGGAGTATTGGGCCCCAGTTTGGTAATCTACCAAACAAAGACGCATGAACTAAACATTTAGTCAATGCCTCCCAATGGGCGCGATTCCCTAAATTCGCCCCGCTGCCTTGCGGGTAGTTTATTTAGCCAAAGGCTCGGGGTGGAGTCCCCTAAGTCAACTCCCTACTTCAGCTTGGGCAAACGGGTAGTTTCACGCTCTCTCGCAAAACCATTGACTGTATTACAACTTGCTCATCAGCTGCTGTTTCTGCCAGTCACTTTCACGCGACTTCATCACACGCCAATTGTTTGTTTGTTAACAATCCTCACTTTCCGTTGCCCGATTCATGTGCTCAACAATCTGGCTGCGATTCCGGTTGCGCCGCAGACCAAGAGGTTCAACCTATGGCTCTCCTTCGTCCCCGATCCTCGTTCCGTCTGGCGTTCTTCAACGTTCGGACACTCATGCAGATTGGACAGCAAGCCGGTCTAGCGCGCACTCTAGATTCCCTAGACATTGATGTCTGCTGCCTTTCAGAAACCCGATTGCAAGATCCCAGCACTGTGCTTACACTGACATCCCCCAATGACCACGAACACAGATATCACCTGCGTCTTTCTGGAGATCAAGAAGCAGCCTCAGCGGGTCTGGCTGGTGTAGGTATAGCACTAAGTGACAAGGCTGAGGCTGCACTACTGGACTGGCTCCCTATTAACAGCCGACTATGTGCAGTTCGGCTTCGGAGTTCGTGTAGAATCAACAGGCCCCGCGAAGTGAGACACAACTTGTTTGTGATCTCCGTGTGCGCTCCAACTGACTGCAGTGGCGACTCGGTCAAGGACGAATTCTATCGGGATCTACAACAGCTCTTGACTAATGCTAAAAAGTCGGATGTCGTTATCCTTGCTGGGGATTTTAATGCACGGGTTGGCCGCCGGTTACCATACGAACGCCACCTTGGTGGTCAGCACTCGCTCGATGAGAACCGCTCTGGTAGCGGAGAGAGACTTCTCACATTGTGCGAAGACAGCCGTCTGTTTCTTTCGAGCACTAACTTCAGGCGTACGAAGAAGCGTTCCGCAATGTGGCGTCCCTCTTCTTCAACACAACCGTGGTCCCAAATTGATCATATTGCAATTAGCTTCAGATGGCGCGGCAGCGTACTAGACTGCAGGTCCTTTTGTTCCACCTTCGTTGACTCAGATCATGCTCTGGTCTGCGCAAAAATCTGTATGTGTTTTGGAGGATCCCGAAACACGAAGCACCGCAAGATGGATGTAAACAGATTAACTGATTTCTCGGTCCAGACGAGCTATCAGTCTTCATTGGCGTATGCACTCAGTTGCAGTCCACCGCAAGTAATGGAACAACACTGGACTTGTATACAGAAGGCAATGACCATTTCCGGACAGTCATGCTGCGGCCTAACTCGACGCCCCTTGAAGGCTTGGATCTCTGCTCGTTCTCTGGAGCTGTTCGAACGCCGCAAAGATATCCCGGCGGAATCAGATTGCAAAGAGCGGCGCCGTTCTGCCAACCGGCTGCTCAAGCAAAGCCTACGCAAGTATCGCGAGACATGGTGGTCTGAACGTGCTTTAGAGATGGAGACCGCTGCCCTCTCTCGCAACACTCGCAGGCTTTTCCAACTCATTCGGTCCACTGGCCTCAGGAAACCTGGTGCCATTGAAGTCATTTGTGAGATGGATGAGTCTCCGATCATCAACCAGCAGAGGCGTATGGACCACTGGGCCGAGCACCTTCCCACGCATTTCAACTGTCCTCCACCACCCATCATTACATGCAGTACACGTTGTTGTCCACCCTGGCTCGTCCCACTAAATCCACCTAGCGAAGCGGAAGTCTGCCTTGAGATTCGACACTTGAAGCGCTTCAAGGCTGCCGGCTCAGACGGACTTCTTTCGGAACTATTCAAGTACGGCGGTGTAGCGATCATTAACCAGCTAACCGCGCTGTTCGCAAAAATTTGGCATGAAGAGAAAGGGCCTTCCTCTCGGGGCAAATCAGTTATTGTCCCGATTTTCAAGAAAGGCGCTCGCACTTCATGTGCAAATCATCGCGGAATAAGTCTTATTTCGGTTGCCTCTAAGCTATTGGCATCCATTCTGCTTCGCAGGCTATCCACAGTACGCGAATCATACTGCCGTGAAGAACAGGCTGATTTCCATCCTGGCCGCGGATGCGTGGATCAAATCTTCACGCTCCGCCAGCTCATCGAACAACGCCACATTTATCACAGGCTCACCATCATTGCATTTCTAGACATACGTGCCGCTTTTGACTCCGTTGATCGACCTGCTTTATGGCGTTGCTTACTAAAGAACGGGGTGCCAGAGAAATATACCGCCATTTTACGAGCCCTTTACCTTCATACATCCGGCAGAGTGAGGGTCTATGGCAAACTTTCCTCGCAATTCACTGTCAATAGTGGTGTGCGACAGGGCTGCCCTATGTCTCCATTCCTCTTCAACTTCTTAATCGAAGACGTTCTGTCAAATGCCCTAGAAGGTTTCCAACATTTTGGCTTAGAGTTTTACCGGGTGAGCGCGCGACCGACTTAGATTATGCTGATGATATCGCCTTATTTGGTGACGATCCTCAGAGTATGCAACTCATTCTGGATCGTTTGGCGGTTGAAGCATCTAAGTATGGCATGAGCTTCGCCTCATCGAAGTGTAAACTACTGCTCAAAGTTAGGCTTTCACCTGCTCCCGTACTCACTCTCGAAGGTGCACAAATTGAACAGGTAGATAGACCTTGGGAGCTGTGTTTCTGCTGACTGCACTATCAACAAAGAAGTTTCTCTTCGTATCGCTAAAGCTCGATGGGCATTTGTCAATTTGAGGCACTTGTGGCATCGTCACGACGTCTCATTCTCACTAAAGGGCCGTGTTTACAGCGGATCAGTTCGCTCAATATTGTTGTATGGGTGCGAGCCCTGGCCGCTTAGCGTGGAAGACATGCGTCTTTCTGCCTTCGATAACGGTTGCTTAAGGAGGATCGCGCGTGTTTGGTGGCAACATCGAGTTCATAGTAATGACGTTCGACGTCGCATCTTGGGGAATGCGAGTATTCCCTTCAACGAACTGGTTTTGTTGCGCCAATTGAGATGGCTCGGTCACGTCCTTTGCGTGGCACCTGAGCATCTAACGTGTCGCGCTATATTCGCTCATCAAGAACCTGGCTGGAGGCGACCGCGTGGTGGTCAGCCTTCCACTTGGCGGCAGCACGTGAAATCACTGACGTTGTGTCTAGCAGCTGTAGGATCCGTACGTCTTCCAGGATGGGACCCAAAGATAAGGAGTGCCAATGGCTTAGCACTATTGAAGATATGGCCCGCAACCGGAATCAATAGATGAATTGTGCACATTATTGCATTAATTCACATGTTTAATACTGCAAACATTAAAATGACAAAAAAAGAACAAAAGCGGCGTGTGAAATACAAACTAAAAATGTTTTGTTTTACTTTTTATCAAAATGTTCCATTCTTCCTGCGGCATATTAGTTGAAGTGTGTTGCTCACCTTCAACTAGCATGCCACGATGATTATGACGCCATGAATCTTGCTTATCTCCTTATCTCCATGGTTTTAGGCTGGCTCTGTGTCTAGCTAATAGACTGTTGAGAATGGTTGGCGGCATCCGGTTTCGGATTTGCCTGTCACTGTGGCAAGCAACAGGACGCCCGCGCCTACAGAGGGACCATGGATGGCTTGCGCTGCACCACCCACAGCTCCAACCACACACCCCTTATCCAGTGTAAACCCGAAGGAATAAGACCGGGATGCATGTGGATGGGAGCCACGTTTCATCAACGGAGCCGGCCCACACTCCTTCACAGGCAAACGCAAGCACGTTGTATTTGGGGAATCAACCGCACACAAGGCGGTGGCTGGACCGTAGTCCGCTCCACACTGAGTGAATGGAACCACTCTTTGATCCTAACACGGTCACAAGGACCGTGCCCCCTGTCCCCTCAAGCAACGACCAACTGTCTCCTGGAGCCAGTATGGACGAGGTAGTGGGTAACAGACAGATAGGCACCTTGTCAACATGCACATCAAGCGCAGCCTCACCGGGGAGATCAAGCAACAGCCAATCACTTGAGAGAAAGATAACAAAGAAAATAAATCGAGTGATGCATAAGGAAAGGGTGACATATATCTTAAAGTAATGAGCATCTGAAGTAGATTGTTTACAGAAGAATGCGAGATAAGTTCACGGGACAGAAAGTATACTTTACGGAAATGCCACGAACACAAAAATGTTTTCGGAAAGGACTAGAATTGGCTTAGGTGAAGTGTGCAAGTTTATAGAAGAGAGTACAGGTAGACATTTATATGAGAAAGAAAAGCATTGGGACAAACTTTTAAACCCACCACCTGAAATAAACAGACTTAGCATGCAAGCACGCGGTTAGTAAATCGAACGCAGCGTACCTACAAACGCTGCCCCGGTTCTGCCTACGTTCTCTGCAGAACCCGTCTTCGCTTCGGTAGTGGTCCCGAGTGGCCTCGCTCATGGTTCACTAGGCCTGCCTGACTCAGGCACTCGCGACCGCATGTTCTACAGCACCATGCACTCTATTTCGATGGAGTAAAATCCATCGGTGCTTGCCGCTTCCGCACTTGCTGCTTTTTCTCTGCATGCATGAGGTCTTTCTCCCGCACTTCAGCAATTGCCTTCGTGATTAGATCGCGCCATGCGCGCCGAGCAACCGCTTTCGATTCCCATGATCTGCAATCAAGATTAGAACGTGTGAGGCTCACTTTGATCCATGTCCTGGTAACGTAACTTTGGTTTCCCTACGTGCCGCTTCCCTATACTCAGCTGACCGTATAAGAGTTATTTCGGTATCCGAGTCGAATCCATACGCCTCACATGACCGAGCCATCTCAGGTGTCTCAATAAAATGCTGGGGCTGAACTCAAGCCCGTTGGCAAGAATTGCACTAAACGTGTCTGTCCATAGTAAGAAATGAGATCAGCGGTCTTGACTCCTTAATTAAAGGCATGGGAAAGAAAGCCATCCTAAGATCCAGTTTTGAAAAATATCAGACGCCGGCTAGTTTGACTAATAGTTCATCCGCCGGTGGAAGCACAATCTTTTTACTTCGATTTGACGATTCAGGGCCTGCAGGTCATTGCATGTTCTCACTGTACAGTCTTTTTTGAGGACTGTAACCATGGGATGGACCCATTCCGAACAGTTAATAGGTTCAATGAGATCATCTGCAGTCATCTTCCGTAATGCTAACGAAACAGCCTCTTTGCTGGCCAAAGGAATTGGACGTGGATGAGCAATAGCTACCGGTTTCGCATCGTGCTTCAGACATTGTTTGTTCAAATAATTTCGGGTACTGTGTCTGTAGGTCTGATAGGTTAATTGCCATGATACGCATACGAGATAGGGACGGCGTGACTCCCAGTGCAACCATAGCATTGCGTCCGAGTAGGGGATGGTTATTTCTTCGGCCTCAAGTTGCAACACAATCACCACAAATCCCCGTATTTTTAACGGTGCCTTTGTATAACTGTTAAATTGATAGGCTGATGGATATATAGGCAAGTCATGTAGGGGAATGTCATAAAATCTAATACGTACTATAGTGATGGAAGTGGATGAAACAAGTTCCATGTCAACATGGGTTGTTCTGTTGCGTGTACTAAGTGTAACAGTACTAATGTCAGACTGGTAATCCAGGCTCTGGACAATATGAACGATAGTTAGACACAGTACCTGTGTTAGCAAAGGAAAATTCATTTTCATAGGACTGTAACTGCTGACTAAAAACGGGTTCTGTAGCATGCAGCAGAGAAATGCTTACTGAACGACGATAACGGTCAAAATGTTCACGCTTACCGCAATTGTGTGCAATCCTTTTCTGAGGCAGAGCACTTGCTAAAATTGGCTTTACGCTGTAGGCTGCCGCAGCGGAAGTATTTGTGTGGGTATTTGAATTCTGTTGGTGAGCGATAGATCTTGGCCACCTCTTGTAGGTCTGCTTGGGTGGCGAAACATCACAAATATTCCGCCGTACATGTTTTGATTCGAGCTAATTCCACAGCCTTATCTCAAGTCAATTTGGAAGCATCTTGGGAAAGCAGACATTCCTGAATTCGGTTATTGATGATTCCACTAATCAACCGCTGCGCAAGCATTACGCCCTCGATTCTATTTTTCGGCATGGTTGGATAGTCGCAGGGACATACACCGAGAATGAAACGATCAACAAAACTGTCTAGAGTTTCCGTTGGTTCCTGTGTGAGGCGAGCCATGAAGAGGTTTGTACGCTGGCCTCATGAATTGTCAAGCACATCTAGTGCTTTCGCTAAGGTATCTTGAGGCTAGAGCTCTACAGCATCAAAATCAGAACTGTTTGTCTCCAGTACGAGCAGGGTTTAGCGGACTCGGCCGCAGCTAATCCAAAGAATTTTTTGCTTACGTTAAAAGTCGCAGCGGTGCATAACTGTCTATATCAGCGTTATTGCGAGCAGACGGGACCCGTGCGCAAACCGACTATGAAAATGCTTGTATACTTAGTGATCAGTATACTAGGGTCTTTGTTCGGGAGACCTCTTTAACACAGGTTGAATTGGTTTCAAGAGTTCCAGAGGATTCTTGCTTAGCTGAGTTTAGCATAACGGAGACTCAGGTCTTCGAGCTACTGCAAGACATTAATCACTCTAAAGCTTCCGGTCCTGATTCAATTCACCAGAAGCTGTTGCATGAAATGGCCACTGAGCTGAGTGATCCTCTTGCATGCGTGTTTTCAGTATCGCTGGACAGCTGCATCCTACCTTCGGAATGGAAGGAGGCAATCATCTGTCTGATTTTTAAGGGCGGTGACAGCGCTCTACCCGCAAACTACCAACCTGTCAGTTTGACAAGCGTAGTAGTCAAGTTGTTTGAAAACTTGATAAGGGATTCAGTGGAGAACCACCTGAATCGATTCAATCTTCGCAGTTTTGCGCAACATGGATTCCGCAAGGGATTTTCATGTCAGACTAATCTACTTGTAGCTTGTGAAAGCTGGGCCGAAGCGGTAGACATTGGCCACGCTACAGACGTGCTATTCATGGACTTTTCGAAAGCTTTTTACACAGTTCTACATCTTCGGCTCTCACTAAAGTGGAGATTTTACGGGATATCTGTTCGCGTGCTTCTATGTGTGTCTGCCTTCCTTGAGGGGAGGGAAAAGTGCGTACGCTTGGGGCGTAGCCTATCCCTCAGGCAAGCTGTCCCTAATGGCGTCCCTTACTGCTCGGTATTGGGGCCATTTTTTTCGCGATCTATGTAAATGACTTGCCTGGAGAGCTAGGGGTGTCATCACTGATGTTTGCTGACAGCCTTAAGCTCTAGAATATTGTGGATATCCCGGGGGATCCTGAGGCAATTCAGCATGCCTGGGATAGTCTCTGGAGATGGACTACCTTATGGTTGATGCCCATAAATATGGCCAAGTGCTCTGTTCTCCCAATCAGAGTTGCTAATTCTCCTACTCGATATGTTGTCGGCGGTGGTGAACTCCCTGTTGTCACTCAGCAGGTTGATTTAGGAGTCGTACAAGTATCAGCACTTCATTCTGGCGACAATTGGAAGAAGGCTGCTTGTCGAGGGTTTCGTATAATGTGGTTTATCAGCCGCTTTTTCGGAATCCTAAAGACCAATTTTTTTGTGAAGCTATTTTCGGCAATTATCCGACCCCACCTGGCATATTGTATTCAGGCTTGTCCACCATGTCGTAACCGAGACAAAATTGACTTGGAGAGGGTTTTACGAGTGGGCACTCGGTTAGTGAAGGATCTACGGGGACAGACGTATCCTGAACACTTGCTCAGTTTGGGGATGTACTCAATGCACTACCGAAGGATAAGAGGGGACCTGATTCTCACTTATCGTATTTTGACGGGTAAGATTGGCCCGGACTTGTCAGGGCTATTTAGTCCCACTACGTTGCCTAATCTCCACGGCTACCCAGTGCAACTGCATAAACCACGGTCTGATAGGATTAGAACGGAAACTTGTCTGTCTCGCCGAGTTATAGATAGTTGGAATTCGCTCCCAGATCACATGGTTAGGGAATTTACGGTTAAGGGTTTTGCGCGCCAGCTCGATGCGGTTGGGTGGCAACAGCAAACTTTTCCTTTTTCCTAGCTAACTCACCTTCACTCTTCAGTTCTTTTTTTACGACTCAAATATCTTGGTATTCCACTTGCTTAGCTCTTTACGCGTTCTCTTTTGCCTTCTGAGTTTACTTTTTGCTCTTTCGTACTTCACGTAACCGGCCCAGCAGGGACTACTAGGGCAGGATAAGTGGGCATTAATTGGTTGGACAGGGTGTGATGCGGTCTTTGTTTTAGGTCCATCAGTATTTCAAAGTTCGCTAACTCCTGGTTCAACGACCCGCCGAAGAAGGAACACTCACGGGATAATCCTATCGTTCCAGTCCCGCTTGAACTTGAACTTGACGTTGTGCCTCATCACCGAGTAGGTGCCTGAGAAGCTTCAGTTTCTGGCCTTCAGTGTAGTTATAAGCCACAAGTAGTAGGTCAAGATAGTTTGTGAACAAGGTATTTCACTGGACCCAAGCACTTTCGGTAGAACGTAAGGTCGGATCAGATCAGTAAACTGTAGGAGGATCTAATTCCATGGCGTAGGTTCGGAAGCCGCGACGCCAGTGTTGTGTACGAAAAGTCAAGTGCACTTGCCGAAGTAAGGTCGCTCCCGTAAACGAACTGCTGTAATCTACTTTCTACAAATCTGATAAGTGTCTAACTATGTGAATACATTAAGTGTCGCAGGGAGAATGATGAACCAATAGGGAAGCAGAGAATTGGGCGTTTTGTGGGTGTGTGTGTCTGGGGTTGTGTGCAGGTGTCGGTTTAGACTAGCCATCAAGCATGCTGACAGAATACACAACGACATCAAGAAACAAATTCACACAATGCTTCAAGATTTTGAACCGTCAGTCACTGTTCTCCCAACTTTTCTTTTGCAACATAGAATTTATTTCAAGCTAGCCACTTTCACTATTCGCACTTTAGTACAAACCGGATAATACGATGCACATGCACGCAGTTTGGTGAGTCATGTGGTTGTGGTCTGCTGCCCGACCGAGAGATTTTAGAACCACAACACAGTCAACTGATTGCCGTCACCAGTTCAAGCACAATCTCAGTTCTACCCTTAACTTTCTGATGGCCATGATGCTACCGCATCTAGGCAGAGTCAAATTCAGTGCTAGAGCCCTGATTAAGATCTAGCCAACAATATTGTTTGTGATTTGAAGATCCTTGACCATTTCAAACTTAACAGGCGTCAAGCAGACAAATGCGCCGTTTTTCTGATTTCTGTCTACTCACCAACTGACTGCAGTTCGAACACTATCAAAAACTATTTCAACGATAGCATCATGATCTGCTCCTAAGCAATCTTATCTCACATGTCAGTCGGTTGCAGTCATGTGAACACCACCTCGGGAGACTGCATGCATTTGATGGTGTTTGTTCTGACAAACCAGCATGATTAATCAGTCTATATGCTGATCGTCAGCTTTGCATCCCACCATGAGTTTTCTTCAAGCTGGATGTAACCATAACACTTGACGATCTTCAACACAGTGGTGTAGCAAGCGCGGGGGGAGCTGTCCTTCCCGGGTGGCATGTGACAGGCGGCGTCATTTTTAGTACAGATGCTAGTTCGATACCATGTTTAAACAGAAAATTTCCACCTAGGCCGATAGTTTAATATTGATCTGAATAACTGAAAGCTAAGCTGTTCTATTTGTCCCACCTGCCTGTCGTCTATTCCTCCTCACGTTTGCACACATCTGTCCAGCTACACCTCTCAACCCATTGCACTTACCCGTGAATGTAATGCATTGTTGCTTATAACACGTTGTGTAGCAGCCAGGTTATTCAAATGCTTTTCTGACTAATATAAGCCCCGTGTGACCTCGCTTGCTGACTGTTGCTTTCGTGATCCGCCTGTATTTTCACAACTAATTATTTGCACCCTCATCGTATGCTTTTTGAAGACTCAGTCGTCACGGCCTTGAGCGTGTATCGGTCAGTGATTTTCATATTGAGCGTGACATCAAATTCTATAGTACCGCGATTCACTTCCAGCCTTGTTTTGCCTTGACCCGGGAGTTCTACGCGCTGGTCAAAAGTCCCGAGTACTGTTGTCGCCTTCATTATGTCTGCATTTGACAATGCTACAGCCATGAGGAGTCACAGATCGGATGTTCAGAGACACATCTACGAAATCAACCCAAAGGTTACGTTTGTGATATGCGCAGACCATTCCCTGAATCTGACTCCTGTCGATGCATCTTCTGCGACAGTTCACTCCTAGCGAAATGGACTGGTAATTCATGTTCTTTTCCATTGCGGCACATCGTTGAAATGGCTTGATTCAAGTGACCAGTCATAGTACCAAGCAGGTTGTTGGACTAAGAGGAAGTAGTAGAGCATAAGAAGTAAAAATTTTGGTCAAGAAATATTCGGAAGTTGTTACCGCAATATACCAGTTCACAGAAGAAGAAAATACAACCACGAGATAAGATGCATCTTGGATTCTCATCTCGCTATTGTAATTACCAATTTTTCGTTTCTAAATATCTGGAGACCAATTCTCCTAGCAAGAAGTGATACACAAGAATATAGACAGACAAAATAGATGAATTTACACCGAGGTTCTGTCAAGCTTACTTCGTCAAAAGTTTCGCTAACTTAGAGTAGAGATAAGTTGGTGGACAGTGAAGTGGATACATTCAAATAACTGCTCTGAAATGAGGATAAAGGTATAGCATCGAATCCACCAAAAGCAATTAATGAATCATGAAGGATTTCTAGATAAATCGGTCGGATTTTACGCTGGATTGAACCAGGAAATGCCGTCTGACACAGACAGGTTGGCTGATGAAGAATCTCATATATTTCAGCAAAACATTATGTTTCCTTACGTCAAATTTGCTTGCTGATAAATGCAGTTGTTCGTTTAGCAACATAGTGGAGATGTAAAAGTGCCAAACATACGAAGATCGCAGTATTTTGTGAAAGCTTCAAGAAACCAAAATGCAACTGGAATATTTGAACTTTTGAGCTTCATACGCAATATCCCATTGGGAAGTCTACACCGAATATTTTGACTTTCCTGATTATCATTTTTACTCGAGTCATTGGCACTGCTAGCTCTGTGCGATTTTTCTCAAAACTCAAGCACACATACAGGCACCTTCGATCAACAATGAACTAGACCAGGTTTATGGGCTTGGAGATTTTTTCCCACTAGAAGGAACTTGGGGAAAGCTTGAATGTTACACTGAAATCGATACTTTGTCGCGTAGATACCACGAACAGTGTCTTCATAAATTTTGTACACCAGCAGTGTGGCAGTATAAATGCCTCTACGTACAGCATCACTCTAATATTTGATCTTTGCTAGTTGTTCTATGAAACGCAGTATTGAATGGCTGCTGACAATTGTGAAGGCTTATGAATTTACAAATGCCGCGTGGTTGGGGCGAAAATCATATGACCTCCCTGCTCGGCAACAAAGTTGTTACGCCACTGCTCCAACATCTTCCTATCGTTGTTCGCGAATTGATCACATAATAATTAGTCGCAGGTGACATCAGTATAAAGGTTTAATTATCATATTTTCTAGTTGTGTTGAAACCGATCATATATTGGTTTGCGCTGCAATTTTCATACGTTTCTCTGGCACACATATGCCTAAACAAACTTTGCAAACAACTTTGCAAATCGGAATATCTGATTGTGCAAATGGAGTGACAACAGTAGCTGCCACCTTCTGGATCTTTGACCAGCGGTGGTCGGGATGCAATAATGCAGGCTGTACCTAGGTTCGTCCAGCTGCATTCTCATTCGCAGCACAGAGAAATACTGGAAATCGGCAAAATCGTCGGAACGGCTAGATCATCGATAGACTGCTTCTGTCAGTGTGGAGTGTAATGAAATCTGCCAGTCTGTTTGTTAACAGCTCAAAGTAATCCTTTGCTCTGACCGTGAATTCTGTGGATTAAGATTTGATGCTGTGATAGAAGCAATTGCAGTGTTTGGAAAATATTGCAGATTGTTTTGTCCCATCATATACATCAGTTGCAATGTATACGTTTTCGGTTCAACAGTATACAAGTTAAACCGGACACGAAAATCTCCAACCTACGCAGGCGCTTAAGTCTTTGCACAGAGCACTTGGATCTACAGTATAATTGCCCAGCTCAGTTCTCCATGACAACTCATTTCCATCGGATATTGTTTGGCCTACCTCAACAGACCCTTTTACCAAGCCAGAAGTCCGTGGCACGATATAATTTTGAGACATCATAGAGCGTCGGAAACTAACAGTCCACCACCGTTTCTTTTCAAAAAGGACAAAGCTGTACTCTTCAACTAAATTCTATAGTTGATTTCCAAGTCTTAGTCTAAAAAGTACTTCCCCTACTATTTATGCGAATCAGTCGCTGTCCAGGTTGACAGCATGACCAATTACGTATTATGTCTCTCATTGGCTGACTATCCTCGACACGGTAACAAAACCGCTGATGATCCAATACTATCGATGGCTTCAGTTGGTAGTATGCCCGTTCTTTGGCACTCGTAGCCCAGTAAACTCGTGTGATCTGGACCACATTGGTACGCTGCGTAGCACGCGATGCACTTTGGGGTCGAGTCTGCGGCGACACCAAAGGGAAGAGTAACAAATGTGACGCTGTGCGCGCGTGCAGTCGGATGGACGCTTTCGGTGATGTCGGTTGGACGTTCTGACTTCAGAGAGAACGCATCGGCTTTCCTTCAGTCGCGCTTGGATGCGGCACAGAATGTGCTGGTAGTTTTAAACAGTAGCATTCTATATGGCGTAAGGAGGTTACACTACCACGCGAGTGAGATGACATCTAAGTAAGTGGTAGTAAGAAGCGGATTGGTAGTTTATTTTGAGGCTGCAACCATCGCAGGCTTTTGGAAGTGATTGTTAAGCTTGAAATCTCAAGTGACCCTACGGCCCTGATATGAGCTGCCTACGAGCATTGCATACGCATAGTAAGCATAGACTTTGGAGCAATTTTCCTCCTTCAACAATGTCTCCGGAATTACCTACTTTCCAATGACATGATGTTTCCCAGCATTTGCCAAGCCGCTAACAACCTGTGTCATGGCGTGCACACATGACTGCTTCTAAGACTAGCTGAAATAGTGGTCTATAGCAGGATTAGTGGGCGCGAATGCCTTTGAAAATGATTGCAAACACAGTGTAGGAACGCCCGTGGGTGAGACACCAGTGCTTGTCTGTTCCAAGTACTCACCTGAATTACCAGAGCAAAATGCCTGCGTCGCCACTAATTATCAGCCTTGCGTTTTATCTAGCAGGACGATGTGGCATGTATAAACACCGTAGTCATTGTAACCCATTTAGATGTTTCTTTGTTGATTAATGCCCATTTCATGAGGATAGCCTTCCAGTCCATGGACGTAATAGAGAGGTTCCATCTGCATTGACGGTGCTTTTAATGGCTCCATTTGGGGAGCTACTTGTCAAAGCGTCTCAACACGTATGGGCGATCATGTGGAAGTGAAGCCTAATTATCTTAAGAATACAAAGGTTCCTATGACCTTTACATAACGCTACACATGGAGACTCTGAAGAGATAACTGACTAACAAAGTCGGCTATGGGTGTGGAGACAAACGGACACTCACTAACATCGTGTCAACGCCACACTTGGAATCCCCTCATTTTTTGTTGAGTCATCAACTGTGATAGCAATAACCGAACTTAGGATTTTCATTTTTCAGCTTCAGGTTGGTCTACCAACTTCCATGGGAACAATGTCCCCATGATCGGTGCAATGACAATCGCACACAATTGTCCAACCGCGTAGCAGCCATTGCTGGACTGCGGAATACCAGTTAGAAAATTGCGTATACGCCACCATGGTTAGGCCGCTGAATAAGCCACCGCCAGATAGCCGTTAGCGATCACTAAGTATAGACTGCTTCATGTGCTGGTTAGTGTGTCTGTCCGCACTGGTTACGTCTTAAGCTTCGGATCATGTGATAGCTAGGATCTCCTTCTTAGACAGGCATCACAAGTTGCGCATTGGACGGTTTCAGTTTGGAGACCAATCATCGAGGTTTCCTTCAGATAGGCATCAAAAGAGAACAGAAGGTGGTGCTCGACCTCTTTCCTTGGACTGTCGGTCACTTATGCTGTGTGCTTCTAACCGGTGTCCCATTGGCTAATGTCCCATGACCAATGGGAATGTCAACGACGCCAAAACAGCGTTCTCAGCCTCGCTAACCTGAAAGTACTGCATGCGATTTCAAAAATGTGCTACGCTAACAGCTTGGTACAATGCACTAACATGCGTGTAAAATGGTATAGACATGCTGCCAGCTAGTAGCACTACGATTAGATAGCAGGTTTATCGCACGATAAAGGTTTGTTTTATACGTCAGCTGATCTGCCATGGCATTTCTGCATTTGTGTCAGTTGAAACTATTTTGCTGAGTTATTCGAGCAGATTCGGTTATTGATATTTACCTGTGCTGGGATCACAAGTACTTTTGTATTCTTTTAGTCCCCTTATAGTCGTTTTGATTGCAGCTGGTATGCGTGAATCAAAGCCTCCAGGCACTTAACCGCTTACCGTGCTAAGCAAAAATGCTTCCCTGCTTTTGTGTAAAGTTTGATATTTGCAGTTAAGGTCTCAACAATTTGCCTTCGCGTGGCCACCTTCAACCGTGCATCGCAAGAAAAGCCGCCATGCGAATTCCGTGGAATGTGAAATATTCCGGAATGTAACTGATTATCGATTTTCATGAGGTTTATGTTTGATACTCAATTTCGCATGTTAGTCATGTGAGTAATGATAGCTATATTTCCCGGGGTTCATCCGAGTTACTGAAGTTGGCTGAGCTTATGAGAAGACAGCTACTATAGCAGTTACTTGCGGAAATGCAGAATCGTCTGCTAGCGTTTGAAGTATAAAATGGCGTATCTTTCGGTTAGACTTAGAAGAAGGTAAGTCCAACGGTGATGGTCCCTCGGAGCCTCAGTATATTCATCGAAAAGAAATGAATGCACGGCGACAACTATTTAGGGGCACCGAATGGTTGCACGCAAGACGTACGATGGTAGAACGTTATCAAATAGCATATGTCTACAGCAGAGTACATTGTTATATCTGAACAATGATCAATGAATTTTGCGAGTCAAGAAGCACAGTTTTACAAGTCCCGTTGGGTAGTTTGGGGGGAGAGGGTTAAAGGAAAATGAACGTGAAAGATTTAAGAATTGAAGTGTGAAAAGAAGGGCGAATCGTTTGTTTTGTCTTGGCCCTGCAACCCGCGTTGTTTCGCTGCACGCAGAGGCAACAGCCATTGAAACTCTAGGTATATG
Organism: Dicrocoelium dendriticum; assembly: GCA_944474145.2. Taxonomy (NCBI): domain Eukaryota; kingdom Metazoa; phylum Platyhelminthes; class Trematoda; order Plagiorchiida; family Dicrocoeliidae; genus Dicrocoelium; species Dicrocoelium dendriticum. Next base: position 90,009,131 of record OX104069.1, on the reverse strand, counting down.
CCAGAAGTGGGATAGACAGAATGCTAATTAACAAAATGTAATTGGATGAGTGCTTAGTCCAACCGTCTTTTCAATGTTGGTAGTGTCGGTGCGGAGATGACCGCTACAGGGAGAGCATTCCACGAGTGAATTAGAGGGATGGAAGAGAAATTTCTGTTGCAATCCAGACGGTTATACTGCTCTGCGAGGTTCAGTGAGTGACCTCCCAGGTTTGTGTTGCCCTTGAGTTGTATTAAGAAGTGGCACACATGATGTGCGTCTTGACGAATCAAGGCTGCCATTTTCAGATCGACTCGTAACCTGCGACATGATTTGGCGGTGTCCGTATCCAGGTTTGCCTGTCACTGTGACGTCCATTTGGACACTCACTGGACGCCTGCGCCTAAAAAGGGGACCATGGGTGGCTTGCGCTGCACCACTCATAGTTCCACCCACACACTCCATTTCCGGTGTAAACCCAAAGGAATAAGACCGGGAGGCATGTGGATGGGAGCACGTTTCATCAAAGGAGCCGGCCCACACTCCTTCAGCAAGCAGAACAGAAGCATTCCGGCCTAATTGGGAAATCATACACACCAGATGTACACGAGGCGGTGGCTGGACCGTAACCCGTTCCACACAGGATGGATTTACTCCTTAAGCATAGCACCATCACGAGGACAGTGCACCCCGTCCACACCAGCAACGACCAACTGTTTCCTGGAGCCAGTATGGAAGAGGTAGTGAGTAATAGACAGGTAGGCACCTTGTCAACATTCGCACCAAGCGCATCCACACAGGGGACCTCAAACGGCATCTACTTCTGAAATGCAATATTACTCAGCACGCAAGCAAACGTACCACATACGCCGCCTTATTGGCCTCGATTAGTAAATTGAATGGGAACGTACTCATGGTGCTTCTATTCCGTGTGCAATAGTGCCTTCTCCGGTACCTGAGAGACCACCCTTATGGGCATTCAACGGAATTCGCCTCGATCAAATTTGCCTTGGATTCGGAACACCTGAACTCAACATGAGTTTGTCATATGCTCATCTTCTTCATGTTCTGGTAATGCTATTTTCGGTTTTCTCGACTGTCTTTTGACTGCACTAACTTAGCCGTACAAAAGCGGTATGTGTATCCTCGCTGAATTTATTCGGTATACATATATAAATAGATTGGCGTCATCCGTGTCCAGTGGCAGTTCGTATACAACATATGCACATGTGTTTCCACGGACTTCATTATGAACTGTCACAAACTGGATAGAGACACATTAGTCCTCATGAACAATAGTACTACAAACGTGTATGGGTTTCGTTTGGTTAAGCTAACAATTAGTTGAACAGGCATGCGAATAAGTACCCAATGTGAACTGTTGGTGTTCTCCTCTGACGGCGTATTTGGCACGACAACTACCACAGCTGGTCAGAGCAGTGAGAAGACATATGTTGCGATATGTTAACATTTCGATTGTTCTCATCAGTCGCAAATACAATACAAGCGGGATTCATGGACAGTTATATACAGGGGAAAAAGTTGGTACACCAGTCAAAATGTTAAAATCAAGACCACGGTAACTACCACAGTGCTAAATCAACTAAGTCCCGCTGGCCAGGGTCAAAGTTGTGGTTTTCCCAACATTGTTCGCACTGTTTTGCTAATGTCCAAGACGCAGCATGGTTGTCACCAAAGTACCCATCTGTTTGTACATACCGTTGTGTATCCTGTTGTGGCTATAAACTATTTGGTTACGATCTACTTTAGAACGCCTAGGGTGCAGCTGTTGGGTGGTCGTAAAGTGAACAAATTTTCCCTATGCGCCGATTCCTTTCCGATGTAATTTACTAAGACACTTACGTACCATTTCCGTTGGCATTATCTTTTTCTTAGTCTACCCATAGGATTGACCCCCGTCTAACACAACTTCTAGTAGGTGCCTCTTAGCTAGTTCCAATAATGCTACTTCGTTGCACCAAGTCCATACTTCATCATTCCAGATAGCAGTTATGCCCAAGTCATACTTACATTAGCAATGGAATAAGGATGACACACAAAGAAGATGACAGACCGTGAGTAGGCAACTATGCAGGTTTGTAAGGAAATAGTGCGTTGAAGTCAACTGATTTTCATAAGCTCAGCTAAGATAAGGTTGTGGGATGAAGAACGGGAATTACAGCTCTAATCATTTTAACAGATTTAATGTGAAACCCAGCGTGACACATTAACCTCAGCATGTTAATCGCTAGTCAGCCGGGACTGTTCTCTTTCCACGGATGTTCTGGAGCGATTTATCTTTGAATGCATGATCCAAGTAATTCGTTTCGGATGTCACATCGTGTTGCCGCTGTTCGTGAATTGAAATTGATGACTCGTCGCAATCTTAGTGCGCAGTATAGAGACACTTGACCTGGCTACATTGACATCAGATTGCAACACGAAGTACTACACAATGTCACAGGAGAGGAAATATAAGATGATCCATCTGTCAAGTGGGAACGTAACGAGACACGAAGAGATGTTAGCGTGATTTGTAATTTAGGCGAGTCCCATTTAGACATCGAGCCATCAGATAATGGTTTTACACGAGTGAAAATGTCATCAGTCTGTCAGGCTCAAGTGTGGTGTTTATAAGTGTTTGGATTGAATGAAAGAACAGCCATATTCCTCTAGTTTCAGAAAATCGCACGTAGGATTTTCTAAGTAACCAATACGAATGTTGGGGGTTAGTTGGCGTTTGAACGTGAACCTAAACATTAGACATATATTTATTCAAAAGTCTGAATATCAACAATAGATTGAGACAGATATGGAAATATGGAAGCAAATGCCATCAGTCTGGTTACCAGGTAGAATGATGCACAATTAAATGTAACGATAAACACAGATGATTTATGGTTCCTGTGTATTGTAGATGCTGTCTTGCTATAAGCTTTAGTGGACGATAATACCATGCATTTCCTGATGGCCCCATTGACGCTATCACATCACCAACACGTTTAGTAAATTCCGCTGTTCCCTATTCTATCATCGGCTTTCGAAAGAGTGTGAAAACTGTTTTAGCAACTTTGCAAGCAATACCTCGCGCAACATCCAATTATCTAATATCTCAAATGAGTACGTGGGCACGATGGTATCTGTACAGCAGGGTTTGGAATGGAACCACTTAGACATGGTTGGGAAAACAATGAACCAGTTAATCTTCATACCCATGGTGTGCTTTGCAATGAAAACATTGAGCATTGCATACTTAATCAAATGAGGGTAGACAAATAATGGATATCAAGTGCCTCGACAAATGGCGTAGATAACATTCTTAGCTGGACGTATGATATTCCCATGCAACCAGGATTTCTCATCGTAATTTTACCGCGTACAATTTACTAGCAATCTGTCAACATACATCTCGGTTGCAGCTATTCTTCGCAAGAGATCAATTGTTTCTGTGCCGGATTTATTTTCCAAATGAATATTTATTTAAACACTACCGTACAACCACAGTTGGACTAACCTAATTTTAAGTCAATCTCTCTCTCTCTATATATATATAAATATATATATATATATATCTATATATATGATTGGCCATTTCTAATTTAGATGATAGCATGAACGTTTGCTCTTCCACGGCTTATCACGATAATAGCTGACTTATCCTAACTTCAGGATGAGCGATGTACAGCGGGAAATATAGCTACACTCATTCTTGTGACTAATATATGAAGCAGAACAGGTAACATAAACATCAGCATGTTAATCGCTAGTCAGTGACTTGCCGGGATTATTCAGCTTACACGGACGAGCGAACGTGTGGACACTTCCAACAAAAGTTGTTGTGTCTTGAACACCGAATTCCCACACTGCATTCCAAAGCGAGGAAGGGTTGTAGAGTACTTGCACTCCAGGGATAATTGTTGATCACTACACCCAATTGTTTAAGCGAATGTACGAACGAATGTGGAATATTGTAAGTAGGAACCGCTTGGTAACCAGGAGTTAACGCGACCCATGTACACGACATAGTCTTTTGAATATCCATAATCATTTCAGCCTCTGCTCATATAAGCGATTGCACATTTCAATGACGTATTTAGAAACCCGAGTTCGAGGCCGGTCCAGTAAAATAAGGTGGTTTTTTAGCCATGGGTGCCAGGCTTGAATGGTATATTCGACAAAGGGGCGAACATGCGCACTGAGAATCTGTCGAAAACAGTGATGTCCATTTTTCCGAACGCTCGTGACAGCAGCCCGACGCTTCGATTTCCGACCTTCGCGCCTTTCCAGATTGCCTTGAGCAACATAAGTCATTCTGAACCAGCACACCCAAATCACGCTCGAAGGACGATTGCTGTAGTACATACATTTCAAGCTTGTATGAGTAGTTGACCTAGTGTAGTATGGAAATAACCTTTCATTTACTCACGTTGAAAGGCAATAAATTTTGATTGAGCACCAATGTGCCGCCTCTAAATAACTCGGAAGCAGATGCTGGTCAGCATTGACCTGAACCGTTGCGCCAAAGCTTGATGTGGTCGGCGAGCTAAAAATTTGAATTGATTATCTGTGCGCAATTATTAATAAACACCAAGAGCAATCGTAGCCCCACTACTGAGTTCTTAATCATACCACACTCGATTTGTGTGGCTTTATAGAAGGAGCTCCGAACTCTGAGCACTAATTTCCGTAGTAGCAGAATGTTGGCGATCCAGCTAAGAAGAGGGTCCCAGATCGCGCTTTGCTGGATCTTGGAAAGGAGTATCCGATGATCTAGACGATCGAATGTCCTCGAAAAGTAAAGGTAGACTGCATCATCGTCTTCTCCAGTATCAGCTGACTCGGTTTAATTCTTCCGTGCAATCAGTAAATTCGTTGTGCAAGATCCTTGTCACCAGAATCCGTGATGTTTGGGAGTAATAATGGCACTGGTTTCCAGATGACACCATGGTTTCTGCAACGATGAATTCCATGACGTTGGATAGTATGGGAAGAAGAGATACTTGGCGGTAGTTTGTAGGTTCCGTTCTGTTTCCACTTTTGTGTATCCGAGTTATTATTCCAAACTTCTATATAACAGGAAGGTTGTTATGTTTTAAGCAGCGCTGGAAAAATTGAGCCATAGATATCGCAAGTTGGCTTGTCGCTTTTATGACGCTGCGATAGCAACCAGTCGGGGAAAACAAAACGCCGAGCTCGCTAAAGCGAAGCATATTTGGCACAGAACATGGATACTTTTATAAATCACGTGCGCCTACCTCGCCGCTATCACTGAGTTGACTCACAACTCTTGTCTGAACAGATTCAAATCTGGTAGCGGCATTCACTGCTGACTGTAGGTAGGATCACGTCCGCAACATAGCAACCCGTGCGGCGATGACGGTCTGATTTCGTCAGCTTCCGGTTTGACCATGACAACGAGTCTGTTAGCCGCTCACGTGTTCTGGCCGATCTCGCCCCGCTAGTGTGCACCATCGTAGTCAGCTGTTTCACCTCCGTGACACAACATCGCTGCTCCCAGTGCCTCTGTACTAATGGTACCGACACCCGAAGAGCTGTGGTTGCGCAGGGACGTCAGCTTCTGTAACATCGCTTCAGCGGTAAAAGCGATGTGAGTGAGTCTTGGCAGTGGGGCGCGAGAGACCGGAAGATTACTTGATGGCATAACACTCTGAAACGTAGGTGCATTTTGCATCCCCAGTGCCTTTGCTGTTTCGGTGGCCGTTATTGTTGGATCTTCTGCCGTTCTGAGGAAAGGAAATCCTTTCCATAGCTTTCATAGGCTAGTAACATACATGTGCTGAGGTTTGTATCTAGCTACGAAAGTTTTTGCTATACTCTGCTGGTATTCGGCTTTGTCTTCTTTGGGCAGTTGAGTGCAGTGGGTACGTTGGACTACGTAATTCTCCCAAGTTCCTGGCGTTGTAGCTACTTGATACGCTTGCCATGCTGCGTTACGTACTAAAATCCCTTTCCGATTTCTGCTCTTAAAGAAAAAATCGATTTAGACCCACTGCGAACTCGTGTCTCTGAAGCATCTATAAGCAGCGGACTGGGTACTTGGATGACAAGCGTGCTACTACTTGGAAATTTGCTAAACATTTTTAATACTTTTTTGAACGCCGGATGCTTGAAAGTGCGCGGCGGTACTTAGTTGCTGTAGCATGCAGCGTCTGCGACAATGGAACTATCAGCGAATGTGTGATGTTACCATCTGTCAAAGCTTAATGTGGAGGAAAAGTCGTTCTTCGGGAATCCGTTCATAACTTAGCCAAATGGTCCGATCGGTCCATTCTTAAGGGGCGGTAACACGGAGAGACGGCAATTAATATCCCGTTGCATTTTCAGGCCGTGCAACATCCATTAGCTGCAAACCCGACTTCGCATTAACGACAAGTCATCAATGTTTCACTGTGCCACTTAGTTTTGTATCACCCCACATGGCAACGATATTGATGTCATTTGCTTCCCTATTCCCATATCTGTCAAACAATGTTCGGTGCCTACGCTTCTCACTAAATTCAAGGCTTTCATTTGGCTTCACATATAAAATCTAAGTAAGCACTGACAGTTTAACTTCTTGCTTATTCTCGTAAGTGCGATTTTCCATGTTATTGGTCTTAAATCCAACCCAAATCCATGCAGGTTCCTAGTGGTAATGCCCATGAGGGTTAATGTTTATCCATTGAGTTTGTGGTAGCTAATGCACAAGTGTGGGAAAATGTAGGTGTGTCTACGTGGTTATGCTGAATTTGAACTGCCGTTGGGCAGTTGCCAAGATCGAGGGTGAAGAAGTATATGATTTGTTTTGTCGACTCAGTCGGGCTTAACTCGACTGACTGGTGGACTTGCGCTTGACCCTGGAAAGCCAATGTAATATCTAATGCGCGGCCGCGCTTGATGTGAATGTTGTCAAGGTGCCTACCAGTCTAACACCACACACGTCGAATACTCGTTCCACAATGCTGTGAATCGTTGCTGGGGTGACGGCTGCGCCGTCATTTTGATCGCGCTAGGGGTAAAGGGTGATACCATCCAGTGGGGTGCGGGTTAAAATCCAGCCGCCGCATGGTGTACGTCTTGTGCGTAAGATACCCCAGATGGTTAGACAGGACTGCTGTTACTGTGTATCTCGAAGGATTGTGGGCCGGCTGCATCGATGAAACTTGGCTCCCATCCACATGCCTCCCGGTCTTATTCCTTCGGGTTTACACTGGATTTGCGATGTGTGGCTGGAGCTGTGGGTGGTGCAGGGCAAACCATCAAAGGTCTATCTGTGGGTGTAGTCGCCTTGTGACCGTCCCCATGAAGGCTGCAGTGACGATCAAATTCGCACACAGTTGCCCTCAATCCAATACATACCGTATTTTACGGATTATAAGAAGCAGTATCAGTGAACGGATCTGATTTCATATATATAAGGCGCATAATGCGAAACCAAAAATTCATCTCATTAACAATAACTGTCAATATTGTTCACTTGTAACACATATAAAAGAGAAAAACACACACTTTTTCAACCATTCCTCTTCTATAAATCAGTCAATTACTTCATCTTCAGGCGGAGTTTGACAGTTGGGTGATAGCAGCATCAATCAAGCCCAGATCACTATCTTAATCATCTGAGTCAGTCTCCTTGATGTTGCTTGGCTGTTCATTGATGATTCCGGCCTTCGTTAAAGCTGGAACGAGAGTTGAGACCGATACCTTGGCCCAGACATCGACGATCCTTTGACAGATCGTGGCGTAACTAGCCCGGCGTTGCCTCTTTGTCTTGGTAAATGTGTGTTCACCTTCTGTCATCCAATTCTCCCACGTGGCTCGCAATTTAATTTCGAACACCCTGTTGACACCAATATCTAGCGGTTGGAGTTCTTTGGTTATTCATCCCGGAATGATGATAAGCTCCGAATTAGTTTTCTTCACTTGGAATTTGACAGTTTCGGTGAGAAAGCACACATGGAGTCGTAGACCAATGAGGACGATGTTTGGGAAAAGCCGTCCGGTCTTTTGACGCAAACTTCTTTCAGCCACTCGCTCATTTTCTCCTCATACCATTGATTCATTAATGTTAAATTGTTTCGCAGCTGCTCTATTCCTATGCTGTACTGCGTGGTTGATGGTTTTGAGTTTGAAATCCGCTTCGTAAGCATGTTCCTTAAAAGATCTCATTTTGGGGATCTTGCTTACCCGTATGTTGAAACACAGTACGTATTAGGAAAGGTGGTAGTTGTAAGCGAACAAGCTTCACCTTGATTGATAGTATGCGACTGCTGCTGAAAATTTTTTAAATCATACTTGAGCTCATATGTTGACCAGGTTGTATGTTATCACTTATTTCTCCGTAAGTGCACTGTTACCCACTCCGTAGTGCACGCACGACAAGGTATTTTCCAGTTGTCTATCCGGAAACAGTGTGCATGATGATGTGAGTGAAGCATACGCGGGCATCGCCGACTGTATGGATGATCGCACGTCTCTGAAAACACTGGTGTGAGCACAGATCGTGTGTTCGAACACTCACCTGCAATCAGCGAGATACAGTGCGAAATTTTGACCTTGTTCGCATGGTGCATTGTTGGACCATGTGAGTTTGCCGGATGGAGTAAGCATAAGATATATCACAGTATGGGCCATTAGCGTGGATGGTTAAATAGTTGGTTGGTTTAGCGTCGCCAGAAAAGCTCGATACAGTTGGCTCCTGCACAGAGTTCGCCACCCCAAAACAAGTCGGTCTAGACAACCTAGAAGGCTGACTCCACAAGGTTTCTGACCAGCGACTATGCTTCAACAACCAAAGTCGTAATGAGACATTTTGACAGATTTTAAGCGTAGTATGAACATAGCAATTGATTCGATGCCACTAGGCCACAGCACAACCATTCATATAAAGACGCATCGGAATATAAGGCGCACTGGAGATATTTCTTAACAAATATAAGGATTGTAAGTGCATATCCTAGTCCGAAAAAACAGTAATCTAAAAATTCATAGTTTTTTACATAAATGGGTTGTGCATCTGGTGGAAACATTAAGAGACGACTGCATAGATTCGCAAGTGGCGTCCACTACCCTTCCATTTGAGCACTGTATTTCGTACTGTTTTTTAGTGGATTTAACATCAAACGTGCCGTTCCGACAACAGGTTTAAGATAACAACGGACACTCAAAATCCGCAGTAACTGAAGCAGGTTTTCTGGCATTGACTGAATTAGATCAGAGCACAAACGCATTATTAAAGACTGATAAAATAGTCAACAAGACTGGAAGCCGTCGTAACCAGACTGGAACCTAACTTGGTTTAACGGTTTGCCCACCCCGTCGACACATTGAGCTAAACTGGGTGGCAACCTTGGGCCTTTTGATAGCTACGCTCTGGTCAAATGAAAGTCTCCTGATTATCCAGTTTCGGGGTTGGAAATCGGATGGTGTCCTTTTCTGTAAAACTTTATCAGTATCACATTTGTTGCCTTGCGAGCAGGTTATTGTGTCAAAGGATGTGTTTGAAGACCTTCATCATTTGCGTGTCTAGGTCTGAGCGTCCCGACAGTATCTCAGGCCACGTACAACTATGAAAATATCTTCTTTTTACAACTAATATTCTCCTACTCATAAGTAATAGCGTATATACTCAACTCAAGTTTCAAATGCCATGGACATTGTGTCTAGCGAGAGAAAATCAAGACCTTGGCGACCGGGCAGTCATTTGCATAGTAACCTGCGTGGCAGTTGATGGTAGGTTGTGCTATATCCCAGTTAACTTGCAAAATATATAACCCAGCTGCCCGCCTCCATGGCTCAATGGTTTAAGGTGGTTGGTTGCTGTCAGCCTCCAGCGGTCATGGGTTCGATCCCCAGTAGGTGACCGAAGGAATGCACACCCCTGACGAGCTGCAATAGAGCGAAACGCTGCTGGTGGTTTTCCAGACTATTGTTATGCTGCGTTGCTTATGAGGTACTGGGACAAATTTTTTAAAATTTCCTAACTTCCAAACAAACCCTGCTTTGGCCTTCCCGGAGCTCATCTAGCGTCGCCTTACCTCGTGCATACATCAAAGCAGATAAACAATAACCTGCTACTGCTGGCACCGCCTTCTTTCCTTTCCACCTGTTTCTCTTACTCCCCTCACAACCCTCATTACTAGCTTTGCTTCCATAACACAAAAATTGATTGACAGCAACCGCAATGTCACTAGAGTCATAGAATCGACAGCTATCTTCGCCCACCACACACCGGGCACCAATAGCCAACAGCTGCTTATATGACCACGCTGTCACGAATACCTGGCAGCGTTCAACTTTCACACACTACGACAAATGGGTCAACTGGTTGCCCTCACAAGTACGCTGGACATGCTAAGTACTGACGTGAGTTGCGTGTCGGAAACTAAGATCAACGACCCTCACGGGTTTGCGGAATTAACTGTGCCCGACTTGTCCCCTCGTTAGTAGTAGCACACATTCTCAGAAGCTGTTATGTCAACTATTGGTCAAGCTAGCTTGGGCATTGATCTCAGATTCAAGGCTGTCATCGTTTTTTTGATTGGATTCCCGTGAATACCCGTTTATCTGCAGCCCGTTTAACGGTATCGAATAAGGTTGATTCACGAAATAGCACCGGACGCTGTTTGTTTGTTGTTTCCGCTTATGTCTCCACCGAATGCAGTGCTGATGCTGCCAAAAACGCCTTCCACCACGTACCGAATACGCTACTGCGCAGTGTTACCAGCTCAGATGTCAAAGTTCTTGCGGGGGATATGAATGCGCGAATGGGTGGTCTGAGCTCTTCAGAAGCTCTTCCAAGTGATAATTACGGACGTAACTCCGACCGGACTGACAGTGACGAGCGCCTTTTGCAACTATGTGCGGAGCACCAGCTTTTTCTTCGTAGCATTGTTTTCAGACACAGTTACACCGAACTGCCACTTGGCGTCCACTTATGGCTGACCAGCGATGGACCCTCGACTTGTAACTGAGAACTTTTTGCAGGTCTCAGTCAAGCAAACTAGCCAGGATGCTCAGCGTATCTAACTTTCGCACTCTCGTCTTAGTGACAATTAAATTCAGTGGAATGGGACCTCAGTTGTCATGCCACATACAGGAGACTCCGCTTGCGGCGCTATCCATGGTCATCACATCAGTCACAGGATATCCCAGAGATAAGTGGACCTGTTGGAATCCAGAACAATACTCCCGGTTGGCACTGAACACAATGTAAATAGGCGAACTATTAGGCGCGACCTAAAGCAGAGCCTGCGCGCTGATACCGAGGCCTGGTGGCCTAGTAGGGCTCAAGAAATGGAACTGGCAGGAGCAGTGGGTACTTGTCACAAAATCTTCCAACTGATCCACAGCATTTGCCCCAGAAAACCAGGAGTCAGTGAGAAAATCAGAGACAGCGCAGGTGCCCTGCTTCGCAGTAAGGAGCGCCGGATGGCTCGTTGGATAAAACAGTTTCCCCATTTGTCCCCATGCTTCTGGACCTCCTACTACTGAGGTGTTGCGAGCGGAGCCATGTCCGGATAGTTTAGAGGCTCCGTAGGAGGCTGAGGTCCGAAACGCCATCCCAACCCTCAATAGTTTTCCTGCTGCTGGCTCTCATTCTCTTGCACCCACAATACATACGGCAGGTTTTGATTTCCACTGCAGTGCACCGACTTCCCTGTTCGAACAGGTGTGGAAGGCAGAGGTCGTCCTAGCTTACTGGGTGGAGGCCCCGATTGTACTAACCACGGGGGTATTAGCCTAACGCCGGTTGTGACAAAAGAAATGGCCTAGATTCTCGTTTGTCGCATCACTGTGGAACGGGAATCCCGGAACAGCAGGCAGGTTTCCGCCCATGAAGGGACTGAATAGATTAGATATTTACTTTAAGTCAGGTGCTAGAGCAGCGCCGCGCATACCGAAGACCGAAAACGGCTGTGTTCCTCGACTTCAAAAGTGTGTTTGAATCAATTTATCGATTCATTCTGTTAAAAATACATGCGTGGAAAGGTGCTCCTATGAAATACGTGACCATTTTACGCTCTCCATACTGGGACGCGAAAGAACGCGTCATGGTCTACAGTGACTTATCGGATATTTTCCCGACAAAAGGTGGCCTTCGTCAGGTTTGGCCAATTTCTTCAATTTTTGTTCAACTTCGTTGTGGCTACCATTGTGGAATGTTCCCTAGCAGGATCTCACGACGCAGGCGTTGTGCTATTAGCTGGTGAAAGGTTACATGATCTTGATTATGCAAATGATATTGTCGTGTTGTTTAAAAATGTTGGGGCGGCGTAATCAACCCCGAACAGCTTCTTTAGAGTGATCCCATTATTCTGTACGTGCTTGGCACCTTTAAATTACAAAGTGTTGTTACACGAACAACAGCCACTTGGTGATCGTTTGCCACTTGGTTAGGAAGAACTCGAGGTATTATATCACTTTACCCACATTGGCAGCAGCATCAGCACCGATGGGCGCATAAGCATTGCAGTCAGCTCAGGCACTGCAGAAGCCAGCACTGCCTTTTTGAACCTACGACGTCTGTAACATCAGAACAGATTTCATCTTTGGCTGAAGGTCCGTGTTTACTAGTCCACAGTGCATGCCATCCTACTCTATGGGATTGAGACTTGGCCTATTCAATCTGAGGAGATGCAGCGACTTCGAGTCTTTGATCGTCTTTGTCTGCGTAGCATTGCTGATGTCGGATGGCATCAATGTGTCCGCAACGATTATGTGCGTAGGCCAGTGCTAGGCATTAATAGTCATGCTAATGCCGTAGGGTAACAGATAGCACTGAATAAGTTGCATTGGCTTAGGCATGTACGTATGCCTGCTCACCGCCTATCGAGGAGGAGGTCGTATTTTTGCCAGATGTAGGGTGGCTCAAGGCCCGACGTGCGTGAAAATTCACTTGGCAGTACGAAATGACGTCACTGACGATAAACCGGTACTGTCAATCGGTCTCGACTGCCAGGCTGGAATCCAGGTGATCCGCCTTGTGCTTGGGTCTGGAAGTTACAGGACATGACTCGCAGATTGACTGTCTGTGTGGTTGGTGCTGAGTTACCTGCGAGCTAATGGCTGATTATGATGAAAGTGAGCGAAAGTCCAAAGGAAGCTGTCTCGCTGACGCTACCTAAGATTTACACGACAGCCGGCTGTATGTGAGGGTATGTTGTTGACAAGATGTAGGCGCCTTGACACTGAGTGTTTTAGGCATTAAGTTTTTACGCTATGTCCCGGTGTTATCCCTTTTATTGTTCTTGGTTCCTTAGGTCACCGTAATTGTACGGAGCGCAGCAGCAGTCAAATGTCTAAGGTAATGCTGTTGATGACGATGATGAAGTAGCAACTGGAGGTAACTTTGGATCAGGGATATCCTTGGTGGTTCAATGCGAGTCCAGTAACACGTAGGTTAATGTAGTCCCAATAAGCTAGCTTTGCGCTAGCAATCACATCAAAAGGCTCAAATTTCAACTTAAAATCCTAGCTAAATTTCTATGTGGCATTGCCGGATGAAGATCGTCACATTTCAGAAATTTTGTATGCACTCGCTTCTACTCTAAAGAAAATGTCTAAAAGCATATTCTGGTAGCATCATATATGCAATGTTGTTGCTTTATCTCAGCAGGGGTTATCAATTTTCATAGTTAATAAGGAGTTATCGTAGTCATATCTATGAATCAGCCTCTTTGGATTGTTTTTGTATATAATTCTGACTTCTTAAGTTTTATCCCCACTGCTTCGAGAGAACTGTGGAAGTTGGGATACTAGTGACGTATCTGAACAGAAGACACCCAAGGGAGCTCTGCAAGATGACAGACGGTCAGTAGACACTAATTTGTGAAAATGGCAGCAAACGCGAATCGGTGAGTTAAGGATAGCTAACACATTAAAAAATTTACTTTTGCAACCACCTCGGAATCATAATTTCATAGCTATTGTCTGCTTAACTAGCTTATGGGACTGTTGACCAATGAGTCGCCTGTTTCGGGGAGGAAGCTCTCTTGCTAATGCTGCTACATATTTGTGATGGTTTGTTATTAACATAGTGTAGGCGCCTTGACACTGAATGCTTGTTTAGGGTATTAAGCTTTTCCGGTAAGCCCCCCCTTCTCTCCCTTATTGCACTTCGTTCCGTAGGTCACCGCGGCTGTACGACAGTGAAGCATCAATTCAAGTGGTGGATGTACTGCTGCTGCTGCTGCTGATGTGATGATGATGATGATGAAGATGACTTAGAAAGTCATTACTTTAGCAAAGTTACTGACCCTCGGTACCACTATAATGTACAAGTAATTGGAGAGTGGACGACGATATGCACAACATTTGGTTGATGCCTTTTTGTGACCATGCAGCATAAATCCCAATTTGGAAACTCACACCACATTTTCGATCTACTCATGGGACCAAAAGATGCACTGCTGGTGAGTCATCTAGTGGTCCAAACCACTGTTTTTTTCCATATCTAGCTGCACCTGAAAGGAACCTCATTTAAAGCACAGAGAATACCTCCTTATTCGGAGGAAAATTGTTCAATTAACAATATCTGTGTGCATTAATCAAAATTTAACTAATCAGCTTCGTCAGAGATATTATGTACTTTGTTTATTCGGTCTTGATATTGATCGTATTTTGATGGAACGTCTTACCTACTGTGAATACATATTGTGAATATCCTACTACCCTATCCGAAAAAGGGAAATCAGGATGCTAACTCAAACTGTGACATAAAGGCTGCCAAATTACAGAGGCTTAAAGCCATATGTCGGGAAATGTTTAAATGAGTTAGTGTGCCATTGAAGGCAACAGATAAATGAGGGTTGTAACATTCCCGTTTACCACAAGATTTCGCAGTTAAATTTATTTGTAGCGAAAACGACGAGGAATGGGGGCCAATGTGCATTTCCACAACACTATGCAACTGACCACTTATAATCTCATACAGACATGGACCGTGTTTCCTTCCCACGACGCACCGCGGATGAGAATTTGTGCGTTTGAGTTTTGGAACAATCCCTCCATGTATTCAGCTGGTATCACAGCTTCGCTATATCCGATGCTGACCATCCAGGAGTCCATCAAAAGCACGCGATTTACTTTCCCGTGGCTGCGTTCAGTCCTATGAGATTCGCCAGCGGCGTATTTGTCTGATTCACTGCGTCCTCGACAAATGCCTCGTCGGTTGTTCTGGGCCCAGGCTGGTTGCCAGATGCTGCTCGTGATCCACTGTTGGATCGATCCGCAAGGCTCGCAATGCATTAGCTGTCTCATCCATTTCATCCATGGGTAGTTCTTTACAATCCTGTTGCTGTTCCTTCCGCTTCAAGAGTAGTCGTTGGCATCCGCTGTCCTACACCTGCTCCTTCTCGAAGTTGTTTTTTCCTCTCCTACCATGGTCGTAGAAGGGCGACGTCCATTCAGCTTTTCATTCCTCCATTGTCGAGTTGGCAGTTGCCTCCTTGCCGATCGAGTTTGGTGTGGGGGCCTTACCATCGTTCCCTGATCATACTTGCAGTTGGCCATTCATAATTTGTCTGATTGTTGTTCCGCACCTTGACTTGTTCTCTAATCGCGAACAGACTCTACTTGTGAGCCTCTTGCCTGACGTCGTCGTTTCTCTTATTGCGTGCTTGTCGTGCATTGCTTCCTTTTCTAGGAATCGCTTGCAGTAGTTCGTGATGCAGTGCCGGATTTTCCAGTCACACGGTTTCGCTAAACACGTATCGAGCGCAGTCCGTGGTTCTCTGCCAAACTGTACTTCGAATGATGAAACTTTGGTGGTCGACTGCATGCTTGTCCGATACGCAAGCAGAACTTCAGGCAATGCTTCCTCCCCATGATAAATTAGTCCCGTTTATCCGCGTCTGCATGGTCCGGTTGAACCGTTCTGTCATTCCGTTGGTCTGCGGTTGGTGCGGTGAAATGTGTCGTTTTTGGATATCCCAATTTTCCAAAACCAACTTAAACGCTTTCGACTCGAAGCAGGGCCCTTTATCGATGAAAACACATTGTGGTATTCTATAGCTTGCTGTCACCTTGAATTCGGATGACGGCGACACATTCTCGCCTGTCTGTGCCTTGATTGGTTTGGCTTTTACCCAGCGAGAGAACTGGTCGCTCATTACTAAAACTGTATGTTTCCTGGCCTATTCACTGATAAGAGCCCCAAGACCTCCAGTCCGCAAAAATGAAGTGGCCCATTGACTTCCATCGATCATACCAGAGGTCTCTGTGCATCCATCTCGTTTAGACTTCTCCTGAGCTATGCCGCGACTTCCTCATGTTGGGTCAAAACACTGTTCATAGTAATCTAAACCCTTTAGAATCCCAAATGGGAGCCATCATGAGATATTCACATCACCTGCTCTAGCAGATTATTTTCTGGAACAAAAGGTAGTTACCTTCCTTCGGTCGCAACCATCACCTTATCGTTTTGGACCCTCAGTCTGCTCCAGATCCTAAGGTGTTCCTCCACCTCTGTGAAAGTGGCCTCCGGCTTGGTGCCAGCCTGTAAGTGAGAGCACAGTAGCTTCATGAATTCATCCGTCCTTTGATCTCGCAGTAGATTCCTCTCCCCCACTGTGACCGCGCGCACCGGTGTGGCATGGTCCGGCATGAGGTCGTCCAACGATGGGCGTAACAACATATCGGGTAGTTAGTTTTGTGTTCCGTCTACGCACTTGATGCAGAAGTTAACTTCTTGCCGTCGGTTTGCCCACCGCGCAATGCGTCCCCGTTGGCGGTTCGCTGTAAGCAAGCATGAAAGCGGCTCGTGGTCGGTGATGCATCGCAATGAGGCTGGACCTTACCTTGGTTCGATGGCTCTTGTGCCTCAGTTATGCATTGAGCTATGCTGGGTGGCGCTTTTTGCAAATTCAGAGCCACCCAAACTGGATTGCTCACTGGTTAGAGGCCAGACAAACTCAGTCTCCTGGTCCTCCAGTTTGGGGCTTGGAACGAAGATGTCTCCTTATTCCTTAAAACGGACTCTTTGTAAACCAACGCGAAACCCGCTGCCTTGCGGTAAGGTATTTGAACCAAAGGCTTTGGTTGATAACCCTAATCGTTCTTCTCTCTAGGCCTGGGCAATCTGAAGTACCCTGCCCACGCAATACTATGAATCTCACTACGAACCAATTTCGGATGCTGTGTCAAACGCAGAGGATAATCAACGGTGCCCTATCTGCTGCATCGAGCAGGGTGGATAGGGCTTTGGATGCTACTGCTCAAGCCTTCCCGTCTTCGTATTCCTCCTATTACGCTTTTTCTCCCTAATAGTCCCGTTCCAACTTCAGTTTTACCCCCCAGTTTTCAACCTCCCGATTCTTGGCCCTCCCCCAACATGCTTTGCTATGAGTTTAGCTATTCGTTTCAACTCACATGCAAACGCAGAGTGTCACTCCTGCTCTGTCGACAAGCCCATGTCCAACCAAGTGGTCCATTCAAGTTCATCGGCTTCCATTTGGAGCCCACAGTCCTCCTGCAGATTGGCACACTTCCACTTACGCACATCGCTACAGGTTGGTCAACAGGCGGCACTTACTCGAACCTTAGAGACCCTCTCGATCGATATCTGCTGCTTATCGGAGACCCGCCTGAAAGACTCGAGCTCTCTGCTCACTCTGCGATCCCGTTCATGTGACACAAGCAGTATTTCCTCATTACGCCTATCCAGTGACGATGCAGTTTCGATCACTGGCCAAGCTGGTGTTGGCATTGCCCTGAGTCCCCGGGCTGAAACTGCTCTAGTTGATCGGATCCCAGCCAGTAGCCGGATGTGGGCTGTCCGATGGGCTGACTCGTTCAAAGCTTCGAAGTCGCGCGTGACTAATAGGTGTCTATTCATCATCGCTGCCTACGCGCCCACAAACTGTAACGATGGTTCGGCAAAAGACGACTTCTATTGCTAACTGACCCAGTTCCTTCGCCACAGAAGAAGCACGGACACTGTTGTGCTGGCGGGGATCTGAACGCAAAGTTGTAATCTTGTCCACCGATGAAATGCATCTGGGCGGTCAGCACGGTGTAGACTCCCGTAATGATAACGGTGAGCGGTTACTTCATTTGTGTGACGATGCCCGCTTATTTATTGTGAGCACTAACTTCC
Organism: Dicrocoelium dendriticum; assembly: GCA_944474145.2. Lineage (NCBI taxonomy): Eukaryota > Metazoa > Platyhelminthes > Trematoda > Plagiorchiida > Dicrocoeliidae > Dicrocoelium > Dicrocoelium dendriticum. The sequence goes on along the minus strand of OX104069.1, from coordinate 89,991,055 downwards.
GACACAACACCCGCCGGAGGGTGACTTGGCTCCCACCAGCCTCGACCCAGCCTCGGACGCAGATCGATCACATTGCAACCAGTTACCGCTGAAGAGGCAGCATCTAGAACTGTCGCTCGATTTGGCACACATGTGTGGACACCGAGCATGCAATTGTATGTGCTGACATGCGGATGCATTTTGGTGGACTCCCACGACGACGCCGTGAGCGCATTGACACCAGCCAACTAAAAAAGCTAGCTGTTCTGACAGCCTATCAAACTACGCTGACATGCCAGTAGAGTAAGCGCTCACTGGAGACCATTGAAGCTCACTGGTCGCATGTTCACCAGCCCTTGCTAGCAACAGGAAAACCTCATGTAATAAATCTAATCGCCAACATGGACATTAGGTCCATTCGCCGTCTCTAGAACTTATCGATGCTCGCCGGCATATTACGGCTGGAAGCGAACACAATGAAACGCGCAAAGTGCTCCGGGCAAAACTCCGTGCTAGCCTGAAGGGAAACCGCGTATCCTGGTGGTCCCTTCGTGCATCAGAGATGGAAATGGCCGCTGCCCTTGGTAACCATCGAAAGTGCTTCCGTCTGTTACGGGAAACGGGTAGTAGGGACTTGGTGTTAGTGAAACAATTTGTGACGAGAGTGGACAGCCTATCCATAATTTGTCAAGACGTTTAGCGCCTTGGGCTGAGCATGTTGAAACGCAATTTATTCGGCCGGAATTGTTAGATTCTTCGCTGGCTAGTGATCTCCCTGCTCCGTGGGCTGTCCCTTTGGATCCACCCTCTCGCTCAGAAGTCGAACGTGAGATCGGACTGTTGAAGTTGAACAAAGCCGCGGGACCAGATGATCTTCCTCCAGCCCTCTTCAAATTCGGAGGCTCTGCTCTTGTTGATGCTTTACATGAATTACTAGTGAAACTGTGGGAGCAGGAAACTGTCCCAACCGACTGGAGCCGCTCCGTTATTGTTCCCATCTTCAAAGGAGGCTCGCGCTCGGAATGCGGCAACCATAGAGGAATCAGTCTGATCTCCATCGCCTCCAAATTACTCGCCTCCATAATCCTTCACAGACTGACTGGCGCTCGTGAAAGCCAGATTCGTGAGGAGCAAGCCGGGTTTCGTCGGGGTCGTGGCTGCATCGACCACATCTTCACCTTGCGTCAGTTGTTGGAGCACCGTCACACATATTGGCGGCCCACCGTAGTCGTGTTCCTCGACATCAAAGGTGCCTTCGATTCGGTTGATCAATGTGCCTTTTGAAATTTTCTATCAGAAGAGGTGTGCCCGAGAAATATGTCAATATTATCCGAGCATTATACGCGCGTAACACGGGTAGGGTGAGGGCTTACGGCAAGCTGTCGCTGCCCTTCAATATCTCCAGCGGTGTGAGACAAGGATGCCCGCTGTCACCTTTCCTCTTCAACTTCGCTATTAACCAAGTCATGGAGATTGCATTCACCAGACACGACTTAGAAGGTTTGGAGCTACTCCCAGGAGAAATACTTCTCGACTTGTATAATGCAGTCGGCATTGCTCTCATCTGTGACAGCTCCCAGACATACCAAACAGCACTGGCCAGATTAGCACTGACTCTCAGCCGCTTCGAGCTTTGTTTTGCACCACCGAAGTGCGAAGTTTTCCTCCAAGCTTGACAAGGATCGCCTCCTGCGCTGACCGTTGGTGGGGATCAGCTAGAAGTCGTTCGAAAATTCAACTACCTGGGAAGTTGTATCAGTGCCCTTGGGATCGAAGAAGAGATCACAAACCGTATGTCAAAAGCTCGAAGTGCTTTCGCTTTTCTTCGCCACCTATGGCGGCGGCGCGACATCACTCTCGCCCTTAAGGGTAGAGTGTGCAGTGCAGCGGTACGTTCGACCTTACTGTACGGTTGCGAAACGTGGCCCCTAAGATCAGCAGACATAAAATGCCTAGTTACGTTCGACCATCGGTACCTTCGCAGTTTGGCTCACATCTGGTGGGAACATCGCGTGAGTAACGAGCGTGTTCGACGCCATGTTTACGTCACAGGAAAAGGAACTGAACCGCTCATCACCGTCATTTCACACATCAGGCTCCGATGGCTGCGCCACGTGTTGCACACGCCAGCCCACCGACTCTCTCGACGTGCGCTCTTTGCTTACCAGGGATGTGGGTGGAAGAAGAGGAGAGGTGGCGAAGCGATGACTTGGTCCAGGGGAATGAAGTCCCTCACTTCAAAGCTGACCTTAGTTGGAGCGTCTCGGCTACCTGGTTGGGGTCCGAAATACGATGAACACGTTTGGCTGGATACATTTGCTGACATGGCAAGAAGCTGACCTCAGTGGCGTTCCTGTTATGAGTTTCTTTATCCCCCCCATCCCTTTTTGCCTCCCCATCCAACCACGATCGCATTTCGTAGCGTAATATAATTTTACATGGTAATTTTTCTTGTTGCCTAGTAGCCGGCTGCTGACTTCCAGGAACCATGCCCATCTGTTGTTGATAGCTCAGCTGACATGCAACTGTTTATTTATTTTCTTTCCTTCTTTTATATATTGCCGTACAGTAGCTGAGGTGTTTTGCACCTCTTGCTAACATGTATAATAACGGTAATTCAGAAGTCATCCGCTAGTAGGTACGTTCTTCACTTATCCTAAACCCGCACGCTGATCTGTCCTTCTTTCCTTCTCCACCACCAGTCAGTACTCTACTTGCATATTCCAACACCCTAGCTGCTTGGAACAATACAACACTGATAGTCACATTGCTTGCATCGACTGCCACAGTGAATCTCTCATCAGGATTAAGTAGCCGTAGGCATATTGGGGCTTCTATGCATACCCTTAGGTGGTTATAGGCTTGATCCATTTCGGCTATCCACAAGATCGGTTCTTTTTTGTGAAGCAACATTAACAACGGACTGATCCTCTCTGGAAATTGCGGCACAAACTTCAAGTCCTAAGTCAGAACTTGCAGGAACGAACGGAGCCGACGCTTGAAATTTGGCACCGCCAAACTAATGATGGTTTCGCGTTTCTCTGGAAGCGGTTAGGCTTGTCGCTTGTCAGCTATGTGATCCAGACAGACAATCGAGTTCTGAGCAACTGCGAATTGATGCGACTGCGTTTCTGACCAGCTTCTTCCAGGCTTTGTAACATGGGTGCAAGTCTGGTACCATGTTAGTTCTCCGTCTCGGAGAAGACGATGGTGTCATTACCATGAACAACCACGCCTAGTAAGTTCTCCAGGACTATCGGCATTAGGCGTCTGAGTGTAGTTGGAACTCTGCATATTCCAAGTAGCATTCTTAGCGTATCGTACTACTGGCCATTCACACTGAAAACCGTCTTGTGTTGATTTTCCTCCGGGCTGGGCAGGTACCGATAACCAGAGCGAAGATCTGTCAAGGATATCTACCTGACACCCTGAAGGCTGGAGAAAAGTTCTTCTGTCTTGGGGATCGGAAACGCGTCCTTTACTGCCGCTTTGTTCAGTTTTGTGAAATCCATGCAAAATTGATAGTTACCGTCGGCTTTTTTCGTCAGTAGCACAGATGATGAACACGGACTGTGCGTTCGCCTGATGATTCCTTTCCCTTCCATCTCTGCTACCTCATTCTCTATCTCCGTCAGCGTATGCTGCGGTATTCTTCTGAAGATCGGCTTGCACTGCACTCCAGGGACTAATGGTATTTGATGTTCCACACAGTTGCAGAGTCCGCAAGTAGAATCTACGTTCGTGTATAGATCGGCATACTTGCTCAGTACATTCTGCAATTAAGGGTTCTGGGAATCAGGCAGGAGCTTGACGACTCCTACTCTTTCGGCTCTTCCAGTCTTTATCACAATCTACTCATTGCTATGATTACCAAGTCATTTCTGTGATCAACTGTGGCACCGAGCCGTTTGAGGAAATCGTTGCCTATGATTGTTTCGCTTTTCTGCTCCACGATGAATATAGCATGGATGAAGAGCGTTTTTTATCCCGATTCGCAACCGCTGTGTGCCCGTCACCGTCAAACCATGTCCACTGACGTTTTGCATCAAGCGCGAGTATTGAGTTACTGGAACTTCTTCGAAACCCTTCATAAAGGACACTACCGCTCGCGTGTTCACTATGGCTCGAACCGACACATTTGCAATACTCACCTTAACGACAGGTACCCTGCACCTACTCGGCAAAGATGGAGAAAAAGAATAGTTCGAATTGCAGATGGTACAGGATCGAGTCACATGATTGCATCGGAAACAGCGGCGACCGTTCTGGCTTTCAGGTTTCTTGCGTCGTTAAAGCACTCTCGGTGTCTCTATAGACAATAGCTTCTCTACCATTCCGGACAATTGGTTCACTCCGAGTTCCAACTCCGGATGCTGAACTCATTGTCACTCGCTCCGAAAAATTCTGTGTAACCTTCCCCAGATCCTCCACTTTGCTCACACCAAACACCGCTGCCAACTTTAATTTGTCAAAGAGTGGGTCCGGCAGGCTTCGCACAAATTGCTGTTTGAGAAGCCGTTCTCTTGCGTTACCTTTCAACGCGAGAAGCACAGTCGCCAGATGTCTGTCCAGTTGCTGGAAAAAACCACCAAATCCAACAGTTCTTCGCATCTAGCTGAGTGAAATTGCTCCAGTCTCGCTGTTTATCATTATGCTTTTCAAATCCTACACACATTGTAACTCACATCTCAGCAAACAGAAAGCCGAAATTTTGATTTTTGAGCGAACAAATTCACTGCTTTCGCTATTCCATCTAACAGCGTGCCCAAAGCAGTTATCAAATTGGCGTCAACTTTGACCCGTTGCATGCGGCGATGGCCTACAATTCATCGAGCCATCTCTTTACGTCTCCAAGCTCCAAGTACGCTGGCCATGTCAGCTTTATCCTGATTGTTCACGACACCAGTGTAGAGAGAACGACGCGGAAGGTGGGGTCATTGTAGTGTATTCCCACAACAATGTACAAAAGACCACTTACAAACTCAACAGATATGGACCGTGTTTCCTTCCCACGACGCACCGCGGATGAGAATTTGTGCGTTTGAGTTTTGGAACAATCCCTCCATGTATTCAGCCCATATCTCAGCTTCTTTTTATCCGATGCTGGCCATCCAGGAGTCCATCAAAAGCACGCGATTTACTTTCCCGTGGCTGTATCACTCGGTCTGCGTTCAGTCCTATGAGATTCGATAGCGGCGTATTTGTCTGCTTCACTGCGTCCTCGACAAATGCCTCTGCGGTTGTTCTGGGCCCAGGCTGGTTGCCAGGTGCTGCTCATGATCCACAAGACTCGCAGTGCCTTGTCTCGTCTCATCCATTTCACCCATGGGTAGTTCTTTACAATCCCGTTGTTGTTGTCCTTTCGCTTCAAGAGTAGTCATTGGCCCCTGTCGCCCTTCACATGGTACAGGACTTCTCGTTGCACATGGTTATCTTGGGCTTTTTGGTTCGCTAATGACCAGTGAATCGCGCTCAAACATTTCCGTTCCTTCATGTTGCATTTTCCACGCTACATTTTCCTTCTAGGCTAATACAAATTAGAGGCAAGTATTAATAGTGGGAAGCATTTTATTTTCATCACTCACTTCTGAAAATTCCCTCATGCAAGCGGCTGTTTGAATCCTTGTTTATTGGAGTAGTACAAAACTGGATAATATCTACAATTTTGTGGGCGTTTAGCTGAGCAGTTTTTAGTCAGTTCTTGCCCTATCTGTAGACGCTGAATCATGCCGTTATTTGACTATGCTCTAAAATATGGCTAACTACATATCACACAGCACTTTAAATTCTTCGGAGTTCAAGGTTACATCCACCCGCGAATTCTTTTATACCCTGAGGACAAAGGGTGACATTTAGTGTCAATCACATATATTTATGTCCGTTTTGGATGCAGCGTTAAATAGAGGAACCAAAATCCCTTTCCACATATCAGGGAAATGGAGCCCTCGCTATGTACATTTGCCAGCTGTGCATTATTGGTCTATTACCTGCATTCCGTTGCCCAGTTTCGCCTCAGAAGCTTAACACATATGCAGGGCGGGTTATGAGACAACCACGTGACATCGACCAGGGATATTTTCAACTGCTTTTCCGGATGGGCAGTTCACCTTTGCGGTTTGTATTCTAATTGCGATTAACCGAGTAACATCATCCGGAATTCGTCTACTCATTAGTAATCAAAAACTAAACCAGTGCTCAAAATTCTGTGCAGATTCACGGCACTGACAAGGTAAGTCTTGGCACCCGACGGCCAGCAACTGTCCTCTGCATGGGTAGTAAGCTGCATGGCAGTGGAGGATGGGTTAGAATACATCGCAATTATATGTTAATCTGTGATGGTCGGTTATCGTCCCCCCATAGCTTGGTTCCAAAATCTGCTGGCTAGTGGTGCAATCGACTGGCCATCCAGGGTTTGATCCCCATCGGCGAACTAAGGGAGTGCGCAGCGCTGACGAGCCCCAGTAAGGTGGAACGTTTGACCGGCTCTTTGCCGGATTGGTAATCGACCTTTGCGGCTTGTAGTCTGATTGCGATGAACTGAATGGACTCATACCTAAATCCGTCTATTAATAAGTAATCTCCTGAGTTAGTGTTATCATTTTGCTGTAACAAATTTCGCCAATAAGTACCACGAGCGCAGCACTGCGGTTAAGCTCATTCCTAATCTACTTCAAGGAAGTACCTTAGCCTATTCACGTCTGAGCGGCCAGACGTAGTGGGACTCGCAGAGACATGGCTGCATGCAGAGTTATACACCCAAGAACTTGAACTCAACGGTTACTCGTGTTTCCGATGCGATAGACTAAAGAATGCCCACGGTGGTGTCTTACTTTACATCCGGTCTTCCCTGCGTGGGAGACTTGTGAGCACCTACCGAAGTGACGATGGCCTGTGTGAGCTACTGTGGTGCTCCATCCGCCTCAGGCGCGGAGAACTGCTTGTGGGCGCAGTTTATCGCGGTCCCCTGAGTCGTTGTTTGGATTGGCTGCCCCATCTTCAAGCCCACATGAGTCGTCCAAACTTTCTGCTTATGGGCGATTTTAACTGTCCTCGAATACGATGGCCTGATGTGCATTTGATGCCTGGACATAGTGAGGTTGAAGCAAAGTTCGTGGATTTGGTACTTGAAACTGGTGCATCGCAACACATATGCCAGCCAACACGCATATCAACACGTTCAACCTCGTCCTGTCTCGACCTGATGTTAACGAGCTACGAACAACGAGTGCGTGACGTTAGGATCCTGGAGCCCCTGGCTACGAGCGACCACTCAGTACTGATAGCTGATATGGAATTATCTTTGCCGTATTCACATCCGCTGCAACCAGCTCCCAACTACTGGAAAACAGACTTCGATGGTCTAGCTCGAGCCGCGAGCCAACTGGATTGGTCTCTGTCACAAGCTGCATCTGTGGAAGATTGTTGGATATCTATAAAAGAGAGATTGACATCATTGTGTTCCCAATTTGTGCCATTGAAATGTCGAAAGGTTGGACCCATTAAGCCTCATTGGTTTGATAAGGAGTATGGAAACCTGGCTTGGAGGCGGCGCAGACTGTGGGACAAATTCCTTCTCTCTGGCTCTGCCAATGATTACGAAGGGTATAAATGTCAGCGGAACCTCTGCAACAGTGCGAAAAAGAATAAACGCCGACACTTTGAAGTGCAGCTGGCATTAGCCGCGAAGACCGCCCCAAAGAGAATCTTTGCATACGTGAAGCGACGCCTGAAGCCGGCAGGTGATGTGCCAGTGCTGGATGGCACGGATGGACAGCCCCTAACCTCCAGCACTGAGCGTGCGTCCGCGTTGGCGGCGCACTTCGCTTCTGTATTTGCGAATAACCAGGTGTCTGTTCCGAGTTCGACTTGTACCGCTTTTACCGAACTCGATAGTCTGCAATGCGGCGTTGAAGAGGTAGCTCAACTACTCGCCAACCTTGACGGCACCAAACCTGCCGGACCTGATGGGCTTCACCCACTGGTTCTCAAGTCACTTTCAACCATCCTCTCTCCTGTCGTGACTGACCTTTTCAACAGGTCGCTGTCCGAAGGTTCGTTGCCGGTTGACTGGAAATGTGCGGTGGTGAAGCCTATTCCGAAAGGCGGCGACCATAGCAAAGTAGACAATTACAGGCCAATTTGTCTGACACCTATTTTGGCAAAGGTTGCTGAGAAAATCGTGAAGAAGGGATTGCTGCAGTTGCTACAGTCAAACGAGGTCCTGACGCCCGCACAGCACGGTTTTATGCAAGGTCGCTCATGCATTACGAACCTGCTTGTGACGAGGCATGAGTGGTTGAAGGCAGTAAACAAGGGGAAGTCTGTCGACATGAAATTCATCGATTTCAGTAAAGCGTTCGACAAGGTCAGCCATGAGGTTCTCCTTCACAAACTCAGCATGTGTGGCGTCGGTGGCTCTCTGCACCGGTGGATCAGCGACTTTCTTGTTGGATGAAAGTGGAGAGTACAGGTCGACGACCATCTAACTGACTGGTACCCCTCTACAAGTGGCGTGCCTCAAGGCACTGTGCTGGGGCCCACTCTGTTCCTGATCCACATCAATGATCTACCGCAGCTTCTCCAGTCGCCGTGTGCCTTGTTTGCGGACGACATGAAGATTTGGAGAGAAATCGACGCTCCCGATGACTGTGGCCTACTTCAGCAAGATCTCAACCGTTTATCCACATGGTCTGCAGAAGTTCTTCTCCCGGTCAACCCAGCCAAGTCGGTATTTATGAGCCTGGGGAAGGGTGCTAACGGCCGAACCTACACGCTTGACGGCCAAACTTTATATCCCACACCCTCCGTGAAGGACCTAGGTGTACTCTCACGCTACGATTTGAAGTCCGTGGACAACACGAACAGGTTATATCGGAACGGACTGCGCATGCTTTGGGCGCTCAAACGTAGCTTCGGCACATGGGATGAAGAGGTTGCCACTCGCCTGTTCTCTTCTATCATTAGACCAATGCTAGAGTACGGTTCGCCCGCCTACTTTCCGATTACCCGAGGCGAGGCACAATAGATCGAACGGGTCCAACACGTTGCTACCAGGCTCATCCCGAGTTTACGTGGCTTTAGGTATGAAGACCGGTGCGAGAAACTAGGGCTCTACACTTTGTCCTACCGTCACGTGCGAGTCGACCTGATTATGACCTACCGAATTCTACATCTTGGTGAGTTCCCCATGCTAAGGCCAATACTGCACTTACGAGGACCATGCAGCACACGCGGACACAGATACAAACTTGTCGTGCCGGACATGAAATGTGTTCCCCACCCACTGTGCTTCGAAAGGAGAGTGGTAAACATTTGGAACAGTTTACCGGAACATGTGATTGAGGCAACATCTGTGCAGCAGTTCAAAACGTTGTTAGATTTGTATTTTGCCTCTATTTGCTTCAGAGAACGACTGCACACTTACGATGACATATCACATTTGTGAATCCTGAAATATCGTAAGTCGAATACTTTAAATATTACATGAGAACGACAATGATAATCACGGTTGACAATTTTATAACGTTTTCCGCCATATTTCGAAAGAGTTGTACAGAATCCATTTCTACTTGCTCTATAATACAGTATTCAGTATTCAGTATTCCGTCACCTCGTGATATATTTGCAGACGACCTGAACATTTAGTGAATTATAGATTTGCCCGACGACTTCAACGCACTTCAGCATGAAGTCGACCGTTTGTCCATATGAACTGGAGATGTCAATCAGCCGATCAACGCAAAAATTCGGGATTCATAAGCCAGGGGAAGGGTAGCTACTGGCTTTACTACTTTTTAGTCGTCTCAGCGCTGCATTTTATATCTTCCGTGAAGTTCCTGTGTGCATTCTCACGCAGCGGTTTGTAGTCTGGATAACACAACTTGCTATCTGGACACGTACTACGCGTGCACAAGCAGTCTCCTCTCCAGTTTACGCGGTATGTTGTAAGAAAACGGATGCAGAAGATTAGGGACGTGTACCGTGTCTTATTACCTATTAGGAACAGACCACATACCAACGCACGTAATTAGGTATAGCTAACTACCCTATGCTGAGACCGCTTCTGAAAGTGCGCGCAACGAGAAGCAATCGGGCGCACCGGTACACGCTTATCGTACATGGCTTGTAGCAGATAGATCAACCTCTATGATTTTAGCGTCGAGTTGCGTAATATTGGAACGCTTTGCATGAAAAGAGAGTCGAGGAAAAAAGCCTGAACGTTTACATTACTGATTACAGATTTCATGAACGCATCGCAACTGAATCATAGAACGTCTCACAGGCGAACTGCGTTGACAGTATGCGGCAATAAGTAACGTTGTTTCGAGGGCCTGCCCAATAGTAGGTAGATGCTGTGATAATTATATTAGTTTATAGCTTCATATCTTCACTATTCACTATTCAAAGTCCTCCATAAATATTTTTTCTAGCTCGTGATCCTTTAAAACGTGCAGAAAATAAGATTCCGAACAAAGATAAAAATTTCAACTTCTGTCAAAAGTAGCGCAAATTTAATCTAATCTTGTACTACTGGCTAAGCTTAAAGTTCAAGCATACTCCATATATCAGTAACTGGTTATGAAAATTATAGAGTATTTAAAAATCAGGAGGTGTGTAATAAGATAACGCTAATTGTATGGATGCAACAATTATATTGAAATTGCGAAAGTGCGGTTAGCGCTCATTAGTCAGGTTATCCTTTCCACATTGGTGGGGTTTAGAAGTACCGCAATTACCCTGCAAGGAATGAGAAATAAATAAAATTATCACGTCCACCAGCAAAATCAGGATTTATAAGCTGGTTTTATTGTGATAGACAGAAAATCCATGTGTTATGGGCTCTTTGGTTGGGTTGCCGTCTATACTTTAAAACTGGGACCACACTATTTAGTAGATGCGACTGACGGTCATGTGCTTTGAAATCATAACAAAGGCGATGTCTCGGAATAAGGCAACATAGTTACAACGTAATAGCGGTGGTTTGTGATTATGGCTATTTTGATCGACTCGTTGATGTAAGCGATTAAGTAGGTGGAGTTGTCCGGTATTAGTTCGACCCAATGATTGAACGTATCAGCAGTCTGTCATTTGAAACCACATGTAGGGGCAGCATCACAATAAGAGTAAGTGTGTACGTAGCCTCAACAGCATACACTTAAAATATAAACTATTACGTGTGTGCATCGGTTACAACTAAGACTACGGGATGCTGTACACTTCCAGTTCGGTGCACTGGTCGTTTGAACACCAAGCCTGAAACTTATTCTGCGTATCATTTGATCCCTATCCTATTTAGTGATAGTCTTCATGGCTGTCATGCAAAAGCTGAAGTTGACCTAATAATAAAAAAGTAACAGAGTTTCCAACTGAAAACTAGTTTGTAAATACAACCAGGTTGGTTAGTTTTAAAGGAAGACATACTGGCTTTCAAATAATAAATTGCCTTTATATGGAATTGTATAAAACATTTAAGTTATCTGATGTTAAGCTTACTGAATCCAGTTGGAATAAATACATTGTTACCCGTATAATGTACAATATGTATTGATTTGTGTAAGGATGATCAAACATGGGACACACTATAAATGTTCATTCACAGGACAAGCAGTCTTCTCATATTTGTAAATTAAGATTGATGCAAATTGAAGATTGCGAACTTGCCTGAAAACAGGTCTGAAAAAATGTAAATATTATGGTAAGTTAGAAGTCATAGAACCAAACTGCAGCTGGGGGCTAATAACTCTAGTGTTACTGAGCAGACAGTAAATTTGCTACCGGAAACTTAACATTCGGCTGCAGCCACGCATTGTGTACCAGACGGTGTAATCAACAACGCTTCGCGCACACACAATGAACATACGAACGAAAATATCTTAGAATACCACGCAAGCTAGCCGAGGGGGCCCGAAAATTCCACTTCTATTAAGTAATCACTGTCGGGCGTACCAAAACTATGAACGATGAACATAAACGTAATATGGTACCATTCAGTTCAATGTGGCATTGTAAAGCTAGAAACACTGTAGTTGGGTGCCCCATGTTATTAAACCGCAATGTACCTATGCGAATTACTTTAAACTTGAATACAGGCATTTGGTAAAAATCACTGATTTAACTTTTAACGCTTGGGTGTGTTGATTTAGCATTGTAATGGATGACTGAGAAATGCCAATCGATTCGACATCCGTGGTCAGGTTACCTTCCGTTTGTATCAACATGTTTTTAACTGTTGTTACGTTCCTGTGATCAAGCTCATGTTCATCCTCTTAAGCAATACCACTGCGATCCTTTTTCCGTAAACTTTGGCGTTTCTGAACCCATATCTTGGTTAACTTTGACTCCTTAATCCCACAGAGGCGGTGACCGCAACACGACATTATGTATACGGAAGCACTAGTTGTTAGGTTCCACTGGTTAGGTACAGCTAGATTCAATTGGGTGGTCATTCGGAATCTGGGACGGTGCTGAACCACTGGTCCACACCCTCGGGACTTCTCAGCTGTGACCATCCTACTCGAACCTAACGGGACTCGAGTCATTGACATGCTGCTTTTAAGGCCATGATTGAACCTGAGTGATGAAATATGCCCACTCTATATAGGCCATACGGTTACGCCAGATTTCAACTCTCGGACACAGTGCTGGTGAAACTTGAGCGAATAATACGAGAACGAAACAACATATTTACATGGACTGCTTTAAATCTCCACTAGAAAGAAGCCCGCACCATAGCCGTACAGTGTGTGAAAGTACTTCAACTTACTTCCGAGCGCTGCAGGAGGGTGAAAGTAGTTAGATATTACTGCTGAGTGTCCGATCACATGTAATTAACAACTGGGTGGGATAAGTGTAAGACTTAAGTAGAAGTTGGCTCTTTCGTGCTCATCCTCAAGATAAGTTGGATTACACTGCTTCCGGTTAAATTGACGACTCCATCATAAATAGCGCTAGCTCGGTTGCATGTTCCTGTTCCTCACCCGTTGGATTCGTGTTGACTTTAATCTATGTGAAACATCAAATACTAGCTCAATTTGTTTTATATGTACGTCAGTAATATAGTAACCGCTTTGGAAAAAGAAGTTGTATATGATCACGTTCCTTTGATTCGTAACCAGAAAGCAAAGAATAGGTTACTAAATGTACCATGCTTAACATCTATTTCGGCAGATGGTTGACAGACATAGCCCATTCTTGTCTGGTGCGTAAAATTACCTACAGGTTCTAACGATGCTGGTAATGTAGGACAAAATTGGCTGCCATTGTGATCATGCGTAACTCAAACATTGTCGTCGTACTCACGGATCAATAACACAGTGTCGCATTTATGTCGGCCAGTATGAGTTCCACCATAACATGAGTGATAAGAACTTTGCAGCTTTATAAATACTGTGCTGCGATGGATTAGTGTTTGTCATAAAACACTCGGATGCCAGTTGCTCTGAGAGACTGATAACTGGTCAAGCATGCGCTCCCTCGGAGCTCCTGAGTTCTTTGTGCCGTCAGCATGTGTCGTTCATGAAGTTCGGTCCTTGGTACGCACCACCCTTAAGGTTAAGCACATATTGAAGCTTTTCGCTTGAACGACTAAGAACTCTAGTGCTGCACTTGAGATAACAGTATTCATCACCAGGTTTTCGTTCGATGTTTCTAATGTAGCCCATAACAAACACCGAGTATCTTTGACCAATTTGATTAGCCTAAGGTGAAATAAATCTGTCATGGGTTGAGACAGATATTAGTGCTTAATGGATTGAACTGCATTACCAAGCAATGGCGCGTTAGCTGCATTAAGATAATTCCTTAGTATGCAATGACAGCTCGAAAAATTAAAAGAAGCTAAGTTCGGAGAAGTACGCAAATCTAACCAGAATGAAAACTCTAGCTCGAATAATCCACAATCATAATGTGGGGTGAGTGAACATCATTACAAAGTGAATGGAAGTACAATACCATTTGACCATGTATGATTAAAATAATACCATTTGAATGGTTTTAATACAGTGAGCCTCTGGTGGACACAAAAACTTCCTATTGGTTTTTAATAACTAGTTGTAAAACCGGTTGGCTGCACGCCCTTGCAATTCGAGGAAATTTAGTCGAACCCTTCAGCTGCGTTAACGTTATCGTGAGTCAAATATTCACTACGCATCCTCATATTTACTTTAAGCAGCGCTCTTCTAAAGAAACTCTGCATTCTCTAAGCCACAAAAGGGATAGCTAAATGCTCAACAGGAGATGATGCGTAACTGAAAGCTGGGAAGCTTAACTGCTATGAGAGTTAAAACAAACAGATAGCAGAGATCGCTTCCATTTAAACTATATTTACAATTACCATTACACTGAACTTACCGCCCAGAAGCACTGTAGGCAAAATGGCAGAAGTTAGAATAACACCGAAGGAAGACGTTGATAGATGCGCGCATTTCGTTTCATCTCGTAAGTACCCTTACGATAACAGGAACTAATCAAAATAATAATCAAGGGGTGTCACCTGACCAGTCACATGCATCGGGATGAATAGCGGCTTTAGCACTAAGTCTACGGCAGCCGGAGATTGACAAGTATTTAGGTTGCACACAGAGGGACAGTCTCGTTCAGTGTATAACCACGGCTTAGACGAATCGTAAGAATTTCAATCTAGGGTGAAGCAGTAGAATCTGGCACGCCGAGAAATGGTTATGCGATGACGGAACACCAAAATGTGCCGGTCTATTTATGACGCTGGTGGCTTAATTGAGCTCGGAGCCCTAGAACGCAGTTAGGTAGGTGTTCCTTTACACTGGAGTTCAAAACCCTCTCGGTTCTGCCTAGATACTTGACTCCTCAATCAATTACAAATTATTCACCGCGATGGGATTTGGCGTCGATTAATTCCTCTTGTTTGCTTGAAGGTAACAACAGCTTCTGGGTTCTGATAATTATGCGTTTAGCAGCGTAGTAAGTCCTCTGGATGGCAAAGAATAAACGATTGTTTGTCCTCATTGTGGTGACGTTGCCCTTGAATGGAAGTTCAATGTAAACCTTTTTATTAGTTGCAGTCAACATTATTTCTTTCAGCTGCCTGAACTGACTGTGTTCCTCGATGAAACAGTTAGGGTAACTGCTTTCCGTAAGGGTGTTGGTAATAGTATTCATCTCCTCAGTCATTTAAGGACTTGAACAAATGCGTCTGGCACGGGAAAGCAGAGTCTTCATCAGCGCACTTTTATAACCCATTGGTGTGAAGCTCGAAAAATGCAGGTATTGCCCAGAGCATGTCGGCTTCCGGTTTACAGACAGCCTAAAGAGCCCGGTATCCCTTCGGCTGATGAGAATGTCCATAAACCGAAAGCTATTATTTGACTCAAATTTTTGAGTAAGTTTTAAATTGTGTTGGATGCCGTTCGGCTGTCTGGCCAGATATTCTATCTGTGACCTTGGGTAACTGAACACAAGTATGTCATCAACATACTGCCTGTAGAAAGACAGTTGCGAAACCTCCTCGCTCAGTTTTCTTTTAAGCATTATCATGAAAATGTCGGCTAATGCAGGCCCCCAGAGGACTGCCCATAGTCACTCCATCGATTTGGCAAGAAGTCATCTGTTTCGGAACAGAATCCGACGTGTTCCATGCACAGCAACAGGGACTGCCTGAATATATCTGTCGGTATTTGTACACGGACTTTTTTGACCTCATTCAGATGACAAATGCAATCAACTGTTTCGAGCAATGGAATGTTAGTGAACAACGATTGAAAGTCCATAGAGCACATGACCTTGTCGGCTATGTTGATGTGGTCGAGATCCTCAGTGAATGAGAAAGAATAATTAAGAACGTGAGTATAGTAATGTTGCCTAATTGGGGCTAAGGTTCGCACCAGCCAACACGCCAATCTATGCCGGATTGAGTTCACCAATGATAAAAGTTCTCTTAGCAGCATTCCTTTCTTGCAGGTCTTTTGCGACACATACAGCTGCGGCATTGATGAACCGTTCGGCTTCAAGTTCTTGTAGGTCTCATGGTCAATGACGCGATGTAAAAGAAGTGATTCTAAGTCTTGCTTAGTGCGAGCTTCAAACTCTAACAGGCTCTCCGACCGATCAATGTGCAGAAACTTTTAAAATATTTCTTTATGCATTTTTGAAAATATTTGTCGTAGCGCGACTAAGCCAGACAGCTACCACACACGCAGGAGAGCGTTAGATGTCCGTTTTTTTCAAATTGGGACTGGTCGGTAAGGCGCACACGGCGGATCCTGACGTATTGCAACCTGTGACATTGGTCTTCCAGGTCAGCGCCTTATACCACTGAGCCATTCGTGATGGCAGCGCACTGCGATGAATGAGATTGAACTGCGATGTGGTGCGGCACATCCTCTACTGATATGCATGTTACCAAAGCGCAGATGAAAAGGCTGGTCTCCAGATCTTCCACTTCATAGCATGCATCACAGGGTAAGATGAGCCGCACGGCATCGTAGGTAGGTACCAACCATGTCGGTCCGCATTTGTCACACATAGCTCAATAACATACGTCGCCAGCTGGTAAGAAGAATGTCGGGTTCAAAAACGACAGGCTACGGCGGGTACACGCTCTCACTAGTCACAATTGAACGAACGAGCTGTCTTGCGCTTTACTGGATATGTGATTTGGCTGAGAATCGACTCAGCGACAAATCTGCGAAAATCGTCCAGGAAACACATGCAAGCATTGGTTTCCATTTGCTCACAGTTCGACTAGCCGCTTTGCTCATAAACCTAAAATTTAATATTGGTTACCCAGAGCAATAGGAGAGAAATAGCTCATGAAAACGTTGACAAATTCTTGTCTGAAAATATGTCATAGCCGTGGCCAAAGGAAAAGATCGACCAAGGCTGCTTCCACATGCTACAATGATACGCAGAATAAAACCAGATGAATGTGGGATTTACTCTGTAACGAACTTACTGGGAAGGACTAAACACGTGAGAAAAGAGAATGAAGAATATATTTAAGGAGATTAGTATGTCAGCGCACAATCTTTTATGGGAAAATATCCATGCTCAATAAAAATGCGTCATAACTAGAGACGGTTAAACGGACAAGAAGCGAATTAACTAGTAAGGGCTTGGTGAGCACTAGTAAAAATATTTAAACAAATTCAAGTATCTACCATAGGATGTCTCCAGTGATTCAATTTAATCTGCCATACTCGGCTCTCAGTTACATTGGACAAACCAAACCATTTGCACTGACGTCAGCGAATGTCATAGTAAATGGGCCGAAGAGCAAATTGATTACATTCTGTAATGAATATTCTAATGATATCATTGCCTGTTTATAATATGTACGCCTCAAGTATCATATAACTAGTAACGTAAGAACTGGCATGCAAAGTTTAAACTGATGCACATCAGAATAATGCTTGAAATCTACCACGAAGCAATCAGTTAATGACAAATCCCTTTATAAACGCCGTAAAACTATATAGTTCAGTCATGTTAGCAAAATGTCACAGGATATCTAGACAAAAATGATCAGGCTCAGTAAGCTCCAAGATAATGTCATGTGCAACAATTACGACGCCAAAGTTGTGTAAACTAATTTATTCTAAAATGCAGTGAACTCACATCTCTTTTCTGCAAACAAGTAGAAATATCTTAGTGAGTGGTGTCATGTACTCGGGTGCAGGTTAACGTATAAGAGTGTTAATTTGCTTCATCGTGCTTAGATTTCAAACCACAAATCTTGATAAACAATCCCGAAAGTTATCAGCTTATCGTTTCGCCCTACTGCGTCTCGTCAGTGGTGCGCATCCTTTCTGCCCTCTTCCGGTTATAGAACACATGACAGCTAGCGGAATTCACAACTAGCCAGCAGCTTATGCCACTGAGCCATGGGGTACGGCAACTGACCAACAAATTGAAATCTAACTGCAATATAGCCCGAACCATTCTCCACCGCCATGGAAGTTACTGTCTGTGACGAGGACAGTTCCCGCCGTCAGGTTTAAGGACATCCCTTGCTTGTAGCCGTGGATGCGCCCAGAATTCTTGGAACTGGTAGGGTTTGTTTTGTAAGTACTTATGAGTAGACAGATTGTTAGATATATTTGATTCATCGCACTTAGATAGCAGCACAAATTTTGATTACAAATCCTGAAATGCACGTTCCTGTGGCTCCTCAGTGTGATGAATTCCTCCGGTCCATTTCCGTGGATCGAACCTCTAGTGAATTATATTACTACCCAGCAACGTATACCACTGAGCGATGAGGGACGATGTAGGTCAACAGCATTGACTAGTCATATCATGTTGGCTGCTTGCACTCTTTCATCGGATGATTGGCTTACATTAACCCTCGTATGATAGGTATATTTATCCTTAAATGCCGGCAAGCTGTTAGGTCACCACAATTTTCGCACCGATTAAACGGTTGTTTAACGTAAGCACTGGTATCGTTGTCGCCACCATCAATGTCAAGAACATCCTCAGCGCCACCACCATTATAATGCTTCATCTAGTTGGCCTCTGGTACGTCAACTTCATCGTCATCTTGACCGTTATCATCAAGAATATCACCATCAACCGTGCGAGTACCATCAAATCATCGATATTAGTATCATGATTCTCATCCTCGGCTTCCTAACTATCATTCTCATTTTGGCATAAATTTCAATAAAGTCAGCATCCGAAGTAATACAGAAATGTTTTAGAAGGCGCGCGTTCCATAAATAGGCATATACTGGGAACTGAAAACGCAACAACAACAACAGCAGCAGCAACAACAACCATTGTATAATATGAACATTTGAGAAGGGGGTTGTTATGGAAAACTGTAATTCCCTAATCATATCTTTAATTCCATGTTACCGATAGGTCACCAATGGTAATTTGTGAAATTAGCTAGTTATTGGGTTAGGTTGACTGATATGCAAAGATAATTCTCTTACAGATTTCAAGTCTCTGCGTCATAATCGATATTTCCCCAGCAATAATTTAACGAAATACGCAGTGTTAATCCGTGTAGCCCATCTACAAGTCAGCAAAAGGCAGATCCCGGAGACTGATTACATTTCAGCCTGGAAAGTGTGACGGATCGACTATAACGTCTCTAGTGGTTAGCCGTTCGCCAGCAGAAAATTCTGGTGAAGCATAAGCATTTCCTAATTTTGACACAAGCCAACTGGCGTAGGCTGCTCACTGGATATTTGTCCCATTAGCAAGCGGAGTGCAGTAAATTTAAAGGCATCAGAATAGCAAGATACAAGGAATTTAGTCAGTCGGCAGATAATGTTTGCCAGACAACTGTGTGGTCAGAAAGTTGGCCTTGGAATGTGTTGTTCAATGAGCCCTCTTCTGTTAATTTTCGATCGATAATGCAGAACGGGACAGCGCAATTCTCCAATTTCAGCATCGTCCGCTTATATTGTGCAACACATGAATCGAAACTGAGGAAGAAATGTTAATATTTTTGATCAAAACTCCAGAGAGATCAATTCCATTAGACAGGTGTTTGTACTTAGTCCCATTACTAGACGTACGATTACCGTGTCATCATATTCAACCTGGCAGGCATCCCCAAAGGGAAAAGGAGAGAACATCGCTTTTCGTCTATTCACATGACTGCTTATTCGTGCATATTGGACACCAGCGAGCAAGCTGCTTGTTCATATGGCAAAGTCATGTTGCTAATGGTCGTATTGGATCCTTCCATAGAAATTATACAAAGGTCAGGCAAAGATAGGTCAGCCACTTGATTGCAGTGCAGAAGACAATTGTAGAATTTAAACGAAGGAAGCCGAGACTGCGCCGTTGAAGTCCGCAGAATTGCAGAGTAGTTACACCTACAGGTTTTTGTCCCCTCCTTAGCTAAAGAAAAACACATTCTACTTGTACTGTCTTTCTGAATTAGGAAAATTTCCCGAGTTTATGAGACGAGATACGTAAGCAACGCCACTAGAATTGGATGAAAAATGTATAGCGAAAACCCACTAGGCAAAAAGGTGGTCAGTTTTCAATCCCAAGCGAACCTCATGAGTGTAAAATCTGAAGCGTTACACACGCAAACACTCTTGCTTGTTGAGTTCCTAATCTAAGAACAATGGTATTCAGCTATCAAACATGGCATTGCGTTGTTCAT
Source organism: Dicrocoelium dendriticum (assembly GCA_944474145.2). Taxonomy (NCBI): domain Eukaryota; kingdom Metazoa; phylum Platyhelminthes; class Trematoda; order Plagiorchiida; family Dicrocoeliidae; genus Dicrocoelium; species Dicrocoelium dendriticum. The sequence continues at coordinate 89,970,975 of OX104069.1, read as the reverse complement.
CTTGAATTTGGAGTATTCTCGCTATCATTTTACGGAGGCTACAAACAGTCGCTCGCAATCACACACATGCTCGTTGCTGATTGGCTAACAAAACAGTTCCGTTATATTGTGAAGCCTGTGGCTACGATCACAGTACTAAATGCGCCCGTTCAGTTAATGGGCCTAAAATACACCTTGGATCAAAAACATTTCAGTTCACTTGTGTAGACCTCAGCGCTGTGCACTAGATCACAACCGAATGTTGCAAAGCATGATGAGATTTTCAGGACAAGACCAAGCCCACAGGTTGACAGGAGCTAGTTAATTTTAAGGATAGTTCAAATGTGTCTCCCATGCAGATATCTATGTTTCATTTATCACTTAATTATATAGTAAAAGTTGGTCATGAGAAGTTCAGTTATTTAAAGATATTTCCTCGGTTTGCTAATGTGTTTGTTATTTGGTGGAAAACACGCAGGTTTACCGTACTTGTTTCGGAATACATAACGCCTATACTGATAGCCGCAGTAGTGTGTTATCTCTCAGAACATTTGTCAGTAAGACCGAATGCTCATACTACTGAGAGAGGATCAAGAAAATACGGAACCACATCATTGTGTGGCTTTCAAAATGGCGCCAGATAATGCGTTGTAAAAATATGACGCATTCACTCTCATTATTGGCCGTGTAAGTTCAATTTCACTTGAATAGGCACGGTAAGAATTTTGCAAGGAGTCGATTCCCAACCTAAACGTGATGTCAGGATTTCCTATGTAGTTGACACAAGCAAAATAACACCCATAATTAAATCTAAATGTAAACTTTTGTATAACTTACCCGAATGCATCTCGGCACCCCCTATTGGATGAGCTGAAAGATTAAGTTTTAAAGCATGTCCAGTAAATTTAACCAGAAGAAGTACCATCTCTTTTGGTCGTTGCTGGAAATGCTCTGGTAGTGTCAGAAACTACATCTAGAAATATTCAATTAGTGTCCGCTTTATGCAATAATTATATACTGTTCATTAATTGCACGATGTTTTACAGGATTCGGCCACTCCATACTCCCAATCCCCTTTGGAATGCTCCAGCTATTATTAGTATTTATCATCCCTATTTATCCAATCACATGGTGGGCGCCTTGTGGAAGGTATTAGTTGAAGTAAGCTCCAGTCAGTTAACTTTGTTTTTAACACCTAAAATTAAAGTGTGCCGGATTTGCCTTTCATTTATTGTAACGGTGGTGTTAATGCTTTTGTTGAAGTTTCTCTAGGGTGCGTATAATGCAACTAGGAGTGATGTGTCTATCACGCATGCTACCTTCCTCCCAGCATTATCCTATGGAATGCGACATATACCACAAAGAAAGTTGCGTAAATTTACTAGTCCGCTAGTAATGCATTGACTCAGCCCGTTTCCTAAATTCTAAACATCGGTTCTTTACCAGCTCCTGATCAGTATTCAGACCAAAAATTTAAACGCGGGACGCGTATGTTTGGCAGTTCACCAATGGTATCAATGAGGAGACATTCATCAAGATAGTACACCGTCTGCGTTCCATTACTAATGTGTGTCACTACGGTGGAGAACATCAAAACACTAGTTTCGCTGGTGGCTAACATTATTGCTACTCATCCATTACACAACACTGATTCAACAGCCTAGGTTTGATGATAAGATTCCGTAATATGAAAGCGCCGTGAAGACCAGAAGTATGTCCAATTTAGACAGACTAGTTCTTAAACATTGTCAGTGGAATTGGAGCATGGCAAAAACCCCATCTTACCTTCGGCACACAGTTGCAGCGACACAAAGATAACGAGAATAAGACAGAATAGAACGTTCACCAAAATGCGGACCATCGTTTAGTGGTTGATGAACATGGCATCAAGTTATATACCGATGCTTACGTTTAGTCAAGAGATCTTCAAGTGCGTGACCCTTCATTTCACTAATTTGAGTGGAACTTGCTAGCCGGTCAGGGAGCTATACTCGACAAAAATGTGTAATGATCCACTACAAACTAAATATTGTGTAGCTTCGTGATGAGGTAGAAACGATGACCTCAGGTGAAATCTAATCTCGAATACTATCTGTTCAGTGTAGTCACAGACGATGCTATTCGGAAATCATGTTAATTAGATAGATGGAGTTCACTCCATGCATACTTGTCCTCTAATTATCAAGAAGTGTCCTTCATTCCACTTGTTACCGCTTTCAAGCACCACTTATATATCTACCTTAAAACTTGCTCCGAAGTCAAGGATGATGGACAAGACTCTGCACCGATTAACAATGTTTAGAACACGTCACAACAGACTGAAGCGTTTCAGTCAAAAACAGGAAAAACAATGAGTGACTATGGCAAAAGTTATATAGGTTATGAATAAATATGTCGAGGATCGCTCTCACCAACGCTTTCCTTATTGCCTAACATTGCTCTATATTTTATCTTTTGTTTCTTCATTGTTTTGACCGACTGCTTACGGAAAACTGAAGTAGCGATTGAAACCTTTTTATCGGTTGTTAATCTGGGCCATCAACGTCAGCAAACGAAGAGGCCAGCCTCACACACTGGCAGAACAACACAGATGGCTGAAGTGTGGACGGATTTGTTTCTAGCTGCGTGTTTGCCACAAACTGCAGAACCTATTATTTCAGCCACTCATTGGCTGTGCTTAGATACCGCGTCGACGGTGCGCTGGTCATATTACACTCGTACTTTGATGCACCTGAGCCGTACAACCATTAAGGAATGCAACCCGCACCAACCCATGCGGACTTCGATGGAATAACCAAACACAGTAACATTTCAAACTGCACAAAACCCCGTGCGAACGATTCGGATAATCATTAGTTTGATCGGCAACTTCTACTTTATTAATTGTTCATGGTTTATGATTGTTTCCCTTAAAAACCCTCACCACCATACAGTGGGACATGCTAGTTCCCAGATTTTTATCCCACTATACTGCTGAACACTGACCAGTTACCAAGTTCCGCGAGCAATCATCGCCACAGCGAAATAGGTGTGTTTTTTATGCTTTGGGGTTATTATAGTAAGACAAGAACGCGTCCCGAATTTTTGAGTTAAAACAAACATTTGCTCTGAAATAAGCCTAAGTCAAATCAATGGCCAGGTCCACTCGCAGAGTTCAGCTAATTCCCGGTTTGCCACTAGAAACACTGCCCTACCCGGTCACTTGTCTCCTAGGTTTTCTAGTGGGTATTTTTACAACCGACTCCAGTTCGAACAAGTTCACAGGGACCAGAACCATCAAAGTTCCTGCAATCGAAATAGTGAGGCATCTTGAGGTTGCATTCCTCTGTGCTTTACAGCCACCTGTGCTGGTCTTCATGAACCAGTGCGCCGTTACGATCAACAAAAGTACCTTGGTTCAACCTTGCTATCACACTATCATTGCAGTAACCGACAGAAACCCAACTCCACCAAAGCTCATACCGCTTACATTGTAGTTTCTCTTCCCGGATGTTTCATATGTGAACACTGATGGCATTGTCACCGCGTAAAGAACAGACAAGAATGGAAATGTGCAAAGCTTAGAAGCTTTACCAAATATATCCGGTAAGTCACCAGCACACGTGGACACCGCGCCTCCAATACATCTGAGGAGCAGGTGAAACTCCCCAGCTCCAATAGTTATATAAACCGACACTTTTAATTTCAAGTCAAATATCTTAAGAGAGAACCGTTGGACCATTTGAGCCAGTGGAACGTCATAGATGACCAAACCGCTGACGCAATACACATTACCAGACACCCAAACTAAGTTCACTGTGGCAAACTCTGGCTTCCTCACTTAGCACTGGGTTTCATGAAAGATAGTAAATCTGTTTTGTTGTCGGTCCAGACTTCATTAATCAAACCCAACATGCTTCTTGTTTCTGGGAAGTCTCCTGCATGTACACGAATTTCCAAGCCCTACTGGACAATTTGCCAGATTGTGACCTCAGAATGTTAAATCATTGGACTGCATCACTCTCACAATACATGTTTACGGGACAAGAGAAATCGCAATGGGGACAGGCAGATGTCCAATTTCCGGAATGATCGAGCCAGCAAGTGTGGTGGGGTAGCTCTGTATTCTCAAGCGATCCCCATGGCCAACCCATGGAATAATAGGAAACTGCAGTGCCCGATTTCCTCAGGTGTTGCGAACGGCTGAGTGGAAACGAATTCTGCCTCGTAGTCGTCGTTTACCACCCAACATTTTTCTGCAACCGAGATAGACTCCAAAATTGGGCTGCGTTCCTGTTAGCGATAAAATTGAAATGCAGCCATCATTCTAACGCACGCGAGTTTGAATTCCATGCTCTGGAAGAACTATAATCTCTTGACAACTTCGAAGGAGACTTTGAGGAACGTGTCTACTTTTCTGCTATATGATCACTACAATCAGGGGAGCAAACAAGCCATCTACACTGATTACTGTTTGGAAGGAGCAAGTAGAGATACCTCTGTGTAGCTGCATTTAATGTCACTCAGGGACAAAGACCCGTTGTGTTGGAGTGCATTCGATATATTTTATATCGGCAAAGTGCTTGTCCAGGAATTCCATAAAATCCGACACCGACTTTGCTTCAAGTTCATGCTGCGGCAGGTTGTTCCATATATTCACCAACCCCCGTTCAAAACAGAGTTGGTGAGCGACCCGCTTCAAATCCAGTATTACAAGCTTGTACCGGTGTCCTTGTGTGCTGCTTGGTGAGCGCCCAAAGCATACGGAGGCCGTTTTGGTAAAGCATATTGGGGTTGCGCTTGGAATTTAGGCCGTAACGTGCGAGTACCCCGAGGTCACGCATGAAATGCGCCGGATGCAACGGCTGACCTGCCAAAGTGTATGTTCGACTGCGCTCACACTTACCCAGCCTCATGAATTGCGACTTGACCGTGTTGATTGAAAGGTTGAACTCTGCGGACCACATGGAGAGGCGGTCGAGGTGCTGCTGAAACATGTCACAGTCATTGGGTGCGCGGATTGCTGTCCACACCAAGTCATCTGCCAACAACGCACAAGGTGAATGGAGTAGCTAAGGCACATGGATCAGGAACAAAATGGGCCTCGGTACAGTGCTTGAGACACGCTACTGCTTGATGGATACCAGTCGGTCAATTGGTTGTTGACCTGGACTCTCCATTTAGGACCAAGAAGGAAATTCTTGATCCATCGATGCAGCGTGCAACCAATGCCGCACACATTCAGTCTTTAGATGAGCACTTCATTTCATAAACAACTTACCATGAATGGAAGTAGTAAATTCAACCCAGATAAAAATGCTATTTGAATAACTAGAGTTTAGTAAGCAGCGGGTTACACTGCAAAACGTTTGCGTGATCGCGAATCGAGATCCCCTAGATCAAAGACTGCGACCAAGTTTCCCCATCATTCCTCATCGACGTTCTAGAAGTTCATGAGTCTGCCTTTACGGATGAATCTGTGTGGCGGCTGACGATTGAAAAATCCGACTCCCGTATAGCATGATTCTGTTACATTCACGAGTGCACAACGTGGCCCGAGCGTTGTCCAACTTCCTCATTCCCCTTTTGTTGACAACTAATTGCAGCAGTAGGCCAGTACAGCTACCGTGGGTTTAGTGGAGTCATGATAGACTACATAGGTTCACCCAACATCTACAGAAAATAAGCGAAGGCCCCTGGGGCGACAGGGGTCTACTAGGTCGCCGTTTACCTGCTTCATCAATTACAGTCCTAGTGACCGAATTAGCCAAGGCTTACTTTAGTGGGAATCGCCATCCACCTTGAGCTTGCGCTTCGCAATCCATTTAGAAAGCGATTGCCTTACAATGACCCACCAATCCTAGGTAAAATTTGTTTAAGCCACAAGAAAATACGACTTTTGGGACTGGAGCGCCCCAAACGATAAATATTATCTTTGGTGTACAATTTCGTCGATGGCCAATTACAGATTATTCTTTCATTTTTAAACTCCCTTACATTGCGGTCATGTTGGCCATCCGGTTAGACATTTGACCGCCCTGTAAGTTGCCGCGCTAGCGTGTTGCTCCTGTCACGCTTCGTCTATCCACGTCTTTTGTAGCCCACCGAATATAGTTCGCTGTGTCCGAATTCAATTGCCTTCTGACATCCGCCCTTCACTACGCGCACTGTCTCGGAGTAGTATTTACTAGTCCTACGGATTGGTGACCCCCTATTGGCACGCACGAATTTAAACGTTTTTCTTCGCCTGTACTTTTTGGTGAATTTGTTCCTTTTTCTGGATTATATACGTGTATTTATTTGTTTCCTGCGTTATTTTAGTAGTTTCATCGTGTTTTCGTTCATTCTTGATATTTTAGATTCACAACTGGAAGGTGGCATCTGAGCCGTTTCACAGCGTAGACATGTTTACTTTGGCTGATCTAAGTTTCATGGAGCACAGTCCGTAGGTTTAGTCTGCAATATTTGAGATCGAACTGAAAAATCAGGGCATTCAGACGGACCGCTCGAGGTACAATCAGCCAGTCGTATGCCTTCCTTCGTCAGTTGTGACGCTGGTTCAGGACATTCTGCTCTGCCCATCGAATGAGACAAAGCATTAAAGGATGAAGCAATCGATTTAAAAAGAGCTACAGCCCAGCTCACGGGCTTGATTTGAACAGCTCAATGGTCTCGCCCTGAGAAATTGCAAGTCGTCTACGTTGCTCCGGGAAGTTCAGCGCATCGCTGGTCCCTTATTCTTGAGAGTAGAAGGGATAAAGTAGATGTGGTCTGCAAGTCTCCCAGAGCCACTGCTAGTAATGCTGTCCATGTTTCTAGATACGATTATGAAAGAACTAGCTACTAAAGCAGACGCTGCATTCGAAAGTCATCCGCAGCAGATGACCAGTAGTTCCTGTGATGTCTCATCGATGAAAACTGAGTCTCCTATTTTCTCTAAACCATCAGGCCTATCCGATCCTAAAGACGAGAAAATGGCGCTACTTTGCAGCAGGACAGTGGCAGTGAAGACTTAGAAGTAGCGTGTGCTACGGTCAGACACTGACCACCTTTTTGTTAACATTCATTGCAGCTCGTTTGTGTCAACACCGAGTACGTCTCGTTCTACAAAACCGCAACGTTTTCTCTGCAACTTCTCCGTCAGATAATACCAAACCCGTCGAAGAATATTTCGGTATCACCGCCAGTATGGTGGGAAAACTGGACGTTTTAAGGCTCCCTGCATTAAAGACAACTCAGTTGCTTCTGGGAAAACGAACAGTTCGCATACTAGCACGACCAACGCATCCATCAACAACCCAACAAATTGCCTGCTTTACCTTGAGGATGGACGTTCTTCCATCATTTTCCTCATCGACACACGAGCGGACGTCAGCGTCATCCCTGCGAACGCTAACGCGAATGACAAACACTCAAAGTCCACGTACAACCTGCGTGCGGCCAACGGTTCTCCGATACCTTCATTCGGTCAGTGCATGATGAACCTGGACCTCAATCTCCACCGAGATTTTTAGTGGGCTTTCAAAATTGTGTCTGTACCCTTTGCAATTATCGGTATCGACTTCCTATGATATTTTGGGTTGCTTGTTGATGATGGTCTGCACAAACTTTTGGACGACCGTGCTAGACTAGGGGTTGAAGGCGTTATTTCAGACACTCCGAGAAGTAGTCCCGTTATTTGATTCGCAAATGTACCTTTAGATTATGCCAACCCACTCTCCGAATACTCGCGACTGGTACGACCAGCTGCAGAGCTTCCACCAGTCACGACAGAGGTCGCTCGTCCCTTTGTCCCGCACGGTCGGCCAACGGGTGCCGGGACAAGGCGACTCTTCTCCGACAACTTACTTGCCGCAAGAGCTGAATTCAACCACATGCTTCTGTACGGTAACGTCAAACCATCCAACAGCCCATGGGTATAACCTCTCCACATGGCTCCGAAGAAGATCATAGGGGACTGGCGTCTTTGTGGCGATTGCCGTTCCCTAAACCACGTAACCACGTCTGATCACTATCCTATCCCACATATCGTGGATTTCATCGCCAATCTGGAAAGCAAAAACCTTTTCAGAAAATTTGACTTAATGCCCGCTTAAAATCGAATTCCGGTAGCCGAAGCGGACATAGCTAAATCTGCCGTGACGTCTCCATTTGGTTTGTTCGGGTTTCTGCGCATGCCGTTCGGTCTAAGGAATGGTGCACAAACTTTTCAACGTTTATTCCATGAAGTTTGTCGTCGCTTAGACTTTGCCTACGTGTATCTCGACAATATACTAATCGCGACCTCCTAAAGTGTGGAGTACTTGCGCCACGCGCGAGCATTTTTTGACGGTTTATCCCAACAAGGGATAGCGATCAATGCAAAAAGACGTTTGTTTGGTGTCGATTCCGTCAGCTTTCTCGGCCACCATATCACAATTGCAGGCGTCGTGCCACTACAGGATTAAATTAAGACTATCATAGACTATCCTGAGCCTCATTCCTTCTAGCAGTTAGGATGTTTTGACAGACACGTCAACTTTATCGCCGTTTCATACCTAGTTGCGCTTCGCTTGTGCAATCCCTCACGGATCTTCTTCGAGGTAAGCTTAAGAAATTCTATTTTCCTGCTGCAGCACGCGCCGCCTTCAAACGACTATTAAACATTAATCTAAGTTATGCTTTCTTTGCAACATTCTTTCAAAGTGCTGTGTCTAGAGTAGTAATGGCTAATACTGTTCGTCATAATATGTTGTTTTCTTTTCGCATTTAACATCCTAAGAATCTTGTAAAGCTGATGCACTTTCTCCCATCCTATTACATTGTAAACTTAGGAACAGTGCAAAGCACTCACACAATCACCTCATTGTAATGTTGCATCACGTAACGCATTTATGCCAGCGTTTTTATCCTGTATTTTCGCACAACTGATGTCGTCTTTTGGGATTGCATGTTAATAATTACTAACTTGGATTGTGTAGTTTTGAGCAGCTGAGCATACGGTCTTTATCCGATACCACACGAGCAAAGTTTAAGTCGACATGTCCCGTATGCAACGCAAAGGTAACATGAATTAATCAAAAGATGAAATACTGCGATTCTGTTATGTACCTGACTTTGAAATTGTCAGTTCATTTAATTTGAAACATAAATTAATATGAGTACCCGAGAATAGTGGTATCATCAGAGGATACATATTGCTTGTTTCAATAGACAGCAAGTATGTATTTTAGCTGGCGTTCGACTGGCGTTAGCCTCTAGATACGACCGGCATTGAACAGGAGATTTGTTAAATATTTTTGTATCAATCGAGGCATTGTCCGACTTTTAACCATGCGAAATTATTGTTTCCGCATTTTCGAGTCGACTAGTCCGTCAGCCATTTGTATGTAGCTGTTGGATACTCTACCTCCTGCTTATCTGTTTTCAGATCAACTACAAATTCATGGATTTTTCCTAGACTTCATGCATGAACTTAACTTATATAAATAACAAATTACATTAGTCGCACAAACGCTACAAACAATATTTGTATTGCAGTTTCTTTCATTCGCTAATCACTGCAGTGCGTCATATTATTTAAATTGACTGGTGTATCTAAGCCAAATTACTACGATTAATTGTGCTCCAACTAGGAAGTGGTTGTTAGTTCGACCAAGTCATAGGTAGCTGCATATACATGAAAAGGATACACGGACACAAAATCTTCTAACAATACGCCACCACAAAGTTGACCCATGTGAACTTACAGGGACTGGGCATGGATCCTATCTTCTACATTTCAACCGCCTAGCACTTTACCTCATTTTTCCTCACCTTATGTTTTACATCGGTAATTTGATGACATGCGGCTACAATGAGCCGAAGTCAGCAGCTGAATAAACGATAACAAAGGAAATCTGCAATTGCAGGTAGTTTCCAGTTGGATTCGTGCTACTGTTTTACTTAATGAGTAGCATTTGGTAATACGCTATTCAAAATGTATTTGATGCGAAAGCGCATGGGAGTTTGTGGTAATAATAATAATAATAATAATAATAATAATAATAATAGCATATACTAGTAGTCATATAAAGTCTATTTCTCATGCTCCGAGAAATTGTGTCTTTAGTTGCACAGAGCAATAGTTACAAAGGTAACCATGCTGTTGCATGGGGGACAGGTAACTGTGAATTATTGGGCATGCAATCCATGTAATATCGTCCCGGTGAATGGTTGGCATGCAATCGAAGGTTTGATAACCTAGTTATTAAGACTTTGTTATGCACTTCTTGGAATGGCACCTCGATAGAATCCACTAGTGTGAGTTCAGATCAATGCAACTGGAGTGCTTTGTTACTAAACGTTGCCCCTTTGTTGCATGACATGTGTGGGTTTGGCAATTTGCCCTATAGGTAAGTATATATTACCAGGAAGAAGTTAGGGTGCCAGCTTGTTCTGGTCTTTGGTATATTCAGTGTATAATCTTTCTTGTGAAGCTCGCAAATTGAGCTATGTTTTATTTCGATTGAAGACAGATGGGAATAGCTTAACGTGTAGCAGTTTGTTAAGCAGCAAGTAGTTATGCTTCAGTGGATGCATCCAAAGTGCTTCGAAATGAAAATGGCTGTAACCTTTTGACAATTCATGGTAGATTGATTAACAATTAGATGTTTAGTGGAAGATCCATGCAGGTGCTCCACAGCAATTCTTTCACTCCTTCTGATCTTGCAGTATATTATGCTGCGTTTTTTAGTAAGTGGTTTGAAAAGCTCAAATCTAGCCTGCGTTGTGTGGATTTTGATAGATATATTAACCACAGCTTATGCGGCACATGCTACTTGGGGTTGTGCCGGTTCAGAGAAATTGGAGGTATATGAGTACCTAATTCTTAGTGCGTGGACAGTTCTATAGGAACATGTTCATTGTTCATTGCAATAGAGCATTCGGGGATGGAACAGCCAGACGCCATGATCCTTGACTCCTTAGCTGATTAGTTCAGTTCCCATATGTGACACCATGACTCAAGGGAATATACGTCTTCTTGAAAATGCAGTTGCTTTCCGCAAAGTTTGCAAAGCTGAAGTTTATAGACGACCTTGATATAACGGGCGAATAAAATGGCTGGCCATGCTTCACGAATGTGGTGATGTCACTGCTGTATAACAGGAACAGGGAGGGACCGAGCACACTCTCTTGGATGACCCTGCTGTTGATGGGGCATGGAGAAGAGCGATAGTCACCTAAAGTGACGACGACCAACCCGGTATCCTAATAACCTCAAAGTTTTGTAACAACCTCTTGTGAAGTGTTCGGACAAATGTTTGATATACGTCCGGAAATCGAATTACTACTGCATAGCCAGAACCGAGGGTTGCCGAAACGGAGATCAGATAATGCAATTAACAGGTGGCGCAAGACTAAATCGAAAGGAAACCATGCTACGAATTAATTATCAGGTCCAATGAATTGATAACATACATTACTCCACTTCTGACATGTTTTGCAACTAACCGGGCTATGTTAGTGGGTTGTGATGGGTTGGCCGGTAGTTTTTAATCGTTTGTTTAGGAGGTTCTTTGTGCTGATGAGTGATGTTTTGCATTGATTTGGAAGATGGCTAGATTCCAACGATAGGGTAAACATGTGCATCAGGAGCTCTGGTATGTCAGACCATCCTAATTTAATCGCGGTTGGTGCCATGCGTTCAGATCCCATTTTGAAGTAGGGCCTGATTCAACTGATAACTTGATGGATGCCATTGGGTGAAATATATACTGTGCTTATGACTTCTGTTACTGCAACCTGTATATACGCAGCAACATGGTCATCTTCGTGACTCGTGGAAGTGTAGAATAACTACCTGAACGCTCCACAGATTGCAGCTGGGTCACGAAGCAAGTGGCCCATACTGCCAACAATTTCAATACTCAGAAGTGCCCGATCAGTCGTAATACGACATAGTATTTCGAGAAGTTTCCTCACCTTGCAGCCTGTTCGTAAGGCTATATGTTCTTTAAATTTCCACCGCGGTAACTGGGCATTTTTGACTCTGACGATAAATCCGTGCATTTGCAGGATAAGCGAAAAGTAATGGATATTTTCGAATCTTGAGCTAATTGCTTTTTTCCTGGCTGACTGTGTTTTCGATGGTATCTTTAGCGACAAGGGCAATAAAATCACACTTTGTGGTAAGAAGGACTATAGTGCGGTGGGTTTGTTATAAAACTCTTCCACAGAAGTGTATACACTGGTTGAGAGGAAGGATACATCCCAGTCAGAATAATGGATTCATTTTTGAAACTATTCCAAGTTTATGTTGTGGAATGCGCATCGCGGTAGAAAAAAGGAGTTTAGTAAACATTTAGTGCGGAATCTAGATCCAATAATATTGTACGATCGCCCGAGTGCTTGGGCTTGAGCATGGTACACATGGTGGGCAAGCGCGAGTGTGATGTGCTCTAATTAGCCAATACTACTTTTGATGGCAGGGATAGCCTGTCACATTTGAAGGTTGGAACTGTCCGAGACATGAATGGAGCAAAAGCACCGTGCTTGGACTGCTATTGGCTTGGCACTAGAGTAGCATTGTCATTTGGACAACTTAGAGGAAGAATGGGATCAAAATACCTACCTCTACCGGATGTATCAGAGGTGGGAACAGGTGCTAGTCCATCCTCGGTACTGTAAAAATAGAGTTGTTGAAAGGATCCATGCGAGAGGTTAAACGAAAGTGGAGGGGAGCAGGGGGTAACATTATCTTATTAGCTGATGTCCTTCCGTTATCTGTACAATTCCACGGGTTGTTTCGGAGTGTGGGATAATAACTAGGCGTTGCCGAGACGGTTGTTATTCTTCTGATGCATCAGGAAGTTTTTTTCCTGGTGGTTGTAGTAGGCTGATGGATAGAAGAAATTTGGGTGCAACCGGGCATTTCGTAGCTATACGCCTTTCGAATACACTGGTCTCTGGATTGGATACGTCGTCCGTGGGCTACAGTGAACCATGGATTACTTCAGGTTGTCTATCCTTTCACATGCCTTGGTCCTTGAGAACCGATTGTGATCCGGTCACCGAGTTGTCATTGCACTACTGTTTCGAGCACTTAGACTTAATCCGTATGCACGAGCAGTTTATTTACTTGGAGTACCGTTGTCAGAAATAAAAGAACCCGCTTTATCCGTTCTTTGATCTGAAGGCGTTTCAGTGGATCGACGAAGGATAGTTTTGTAGCTACTTGACAAGCCGATACTTTATCGAGTTATAACTCGACGCACATTTGGAACAAGCAAACAACGGATTTTCACGGAGTTAAAAGCAAACCTTTAACAGCTTTCCGTACGTAAAGTGTGAAATCAAAATCGGAAGTGTCAACATAAATTAAACGCAAGGTGGCGGACTTACCGCAAAATTAACATCGAAATCTGGGTCAGCGCAGGAGACGATCCCTGCCAATCTTAGGGGAACGCTTTGTACTTCGATGGTGCAAAGCAAAGCCCGAAGTGGCTGACATCTAGTGCTAATCTGTCCAGCGCGGCTTGGCACGTCTGGGAGCTGTCACAGAGGAGGGCAATGTCGTCTGCATACTCCAAGTCAAGAAGTCGTTCTCCTGGGAGTAGCTCCACACATTCCAAGTCATGTCCTGTAAACGCAATCTCCATGGCTTCGTCAACAGCGAAGTTGAAGAGGAAAGGTGACAGCAGGCATCATTGTCTCACACAGCTGGAGATATTGAAGGGTGGCGACAGCTTGCCGTAAGCCCTCACTCTGCCCGTGCTACGCGCATATAATGCTTGGATAGTATTTACATATTTCTCGGGCACAAATTTCCTGAGTCGACAATTCCAAAGGGCACATCGATCAACCGAATCGAAGGCATATTTGATGTCGAGGAACACGACAACGGTGGGCCGCCAATATGTGTGACAGTGCTCCAACAACTGACGTAAGGTGAAGATGTGGTCGATGCAGCCACGACCACGACGAAACCCGGCTTGCTCCTCACGAATCTGGCTTTCACGAGCGCCAGTCAGTCTGTGAAGAATTATGGAGGCGAGTAATTTGGAGGCGATGGAGATCAGACTGATTCCTCTATGGTTGCCGCAATCAGAGCGCGAGCCGCCTTTGAAGATGGGAACAATAACGGAGCGGCTCCAGTCGGTTTGGACAGTCTCCAGCTCCCTCAGTTTCACTAGTAATTCATGTAAAGCATCAACAAGAGCAGAGCCTCCGAATTTGAAGAGGGCTGGAGGAAGATCATCTGGTCCCGCGGCCTTGTTCAACTTCAACAGTCCGATCTCACGTTCGACTTCTGAGCAAGAGGGTGGATCCAAAGGGACAGCCCACGGAGCAGGGCGATCAATGACCAGCGAATCGAACAATTCTAGCCGATTAAATTGCTTTTCAAAGTGCTCAGCCCAACGTTCCAAACGTTTTGACAAATTGTGGATAGGCTGTCTACTCTCATCACCAATTTTTTCACTAACACCAGGTCTCCTGCTGCCCGTTTTCCGTATCAGACGGAATAACTTACGATGGTTGCCAAGGGCAGTGGCCACTTCCATCTCTGACGGACGATGAGACCACCAAGATTCATGGTCTCTCCTCAGGCTAGCACGGAGTTTTGCCCGGAACTCTTTGCGAGGTTCATTGTGCTCGCTTCCAGCCGGGATATGCCGAGAAGGGACCCAATGTCCATGTTGGCTATTAGACATACCATATGAGGATTTGCCCGCTGCTAGTAAGGTCTGGCGAACATGTGACCAGTGACCATCAATTGTATCCAGTGAGCGATTACTCAACTCGCATATCAGCGTACTTTGATAGACAGACAGAACAGCTGGCTTCGTCAGTTGGCTGGTGTCAATGCGCTCACAACGTCGTCGTGGGCGTCCACCAAAGCGCATCCACATGTCAGCACATACAAGTGCATGATCAGGGTCCACACATGTGCTCCAAATCGAGCGACAATTCTGGATGTAGCCTCTCCAGCGGTAACTAATAGCAATGTGATCGATTTGCGTCCAAGGCTGGTTCGAGGCTGGTGGGCGCCAAGTAACCCTCCGGTGGGTGCTGTGTCGGAAATTAGTGCTCGCAAGAAATAAGCGAGCATCTTCACACAAATGAAGTAACCGCTCATCGTTATCATTACGGGAGCCTAGATCGTGCTGACGGCCCAGATGCATTTCATCAGTGGACAACTTTCCAACTTGTGCGTTCATATCCCCCGCCAGCACAACAGTGTCTGTGCTTCTTTTGTGGCGAAGGATCTGAGTCACTTGGCGGTAGAAGTCGTTCTTTACCGAATCATCGCTACAGTTTGTGGGCGCTGAGGCAGCGATGATGAATAGACACCTATTAGTCACGCGCGACTTTGAAACTTTAACTGAGCCAGCCAATCGGACCGCACACATCCGGCTACTGATTGGAATCCAATCAACCAGAGCAGCTTCAGTCCGGGGACTCAGGGCAATGCCAACACCAGCTTGGCCAGTGCTCATGGCTGCATCGTCACTGGATAGGCGCACTGAGAAAATACTGTCTGCGTCACCTGAATGGGATCGCAGAGTGAGCACAGAGCTCGAGTCTTGCAGGCGGGTCTCCGATAAGCAGCAGATATCGATCGAGAGGGTCTCCAATGTACGGGCAAGTGCTGCCTGTTGACCGATTTGTAGCAGTATGCGTGCATTGAGGCATGCCAATCTGAAGGAGGATCGGGGGCTCCAAATGTAAGCCGATGAATTGGGATGGACCACTTAGTTGGACATGGGCTTGTAGACGGGATTGGAGTGACGCTCCTCGTTCACGTGTGAGTTGAAATTAGAAGATAAATGCCTAACAAAGCATGTTGGGGAGGGCCAAGAATCGGTGGATTGAAAACTGGGGGGATATAAGTGAAGTTGGAAGAGGATATTAAGAGTGAAAAAGCGTAAGAAGGGGAATATGAAGACGGGAAGGCTTGAGCAGTAGCATCCAGACCCATATCCCCCTGCCCGATGCAGCAGGTAGGGCACCATTGATTATCCTCTGCGGTGGCCAGAGCATCAGCAATTTGTTTGAGGTAAGATTCATGGTATTGCGTGGGCAGGATACTGTCAGGTTGCCCAGGCCTAGACAGGAGAACGATTCGAGTTTTCAACCAAAGCCTTTGGTTCAAAACCTGACCGCAAGGCAGCGGGTTGGGCGTTGGGCTACAAGGAGCCCGTTTTAAGGAATAAGGTGCCACCCTCATTCCAACCCCCAACCTGGAGGACCAGGATGCTGAGTTTATCTGGCCTCTAACCATTGACCAATCTGGTATGAGTGCCTCTGAAGATGTAAAAATACACCACTCAGTATAGCTCAATGGATCACTGAGGCACAAAAGCTATCCAATCAAGGTAAGGTCCAGCCTCATTGCGATGGCTCTGTCTGGGTGGTATTTGGCTGATCGCAAATGTATACTAATTTAACCCATGTGCTAATTATACTCGATCCAGTGGTAGCTGGTCCTGTCAGATTAATTTAGTTGTTAATTGGATAGGCGAAAAGTAACGATATCAGACGAACCCGAGAGTTTTATGCACAACCATGGATTGGGTTGTAAAACTGTTTAGGTCGTAGTTGTTTTAAGCAATTTTGCATGCAAGTGCTAGCTTATGGTGCCATAGTTCTGCTGGTGGCATTTACAAATTTAAGAGTGTAAATGCTGCATTAAATGTTACTCAGCACCTAAAAACCTTGATGTGACCATATTTGTTTAAACGAGGTAAAGTTGCGAAACTCGTGTTCTAGAGAACTGTAATCTAATTCAAGTTAACATGATTCGGGTGTGCTTGAAAAATTATTTCATAAATAATCTCGCCTTGTCCTATTGTTCTGTTTTACATGTATGCAGCTGCAACTCACACAACAGAATGTCTCGTGGAATTGATGATAATGTGAATTTGACAGGACAGTGGCGAAATCGGCAGAATGCACCCTCCAACCAAAATTGTGGTTCATCAGCAAGATTTTAACTCACATTCGTTTGAGTACAAACATTCGCTTCGTGTTATCCAGCTCTATCCACTACTTGCAACTATTTGGATCTAAATTTTGAGGTTACAACTTGTCCTGCCATTACCCAGGTTCCACACGTTCACTGTGGGAACTAACACGCGTTCTTAGTTTGTTCTGCCTACACAACGCTTGTTGTGGTCTCATCTTGAAGGCAACGTTGAGTATTCAACGAACCTAAGGTCTAATCTGACGACAGCGATATAAGGCAGCTATAGCCCATTTTGTTTCAACTGTCGCGGTCTGTTCGCCCAGCACAACCATCTGCGGCTCGGTTGCCACCGAAAGCGCGCGCACATAGATTCGATGACCTAATGGATAATCCTGTGACGTTTTCTGTCTCCCTCCGACCGCAAGGCGGAACTTGGATTTGCCCGACTTTTCTAAATCGCTATTCCTTACTTCATAACGACTGGAATTGGCAAATATGTGTATCACCTAATTCCCTGGGCTCATACGCGACAATAGGGGTCAACGGATACATCCGTGCACACACTAACACGAAGTTTTCGCTTAGCTGTCCAAAGTACCATGCCCAATAAACTTGCAGTAACGGTCTCCGCACACATACTGGTTTGGCCACGTATAAACTTTACCCAAAATCAGCATGACGATTACCAACGATTACTCACACCTGCAACCATACTGATACTCGGACAGCTGATACTTATATTGACTCAACTGATCGTCAGAGTCAATGGATCTTAGAAGCAAAACCACAAAAGCCTTCACCTGCCCAGACAGCGAACTTGGCCGCAGACAATAAAGTAAATAAAAGTAGGCAGCGATTTCGAAAAACCGACAAAAATAAATGTGTTGCTCAGCTGATAAATATGACACTTAATATTATCGAGAAATTCATAAAGTAAAATATGTGGAAATTATATTGAACGAGAAATTCATTGACATCAGTCGGAGGATTGATAAGTTGACTTCGGTATCCAACTTAATCCCTATACCGCATAAGTAATGGCTGATAATTTGCAAGCAACCGTATGGATTATTTTGTCGCTTACCATAGAAATTCGTGAAAATGTTAATCGGTCTCGAAATCTTGTTGTTCTCAATGTTCATGGCATTCGACTCAACACATGGGGTATTAGTGGAACGGGCTGCCATCTTATCGGACTAAGGAAAACAAATTTCAAATATGTATACTCAGTTCTTCTTAATTTGAGAGGTAAACGTCACACCTAACTAATCAACAAGAGAAAGCATCTAGTTACTAAAAACACTGCGTTCAAAAGTGTTGTCATCAAATTTGATCAAATCCCATCACAGCGCGAAATAAAAGTTTAGCTCCTCCAATCTCCTAATATGTTTGTGCCCCAAACTCCCTAAGTCATCTTTATTGTGAGGAATCTACTTACCAAGATAAGGTAGATTTAGACCTAGCGCGCACCAAGAATATTGCTGCATTTTGAAATCTAAACAGCCGGACACATCATCCGTTGGCGGTGTTATAAAGCAACACTGTACCGTGTAGGCCTAAAATTTGACTCAGTCCTTAGGTCAGTTAAGTACAAGACCTTCCCTACCAAACCAAACCCGAGGCTTGAAGGTAACGACGAAACACTTAAATGCACCCTGTTGTATACGACATGTTATAGGCCAACCGCGAGCGGAAAGTTAAGGTAGAAAACATTAGGTCGCCCATGCGAGAAGCCAAGAACCAACACAAACGTAAAAGGACCAGAAACGCAGTTAACCGACCATCAAAAATGGTGAACAATTATCTACAAAAAATAAGTTAGGCCAGACTTATTGAAACACTAAAACATAATACTATACAGCAGACTTTTATAGACACACATGGGCTTCGGGACGTCGGGTTATACTGCTTTCCATCCAGTATAAATGACTTGGGTTTTGCTCTTAATCATAATTCCGCAGTGGTCAACGGAAATCTACCAGTCATTCATCTACGGCCTCTGATTATGCCGTTTACGAGCAAAGTAAGCGCAACACGTGCTCCCTTTCGATAGCCACGCATCATGGCACAAGTGCAGATAACTCGGATTTGTATCCCCTAGATTCTCTGGCAGTAACTTATACAGAATTCAAACGTACCTTGGGTAAAAGCCAAAAGTAACTTCAGCTGCAGGTGTTGACCGAACATTTGCTCTTCACTTGTTATAAACGCTCGGTGAACTTTAGGGTTCAAGTGACCTAAACCAATAACGGACACAACCGCCGATTAAGCATGAAGTTTATGATACGCAGATTTGTCCCTCTACCCTGTAAGTTGGCATTCAATTGAGGTATTTAGACAATTGAGTGTTAATTCCTCAAACATTTCTGAACACCAACAGGCTTGTGCGCTATCACAATTAAATTTTACAAATGAGTGCACACATTTGCTTTATTCCATTTCCAACTACAGAAATTTCTGGAACCACATGTCTCATCCACCACTACCGTTAGGTTACGAAAGTGCGAGGTTCCAAGCCTCTTAGGTCCACATGTAATTAAGGTAACATACATTATCACCAATAAATTTAAATCTTACCTGTGCATTTTGTCGCTTGACAGTAATTACAAATTGGAAGTAACACGAATGCCAACTTGCATTTCGTGCTTTAAAGTAGACATAAGAGGAATATCAATCGCGCTGGTGCAAAGAAACATTGCGCAGCATTCAAAATATCCGATTTGCAATTAACGAGGTGCTTCTTTAAATGTGATTGACATCTAACGGCGTATCGTTTAACGGTTTCGGACCAATCTAAGTGGAAATCCCCACAGATATGGTTGGTGGCATCCGGTTTCGGATTTGCCAGTCACGGTGGTCAGCCATAGGACGCCTGCGCCTACAGAGGGACCATGGGTGGCTTGCGCTGCACCACCCACAGCTCCAACCACACACCCCAAATCCAGCGTAAACCCGAAGGAATAAGACCCGGAGGCATGCGGATGGGAGCCACGTTTCATCAACGGAGCCGGCCCACACTCCTTCACAGACAAACACAAGCACGCTGTATTTGGGGAATCAAGTATACACAAGGCGGTGGCTGGACCGTAGTCCGCTCCACACTGAGTGCATGGAACCACTCTTCGAGCCTAGCACGACCACAAGGACAGTGCATCCCGCCCCTCCGGCAACGACCAACTGTCTCCTGGAGCCGGTATGGACGAGGTAGTGGGTGATAGACAGGTAGGCACCTTGTCAACATGCACATCAAGCGCAGCCACACCTCGGATGTCAAACAACAGCCAACCATTCGAAATGCCGAAATGGATTAAAGTTAACGCATATGACAACATAAATACTCGCTAAATGAGCATATAGAAGAAATTGGTTATAAGTGAATCCGTGATAAGTACAAAATGTCCGAAAGTTATTTAAAAAATACCACGCGACAAAATTACGCAAGTTTACCACAATTTGCGTGAGCGACGTGTACTATTAAGGAGAAGATTATCAAGTACGCAGAACAAACCAAAGAACACGTAATGAATTTTATCCACATTAAAAAGACCTAGTTTAAGTGTAAGTTGGTTTAGCCCAACTGCGGTGAAGAAGCATCATGAAAGCAACATCAGCCTCAGCAAGGGGCATATACAGATATATATATATATATATATATATATATATGTATATATAAATTCAACACTATCAATTGCAATGTAATTGGCTGAATGCCACAACACACAAAAGAAAAAAATTATAGCATGAAAGGGAAAACAACTCTTAGGGTAGAAGAGTCTCACAGCAAGTGCGCCATTGCGTACCGTCCTTGGCCATATCCTCCAGCTTTTGCAATCAGGTGTGGCCGGGGTTCTGTGGTCCCCAACGCGAGAGTCGAGAACGCACGACAACAGCCAGCTTCAACATTTGCGCCTTAACACACTGGATCCAAATTTTACATTGCCCTCCTTTTCGTCGCTTCTAAGCCACGCCTGTGCTCACAAATAGGGCTGGTCGTTTTAGCCCTTGGGTAGACATGCATAAAATACGGCCAAGCCAGTGAAGCCTCCGCAGTGAGATGATGCTTTCAATCGATCAGCGGAGTTTGTTAGAGCTGAAGACTCGCCGACGGATTTCGTCATTACTGATGTGTGGCTGCCATCGAACACCAGCAATGCTTCGCAGGCAGCGGTGATTGAAAACTGACAGTCGCTGAACATCGCTTTTGCGAACGGGTCAGGTCTCACAGCCGTACAGCAGAATCGTTTGTACCGTAGAATTATAGACTCGTTCCTTGAGAGCGAGGCTGAGGTCACGACAAAGCCACAGGCGACGAAGGTTAGCGAAAGCGACTCTAGCCTTAGAGACACGCAGAGAGATCTCATCTGTCAAACCGCCAACACCAAGACAACTCCCTACAGATACAGACAATGAAACGCTCAGCACATGTGAGAACACGATTCATGTCGAAAGCAGCCAATGTCGCACAATTATTTGTTTGGAACAAGCCAGTAAGTGACAAAGTTTGTGCGGTTTGAGAAGGTGAATTCAGAAGCATGAGAAGTATTAATCTTCATTTTAAGTTTGGAGAAGCATCTGGGAATGCTGGCAGACCGGCGTGGTTTTCGTTTACTTTGGAC
Source organism: Dicrocoelium dendriticum (assembly GCA_944474145.2). NCBI lineage: Eukaryota > Metazoa > Platyhelminthes > Trematoda > Plagiorchiida > Dicrocoeliidae > Dicrocoelium > Dicrocoelium dendriticum. Next base: position 89,949,474 of record OX104069.1, on the reverse strand, counting down.
CAGTGTTGATGATGATGAGGAATGCAACTTGCTGCAACCTGTAAAGAATAGTATTGTCACTAAGATTGAGTCAGCTGCATATATAATAAAGGTATTAGTTTCTCATTAATGAAATGCATTTTTAACAAAGGTTCGAACAGATATGTATTAATTACGTGTTCACTGGTATGGTGAAAAATGTGACAATTTCTCACGCTAAATTCGTTTTCCAAACTGGATTGTTTTTACTTGAAATCTCAAACCTATTCAAGCCATAATCCAAAATAAGGAGCAATATTCTGCAAGAAGACTCAACTATTCTACTGCAAAAATATTTATTCGTTGCGTATGTGTTCAAAGTACTGTAGTCGCACAAATTCCGTTGGCCTCATTATTCTGTGTTGGAGGGTTCAAATAGTTAGTTTCAGGAAAATTCAGATGTAAGCAATTATTCTTAAACTTTGCATGAGGTTACAAGGCACCACAATGATAAGCAAGTAAGCTTAATTAATTGGGAGGGGTAAAATATTTGGCAACCAACCAATGGCGTGGTATTTCAAATGAAATCGCTATGTTGGAATTTATTGCTGTGGAATAATTCGTTTATGAGCTGTTTGGGGCTAACTCCAAATGTATTTTAATTTTAGTTAAGTAGTACTTCGCTTAGGGCTAAAAAGGATTTAATTATTCAGCAGTGCGTTAGCGGTTTTTCTTGTAGTGATGCGGTAAATGTTTGCAGGAGGTTTTAGATGGCTTGGAGGGTCTGGAAGAGTTTCATCATCTAAATTCTGAAGTCGGGAAATGAGTTTGTCCGGCGTAAAGGGAGCTACAATAGTATTATGATAATTTTCCAATTTATGACTCTTTAGCAAACAGAAAACCGAAAAATGCTTTGCTTTGGGAGGCGTAGACAAAAACTATATTTACATCGCAGCAACCAATCACATGTGTCCTGCACATCGTCAACTCGCTATGTGCATAGGCCAGTATCAGACTGTTTGTCATGACAATTACGGTGCTGTATTAAATTCGAGATGAACCTTCACAGCTGAAGCGGACGCTACGACATAGAAGATATGGAAATGACATTTATTTGGGATTTTGCTTCTACATGCAAAAGAGATTTCTTAACAATCTTGCTATAGTTCATCCTTTTGGATGATGAAATATATCGTGCATTAACGTGGTGTGTACTTGTTTGCAAATTTCGTCAAATTTCTGTCCTTCAGGTTTACGGCAATTCAAAGGGATTTACATTAAAATATTACGGCCAATTAAAGTTTTAACGAGCTAAAGAATATGCGGGTGCTCACACAAATAATGCTGAATGACGGAGTGTAATATTGCTTTTATACCTGATGATTACAAGAGAGGACCGAGGACAATTGGACAAACAAGCCTTGCCAGTAACAGCACAGGTGCAGATCGCCAACCACTGCGTGGTAACTGACAAATACTTTATAAGTTTAACAATCGTAAAGGTACAATAACTTTATCTTTAAACAAACCGCTTTTTCAGACGTAGTTTGCTTCTTTCTGATATAGTAGCAATAAGTAAAATAAGCCGAAATTTCACGAGTACACTTTGCAACAAGCGGAGAAAGCCATGGCATCCTTTGGATGTTTTCCCAATCTAAGAGAAAACACCTGCATTATTGCTTACATTCTTCTGAATTATCCTTTGACTACATATCAGTTTGAATCAAACCTTTAAAGATCTGATTATATTAGGTTTATTTAAGCGAACACATTTAAATTTTATATCGGCCAGAGGAAGTCTTTTTGCAGCGTTGGATTTAAAATTCGCTTGCTGCGATCAGATTATTAACACTGGCTACATTTTACATATATTAAGATGCAAAATTGTTAAGCAGCTCATACTTTTCAGCCGTGGTCTGTAAGGAATTTTGAAGCTACCTGTTTTTCAAACGGTATTGTAGTGAAGCACAAGACAGTGTTTGGATCATCACCTGGCACATTTCCTAACCTTATTTGGCTAAAAGTAAGCCGTCCTTCCCATTTGACAACGACGAAATACACAAGGATTTCACATGAAGGAATTTAAAACGCAAGCAGACCTGCGGCAAAGATATTTAAACACGAATAACTACCAGTACAATTCCTAACCTTTGGGATCAACCGAAATTACATCAGGGCACAATTGATAGTCACAAATATATCTGGGCTGTTGAAGGTGCTATAAAACTGCAACACCTTTGCGCTTTCACAAGCAAGCAACAGGCATGTATCGGTGCCTACGTGGCAACCTAATAATGGCCCACCAGTCTGAGGAACCACAAACATATCTGCCGTCACTTACTACGACTCAGTCACAACACGGACCTGAGGGTACACCGGATCAAGTTGATCACGAAATAGAGAAGGTAGGCGAAAGTTTCTTCGTGTCTACCGACCATGGAAATCCCTCGCAGATTGCGTTATTTCCACTACCACTGAGTGTGACAAAAAGCGCCTTGATGTTGACCTAATCCATCTACCTCGAAGGAAGATATAATGTGACGAAAGTTGCACTCCAGCACTTAACAACACAATCCAGGTTGTGTGCCTGCTGCATGCCTTTGTGTGAATATTGCGGTAAGTCCACCAATCTGTTTGTCATTTTATCATATTCTTTTCCATTTACCATATGGTGGTTCTTGTTCTGGCCATCCTACTAGAGTTTCAAGCATCTGCGTATTTTTGCCCTTACTGTAACATTGCTCCATTGTTTCATTGATGATATCAATTTCTATAAGCAGTAGCGCACTTGGCTGGAAGCTTTTTCATAATTTGTATACTCCATATCATCCGCGGCTATCAAAAATGTAAAGCTGTACGTCTTCTGTTCCTCCAATTTACCATCGGTATGGAGAAACACGATGGACCGTTACTACTTAACTCGCTTTCGAAAATGGTGTCCAATATGTGTGCTGCGTAATAAGGGAATATTTGAAAATCCTACTCGCTCCTCGTAGCTATGCGGTGGATGATTATTTGACATCTCAGTTGACCAACCTATTTCGCAAGTGCTGTCCTCTCATCTTTTGTACCCCCTACCAAATCAAACGTTTTGCTAATCCAGTTCTTTCACATTTAGCGCTAAACATTCTGAAGACAAGGGTTTACTACATACAGTCCCAACCACTGAGGAATATTTGACACTCAGAAAAGGCGTACGAAAACCTGTGACTCGGTGAAGATCCCAAACTTGCTCCATGTGCTGGGATGTAAGATTTTAGTTTCCCGATCTCGAGACGCCAAATTCCTCTCCTCTCCGTATATCGTGGGTTAAGGATACACATCTCCTTGATCCGCTGTATAAGTTCTCTGTGTTTGCTTGCTTAACAATTTATCATCGTCCACACAAGTAATTAAAAATTAGAAAAGTCTAGTAACTGTCAATTTTAACGCTTAAGCTCAATACACTTTCCATATCATGCACTTTGCCTAAATATTTTTAACGGCATATAATATCCGCCATTAACCATAAGGATTATTTACTTCTCCTAAGAAGGTTAAAATATAGTTCCTTTTGATCAGAATAAAAAGGGTATCGTTGCTTTTCTCGTTGACAGACATTCCGACGCATGCAATAACATTTCATCCAAACCACTTAATCATCATTACCTACTTTATTAAAACACTTGGAGACAGATTGAGAACCTTAGACATTTCGATTACTCTCTTTACTCGCAGCGAAATACAGGCAAGAAACACTCATTTATATGAGATGGTAGATTTATAACATGGATAAGCAAAATCCAGGACTCACAAGTCTGTGTG
>OX104069.1:89849175-89945212 GCA_944474145.2 Dicrocoelium dendriticum | reverse complement strand
ACACGTAGGGCGAATGATGTGGCCTTTGCAACTCTAAGCATTACGGAGAGCCACGACTTTTGCGCGCTGTGCTGAACTCCATCACCGAAGAAGACACTGTACCACTGTCCACAGGTAGACTCAGCATTTAGCAATGTTCCATTCGTATACTCCATTCTTATACTTCCAGAAATCCCAAGGTGCGAGCATTATCGAAGTAACCGCAACTTAAAGGACAACCTGAGGGCAACTTTAACAAGAATCGTACTTGTTCACCGTGTTTCTGAAACAGAAGCATGCGATGTGCAAGAAAAAACATGCTAAAGAACAATGGTGTAATCTACGTGCATCACGCTCCTTGGATGATGTGCTTTCGAAGTTGTTGCCATGGCTGCAAACCTCACCGAACTGCAAAGGATGTTGCCCGAGAGTGATGAAGGTGGTCCTCCAGTCAAAACCTATGGTAGCGCGGCTGCTAAATAGCTAGTACGTGTTACGTTACAGGCTGTCGTCTGAGCTCAGGCCGAAGACAATCAGCCATGTGGCCTGTAGAGATACGTCATTCAACGAATTAAACGCGATCGACACTATATAAAAACAATGCAACAGCGGTGTGTCCAATGAGCTTATACAATCTTTTGATGGCAGTGACCAGACACCTTACACTGTACATAGAAGATTACATGTGTGACTAATTACGCAGACGAGGATAAGGCCTCTAACACCTCACCAAGTACCCAGCAAAACAACAATTAGCCGCCGGTCACGCACTGGCCGGCGAAACCACACGTATGTGTTGCACAACCTACAAAACATCGCTTAAAGCCGGGAAACTTAAATGTATGTACATTAACGTCCAAGGGCTCATCAGTAAAAGTACTGAACTTCAGCTACTTCAGGTTGCGAATGCTTGAGACCTACTTTCCATTACCGAAATTTGGTTAAACCAAGAAGTGGTTGATTTTGACTTTGAGATCGCAGAAATATCACTCATCGGAAACGACCGCACCAGCAGAGGTATGCCCCTTCTCTACTACAGCAACGACTTGCAATGTGCAAAATTTGTTGATATGGAAACTCATGTTATCGACTCCCTCTGTTGCTGTCCGCGACTAAGACACGACGACGCCCCCAACCTCCACTCCGAAAATGAGATCCCGCTTGATAGTGTCTATAAATATTTAACACGCACTAGTTACAACCACAGTCTCACCTCCGAGGCTATTCATCTACAAGGTCTATAAGTATCGGCATCACCCAGTTCAAAGCAGACTTGCATGAATTTAGCGTTAATATTTCCTTGTGCAATCATGTCACGACACGCACTAGATGCATAACGGCAAACAAGCCGTCTGTATAGAATCTTGTGCTCATGAATTTCGAGCTCATGATTAACAAGTTGTTGACGGAAAATCCATCAGGTCTCAGAGACCATGCAGTAATAAGGTTTAACTAGCTTTGTTTTGCAAAGAAGCCACTTGAACACTCGGAACTAAATCATACGTACGCATGCCACCATGTCGTAACTGAACTAGTCAAGGCATCAGCTTGAGAATACTCGAACAACAATCCCATTGACAACAGTTGGACAAAGTTCGTGGAAAGACTCAGCGACTTGGTAAACAGAGCACATTTTCCGTCCTGAAAAATGCCTTTAATGCTAGATAGCAGGACTCAAGCTTACATGACGATAAGGGATGCAGCATGGCGTGCCTACAAGATTAACCCCGACTCGGAGAAGTTTCCTGACCCACCGCAACGATTGCATTGCGCTTGCTCGTGAGGAAAAATTAACTTCTCAACATTGTCTAGCCAATTGTTTCCTGGAAAACAACGTATTGTATAGACATATCAGCAATCTTTCTAAAGTAAAGCATGGCATCCCACCGTTTCCACCACTGGTGGTAGAGTATTAAGCGCTGAAGAAACAACTAATAACCTGCGACTAAAATACATCCTAATTTTTGAATTTGCAGCCACTTCCTAGCCCTTAAATTCAAGCACGTTACTGACGCCATGACTTACACATCCAATTTCCAACCCAGCATTTGTGCTAGAGAAGTTACTCTTACTGCATGTTAGAAGCTCTCCGGGCGCAAACAACAAAAGTCCGAGAGCAGTAAAGGCCAAGACCTCCAAGTTGGTTGAACTGTCACAGTTGCTCCAAAGGTGCTTCTATGAATAGCGATTCTCCACTATGTGGAAGCGTGGAATTATAACCCCAGCTTTTATAAGCGGTAACAGTTCAGATCCTGTAAACGATCGCCTAGTGACTCTCCTCCATGTGCTCGCGAAGATGATGGAAGCGGGCTTCGCTGGGGCTCTAATGGACTACCTGGAAAAATGCAACGTCATGGTACCGGAGCAGCATGGATCCGGTCAACACCGGTCGTGCACAACCGAACTGCTAATGGTACGAGGAAGTTGGACGAAATTGGCTGATTATGGAATCGGATTCGACATCATCTATTTGGAATTCTCCAAACCTTTCGACCGCTTTGATCAACTTATCCTACTTTATAGGCTACGGAGCTACGGGATCGGAGATCTTGTTCTTGGTTGGATGGGTAACTTTCTTCAACAACAGTTGCTTCAACAGCGTGTTAGTAAATCAAACTCTAACCAGATTAGGATGGAACATGTCCCACAGGGCTCGGTGCTGGGACCGCGCTTATTCCTCGTGTTTATCAACGCCCAGGCAAGAGTTAGCTCCTTAAATTTCCTGATTTTCGTTGATGACATCCAGGTATGGCGAGCGATTAATAACAATGATGATCACGATATACTCCAACATGACTAATATTGCATCTATGGATGGTCAGCAAGGAACCTACTACAGAGTAACGTAGCTAAGTTCAAGGTGATCCATCTGCGTTACCAGCCGGTGAGCGTTTACAAACTTAGAGTCCACACATTTGCAGGTGGTCTCTCAGGAGCGTGATCTGGGTGTACTCGTACAGGAAGATCACGGATGCTCAACACAAGCAGAGAAGACGTCGAGAGCCAGCACTCAACACATCAACCTTCTACGCAGAGCGTTCTGTCGCTTCGCACCCTCAAGCTTCCCCTAAATGCTTACCGCTCAAGTACGACTACATGTAGAATATGCTATCCAGGCCCGGCCGCCGTGGCAAAGACAAGATCTCGTTGCTCTCGAGACTCCTTAACGAAGGGCAACCAAGAAAGTTAGGGGCCTCTTTCATCTGCCCTCACAGCCTAGGCTGAAGTCTCTAAGATTGTACAGCAGTCGATATCGGCGTCTGCGGGGAACTCATAATGGTTTGCCAGATTCCAAAAACCCAAATCAGAGTTGCCGCGTACTTTGGAATCGAACCACTACACTAACCTAAGAGGTCATCCCCTGAAACTGACCACACAATATAGCTGACTTGGATACCTTAGAAATTTCATTCCCCTCTCTGTGTGCTAGCGTTGAAACGCTCACCCAAGTTATGTCATCTCTGCCCCCAATCTGGCGATATTTAAAAATGGAGCTGACAATGCGTTGTCTCATTTGTAATTCATTGTATAACGTATTGGTCAGGGGCTACAAGACGCAATCAAACGGTGTATTACAGAACTCCCATCAAAGGATTTATATAGTTTTAGTTTTTATGAGCGAACAACTCCGCTATTCTACCTAAGTCTATGGTAACTCCAACGAAACGGTGTGCACTCTGTCATGAAATTTTATTTTCGCAATAATTTCCATTTTACGGGACTTGTAAAGCATTGCTTTTTTTACCCATAATATACCTTTGTTCCATTGCTCCATATTGCAACCAAAGATAGATGGCACAATCCTAGTTAACTGAATGTCTGACAAAATTTAGGCAACAGATCCTTAGCTTTGCACTTCGGCTCTGTAAACGTTATATAATTATAGCACAAGCTGTAGTATGCTACGGTTCAGCTGTTGTTACTGAGTCGATAAGGTATTTGCGTCATGACAACCAAATAGATGACGTCAAGAATACAAAAGTCTAATAGATGATGCGTTGGATTAAACCAAAATACGGGAAGCGGAGGCTGTCTTGTATAGATAAAATAAGAAATATTGCTTCGTTTGGCTAAGATCTTATAAAACATATCTACAGAATTTCTTTGGATATTTTCTGTTTCAAGAAAGATAGTTAGGTGGAAGAAATATGTTATGAATGGCCTCAGCTAGGCTGCATGTGAAACAATATTATGTCCGGTAATGCGATGAGTGGTGAAGCAATTTAAATTCCTAAGCGTTAGGGAGAACAGCTCAGTAAACCTCACGCGGTGCATGTTAGCCTACAGGACTCCATAAAATTAGTTAACCTGGACAAACAGCCACCAATTCACGACAGTATTTTCTTCATATAACAGTCTCGGCTCTATTCGTATTCTGGCTAGAGTGATCCACACTGAAACTGATGGTTGCCTCCGAGGTGTACGCTAAGTTTGATTTGAATTTTGCTGTGGTCCTCTCACGCCTACACCTGGCTCATTTCTCTGCTCTAGGTTGTTTAAAGCGTTGCGATTGTTCTGAGGGGCAACTGATCATTACCTGCAGCAGCAGTAAGAGCATAGTTCTTGAAATTTCTTCAAGCAAACGCGTGCCGCAATTGTTGGGTAACATATCCACGAATTAATTTATTAACCTATCCATTGGATGTGTCTTATGTACCCTCGGAGCTTAATTATTCGCGTCGGATTTTTTGCCTGCCTGTGTACAAATGATGGACATGAAAAGGTAATAATGCATTTGTTCTTATGACGCACGATACCTGCCTAATATATGTATGTTCTCGTGATTTTCGTCAACTGAATCCAGGATAGACCGCCAGCTTAATGAATTAGGTGGAAAGATAAGTCTTTCGGAGTGTAAATGTGCTCTCCGCAACTCAGTGATCCAGCCTCAATCCATTGATTTCGCTGGATATGTCGAAGGTATAAGAAGTACAATTCGTACCACTTATTGGATTGTCCAATGTGTATTTAATCTATAGACAAGGTTTTAGGTGCTCTGAAAGAATACTTGGATTAGGAAATGTTAGTAATGCTACAGTTACATTAGCTTTGGTGGGAATACATGCACCGTTGCTAAACCGGACAACTAGTGAAAGATTCTCATCCTTAACATGTGATTTGTTGGTTTTTTGACCTCATCCAACAGTTTTGCAAGTATCAGCAGTTCAATTATACCAATGTTCTTGGCCGTCGGGCCTTTTACTGCTATAACTAGCTGAGGGGGCAATGGACCAATGAAATGCGCTTAATCACTCAGCTTCAGCCATATGGTTATCAAACCTCCAATCGCTATTGCTAGAGAATGAGACCTCATTACTGCCCTAAACAAGATTATCCGTATGGTTAAAGTATGCTTATTCTACTAAAATCAAAGCAGCAAAATGACTGTCATGAAGGTGTTCCTGCTTGGGTTGGTCCTGGTTGTACAAGTTTTGCAAACAATGGGTGAGTATCATACCAGAACTAGCAACACAATAACAAACATTACCTTAATATGAATTTATAATTGGATAGAATATATATCTGTCAAACATGTTCTATTCACGCGCTAAGAAGAAGACAGTGTCTTTTAACACAGGCGCCTCATCGAGATAAGTTCAGATAAATGGACCTACAACATTTGCGGGTATCCATAAGTAATCTGTTGCTAGATATGTTTGCTCCAATTACATCCACAACGTTAGGCCGGGAGTTGCCAAAACAGGATTAAAAAGGAATTTTGGTTGTGTGCTTACTGAAGCCCAGCCTATTATTTAAAAGTAACAGTCCAAATATTTTGTAGTAGAAAGCATCCTCACATTAGCATTCTTGCCTTGCGTTACCCGGTTTCATCAAATTATGACACTATGAAAGAAATTTAATAATTGTCTTATGCAAAACCTAGGTTTACTCATGCCCCATGACAGGAAATGATTTGGCTCCGCTTCGAAATTATTCTGGGATTCAACAGGTCTTTTTTATGAAAAGCAAGCAGAATAAATTCTTTAGGTTTTGTTCAGTTGGCTATCGATGCACGAGAGCATTAGAGAGCACAGACGAATTATGTTTCAATAATTTCCATGACAATGCTGTCAGTTATCGATTTCAAGTTAACAATTACATCACTGTTTTAAGCATTATGCTGGTGTACCCTAATAGTTCGCGTTATCAGTTTCAGTAATCTGAAAGAGAAATGTTTCCTATTTCTTTTTGCCAGAGTACACACGAACCAACTATTTGAATAAAACTATTCATGATTAAACTACGAACAAAGAAGTTAAGGAAATGTTTAACCTCAGCAAGTATTTCCTTAATCCGATGCGCAAAAACAATTAACGTATCGCGTTATTGCGGTGTCAGTGGTTATTGTATCCTTCACCGAATTAGAAGCCATAAGGGTGTACGATGCAAGAAAGCATAAAAATATGCAGCCTTGCTGAGGATTCAGTAAACGTACTGCCGACGCAGTATCGAAATAACACCGACAACCGTTTCCTATGCGATACTTTAAATTAGAGCATCTGTATGTGCCCATTCCAACAATTTCATGCTCGTAATGAGTTCATTTAGCACATACAACTTTGGTCTTCGCCCAGCTTCCTCAAAAAGCTGGCTGATTACAATATGTTACTGGACACTGAAGCACCAGTTTCATTTACTGTAGGAACCGCTGATCGCAGGAGTTCCACTAAACATTGAACGCAACGCAAATTGGTCACATTCAGCCAAGAGGCAAATACCGCTGATCCGTAAGCCACTCGATAAGGCCGTCAACCAAAACACGCGCTACTATTCTGAACCATGTTCCGTAACGGACATCTATCGCAATTTGGGTCAGGCCCGCTAATCTGGATACGACAGACGCCCACGAGAATGTATAGCAATATATATGTTCTATTTAAACAAGAAGATTGGTAGTTCATTACATTGACTTGAACGTGAGCCTGGAATCCACGTCCATGCTCTTGGTATGGTGATGGTTTAGGTAAAACACTCAGCTAACGGTGAAAATTCTGTCGAGTCCGCCTGTGTTATATCTCTGAAGGTAATGGTAGAGGCCATCAAATACTGTTCCTCGTCGTACCAAAGTTGGCTGTATCCACATGGTGAAAATGCAATCATACAATAATACTTCAACTTTTACTGTAACTTTCTTTACTGTGTTCAATCTCGACGGGGGATGTTCTAGTAGATAGTTTGCTCGGAATCTACCGTGGTGATCAATGATTTTGTTCAGATGAAACGCATGTTCAATTTGATGTGGTTAGTGTAAAAGTATCGGTTAACAGCAAAGAATGCACATAACTAACTGTTCACATTTTTCTTTATTTAGCTGCTATACCCGAGGTATGTTACAGTTTCAAACAATGAATCTTGCTCTCTCCGAACCTTTCAGGTTTAGACATTTTCAGAATGTGATGTTGTGCAAACATACCTACACACACATTGTAAACCTATTCGTAATTCCCAAATGTTAAGCATACAATTCGGCTTTCTAAAGGCTTTGACACCTACTGGTGTTTACCAACCTGATGTTCGATATTACTGCATGGTAGTACTCACATAGTGTTTGTCTAAACACAAAGAAAACATTTAATAATTACTGCTTAAGTCGGTAACAGCTAACTAAATGCAATAAACATCAGTAAAATGGATAACACAGGTATGAATGGACGCGGTATTACAGTGGAAAAACGAAATGCATTAAGAAATCTATTAGAAATTTTGTTGAGCCATTGCGGACAATTAATTATCGTAAAGTCCACATCATCAGATGTCGCATTTGTGGCTATTAGGTAAGATGAAAATCTTGCCCAGATCTATATATTTTTGCGCGCAATTTCACGCATGGTGCAAATAAGTTACGTATTAACATAACAAAGTTAATTTATTGTTCTTTCAATTTTACGAGGGCATCAATTCATTTGCTTCCTGAAGGGTTACCTGTACGCACTATCGGTGACAGTCTCATTGATCATGGGACATTAGCCAATGGGACTCACTGGATTTAAGCACAGGGTAAAATGTATGCGTCTATGGGAGACACGTATGCTCCCGAGTAGGCTGACATATTGCTGTTAACGGAAGGCGGACAGGGATGAGAGTGTCAATGATAGAGGTCACCAACAGTACGCCTGACTGTAGCTGGTCAATCTACGATGAGCTGTTTGAACTTTCTCCCTCAGCACCCCTTAACAGATCTTTTGTCGGAAAGAGTTACTATAGGTTCGTACTCTGATCCGGCCGGTAGCCTAGTCCCTGTGCCAAATGTCCAGCGCTTTTAGAGCATTCCGTGAGGTATCGAGAGCACACTATATGATGGTCCAACCTGCACAATGTCATTAGCACATTTAAGCCCCGTGTTATATTGCCTCTAGTCGAAACAATACACCGCACGCAGGTAACAATAGTAACAATAATAATAATAATATGTATCTTTCTCTTTAAGTGAAAAGTTGTGACAATATTTGTCACGGAACATACACGCACATTTGCTTCGTGATCTTGCAAGTGCAGCAGAAAGTTATCCACTTCCGTTTGTCTGCATTCCTGGCAAGGCATTTTTCCCACATGTCTGTCTTATGCGATGGTAGGAGGCAAGTTTGTAGTTTTAGTAGGTTGTAGACACTTAGGACAAATTACATCGCGTGAATTGGTGACAAAACAAACATTAGACATCATTTGGGATTTCACTGAATGAATGTTCAAATGATCATCCCCACGAAAATGCCGTCATAATGATGTCCAGTTAGAGGTAGCTATTTAACTTGGTGCAAAAGAATGACACAGTCATACGAGACCCGATGGGGAATGGCAACCGATTCTACAAGGAAGCATATAGAGCGAGACAAACTTTCGACCACAAATTTGTCTTGCATCGTGGTACAATCAGTGTAGGGTCTTTGTTACCTGGGTTTCGGGTATAATAGTGCTTCAATGTTAAGCTAAATCCATGTCAATAAGCATGTAGATGCGAGATCCTGTTCCGTAGAATGGACACATCCGTGTTACATTTATTTATGCTATCGTATGATCAGTCGGAAAATCTGAGCAAAATAACATCTTCGTATGAGTGAAAAATTAGGCCGAATTAGTTACTTAGTCTTGAACGGTTGATGAATTGCTACCTTTTACAAACACATCAGAGATGAGCAGACTGGGTAGCAAATGGAATGAAAGTGGCTGTGGGCCAGAATCTCATATGCATGTGTCCGTTTATAATAATAATAGATATATTTTCCTTGCTGAGAGTAATTTTGTCTATAGCGGCACAGATTAATTTGTACAGAAGAATGGATGCTCATGTATGTTTGAAATGCATAGGTGGAGTATTGGGATATGCGTTTCATTTATTAACATTCTGGTGCAGGGTTGAGGCCAAAGCCTAGTTATGAAAATATTGGTGTTTATGTTTTTCGGCCCCATTTGGAATAGCTCATCAAGAGATTTTTAATATGTGAATCTAGAGCTTAGGGTAGTTAGATCAAGATAATTGGCGAGTCGGCTACTAAATGTTGCCACCTTGTCACATGACCTGAGTGATATTCGTAGTTTATTCCACAAATAGCTGTATCCGAGCAGGAAGAAATTAGAGCTGATGTTCGTACTAGCCTTCGGTATATTCAATGTAAAATCTTTGTCGCAAAGCGCTCGAGATGAACAATGTTGTAAATTCACTGTAGGCAGGTTGGAATAAGTCTTGTTGTGTAACATGTTCAAAAGCAGCAACAAGTTGTGCTTCAATCGTCGAATCCAAAGTGGTTCGAGGTGAAGTTTATTGCAACGTTCTCGATAACTCATAGCAGAGCGTTTACCAGTCAGATGTTTAGTAAATGACCTCTGCAGCAATTCTGTCACTCACATGTTTCCATATATTATGATGCAGTATTCGAGGTTGGGGCAAGTGATTAGCTTGAAAAGCTCAACGCTAGCACGGGTTGTATGTATTTTGTTTGATATATTGAACATAGACTGTCTGTAAATTGCTACTTTGTATTTGGCCTGTTCAGAGAAATTGGAGGTAGGCGAGTACCTAACGCCAAGATCTCGCGTGGACAACTGTGTAAAGACGCGTTCATTGTTTAGGGTGATGGATCCTTCGGGGATGTAGAAGCCGTAAGACATGATGCTTGATTTCTTAGCCGTGAGGTTCATTACCCATGTGCAGCGTTATGACTCAAGGGAATGTAAATCATCTTAAATGAGCAGTAATTTTTCGTGAAGCTCGTCACGCCGAAACTTATAGACTCATTTGATATAGTCAGCAAATAAAAATAATGTACCATGTTTTACAGATGTGACGTCATTTATGTAGAACAAAAAGAGTAAAGGGCCGAGCACGCTCCCTTGAATGACTGCACTGGTGATTGAGCCTGGGGAGGAGTGATAATCACCTAAAGTGGCCACATGACGATGATCACCCAGGTATGACGGTAGCCAACCTAGGAATAGGTCCCGCATCACAAAGTTCCCTAACTTCTGTAGCAGTCGCTTGTGCGGTACTCTGTCGAACGCTTGATGTATGTTAAGAAACAAGATTACCACAGCATAGTCGGAATCAATTGATTCTGAAATGTGATTAAGGTAATGCACTTGGCAGGTGGTTCACGATCGATTATTGAGAAAATCATGCTGCAAATTGTTGATCAGGCCAATAGAATTAACAATTTTCATCATCGCCATTATGACCAGCTTTCGAATAACCGAGCGATTATCGGAGAGTGGTGGATTGGTCGGTAGTTATCAATCGTTTGTTTGGGACCTCCTTTAAGCCGAGGCATGATAAATGACGTTTTCCATTGGTCTGGAAAGTAGCCAGATCCCAGCGATAGAGTGAACATGCTCACCAATAGCAATGGTATATCAGGTCCTCCTAGTTTAATGGTGATTGGTGAAATGTCATCAGATCCCAGCTTGGAAGATGGCCTGCTAACTTGATAACTGATGGATAGTGTATTTTCGGTAGGTTGAAATCGCCCCCGATAATCTTCTGGCTGTGTGGCAACTTTCATGCGAAGGCAAATGCAGAAGGGATGTTGGTGAAACTCGCCTTAGACGCATTCGGTGGGTTGTAGCTACATGCGAGCAGTGTGTAAGGGGATACCCCCGCAAATGACAGTCAAAAAATGGAGGGAGATTTGTACAATATATGTATTATACTAGATATTGTCAGGCGCCATAAATCTTGTCCTTGCAAAGTCATCCAGGGAACGTGATATCCTATATATCCGTGTATTGAATTGTCAACTGCCCGTTAATCACATATGCAACATTTATTGACATTTTTTGACAGTCATTTCAACATTTTAACGACTGAATGTGAACGTTGGGCAATTTCCAAATAACCGTTTATTTGTAGCTAGTCAAGACATTGGCAGGCTGCGACTTAGTTCTTTTCCGATACAATGGTATAGCTAAATTGTACGACGGGTGAGTGTATTGTAGCCGACTGAGAGTAGGTAGTATTTTGAATTGGCTTAGGAAGTGGCCACTACATACCTCTTTATATTTTTCAACTGCAAGCTGACTCACCCTTTCATTTTGTAGGAAGTGGCCAGGTCAAATGACTGAAAGCAGGCTAATGTATGCAAGTGTTAAACAAACGTTTAGCATAATAATATTAATATCAGTAATAATAGCAATGTTGTGTTTCTACAGTTATGCGAAATATGCACTTTCCGGCATGATCGGGATTTCGCAATCATGTTACACAATTACAACCACAACGAGGAACATACGCATCTCAATAAGGAAACTGCTGTAGCAGGTTGTAAAGAGAAAAGGAAACATTCAGTCTCAACCACCTTAATACGGCCACCCTTAGAACCGTCCAATAAGAATCTGCTTCTATGCAGAATAGTCCCCATTCTGGTTTCACTAGCACTTCCACTTCAGTGTGCACTGAATTGTGGATTAAAAGCTTGCACGCCATGACGCTGATATTTATTTTCCGGGGCATTATTATTTGCGAATAGAATTGACTCCACAGCCTTATCCGGTTATGTTCTATTGCGAGTTAAATGCATGCTGGTCATCACCGCCTTTAGATTTGTGTTCCCTTATTGACCATTCGGCCTATTTGATTCGTCTGTATATGGGAATTTCTATTTCACCGCCATCGCGTTTCAAGTTGCATTGCGTTGCGTTGGTAAATTAGTCATCTTAAACGCTTCATAGTCTTAATTCTATGCTTACATTAGTTCTTGAGCAAAGATGAAAAAAGTGAAAAATAAGATGAACAGTAATAACATAGTTATGTAGTTCGTGATAACATGTGGCATAACCCCTTGAATGAGTTCGTTCGGTGGCTACTAGCTTACTACTTGTGATGATCTATAAATCACACAGCGTCGACGTTACACAAAATACAGACACTAAAATTGTAGAAATCGTGTAGTTATGGCATAAGCATTACGGGAAAGAAGGGATAATTTGGTCCTATTTTTGTTATATTGGAAGGAATTCTGTATGTTCTAATGGTAGTGCAATTCGACTATTTGGAAGGTAACGTCGGCCTATCAGTCGTCTGGCTGATGTCCTTTACTTTTCTCTTCAATATAATCACTATATTTCCTAGTTTTAAGCATTGATTGTGAATATCAAAAGTGGGATTTATCAGCTGATTGGCGCATTTATTTTTGGTGGTTTTTCGAAGTCACTGCTCACTTTTATTCACTTTATTATCTATGGCCAAATTCTCTGTCTGGTCAGGTGAAAACGTTTTGTGGTTTCGCATCTAAGATCCATTGACTCTAGCAGTCAGATGAGCCAACAGATGTAGCAGGGATCCGAGTATCAGAAAGGTGAGAGGTGTGACTAAGGAACGTATGAGCAGAAATTAACCGATTAAAGTGCTGTACCTTCGGTTGAAGAGCAATCGTTATGCAGATTTTGGGTAAATATTATGCGTGGTCCAACCACTACGTGTGCGGAGACCGTAACTGCAGTTTTATTGGGCGCAGTACTTTCGACAAGAAGGCGAACAATTTCGTCTTAATATGTGCACGGATGCAGTCGTTGACTCATATTTTTGCGTTATAGCCTAGAGAATTGGCTGATACCAACAGACGTCAAATTGCAATCGTTGTGAAGTTACGAATGGCGACTTATAGATGTCGGGCAAATCCAGGCCCCGAATGACGGTCGGAGAGAGACAGAAAACGTCGCAGAATTATCCACCAGGCAACCAAATCTGTGTGCGCGCGCGATTGGTTACAAGCGAGCCGCAGATAATTGCCCTGGGCGAAGTGACTGCTGCAGTTGAAACGAGTTAGGTTGTTGCTGTATTATACCGCTGTCGCCAGGATTGACTTTAGGTTCGTCGAATGCTCAACGTTTTCTACAAGACGAGGCGACGACAAGCGTTGTGTATGCAGAACGAAATAATAAGTTACGTGTTAGTTCCCACAGGGAAGGTCTGAAAATGGGGTAATTGCAGGACATGTTGAAACAGTTGCAGTTATTAGATTGAGTTACATAATGCGAAGCAAATGCGTGTACTTAAACGAATGTGGGTTCACTTACTGCGGATTGATCGTACGATTGTTAGGAAGACGGACATTTCACCACTGTCATGTCAAGCTCACATCATAATCAATTCCACGACACCTTTTGTTGTGTGAGTTGTCGTTGCATAATCGTCCAATAGAACCATCGGACAAGACGTGGCATTTTTAGGAAATAATTTTGCATGCACTCCTAAATTAGGTTAACTTGTGCTAGAGTGCTGTTCTCTCTGCCTCCAGTTTCTCAATTTTACCTCGTTTGTACAAATAACATCACCTCAATGTTTTAAGTGATAAGCAATTGTTTTAATATAGCATTTCCCCTCTTAAAGTTTACATGTTCCCATCAGAACTACAGCACCCATAGCCAGCACCGGCATGCAAAATCATTTAAAACAACTACGGCCCAAACAATATTATAGTCTAATCCATGGTGTGTGCATAAACCTGTAGGGTTTGTCTGATATGTCCTCGTTTTGCTTACCGAAATAACAACCGAATCATTCTGACAGGTATAGCTGCCATTTGATCCAGTATAGTTGGCACATTGGTTAAATTAGCATAATTTTGACCATCAGCCGGAGACCATCCAGATAGATAAAACTGTTAGGTTGGTCTAAACATAAGGAACCATTATTAGAAATCTACTTGCCCCAGTGACAACTGGCTAGCTAAAACTGCCGAAAAACATCTATCTTACTTAACCAGAGCAGAACGGCTCTCGAGTTGATTCCATGTGGAATAAACCCACAAACTGTTTCGTACGCACTTCTACGCCTCAACTGGCCGTGGCCGAAGATCAATTAAGACAACATTGTATAAACTCTTTCATTTGGGGCTACTGCTATCGGTACAGAGAATAGGCACTCAAACCCCTTAGCATGATGTTTATATGATTCCCTTGTGTCCGGGACTTGTTGCACAAACGTTTTCGGGCCTTAGTCGCAAGTGCCAATCAAGCATCGGAGCTTTAATTTAACGCCAGTTGTAGCCTATCAGAAACAGCGAATTAAGTGAATATTCTTCTGGCTAGCATTCCTATGATGGATCAATTATGTTGATTGAATTTTCATCCCAAATAATTCATATGTTTTTATCTTTTCCACAAACCCTTAATCGATATACTTTTGTTACTATCCAGCACCAGAGAGTGTCGGTAAGCGTATTGAATTTTCAGCACTCTATATACATGAAGGGAATAAAATCTCGACTATGTTAGCTTGTATATCGTAACCACCATGTTTGTATTGCATCAGCTACAAAAATTCACAACTCTACGCATGAATAACGTCCATAGGAATAATATACGTACCAATATATGGCTAAAGTCACACGCAGGCTCGAAACGTGTCATCAGATTCATCTTCGCTATTCCAAAGCAAATCGCGCGCGGATTTCAGAAGCGCCATAGATCTGTTACTGAAGACATTCATATCAGTCGCCACCAGCTGAAGTTAAGCGTACACAAGTAACGATAAGCCTATTCATTTACCGTGGCATACAATTGATTCGCGCCTTAGTTAATGTTCGGGTGCGAAAGTACTGTGCGCCTGTTCCGAATCAACGTTCTATAATGGCCGCGTGCTGCATCCATTGATATCCATTGGAATTAAACGTTTGAATCAATAGTTAACCAAATCCAACACAACTGGCACGTAATGTTTCCCATGTAGAAGCCAGACTATGGAGAAAAGTATCAAAAATTTATTTCTTTAGTACCCGCGTAGCTTTGATTTATCTTATTACATTGGAAGTTTTGATGACGTAATCATAGCATCGACTATGATCCAGAAAATTATTTGAATGCGTGCATAATGCTTTATTGCTCGGTAAAAGAGGCAGAGGTTGGGATGATATTTTAAAACAAACACTTGTATTCATCTCAGAATCTAGAGCTCATATAACAACTAGGGCTATTTGGTCTCTATCTTCATGTGCCCAACATTAACTAGCAAACACACAAGAAGCTAAGTGGATGACGTTCGCGCCATCCCTATGAACGGACGATTCAACTCACACTGGATGCATAACATCATTAGGCCTATATGAATTACGGAGGAGAATTTTTGCAGGAAATATAGATTGAGTTAAGAAGCAAAGCTTTTTAAAGAAACGATGGACGATGCTGAGCGTATTGAGTGGCCAAGTTCCGCATCTGACCCTTGCGAGTGATTAGGAGTGGTAATTTTGTAAATGTGCTGATCTTGCGTTCTGTAAGAACCAAGCAAGCGTTTTATCATTAGGCACTAACTTTTGCATCATTTGTAATATGTTTGACTAGACGACATTAGAGTCGCTGTTTGAGATTTTAACAACACAGCCGGAATATCTGTCATGCGCTTTACCAAGATATATTGGGAAGGTGACATCTAGCCTAGTAAACATCTGTCATGATCAAATTGAGGACAGAAAAGTCCGTAGTGTATTGCTTGCGAGATAACAATTGTAAGCACTGACAGCGTTATAGTCAAGAAAAGAGCTATCCATGTGTAAGCCAAATAACTGTACTGGCATAGTTCTAATTTTATAGTGTTGATTATGTCCGTAAGCGGCGACAAATTCTCAGTGATGAACGTAAGTCTCATAAAGCAACAGTAATGAAGGATAAAACAAGAGCACTATGTACAAAAATCAACCAGCTTCCTCCGACACAGGATGCACACGACGGTTATCCCAATACGCGATTTCAAGTAGCTCAGACTTTCAGGTGGACAACTACTGCGGTAGTGCGGTCTAAATAAATATGTCAAGGTGAGCTACCTACTGCTTCCCATCACTAGTATAGTTAATTTCAAACATTTTATAGCTCATTGGATCGTATAATATTTGGAATCACTAAATAAAGGCATCTATACATATTTGGAGAAAGAAAAATTTGCGTTTGTTAAAGAGAATAAGAAATTGCCTATTAAATGAATGTATATTTCATTGTTTGCTGCTGCGTTTCGTTACAAAAACTCCGTCATTGGATACGGTGAAATATGTTTGCGAACAATTCTCTCAACTGCACGGAACAATAAATTCCCCGGGAATGATTTGAGGGATGTTACTTGGGTGCACTGTAAATAAGCACTTAATATTCCGAGGGGCAAATATCCGTCGGATTGTTGTATTTGCCCTGGGATCATCACTGAGACCAATTCTGGTAGAGGTCTTTGACGAAATTGTTACATAGATCACTGAAGTCTCAAATCAGCAGAGTAGGGATGTATATACGTTATGAAATTGGCACGTTTCCACTCTGCAATAAGAAAGTGTAGGTTGTGCATTTGTTAAAATCGTCTAACGGAGATCATCAATAGTTGATTTTCAGCAATAAGCACAGGTCAGGAAACCGTTTTTCGTTTCCAGAAGCTAATATTATTCGAACTGACAGTGGATAGTATAGCAGAAACATTATAGCAAGACAACACTGAAACTGCGCATCAATGTCTATTTGCGATTTCAATAAACTGCAAACGGAAACAAGCCCGCACTCTTTGCAATCGAGTGCGCAGTACTTGCACACCAGACACGTTACCTTGGAATTTCAGCGGATCAATGGAGTTCACAAAGTGGAGGGGAACCCAGATAATTTCATTCTTAAATGCTTAAATAGCCTAAATAACGCACTTTAATAAAAAGAATTTTAATTCGAACGACCTCTATCAAATGTGGTTAAAATTATTAGCAGGGTGAAATTTATATATATATATATATATGCACAAAGAGATCATCGAATATCACTTTGCAAGGCCGGAGCTTTCATGCTAAAATACTAGTTTGCATGATTTCCTTAGCTCCGTCAAAGTAAGGGAATACCTGGACGTTATTTGCATGCTAGCAGGTATTCCACACGTAACACTTACTATGTTGAAAATGAGTCCATAGAAAAGCCAAAGATATGGTCAAGGAAAATGGTTTTTTATCAGGCAATACGTACCGAAAAAATGCCGCATTCAGTTATGGCCTGGCAAGCTCTACATCTGCGGACTAACGCTAGTCTTCGTACGCAATAAGGACTTTTAACGGAACGACGCCAAGACAACAGAACACGGCAAGCTGACCGCGTGTAGATGTGTATTCTGATCAGAACAGGTACAGAGCATCAATCAAGTAACTGAAGCCAACCATTCGTGAGTTGATAATCGCTAGACAGACGGGCGCACACGGTCAGTGCTGATGTGAAAGTTAATTGGAGCGAGTAACTCATACGCAACATTTCTCCTTCCTATACTTGGCACTTCACCGACAGCCTGATAATGATGAACTCCGTATTCAAGTTGATCGACTGGTACTTTGCATGTCCGGAAATTTCCTGTTAACGTAACACTTTGCATGGATCCGAATTTTCTCCTCCCTATATTTGGCAAAGCCAGACACCCTTGGTGGCAATCAACTGGAAGACGGACTCTAGTCGAACGGCGTATTAGTTGAGCTTCTGGCTATCTTGGGGTCTCTTTGGTCTCCATGACCACTGGATGGGTTGAAACGGAACAACGACGGAAGTGATCCACCACCCCGCCATCCCGTAGTGCAACCTGCGCTCTTTGGCATTCAATTTTGCGTAAACCTGCAGGTTGTAAATGGGCTCGTGAGACAGTTTGTCGTAAACCGTGTCCTCCTCACGAAGTTCTCGATCTGCTACTTTACGGTCTTTACA
Organism: Dicrocoelium dendriticum; assembly: GCA_944474145.2. Classification (NCBI taxonomy): domain Eukaryota; kingdom Metazoa; phylum Platyhelminthes; class Trematoda; order Plagiorchiida; family Dicrocoeliidae; genus Dicrocoelium; species Dicrocoelium dendriticum. The sequence goes on along the minus strand of OX104069.1, from coordinate 89,927,107 downwards.
TATCTGATGTCGAAATTTTGAAAAACTCTTGGGACTGTTGGCTAGTGCATACAGAGCCGTTGTATGTCACTAGAATTTGCAGGATACCAAATATGCTGAAACGTGTTTTTATGCATGGAACAGTTGTTTCGGAAGTGGCACGTGTCAGCAGAATTACCTCATTTCGTTTGCAACAAGCATCGACTATGAGAAGAAGCAGCTTTCCATTAAGTGGGTCAAAGTAGTGTGCATGTAGTCGCTCGCAAGGCTGGTCGGCCTATTTCCATGGACTTCATGGCAACGGGAGGGCGTTTCTTTGTGTAATTTGACATGATGTATACTGTCTGTTAGATGTTTCTATATCGCTATGAAAGCCGGTCCACCGCACATAAGACCGCGCGAGCCCTTTCATTCTGTTGATATCTGTGTTAGCTTCGTGCAAGTCCCATAGCGTATTATGTCCTAATCGAAGCGGCATAATAGCCATGAACAACATAATGTACAGTTATCCACGAGAGTTGGTTCTGTACGCCGAGTGAAGTAATGCGACAATTACACGCCCCATTTATCTGGCTATCTTTGGAAGACCCAACCTTTTACTTATCTGAGCAGTCCACCACGCTCTGTCCCACGACGGACTTCCGCGTTCAAAACCGGCATTAAATAGATTAATTCAGTTGGTTCCAATACGCAATCTGGCAGATGAGTCAACGGCAAACGAAGCAAGGCATCCGCCATATCGTTTACTTTCCCGGGGAAATAAGTGATAGGACAACGTGTAAGCAGATAAGCAAAGCTCAAGGTTTACTAACAGATTAACCTTAAACTAGATGTCTATGGTTGACCACTGCCACTTAGTATATTTTCGTACTAAAATGTACAGGCGTGCGAGTATTGTGGCCAGATCAGGTAGGATGCCAATATGGTGTATTTATATTATTAAGTGGAATGCAGTTCACTGATTTTACATATCATCGGACAAACAAGATGGGGTGGACTTTTTCCATTAGCGGTTGGAAACCATGTTTATCCAAACAAAATCCAAGCTAGTGGACATTGTCTGCGAAAAATGCACATTTGGATTCCTTCAGCTGGGGTCCGATGTCCTTTCAAGAGCTTCGAAAGCGATGTCACATGCTTGTGCTCAGTTCTGCCAGAAACTAAGATGTCATCTAGACAAGCGCATACAACGGGTTTTCCTATATTAAATTATCAACAATCCTCTGAAATCTTGCCGATGCAGAATGTGTTCAGAATGGAGTGTTTTGTAGTAGAACAATTCCATGTGCGAATTGATGATTGTCATTAGCGGTTTCATGCAGCTCTACTTGGGAGTAATCGTGGCTTAAATGAAGTTTGGGAAACGTCGGTTCACCTGATAGAGTTGTGTATAGGTCATCAATCCGCGGAATCCGGTGGTGTTCTGACATCTCCGCTTGGTTACAAGTAAACTTGTAGTCACCATACACACAGAGCCATCGGGATTTTGTAGTGGAACAATTGGCGTGGTCCAAGATAAGTGGTGTACCGACGCTAATATTCCATCTTTTTGAAGGCGCTGCGGCACTAAATGAACTTTCGGACGAATATGAAATGGTAAGTTAGATGCCTTAAAAACCTTTGGCTGGACGTTCGGTCTGACATTGAAATAGACTTTAAAAGCATGTAGTTTACAGGGCGATGTTTCATCCGACACACAAGCATACTTTTACAAGAAGGAGGGCATGTTTGGATTATGGTCCACTTCTTGCGGCTTGAAATGGTTCTGGCAATTGTTTGAGCCAGTTTCTACCAAGGAAGTTCGCGCCAGCTGTGTTAACAAAAATTAAAGGGAAGGATAAAATTGTCGGCTGCCTGAGTTATCTTTAAAGCACACCTCCCCATTACATCTGGAGATGCACCAGTATACTTACGTAAAACAGCCAGTGTCGGGACATGCTTCAGGTCGGGCGGTGTATGGTTGATTGCAGACGTAACCGAGGCACCCGTATGGGTTTCTGGGGGCATGGGTTGACCTTCACTCACAAGTTCTGCAGTGTATGGTGGTTTTCCCTGCACAGGTGCATTGGTATTATGTGAAATCAAGTAAGTTATGGACTTATCTAATGTCTCCAATAAGCATACAGTATTTAGTGGAATGCACGATACACGATGTGGAAACACCGTTGAGCGGCAAGCACGCGCGACCTGTCCGACATTACAGCAGTTGTCGCAAGTGGTTGCTTTTGTTTATAATCGCTTACTTGCTTGTCTTTCGCCACACCTCTAGCACATGAATGAGCGTTTGTAGTTCGGTATAAATCGAGGTTTGGCCGCTTGGGTTGCATCTGAAGAATGACCATGTTGGTATTGATTCTAATGTTGTACCACGTATTTTATTTACTTCACTACTGTTCCCGCGGCTTCCAAAATAAGCCTGATCTCATCTTCCGAAAGTGGACACCCTCGGGCCTTGTTGTCGAGAATGCCAAATATAAGAAAATGGGTAGCTAGGATGACTGCGCATTGCGTCGACGGACTGCCCCTATAATGGCGATCAGGAAGGCACGTCATTTTCATCTTCCTGCTGTATTTGGGAAATATTCAGCCTTGCAGTAAACACGTGCTGTTGTAATCCCCAAAGACTATCCAGAGACTTTAGAAACCGTGACATAAAATGGTTTTTATACAACCGTAGCGCATGGAAATGCGTTTGACCCTCCACACCCAAATGTTGTCTCAGCAGTTTTACATATTGTTGTTCAGTAATACTGCTATAAGGATTTGTAATCTTGAGGAGTACAAGGTAGTCATAGAATGTTCTCTTCTATTAGGAGGAAACTGCACGTGAGGGATTAAAAGCCGTTTCCTTCCAAAGCTGATGCGGTGAAATAAATTGAGTCATAACAAAGAATTCCGGATATAGAAGCCTTTGCCAGTGTTAAAGTCTACACCTGCGGAGTAACGCCAGCCTGTGTACGTAATAATGGCTCTTAACCGAAAGACGCAAAGACAACAGGTCATATCTAGCTGGACGCGTGTAGACGTGTATTCCACCCAGAACGGGTACAGAGCATCGACCAAGTAACTGAAGCCAACCACTGGGGAATGAGTAACTGATAGGCTAACAGGCGCTCACGGTCGATGCCGACGTGAACACTGATTAGAACGGGTAATTCTTACGTCACGGCTCACAATTACGCCAAGCTTTCATTGTCACTTACTAGAAATTTATGCAAAGAACGCAAATTCTATTCATGTTCTCCCCGTTTTTCTTGTGTAGCGACAGAACGCAGTGGTACGTTCCACTACTCCATAAATTTTCATTGTATTGCCTGTTGAATCTATGTCCAATTACTAGTGTTTCATGAATTAGAGAATAGGCATTTTGATCGTCACGGGTCATCAGGCGGTGAAAATTTAATGAAGCTTTTTTCGCATCTCAATGAACTCAAATGGCCATAACTAAAACACAGCTTACAAATAATAATTATGCTGCCGAATTTGTCTATTTGATAAAAGCTCCATTAAATGCGGGAAGTTAACGACCAAAGCTTTGCTGATTTGGTCATATCCAAGCATGCCGTTTATTGGCAGATCGTGAGCAAGCACATTTTAGTGTGAAAAGATGTTTCTTTGTGCGTAGCCATAGGCCAAAATGGCATAACTGCCATGCCTGTATCTCTGTATAATTTAAATAACAATGCACTTGCAATGTTTGCGTATTGTTAAGCATAAGATTTAATTCTAAAGGCAAACTTTTCCATAACTGACTAACACTTTGATTTGTACACTTGAAATAAAATATTCTTTGGACAACGATCAACAACTGCAAGCAAATACAATTCAAAATCTCTTGGAAGTCACTGATTTCTTCTCAGCGATTGTCATTACAACAGTATACGAAATGTGTTGTGTTGAGATTTGGCTCCGGAGAATACAGGCACGCGTCCTCATAAGCTTATCGTGTGAGTGTTCTGTATCGTGCACCAATCCTCACAACACATTGTCTCTACCCAGATGCGTAGTACCGTCGCTGCGACACGCATCTTCCATAATTACATTGAGACCTCTTGAAATTTCTTTACCTTCGTGAGTTAAGATAAAAACACTGAACAGCGAAAGCATCGAATTCCTTTCTTAGTTTCTTACAGCAAGCTTGACAAGTAACACTTACTTCGGAACACAGGATACATTGCTATAGCTTCCAAATCAGATGGGCTACTTCCGATACGGACAAGCATCAGGCGATCGTTTTGTATCTCTGAGACTCGTCAGTGCCGTACACCATTTGGCTCAATCAAGAGCAGAAGCAGTGGCTACCTGCGCTTGGAACTAGTAGACAACAGCTTATGCTGGTGGCCACAAGGGACTGCATCTGACAGCCTTTGGTTTCAAGCAGACTTTTAGTCTAATAGCTTCTATATGCTATGCCGAATGTAGCTGTTGTACTGGAAACCGTGCACCCGAGGGGTCATCCTCGTCCCGTGCAGCGTTCACAGATATATGATAGTTAACGGTGCGTGTCGTTATATCGCAAGCAGCATATAAATCATGACCGTAAGCCCCAGTCCCTTGTTTCTAAATAGCATAATCCTCTAGCTATTGGCACAAATTATATGTGATCACGAGTGATTATCCCGACGAACCAGAGAGATGACTACCATTGACAAGTCTCAGTATTACGAAACGGCTGTCTGGTGTTTTCGAGATAGATCGTCCATGTGACTTAGAACCAGGTGCCAAAATGTCTGTATAAAATTTCGACAAACACTGCACGTCAGAAACCATGGCCTCTAATTGGTATGTCAAGCAATCATTCTTGCTTGCTGTAGCTCCATAAAGGTAACACCCATTCGTGTCGAGTGAAATGTCATGAACTATAACATGAATGACTGCTTGATTCCGTAAGCTGTTCCAGTGCATTGCTTAATAACTTGTGTTCCAAGTTTTATAATTATTGTACGGGTTAGGTAGTAGTACAAAGCACGACGGAATCATTTAACCTGTAACGTCAACAACAAAGTAGTACTAAATAATAACCAGTGATAAGTGGGAACAAATAAGTGGCTTAGTGTTATATCCAACAAAAGTCAAAAAAACGGGAAGTATAGTGCAGAGAATATCGTTTCGGGAAGAATGTTCCACGGATAACACACTGGAATGAAGAATGTACCCCACTTTGGTGTAATGTTTTGCTGGCTTCAAGGGATGATCTCTCAGTGTAGTATTATTGCTGAGTTGCGGTGGACATCGGCAGACTTTGTTTGTATTGCATGAAAGCAAGTAGGCCATTAGTAGGTAGCTTCGTAAACAGTAAGTCACGCCACTAAATACTGCCAAATCTTTCATCCTGTGTTCATGAGATGGATCGCGCTTTCTATTGATATATATAAAATCCCGACATTGAGGCTTGTCCAGTGCTGCGCGATCGTTTTTCAACCATTTCTGCCAGGCCTGAATTACGTAATCCCTATGGGAGTGCAAACATGCACAGAGCAAATCTCGAAAAATTAAAATATATATTTGTTCGAACTCCTGTTTTAACAGACAGACGAGTTCGGTACCATTTTTCATGCCTTTTAGGAATGCCAAAGCAACCCAAGTTATTTAACATAAACACGTCAGGTTTTGGCCCGGCGATGATCACGTTCTGAGCCTGTATGAATAAGTACTAAGGTGTAGTATAGAAACTATCATGCAATTTTCACATTGCACTGCAGCAGATTTTGTGTTGATAAGTGACATACCTGATATTGGTCACATCGAGGCAAATGCTGATCGACATCCGCTTGAATGAAGTTACATATAATTCTCGTCAGAAAACAGAGGGGAATTTGAAGCTCTTTTATGTGCAAGGTCATTAGTGTAGATCAAAGCAACTGTGGCCCTAGAACTGTACGATAAAGCACATCACCCTCGTTACTTAGGGGCTCAAGTTAAGATGTGCGGACTCCAAAAACTAATTGCCGTTGAAGGAGATAGTTGGGGATCTACCTCGACAGAAGTTCGCCAGTGCCGCGATATTAGAGTTTGGAAAGGCGAATCAATGATCTAAATGATGGAATGTTCTCCAGAAATCCAAGTAGATTACGTCAAGTCTCTCTGTAGCGTCAAAAGACTCGGTCCAACTACTCCGTGCGATTAATAAATTCCTAGTGCACGACTGAAATCGACGGAAGCTGTGTTACTGAGAGCAATACTCATTCGATTTTTAGATACCACAAATGCATCGGCAATGAGAGAGTACATGACGTAGGATAGTAGAGAAGGGAGAGATACTGAACAGTAGTTGGAGACCTAGTTTTTGCTTTTTTTAGGAATCGGGGTTATTGTGCCAAGCTTCCACATGGCAGATCCTTGGTTCCATTATGGAACAACGTTGAAAGAACTGAGTCAGAATGATTGCCAGTTTTCTGGCTGCGGCTCCTAGTGATTCTGGGCGAATGACATTAACAATCAAGGAGCTGTGATTACGCAGTATAGGCAGCTATTGCAAAACGGCTTCGACAGTAAAAGTGCTGCGGTTGAATACCGGAGGCGAATCATTGAAAAGCCGGAGGTTTGCTTTATGGTAATACCCACTGAAATGTGGGAGCCTATTGCGTCCGCAACTCGTTTGCTGCCTCTATAACCGGTCTTGTTGCATTATCCGCAGACCAAATTGAAGAGATTTTGTGCCTTACAGTACGAAGGCCATCGATATGTTTGTGCAGCATTTTATGCTTAAGCGTTGAATGTTTTCATCATGTTTTGTTAAGCTGCGCATTTGTCTCCTCTATGCAGCTGAATACAGTGGTTACGAAGGGCTAAGCTTTTGGTCCAAGTACCTTGTGTAGTGAATGACCTATAAACTCGCCAAGCTATGTTGCGGACTGATAACCATTCTCGAGTTCATCACCTTACGAAAATAATTGATTTAGGCTGATTGCAATCTCTTAACTTGAAAACATTCGTAAGCACTTGATTGCATTTGTTGAGGACGGCAAACAGACGACTTGCGGGAGGTCTTAGACGTGGTTCGGACATTTTATGATACTGACAAGTTGATTTAAACGGTCTTTGCGAGTAATGGTGCGCACTGCCGTACGATTCTCATGACGACATTCCGCAAAGCAGATAACGTTGAAATCGATGACTGTATGACCACTGCTAATCCAAGGGCATTTTACAGCCAGTAATTTAACCATATGTTCATCGTTGGTGATCACAAGAACTAGCTTAGAGAGTGTGTTCCTTTTATAAAAAAATAGGCTAAATGAGGTGATGTAATGTAGAGCACTGAGTACGGGCTCGTGCAAACAAATCTGCATTCTTTTCCGATCTTGGTAGACGTTTGTAGAAGATGTATATTTACGTCACCCATAAGATGCATGTGACTGTATTTCCCTTTTAGTTTGAATATTAAGGCTTTATCAAGGTGACTGTATTCCATCGCTAGATGCAAGTATCACAACCGAGTTGAAAAATAGGCTGCTCTGAAAGAAGTTAGCATTCCACAGTCATCGAGACAAATGATGCGTCGGTTCAGTAGCCTTAGGAACTTATTTTCAGGTTCCTGTTCGGATATGTCTAAAAGTACCGTACATGTAGGGCGGTCATGTGATGTAATACAAGTGCGCTTTAAATTCATATGCAATATGTTGTTTAAATCTCTTGCGATACGCAGCCTCACTATAGTACAATTCTCATTTTGTTGTTATGTTGAGCAATTAAGAAACGCGGCTCGCTTAGTAAACGTTTCAGCCAAAATATGTTGGTATAATCACTCGTACCCTGTAATTTTGCTGCATCCAGAACCCCTACGCAAGGAACGCAGAAGTAAGTTGTAGTATGGATTAAAAGCAGTGTACTTGCGCCTGAGTATAACGCAAAGTCTAAATGTATGTTCCATACTTTTGGATTGACGTTTCGCACATTTTCGGCATCGTGTGTCCTGCTGACAAATTGTTATTAATGACAGTAATAGAAGGAACCGCAAAACGAATATTTTCTGGATACCTCAGGATCAACTACTTATGAATGGTTGAAACCTTTCTGTGTTCTAATTATACACATGCAAATTTAAATTCTGCCATTAGAGCAGAGCTATATGAGCCAGAAAGGAAGAGGGATATGTTTGCATTCTCATTAAATAACTCTTATGATATTGAGGTTTTCCATAATTGAAACAATTTGTTAGCTATGTTGCATACCATACACACACACACGAACTTGATAAGATTGAATATAACTACAGAGCACAATTAAGGAAATTTTGGTTGATTACTAAAATTTATGGCATACTTCCTACCTACCAACAATAACGCTAGACAGTATATGCTATGTAAGCAACAATCCAAGCTTTTACACGTTTTTTTGCTCTGAGTCGGTTCATTGTAAAGAGATACCAGTAGAGGCTATGTCGCAAAATCGACGACAAAAGAATCATCAGTAAACACAACGACCTTGATAATCCAAATATTGTTCACTTCTTTGGAACTCGGGCAAAAAGTGAGGAAGGATAATAGGCGGATCATTTGTAGGCTATCAGCGTCGAAGAAGTTTGCTTATCTCGTTACGTAGATAAAGATAAAAGTTTTCCTCGCGGATTTGTTAAGTATAAACCCAGCAATGCAAACATGTTTGGTCACGCTAGTCGAATTTTAGGCGGGGCTTTTTAAAAACCGCATCAGCCTTGCTCGAATGCCAGTATTCAGATATTCCATCGGACGAAGATATCTCACCGACTAATAGCTGGCTGTACCCACGGACGTCACGGATTTCCGCTTTACCATGCTGGACTCCACTTTCGCTTTGGGAATACTGTGTTATACGGGATTACTCTGTGTGAATTTTATACCAATACTTTGCTTTTGGCGTATTTTTCTCTATGTGCTTATTTGGGGGATATTCCCCAGATCCTGTCGGAGATCTCACAGATTAGCCCAAATGCCGTCTGTGTCCAGTATCTTGAAGTTGATATACAGCAAGAGAACAGGTGTCTACCAGAACACCAGCTTGACGGACAACGTTTGGATTCAGCATACCAGTGCAAAAGTTGCAACCAACAGCTTTCGCATATCTAACAGTCACAATGGCAGGTACTGGTTGCCCACGGAAAGCTAAGTCCAAAGGTTCCGAAAGGCTCCTTTGTTGTGGCGTAGACAGCTGTGTAAAACTTGTAGGATTTGGAGTAGAATGTAGAAACTGCTGAAAATACTTTTATACTCGATGTGCTCGCCTTAGTCACAGCCAGATAAAAATGCTTAATAGTAAGACTGAATCCCTCTGGATCAGCACTGAGTGTACGTCACTTTCACTCGTCAGTTGTATCACTGTGTTGGCGCAGAAGTACGATTGGCTAACAACGATTGTAGAGCAGGCAGCAGCAGAGAATGCTGTCCCGCAGGAACCAGACAAATCCGTGTCTCGAACTAGAGGCTCAACATCAAGCACCAATACAGCACAGTATAAGAGTAAATAACCAGAGTTAGTCGCTGCGACACTAGCGCCTCCTCATAAAAAGGCGTTCGCCACACATTCCTCAGCAGGATCCCCCGCCACACTAAACATTGTTAGAGGTCCGACAACCTACACAGTCGTTATTGATACCTTTATGCCGGAGGCACCTTCAATTACAACCCCGCCGGCTGTCGAACGAGTTACTACTGCCAATATCATCACCGGACTCTAAACCTCGTCGCTTGTCCAACCGAAGAAACTAGCTACTAGTCCCTCCACAAAGGAGAACATGAAACACTATTGTAGTCCTCAAAATGTTATATATGCTCAAGCCAGACTGAATCCGAGGGAACTTCATGAACGATGATACTAGACGACAACATTCAGTGGGACTCCCTGTGACAACGCTTTGGGGTTCAAGCTAAACCAGTCAGTATAATGCGTCTCGTCCGTCATTTAAACTCCGTACAGTACGATGAACCGCAGTTACTCTAGGTAACATTTCAGTCAGGTAATGATGCAGATGTAGTTCTCCTGTCAGCCACTCGCCTCCGTATCACCACACGCACTGTTCGAATATTTCCAGATGTTCTCTAAAGCGAACGTTAGAAACGCAAGCAAAATCTGGCTGACTTCAAAAACAACAAGACGCAAAATCTATCCTTGTTCATGGGGTCTCCGAGCTCCAGTGACTAAGCTAGCTGGAGGTCGAAGCGCATGACTGAGATGAATGCCGTTTTATTCATGGAGTACGCTCACTCGAAAATGTTATCGCTACTTCAACATCAAATTTACCGTTATCACCTAACTACAAAGGGTATGGTCACCGAATGATGAAAGTATCATTGCAATACGAATTGATGGTGGAACATATGATCAAAATGTATCACAAATAGCGTGCAATGTTGCCATGCGAAATGCATACAAATGCAGTAGGCTCCGGGCCAGTAATAGACACTATCACTGAGAAAGCAACTTACCATTGCAATTCTGTCATCATGTAGTTCAGAAAGGAAAATTGTCGAAACACTCCGGAGGCTGAATGATGATAGCATGTTCACCCTCTTGTTGGCGTTGCGAACTCTATACAACAACCTGAACTGGTCCTAGGGCATACGTCATCATTCCACCAAAAAATCACCGGCACCCGACCCGCTAGTGTCAGAATAGGCCCAGACCGGAACCAAGCGTTTACAAATAAGCTTTTGACAACGAATGCACTCACCTGTTTGTATACCAAGCTAATCGAACATCGTATGCATCAGGTCTCTACGCCTTGGGACCTGGTTATTGTCACCGAAACATGGCTGAACACGGAGATCACGGATGCTGAGATTGACTTCATGACTTCTGTACGAAACGATCGACGTAGCAGAGGAGGGGTGCGCTCCTTTATTATCGATCCTACTTGCAGGTTGATGTTATTGAAGACCCAGCAACGCAAGTCCTCAACACTCATTGATGTCTTACGCACCCAAGAAGTGGTGATGTGTGTTTATTAGCATTAATTTACCGTTCTCCAATGTCTACCTCGGAAATAGATCAATGCCTAGCTTCTGCGAGGAAACGGGTCCTGGCACGATCATAAAGTCACGTCCAGCTGGTGGAAGACTTCAGGCTGCACGCAACTGATTTCCCAGCGTCGCATTGCGGACAATTCAAGGCGGATTTGCAGGAGGTGAGCACCGATGTACGTCTGTACAACCAGGTCACTTATCCCACGCGATTCCGGACGGGTAACACACACTGTTTTGGGCCTTGCGGTCTCCATCGATTATCTAATGGTCGACACCGTAACCATAGATGTCTCACTTGGCCCTAGCGGTCACGCGATGTTGATCTTCCGTTACATCTGTTACTCGGAATACATCAGTGAGAACAACCTGGAAACCCATGTCGTTACACATTACGAGAAACTGTCCAACTTCGATCAAGAAACCGACTATTCCTTCCTGACGGAGAAAACGTGCGACATCGCCTGAATGTTGTTAGTCACTCAATTCACTGATCTATTGGCAAATGCGTCAGAAAGAAAAGTCCTTCGCCCGAAGCAAGTGAATTCCTTCCTGAGGAGGTAAACTAGAAAATGCATGGCCTTAAGTGATTCAGCCTGACGCGCTTACAAAGCCTGTCCAAGTAACCTAAACTGGTGTGTTTACACAACTCGAAGAAATCACTGCTTCAAGTTGATACGCGAAGACAAACTCCAGCACCATTAGCCATTAGCGTCGAAATTCAGTACAAAGCCTAAGTTGCTTTATAGACGCCTCAAAAGGCTCCGCAAAGCGCAGTACGGGATCCCGGTTTTACGTGCAACAGGTGGTCTTGCGCAAACAGCACAAGTTGCAGCCATGGTGCTTCACCAACAATGCATCTATATTTTTCGGAGTGAATCATCATTTCGTCCTTTTTACACAGTTTCTATCGACACCAGGGTTAAACTGCGTATCGTTCATGGAAGCCAAGGTGATGAAAAAGCTAATGTCATTGCGCGTGCACATCTCACATGACGTGGAGGACATCAAGCTGAAGGCCTTGAAGCCAGCGTCCATGAAACTTACCGAACCATTATTTTGGTACTTTCCACGTTGTATTGACGAAATGCGGGTTCCGACAATGTAAGAACATTAACTAGCCACTCCTATTTACAAAAGTGTTAATCGTCCGGATACCTCAAACTACCGTCCAATCACTCTCCTCTCAGTTTTATCCAAAGTAATGGAGCGCATAATTGCAGAGGCGCTCATAGGATTTCCTAGTTTTACAGTAACGCGGATTCCACCGAAATCGATCCTGCACTACAAACTTGCTGCTAGTCCGAGCAAGCTGAACAGAGTCAGCCAATACCGGAGTGGGAGTCCACGTTGTCTACCTGGACTTCTTGAAAGCCTTTGATCGTTTGGACCACGGCATTTCCTGTACAAGCTTCGAAGCTATGGAATCGGTGACCCTATATTCGTTTGGATCGGCAACTTCCTCGCTCAACATCAGCTGCATGTGAGAGTCCGCAACTCCATTTCCGACCCAATTGCCGTCTAGTGTGGCGTGCCTAATGGATCGATACTGGGGCCACGTTTATTCCGCACATTCAGTAACCAGCTTGCCAGTGTATTACAGTCGAATTTCTTAATATTTGCAAGTGAGATCAAAATTTGACATTATATCAGGACATCGGATGATCACATAACATCGCAGAACGATCTCGACAGGCCATATGCGTGGTCATTCCACAACCGGCTCCAGTTCCACGTGACCAATTGAAAAGTGGTAAGCATACGCCATCAGCTTATCTATGAATATCTACTAGCGGACAAGCAGTTACGACGTGCTTCCCGAGAAAACGACCTCGCAGTGACCGAGCAGAACGAGCTTGGTTGCTCGAGACAGGCAGAAAAGGCATCAAAAAGAGTCAGACAACATTTTGGATTCTTACGGAGGGCTTTTGGCAATTTTGAGCCAACAAGCTTTAGGCAAATGCTTTACACCTACATGACACCCCAAGCTGAATATGCGATCCAGGCCTTGCGTCGCTGGCGCAAGCGCAGCGTCGATGCGCTTGAAGCTCCGCAACGTAGAACGACCAAACTCGTTAGAGGATTGTTTCCTCTCTCCTACCAACACAGACGGCAGTCCCACAGATTGTACGGTGGTGAATAACGACGTCCGAGAGAACCTTATCCTGGTTTACTTAATATTGAAGAACGCAAATCGACTATGTTACAGTCTGTTACAGCTGAGCGGAAATACCAACCTGAGAGGCCATCAGCTCAAACTGGCTACGCAATACAGTCGACTTGATGGTCGACGCAACGTTTTCTCCCTCCATGTGTTCCCTGCCTGGAATGCCCTTCCGAATCACGTTATCCTTGCCCCTACATGAAACGCTTTCAAACTTGCATTACTTGATATAACCCGTTTCACTTGGAAGAAGAAACAACGCAAACCTAACCATGTGCTTAACGGCCCTCTGTCAACGTCGCGGTGAGGATACATGCAGTAGTATCCATGTGATTAGACTAGATGTAGCTAAACTTGATTAACCTATCACATCTGTCAAAAGAACAAACAAACGACTGAGCGTTGTCGTTTCCTTTTTTATTTCTCTCGCACTTACTGAAGTATAACGACTCTGTATATTATTTTGCTTGTGCACATCCCATTCCCACTTTAAACTATCGTAATGCAGTAGTGTACTTAACTCGGTGGACGTTTGAAATAATGATTTACTTATTCGAAAATCCTTTGTATTTTTATTTTAATTCCAACCATCCTACGGGAATTGTCAAGCACATACTTTAAACCCGTGATAAATCATTGTTCATTGTTCATATAGATTTAACACAGCTACACAAGTGCAAAATATAGCGTGTGCAGCGTGATCGGATACATGGTAATTTATTTGATTTCTTTAGTTGTTTTTAGGCACAGAACGCGGAACAATTCATCCTCATCAGTAATTTCGCACTTAATGCAAACAGCTTTGCTGACGCATTTCAGCGCAACGTCCACCGTTACGCAACCTTGAGTGGACAGTAACTTCCTTTTTCAAGTATCGCGCCGGTTGCATACAAGCGCGGTCTTATAGAAACCCCGTTTCTACAGAGCCAGACGAATCTTTATCCCGGAGACGCTAAGGACTGGAGGCGAGTTTTACTTCAGACTTTACTCTTCGATGGGTGCCAAGAGGAGTTCATCCATGTCCACAGTGGAGATCCGAAAGAAAAGTCACCAGTATAATCAACGACAACGTAGCATACGTATTTGTTCCTACCGTTTAAAGGTTATCACGTTGCCAACGATATCAAACACAATGTCAGATCCGCTCTACCACACACCTACAGGACAGATCAGATGCGACTCTTCCACACCACGCGACGAGTGGTTCTCGACAACTGTCAGAGAGTTCGAAAGACAGTTCGGCCTCACATCTTTCATCAATTCACGTGAAGTTGCGGTGACACTTACATAGGCAGGAATGATCGTCGACTGTCTCAAAGGTGAACCGAACAATTCTCAAATGGCTAAGGCAATCTTTGAGACAACAAGGTCGAGTGCATTAACTGATGCATGGGAACCCCAACTCATCTATGTTGGCTCATCATCCGGTGGACCTGATCAGCTCCATCAAGGTGCTATTGCGCAATAGGAATTCTAAGCTTTGCTAATCATTGAGGCATTACTACAAAGGATGAATCGTCCGGCGCTCTTTTTAAGGTAGAATTTTAAAGCAATCAACTGTATTGCCGTAGCCCGATTTACGTTTTACACGTGGATTTTGCTTATCCATGTTATAAGTCTACCATCTCATATAAATGAGTGTTTCTTGCCTGTATTCCGTTGCGAGTGAAGAGATCAATCGAAATGTCGTAAGTTCTCAATCAGTCTCCGCAGTGTTTTAATAAAGTAGGTAATGGAGATTAAGTGGTTTGAATGAAAGATTGTTACATGCGTCGATGAAAAATCCAACGATACCTTTTTATTCAGAGCAAAAGGAACTATATTTTAACTTTCGGAGGAGAATAAAACAATCCTTATGGTTAAATGGCGGATATTATATGCAGCTAAAAAATATTTAAGCAAAGTGCATGATATGGAAAGCACGTTGAGCTTGAGGGTTAAAATTGCCAGTTACCAGACTTTTCTAATTTTCGATTAACTGGGTGGAACAGGCTAACTTGTTAATATAAAAGAACAGCGATGATCGACAGCCCATCAACGAGATTTGTTTCCTTGACCCACGACATGCGGAGACGAGAGGAATTTGGACTCAAGGGTTAGGGAAAGTAGGACTTTAAATCCCAATACTTATAGCAGTATTGGGATCTTCACCGAGTCACGAGTTTCTGTATTCCTCGTATAAGTGTCAAATATTCCTCAGTGGTTGGACCTGTATGTAGTATAAGGTTGACATCGGTATATTTAGCGCTAGATGTGAAAGAATGATTTGGGAAAACGTTTGATGTAGCAGACTATATAAATGAAGAGGGATAGCTCTTGCGAAATAGTTTGGCCGGCTGAGAGGTCAAATGATCATCTACCGCAGAGCTACGAAAAATGTGTAAGATTTGAAATATTCCCTTAGTGCGCAGCGCAAATATTGGACACCATATTCGAAAGTGAGTTCAGCAGTAATGATACATCGTGCTCCTCAAAACCGATGATAGAAAGGAGTAACAGAATTCGTACAGCCTTACATTTTTAATAGTCTCATATAATATGGAGCATACAAGATACGAAACGGCTTCCAGCCAAGTGCGCTACTGCTTATAGAGAGTGACATCCTCACTGTGACAATGGAGCACTGTTACAGTAAGGGCAACAAAGCAGATGCTTAACAAGTATTGTAGCATGTCCAGAATGAGAACCACCATATGGTGATTAGAAAACAATATGATAAAATGTAAAGTTGCTTGGTGGACTCATCGCGGAGTTCACACAGAGACATGCAGCAAGCAGCCAACTTGGATTGTGTGGGTAAGTGCTGGAGTGCAACTTTCGTCACATTATATCTTCCGTCGGTGTAATGTAGGTGGCTTAGGGCAACGTCAAGCGTTTCTTGACACAATTACATTGAGGGTGGAAATAACGTAATTTGTGAGGGAGTTCCATGGCTGGCAGACAAGCAGAGATTAAAAGTTTCACTTATGAATGGAAGGACTTTGGTGAGTATTGTTGTTCGTCGCAATCAGCTGACAATTCAGATATGTTTCGCCGATATGCTATCGCACGCCATTGCGTGGTCAACTTGAGCTGGTGGCCCCACAAATCCCTTTTGTAGCTGAGTTCTTGTAAGTGGCGGCACACGCATTAGGGGTTCCTCAAAAGTCGGTTGGCCATTATTAGTTCGCCACATAGTCACCGATACAGGCCCCTTGCTTTATTGTGAAAGAGCAAAGGAATTGTGGTTTTATAGCACCTTCAACAGACCGGAGCTTACTGGGGCTAGTTGTTGTGCCCTGGTGTAATTCCCGCCGATTCTTAACGATGGCGATTGTATTGGTCGTTATTCATGTTTTCAAAAGCACTTTCATATGGATTCTAAAGCAAATGCCGGTAAGGCATCTGGTTTACTAGCCTTCCTAAATGCATTCATGTGAACTATTTGTATATTGAGTCATTGTCAAAAAGGAAGGACCGCTTAATTTTAGCAAAAGGAGGTTAGGAAATGTGCCAGTTGATGAGCTAAACACTGCTTTATGCTTCACTACTATAACGTTTGAAAAATAGGTAGCTTCAAACGCTAAAACAGACAATGGCTGAAAGGTATGAGCTTATATAGACCTAATATAATCAGATAGCTTGGGTTATCTTCTCACTGTTATGTAGGCAAAGGATAATTTCAAAAGAATGTAGGAAATAATGCAGGTGTTTTCTCAGTTTGGAAAAACATCCCAGGGATATCATGACTTTCTCTACTTGTTGCAGCGTGTACTTGTGAAATTTCGGTTAATGGGCTTATTGAAACCACGTCAGTATAGAGCACAACTACGTTTGATAAAGCCGTTTGTTTAAAGATAAAGTTTATTTACCCTTTATTTACCCTTAAACTTATACATTGTTTGTTAGTTACCGAACAGTGCTTGGCCATCTGCAGCTGTACTGTTACTGGCACAGCTTGGTGGTCCACTTGTCTTCCCTCTCTCTTTCAAGCATCATGTATAAAAGTACAAATTACACTCCATCATTCGGTATTATAAGCACGAGCGCCCGATTTTTCTTTTGTCCGTTATAACTTATACACACGGCTTTAATTGACGGTACTTTGTTAAAGGATATCCCGTTGGACTGCGTTAAACCTGAAAGACAACAATTTGATGAAATTTGCATGCACTTACACACCACGTGAATGCACGGTATATGTTATCATCCAAAAGGATGAATTATAGCACGATTGTTAAGAAATGTATTTTGCATGTAAAAGCAAAATCCAAAATAAATGTCATTTACATATCTACCGACTATGCCGTAGCGACCGCTTAAACTGGGAAGGTTCATCTCGAATTTAATACAGCACCGTACTTGTCATGACAAACAGTCTGACACTGGCCTATGCACTTAGCGAGCTGACAATGTGCAGGACACATGTGATTGGTTGTTGCGATGGAAGCATAATTTTTGTCTACGCCTCCCAAAAGAAGCATTTTTTGGTTTTCTGGTTTCCAAAGAGTTTTAAATTGGGAAATGTCCGTAATACTATCGTAGATCCTATTTTGCTGGACGTGTTTCTTTTCCCGACTCCAGAATTTAGATGATGAAACACATTCAAATCACTCGAGCCAGCTAAAATACACCTGCAAGCATTTACCGAATTACTACAAGAAATACAGCTGGCGCAATGATGAACAGATTTATGGTTTCAACAATAACAAAGTACGAGTTCACTAGAATTAAAATGCATTTGGAGTTAGCCCTAAACAGCTCAGCAAGGACTTATTCTACAGCAATACATTCCAACATCGCAATTTCGTTTGCAATAGCACGCAATTGGTTGGTTGCTAAACATTTTACATCCGAAAACAAAGCTCACATGCATATCAGTGTGGTACCTAGTAACTACCCGCAAACACTATAAGAATTTTTACTTACTTATTAATTTTCCTACACAAAGCTAATTTGAACCTCCAGCGGAAGAACAATGAGGGCATCATCATCAAATATCTAAACAGTTATTGATTTAAATGCCAAAATTTTTAATTAAGTAAAAATTAAGTTGCGTGTTTATCAGCAAACCTGCATTTTGTTCCTAACCAGGACCCTGCCGATGAAGCACGAGGCCCGTATGCACCAGGGGTAGGTTGATCTCTGTGTTAATAAATTATTTAGAACTTTCTAACTCAGTTATCATAAAAGCTGCATATTCTCTAAAATTTTACTTTCGCCCCAATGCAATGCTTTAACCACTATTAAAATCATAATTGTGCTAACATGGTTGCAGACTTGATATCTCCAAATTTATTTTAAGCCAATAAAATGTAATAAGAATTAGAAATGGATGGTTTAACATGAATTTAATTTCAGCGCAATAATTTGCGAATAAGAGGGTGAGGAGAAGTAATATTTAGAGCAAATGAACGGATGTCGTTTCGGCTCAAAGTTTAACTAATTAAATAAATTCCATACTTTCAGACGGTGTGCGATTTTACATTTTATATATTTTTATCAACATCCTAGGGGCTAATTAGCTTTACCCGCAATCCTGAAATGCGCCAGACGCGCGTTTCGCTACATTGGGGTATTGCCAGAATTGCGCATCCTTCGGTCTTCTACTGGGAATAGAGTCCATGATTACTTGAGTTCGACGCCGACTAGCCAGCAGCTTAAATTTGAGCTACGTAATTTGCAAGCTAACCCGATATGGCACAACCTATGTTTCATTGCCACGCACTTGCCTACTAGTGCAGATGAGAGCAGCTGGCGTCCGAGTTTTTGACATCCTCTCAACTAGACGTATGTTCATAGCCTCTGAACAAATTGGGCTACAGTTTATATTACCCGGGAGCAGGGAGATGCGATATCCTGTTCCGTAGGATAAACAGATCCGTTTTACATTTATCTATGCTACCATATAATCCAACAGTGAATATGAGCAAAATAACATCTTCATTTGTGTGACAAATAACTCCGAATTACTTACCGATTGCTGAACTGTTGATGAACGGCTGCTTTGGACAAACACATGAGGGATGATCAGACCGAGAAGAAAGTGAAACGAAAATGGCTGTAAGCCAGAATATCATATGCACGTATCCAAGTGTATTGTAGTCGACAGAGAGTAGGTATCGCTGGGAATTGGCCTAAATAGCGACTGTTACACCGTTCTCTACTTTTTACCGACTTCACGCTGACTCGCCCTTTCATTTTGTGGAAATTGGTCTGATAACATTCATTAAAGTACGCTAAAATTGAATATCCTCGTTTATGCAAGACATGAGCTTTCCGACATGATCAAGATTTCGCAATCATGTTACACAATCACAACTACTAAAGAGAAATTTTGCATCTTAATAGTGAAATGGCTGCAGCAGGTTTAAAAGCGAAAAGGAAACAGTCAAAGTTTCAATTACATTAATACAGCAACAATTGGAACCGTCCAATTGGAACTTGATTCCAGTGTAGTCCCACTTAGGGTTTCACAAGCACATCCACTTCAATGTGCACTGGGAGATCGTGGCCTACACGTATGCAAGCTATAACAGTTGCTATTCAACTCTCATGCCCTTATTATTTGTTAATAGAATGGATTACTCAGCATTATCTGTTCATGTTCCGCTTTGAGTTAAAAGCGTGCTGATCATCACCCTCTTTACTCGCTGGTTTAAGTGCGTATTTTACCTTGGTTACACGTGGACATAAGTGGCTTGGAATTTCCTACGCTCCTTAGCTAGCGATGGTGGAGGATGAGACAGATGGTTCCAAAATGTTCGTGGTTGGACATGGAATGAAGAAAATGTGTGCACTCATTTGTATCATTTAATTGTGACCGTGCACAAGCCAGTTGGTGTTCTGGAATGCTTGCAGAATTAACACTCATATGTCTAAATCCGTCAACAGAATGCCAACTTAAAGGGTAAAGAGGCAAATCTCGCTTATCATATACTTCACTTGTACTCAGCGGTTGTGTTGTATCATTGGTTGATGTCACCTGAAACCTAAAGCTCGCTGAGGTTTCGTAACAATTAACGGGTAACTGTTCGGTCAGCACGGACAGCTGAGGTAACTTTTCGCCTTTTACCCACGGTACCTTTGAATATTATACGCTACTGCCAGATTAACTATGTAGTAAATATCCGAGCCAAATGTACTTGTGCTATGAGGCGCGGCTATCGGAAGGGAGCACGTAATCCTGCTTACTTTGCTCGTAAGCGGCATAATGGGAGGCGGTAGCTTCATAACTGATAGTAGAGATATCCGTTGGCAACAACGAAATCATGATTAAGAGCATAACCCGTCAGATTAGGCTGGACGGAATGCAGTATGACGAGGTGTCCAGTGGTCGATGTGAGTCTTTAAAAGTGCGCTTTTTATCATTATAGTTTAGTGTTTCAAAAATGTTGGCAGAACTGATTATTTATGGAGAATTGCCCACCATGTTTGATGGTCGGTTAACTGCGTTTCTGCTCTTATTTGCTTTTCGTTTGTATTGGTTCTTGCTCATGGTTTATCGCATAGACGATCTAATATTTTCCGATTTGTCTTGCTACTCGCGGTTGGCGTATGGTATGTCATATACAGCAGGTGTGCAGCTAAGTGTTTCATCCTTATCATCATGCATCGGGCCGTGCTTGTAGGGGATTTGTTGACCTTAACTTACCTTAGGACTGATTCAAATTTCGGCATACTTATAACAGCATTGCTTTATGGCAGCGTCGAACAGTTGATGTGTCCGAAGCATTAGAGCTTGAAAGAGCAGCAATATTCTGGAGTTGCGATAGGTCTACATCTACTTTAAGTAAGTTAGTAATTCCCGCATATTAAGCATGACTAATGGAGTTTGGGGCCCAAACATATTAGGAGATTGGAGGAGCTCAACTGTCATTTCGTGATGTGATGGAATTTTATCAAGTTTGCTGGACGCAGTGTTGTCAGTAACCAGTTGCTTTTCTTGTCGAACAGTTGGGTGTGACGCTTCTCTCCAAATTTAAGAAGAATGGGGTATGTATATATGAAATTTGTTTTTCTTAGTCGGATAAGATGGCAGATTGTTCCAGGCATAGCCCATGCATTGAGTCGAATGTCAGAAATATTGCGAACAACAATATTTCAAGTGCGAGTAACATTTTCACGAATTTCTATGGTAAGTGAAGAGACAATCGATCTGGTACCTTGCAAATAATCTGCCCTAGATTTATCCGGTACACGAATTAACTAGGATACCGACATCAGCTTATCAATCATTTGGCTGATGTGTTTGAATTTTTTGTTCAATATAATTACTACATTTTCTAGTTTTATGAATTTAGTGATAAGATCAAATTTGTAATTTATCAGCTGAGCAGCGCATTTATATTTGGTGGTATTTCGAAGTCACTGCTTACTTTTTTCACTTTATTATCCATGGCCAAATTCTCTGTCTGGTCAGGTGAAGAAGTTTTGTGGTTTTGCATCTAAGATCCATTGACTCTAGCGGTCAGCTTACTTAGCAGATGTAGCAACGATCCGCGTATCAGAAGGGCAGCAAGCGTGGCTAAGAAAAGTATGCGATGAATCTAACTGATTTAAATTCTTCGCCTCCAGTTGAGGAGCAATCGTTATGCAGATTTTGGGTGAATATTATACGTTGCCCAACTAACAGGTGTGCGGAGACCGTAACTGCAAGTTTATTGGGCGCGGTACTTTCGACAAGTAGGCGAAGAATTTCGTGTTGGTATGTGCACGGATGCAGCCGTTGACTCATATTGTTGCGTTATAGCCTAGAGAATTAGTTGATACCCACAGTCGTTAAATTGCGGCCGTTGTGAAGTTACGAATAGCGATTTAGAGATGTCGGTCAAATACAGGCCCGACTTACGGTTGGAGTTAGACAGGAAACATCGCAGGATTATCCATCAGACGACCGAATCTATGTGTGAGCGCGCGAGATCGGTTGCAAGCGAGTCGCAGATAATTGCCTTGGGCGAAGATACTGCTGCAGTTGAAACGAGTTGGGCGTTTTCTGTACTCTACCACTTTGGCCAGGCTTGACCATAGGTTCGTTGAATGCTCAACGTTTTCTACAAGATGTGGCCACGAAAAGCGTTGTGTATGCAGAACGAAATAATAAGTTACCTGTTAGTTCTCACAGGGAAGGTATGAAAATGGGGTAATTGCAGGACATGTTGAAACCTCGGCTAGATCTGAACAGTTGCAGTTAGTAGATTGAGCTACATAATGGGAAGCAAATGCGTGTACTCAAACGAATGTGGTTTCAATTCATGCGGACTGACCGTAAATTTGGTGGGAAGGCGGATTATGTCGATTTCACGACTGCCATATCAAGATCACATCATCATCAATTCCACGAGACATTCTGTTGTGTGAGTTGCCGTTGCATACGCGTCCAACAGAAAAATCGGATAAGACGTGATATTTTTAGGAAATAATATTTCATGCCCACCTACTTTGGATTAACTTGTGCAAGAGTGCTGTTCTCTCTGCCTCCAGTTTCTCAATTTTACCTCGTTTGTACAAATAACATCACATCAATGTTTAAGTGCTAAGCAACTGATATAATGCAGCAGTTACACTATTGAATTTGTAAATTTTACCATCAGAACTACAGCACCCATAGCTAGCAACAGCATGCAAAATATCTTAAAACAACTACAGTTTAAACAATTTTACAGCATAATCCATGGTGTGTGCATAAACCTCCCGGGTTTGTCTGATATCGTCTCGTTTCACTTACCCAAGTAACAAGCGAAATATTCTGACAAGTATAGCTGCTACCTGATCGAGTATCGTTGGCACATTGGTTAAATTAGCATAATTTTGGCTATCAGCCGTAGACCATCGAGCTAGATAAAACTGTTATGTTGGTCTAAGCACAAGGAACCATTACTGGAATGAAACTTGCCCCAGTGACAACTTGCTAGCTAAAATGGTCGAAAAACATCTATCTTACTTAACCAGAGCAGAACGGCTCTCGACTTGATCCCATGTGGAATAAACCCTCAAACTGTTTCGTACGCACTTCCACACCTCAACTGGCCTTGGCCAAAGATCAATTAAGACAACATTGTATAAACCGTTTTTTTGAGGCTACGGTTATCGGTATAGAGAATAGGCACTCAAACCACTTAGCATGATGTTTATATGATTTACTTGTTTCCGGGAGTTGTTGCACAAATGTTTTCGGGCCTGAGTCGCAAGTGTCAATCAATCATTATAGCATTAATTTAACACCAGTGGTAGTCTATCAGAAGCAGCGAATTAACTGAATATTTGGGTAGCTAGCAATTCTATGATGGATCAATTCCGTTGATTGAATGTTCATCCCAAATGATTCATATGTTCTTATCATTTCCACAAATATTTTATCGGTATACTTTTATCAATATCCAGCACCGGAGAGTGTCGGTAAGCCTACTGAATTTTCAGCACTCTATATATACATGAAGGGAATACAATCTCACCTATGTTAGCTTGCATATCGTAACCACTATATTTGTATTGCATCAGCTATAAAAATTCACAACTCTACGCATGGACAACGTCTCTAGGAATAAAATACGTACGAATATATGGCTAAAGTCACACGCAGGCTCGAAAAGTGTCGTCAGATTCATCTATGCTATTCCTAAGCAAATCGCGCGCAGATTTCAGAAGCACCTTCGATCTGTTACTGAAGACAAATATATCAGTCACCTCCAGCTGAACTTACGCATACACAAGTAATTAGTACGCATATTCGTTTACCGTGGCATACAATTGATTCGCGCCTTAGTTAACATCCGGGTGCGAGAGTACTGTGCACTTGTTCTAGATCAAAACTTTGCAATGGCAGCGTGCTGTATCCAGTGATATCACTTATAACCAAACGTTTGAATCAATAGTTAACCAAATCCAACACAACTCGCATGCAATGTTTCCCAGGTAGAAGCCAGACTCTGACGAAAAGTATCGAAAATTTATTTATTTAGTGTCCGCCTCGCTTTGATTCATCCTATTACATGGGATGTTTTGATGACTTAATCATAGCATCGACTGTGATCCAGACAATTATTTGAATGCGTGCATAATGTTTTATTGCTCGGTAAAGGAGGCTGAGGTTGGGATGATATTTTATAAGAAACGCTTCCATTCATCTCAGAATCTGGAGCTTATAAACAACTAACGCTATTTGGTCTCCATCTTCATGTGCCCAACTTGAACTAGCACACACACAAGCAGCTAGGTGGATGACATTGGCACCATCATTATGAACGGGCGATTCATCTCACACTGGATGCATAACATCATTAGGCCTATATGAATTACGGAGGAGACTTTTTGCAGGAAACATAGATGGAATTAAGAAGCAAGGATTTGTAAAGAAACGATGGAAGTTCATTAGCTTATTGAGTAGCCACGTTCCGCAACTGACCTTTCCGAGTAAGCTGGTGTGATACTTTTGTAAACTTTCTGTTGTTGCTTTAAGCAGGAAATAAAGAAATGTTTTATCATTAGGCACCAAGTTTTGCATATTTTGTAATAAATTTGACTATACGACATTCGAGTCCCTGTTTGAGATCTTGCCAACACAGCCGGAACATCCGTCATACAGTTTACCAAAATATATTGAGAAAATGATATCTAGCCTAGTAAAAATCTGTCATGATCAAATTAAGGCCAGAAAAGTCAGTAGTGTATTGCTTACGAGATAAAAATTGCAAGCACTGACAGCGTTATAGCCAAGCAAAGAGCTAACCATATGTAAGCCAAATAAATGTACTGGCATAGTTCCAATTGATATTGTTTGTTATGCCCGTAAGAGGCGAGCAATTCTCAGTGATGAACGTAAGTCTCATAAAGCAACAGTAGTGAAGGATAACACAGGAGCACTATGTAAACAATTTAAGCGGCTTCCTGTGACGTAGGATGCACACGAATGTTATCCCAACAGGCGATTTCAAGTAGTTCAGCTTTTCAGGTGGACAACTACCGCGGTTGTGCGGTCTAAATAAATATATCAAGGAGACCTACTTACTGCTTCCCATCACTAGTATGGTTAATTCCCAGCAGCATTTTATAGCTCATTGGATCTTATAAAATATGGAATCACTAAAGAAAAGCATCTATATTTTTTGGAAGAAAGAAAAATTGGAGTTTGTTGAGGAGAATAAGAAATTGAATATGTATGAATGAGTGTACGAATGTATATATCATTGTTTGCTGCTGTGTTTCGCTACTAATGTTCCGTCATTGGATACGGTGAAATATGTTTGCGAACAATTCTCTCAACTGCACTGAGCAATTACTCCCCGGAGGTGTTTTGTTGTATGTTACTTGGGTGCACTTTGCGTACGCAATTGATATTCCGTTGGGCACATACCCGTCGGATTTTTGTATTTGCCCTGAGTTCATCGTTGCAAATACTTCTGGAAGAGGTATTTTGACGAAATCTTTACGTAGATGAGTGAAGTCACAAATCAATAGAGCCGGGATGTATATACGTTATGAAATTGACACGTTTCCACTCTGCAATGGGAAAGTGCAGGTTGTGCAGTTGTTAAAATCGTTTAACGGATCTCACCAATAGCTGAATCTCAGCAGTAAACACGAGTCAAGTAACCGACTATCGTTTCCAGAAGCTAATATTAACCGATTTACCAGTGGATAGTAAAGCAGAAAACATTATAGAAAGACAACATTTAAACTGCGCATCAGCCTCCATATTGAGGTACCACTAAAATACAAACGGAAACATGTCTGCACTCTTGCCTTTCGAGTGCGCAGTACTTGCACACCAGATACGTTACCTTGGAATTTCAGAGGATCAGTGAAGATGGTAGAGTAAATGGGAATCCAGCTAATTTCATCCTTAAATACTCTAAATAACGTAATTTAATAAAAGATTAATCTGAATGGCTTCCATACAAATGCGATTATAACCTTAAAAGTATTAAATTAATTTATCAACAAAGTAATCATCGACTGGCACTTTGCACGACAGGAAGTTTGATGCTAAGATAACAGCTTGCCTGGATTCCACTTTTCTCCTCCCTATATTTGGTACCCCATTCGACAGCCTGGTAACCATCAACTGGAAGATGGACTCTATTCGAACGGCGTATTAGTTGAGCTTCTGGCTAGCTTGGAATCTCTTTGACCAGCGCGGCCACTGGCTGGGTTGAAACAGAACAACGGCGGACGTGATACATATGACGGTTAACCACCCTGTCGTCCCATATTGCAATCTCTGCTCTATTGCATTAAATATCGCGTAAATCTGTAGGTTGACAAGCCGGTTCGTCTGGCAGTTTGATGTCGATCTGATGCTTTCCGGTCTTTACACATCTGATGCCGTTATTTTAAAATAAATCTTGGAACTTTTGGCTAGTGAATACAGGGCCGTTTTCTGTCACTAGTGTTTGCGGTATACCAAATATGCTGAAACGTGTTCTTATTCAGGGAACAGTTGTCTCGGAAATGACGTGTGTCAACAGAAATACCTCAATCCGTTTGGAACAGTCAGCGACTATGAGAAGAAGCAGATTTCTATTAAGCGGGTCAAATTAGTGTGCATGTAGTCGCTCGCATGGTTGGTCGGCCTATTTCCATGGACTTCGTGGCACCGGGAGGGCGTTTCTTTGTGTAATTTGACATGATTCATAGTGTCTGTTTAATTTTTCTATGTCGCTATGAATGCCGGGCCACCACACATAAGACGGCGCGAGCCCTTTCAAACGGGTGATGACTGGGTGAGCTTTGTGCAGTTCCTCCAGCGCGTAATGTGTAGTAACCGAGGCGGTATACTACCTCTTGGAACAATAAGGTAGTTATCCATGAGAGTTAGTTCTGTACGCTAGGTGAAGTAAAGAAACAATTCTGCGCCACATTTATCTGGCCTTCCTTGGAAGACCCAACTTTTCACTTAGCTGAGAACTACGTCCCGCTCCGTCTCACCGCGGATATCCGCGTTCAACACCGGCTTCCCAGTCAACTGCTGCATTAAACAGACTAATTCAGTTAGTTCCAATACACAAGCTGGCGGATAATTCAATCATGGCTAATGATGCTTTATGAGCAGTAAAGCTTTCTTAATGGTTAAATTTATTACCACCGAAAATAACTGATAACACCTAATTATCCAGTTGTGCGTAGTTTTTCTCTGACGGTGCTAAGCTCCTCAAGGGAAGAGCGATGGGCCTCTCCGTCTGATCATCCATCTTGTGGGACAGCAGGTCACCGAGCCCAGATGCTGAGGCGGCACATCGGAGAGCGATGGGCCTCTCATGATCAAAATTTACTAACAGATTAACCTTACCATAGATATCTTGATAGAATCGAAAGAATGTCATCCTTTAGCTGACCACTGCCACTTGGTATTTTCTCGTACTAAACCGTACAAAGGTGCTAGTGTTGTAGCCAGATCAGGTACGAAAGGAGTATAGTCAATTAATATAAGTATAGTGGATTTCAGCTCACTGACGTTACATGTCCTCGGATAATCAAGATGGGATGGACTTTTTCCATTAGCGGGTGGAAACCATGTTTATCCAAACGAAATTCAAGGTAGTGGACATTGTCTGGGAAAAATACACATTTGAATTCCTTCAGCTGGGGTCAGCTGTCCTTTCAAGAGCGTCTAAAGCCATGTCACATGTTTATGCTCAGTGCTGCCAGAAACTAAGATGTCATCTAGACAAGCGCATACAACGGGTTTTCCTATATTAAATTATCAACAATCCTCTGAAATCTTGCCGATGCAGAATGTGTTCAGAATGGAGTGTTTTGTAGTAGAACAATTCCATGTGCAGATTGATGATTGTCATTGGCGGTTTCATGCAGCTCTACTTGGGAGTAATCGTGGCTTAAATGAAGTTTGGAAAACGTCGGTTCACCTGATAGAGTTGTGTATAGGTCATCAATCCGCGGAATCCGGTGGTGTTCTGACATCTCCGCATGGTTACAAGTCAACTTGTAGTCACCATACACACAGAGCCATCAGGGTGTTATAGTGGAGCAATTGGCGTGGTCCAAGGTAAGTGGTGTACTGACGCTAATATTCCATCTTTTTGGAGACACTCCGGCACTAAATGAACTTTCGGACGAATAGGTAATGGTAAGTTAAATGCCTTAAAATCTTTTGGCTGGATGTTCGGTCTGACATTGAAATAGACTTTAAAGGCATGTAGTTTACGGGGCGATGTTTCATCTGACACACAAGTATAAGTTTTCAAGAAGGAGGGCATCTTTAGATTATGGTTAACTTCTTACGGTTTGAAGTGGTTCCGGCATATGTTTGAGCCAGTTTCTGCCAAGTATCTTCGCGCCAGCTGTGTTAACAACAATTAAAGGGAAGGATAAAATTGTCGGCTGCATGAGTTATCTTTAAATCACACCTCCCCGTTACATCGAGAGATGCACCAGTATAAGAAGGTAAAACAGACAGTGTCGGGACATGCTTCAGGTCGGGCGGTGTATGGTTGTTGGCTGACGTAACCGAGGCAACCGTATGGGTTTCTGGGGCATAGGTTGACCTTCACTCACAAGTTCTGCAGTGTATGGTGGTTTTCCCTGCACAGGTGCATTGGTAGTATGTGAAATCAAGTAGGTTATGGATTTATCGAAAGTCTCCAAATCCATACATTATTTAGTTGAAGACACGATACGTGATGTAGGAACGCCGTTGAGTGGCAAGCGCGCGCAAGATGTCTGACCTTGCCGCACTTGTTGCAGGTGGATTTTTATTGTCTACAATCACTTATTTTCTTCTTTCGCCACATCTCTGGCACATAAAGGAGCGTTTGTATTTCGGTAACAAGCGAAGTTTGGCCGCTTGGATTGTATCTGAATGATGATAATGTTGGTATTGATTCTACATTTGCACCACATATTTTATTATCTTCACTACTGTCCATGCGGCTTCCAAAGTGAGCCTGATCTAATATTCCGAAAGCAGCCATCCTCGGGCCTTGTTGTCGAGAATGCCAAATAGAAGACACTGGGTAGCTAGGATCACTGCACATTACGTCAACGGATTGTCCTTATAACGGCCATCAGGAAGGGACATCATTTTCGTCTCCCTTCCGTAGTTGGGAAACATTTAGTCGCGCAGTAAACACATCATGTTGAAAGTCCTAAAGACCATCCAGAGATTTGAAACAGTATAATGAGAAAGGATTTTTGTACCACCGTAGAGTATCGAAATGCGTCTGACCCTCCGCACCCAAGTGCTGTCTCAGCAGTTCAACATATTTTTGTTCAGTAATATTGCTATGAGGATTTGTAATCTTGAAGAATACAAGGTAATCATAGAATGTGCTCTTCTATTAGGACCAAACTGCAGGTGAGTGCTTGGAAGCCGTTTCCTTCCGAAACTGATCCAGTGAAATAAATTGACTTATAGCGAAGAATTCCGGATATAGAAGTCTTTGCCAGTGTTAAAGTCTACACATGCGGAGTAACGCCAGCCTGCGTACGCAATAATGGCTCTTAACCGAAGGACGCAAAGACAACAGAACTTATCTAGCTGGGCGCGTGTAGACGTGTATTCTACCCAGAACGTGTACAGAGCATCGAACAATTAACTGAAGCCAACCACTGGGGAATGGGTAATTAATAGACTAACAGGCGCTCACGGGCTATGTTAGCGTGAACACTGATTGGAACGGGTAACTCATACGTCACAGCTCACAACTAACCGAAGCATGCATTGTCACCTACTGTGAAATTTATGTAAACAACGAAAATTATAATCATCTTCTCTTCCTCCCACTTGTGTAGCGACAGAACGCAGTGGTACGTTCCACTACTCCATAAATTTTCATTGTATTGCCTGTTGAATCCATGTCCAATTACTAATGTTTCATGAATTAGAGAATAGGCATTTTGATCGTCACGTATCATCAGGCGGTGAAAATTAGGTGAAGCTCTTTTCACTTCTTACCGGAATCAAATTTCGAGAACTGTAACGCCATGCCAGTACTTATGATGTTACCGAATTTAACTAGTTAGGAAAACGTCGTTTAAATGCCATAATCTAACTACCAGAGCTTTGCTGAATTAGTCATATCAAAGCATGCGATTTATGGCATATCGCGCTGAAGCTCATTTTGGTGGGAAAAGATCTTTCTTTTGCTTAGCTACAGGCCAAATGGGTTTAGTTGTCCTGACTATATCTCCGTATACCTTAAATAACAATGCGGTTACAATGTTTGCATATTGGTAAACAAAAGATATAATCCTAGATGTAACCTTTCCGCTAACTGATTAACACTGATTTTTAAGGCAGGAATAATATAGTACTTCAAATAGGATTAACTGCTGCAAGCAAATGCACTTAGAAATATCTTGGAAGTCACTGATTTCTTCTCAGTGATTATCACTATAACAGTATACGGAATGTGGCGTTTTTGAGATTTGGCTCCGGAGAATACAGGCACGTGTCCTCATAAGCTTATCGGGTGAGATTTCTTTAGCATGTACCCATGCTCGCAATACAGTTCCTCGACCCAGATGTGTAGTACCGTCGCTGCGACACGCATCTTCCATAATTACATTGAGATACCTTGCAATATGTTTGCATTAGTGAGTTAAGATAAAAACACTGAACAGCGAAAGCATCGAATTCCTCTCTTATTTTCTCACAGCAAGCTTACGAAGTAACCCTTCCTCCGGAACACTTTGATGTTATACACAGGATGCATTGCTATAGCTTCCAATTCAGATGGGCTACTTCAGATACGGACAAACATCAGGCGGTCATTTTGTATCTCTGAGACTCGTCAGTGCCGTACCCCATATGGCTCAATCAGGATCAGAAGCCGTGACTACCTGCGCTTGGAACTACTAGGCAACAGCTTATGCAGTGGCCTCAACGGACTACACCTGAAGACCTTGTGTTACAAGCAGGCATTTGGTCTAATAGCTTTTATATATCATGAAGCATGTAGACGTTGCATTGAAATTCGTTCTCCAGAGGGGTCAGCCTCCTCTTCTGCAGCTTTCACGGATTGTATGGTAGCTGAGAATGGGTGTCGTTATATCTCAATCGGCATAGAAATCATGACGGTATGCCTCCGTCGCTTGTTTCCAAATGACATAATCCTCTGGCTATTGGCGCAAAATATATGTGATCACGAGTGCTTATCCCGAAAAAGCCGAGAGATGACTACCATTGACAAGTCGCATTTTTGCGACTCGGCTGTCTGGTGCTTTTCGGATAGATCGTCCATGTGATTTGGAAGCGGGTGCACAAATTCCTCTATAAAATTATGACAAATACATTTCACGTCAGAAACAATGACTACCAATTGTTATGTCAAGTAATCATTCTTACTTGGTGTCGCTCCATAAGGTAACACCCTTCGTGTCGAGCGAATTGCGATGCTTTACGAAGCGAATGACGGCATGCTTCTATAAGTTGTTTCAGCGCATTGCGTACTAATCTGTGTTATGATTTTTATGGTTTGTACATGGGTTTGGTACGTAATCCGAGGCAAGCCGCAATCCATCAAACTGCAATGTCAGCAACAAAAGAGTACTAAATGATAACGAGTAGTACGTAAGAACAGATAAGTGGCTAAGTTCGTCATCCAACAGAGGTTAAAAAGCGATTAGTGTAGGTACAGAAAGGACCGGTTCGGGAAGTGCATTTTACGGATAACACACTGGAATGAAGAAGGGATTTTTACCGCCTTCCACATTGGTGCACTGATCTGCTAGATTCAAGTGATGATCTCTCAACTTAATATTCCCGTTGATTTCCAGTGGTCAGCGGCACACATGATTTGGATTGCATGAAATCAAGTAGGCCATTAGTAGGTAGCTTAGTAAACAGCAATACACGCCACTAAATATTGCCAAATCTTTCATCCTCTGTTCATGATGTAGATCGCGCTTTCTATTGACGTATTTGAAATCCCGTTATTGTGGTTGGTCCAGTGTGCGCGAACGTTTTTCAGCCATGTCTGCCACTGAGCATCTCTCGGAAAATAAAAATGTATGTTTGTCCGAATGCCCGTCGCAACAGACCGACGGGTTGGTTACCATTTTCCAGGCCTTTTCGGAATAACGGGAGCAACCCAACTCATCCTGCACAAGCACGTCAAGTTCTGATCCGGCGAAGATCGCTGCACGACATGCGTTCCGAGCCTTTATGAGTAGGTACTCCGGTGTAGTATAGACATTACCATGCAGTTTTCACGTGGAAATGCAGCAGATTTTGTGTTTGCAATTGATGTACACTATCTTGGTCACACTGAGGCAAATTCTGATCGAGAGCCGCCTAAATCATGCATCATGTATTGCTCGGCATCAAACGGTATGAAATTTGAAGCTCTTCTATGTGGTAAGTCATTACTGAAGATCAAATTAACAGTGAACCTAGAACGGCAGGATAAGGCACACCACCCTCGTTACGTAGGGGTCAAGATAAGGGCCCTGGACATCCAAAACTAAATGCCGTTCAAGGAGAAATTTGGGGATCCAGCTCAACAGAAGTTCACCGGTGCCATAATGTTGGAGTTAGGAAGGGCAAATCAATGATCTAAATGATCGAATGCCTTTCAGAAATCCAAGTAGATCACCACAACTTCCTCTGCATCATCAGCTGACTCGACGCAACTACTCCGTGCGAAAAATAAATATTTGTGCACGATCGCAGTAGAGGGATGCCATTTTACTCGGGAGCAATAATGTGTCCATTTGCTAGATAAACAAATGCATCTGCAATGACAGAGTACATGATCTGGGATAGTAGAGCAGGTAGAGATATTGAACAGTAGTTGGAGGGCAAGGTCTTGCTTTCGGCTTTGTGAATCGGAGTTATTTTGCCAAGATTCTACATGGCAGGTACTTGGTTCTAACATGAAACAACGCTTGAGGAATTGATCCAGATGTGTTGTCAGACATTTTGCTGCTGCAGCTATTTGTTCTGGGCAAATGACACTGACAATCAAGGAGCTGTGATTGAGCAGAAGACAGCTATCGCAAAACAGCTTCAACAGTAAAAGAGGTGCAGTTGAGTACCGGAGGCGAATCAATGAAAAGCCGGAGGTTCACTTTATGTTAATACCGTCTGAAATGTGGGAGCATATTGCATCCGCAACGCGCTTGCTGCTTCTATAATCGTTCATGTTTAACTATCTGCCGACCAGATTGAAGGGATTCCGTGCCTCACCTTACGAAAGTCATCGACATGCTTGCGCAGCATTTTGTGCTTAAGCGCTATTAATGTATTCAACTAGTGGCGCCTTTGCCTCCTCTATACAGCCGAGTGCGGTAGTTACGTTGTGCTAGGCATTTGGTCCATTTATCTGGTGTGGGGAACGACCTATAAGCTCTCCATGCTGCATTTCGTACTGACAAGCATTTTCGAGTTCATCAACTTATGAAGGAAATGGATTTAGGCTGAGTACAATCTCTTTACTTAAAAACATTCGTAACCACTTGATTGAATTTGTTGAGGACTTGCAACCAAACGACTTGCGGTAGGTCTTGGATGGGGTTCGGCCAATTTCTGGCACTGGCAAGTTGAGTTAAGCGGTCTTAGCGAGCAATGGTACGCACTGTCGCATGGTTCTCATGACGACACTCCGCATAGCAGATAAAGTTGAAACCGATGACTGTTTGACCACTGCCAATCCAAGGGTGTTTTACAGCCAATACTTCAACCATATACTCATCGTTCGTAAAAGCAAGACCTAGCCCAGAGTGTTCCACGTTTTAAAATGCATAGGCTAAATGAGGTGATTGTAATGTGGAGCACTAAGTACGGGCCCTTGCAAAACGACTTTGCATTCTACTCCGATCGTGGCAGATGTTTTTATACGATGTATATTGACGTCGCCCATAAGAAGCTGTGTGACTGTATTTCCCTTTTTGTTTGAATATTAAAGGCTTATCAAGGTGACGTTATACCAGCGCTAGTTGCAAGTGTCACAACCGAGTTGCACAGTAGGCTATTCATAACGAAGCGATCTATTTTCAAGTATCGAGACAAATGATGTCGCGGCTGAATGGCCAAAGAAACTTATTTTCGGGTTTGGAGTGCATTACTAACATCCCCTTCAGATGATTCTAAACGAAAGACCATCTGGTGAGCAATTGCTTTCAATGATTCATCAGCAGACCAATACAATCATATGGAGGCGAGAAAGAAAGAAAAGCAATCGACCCAGATATTTCAAAACGACTTGATCACGTGCAGGTCTATATCAGATTGGAGAAAACGAACTAGGTCTTAGAGGGTTAGTTGTTTGCTACCGCATCTGACTAAAGGCATTCGACCTGAGCGTCTTCTCCCTTCGCTGGCCAGGGAATCTGGAGAGTTTGGACCAGCTTCTTCTGTGAGCAATTTCGTCTGATCATAGAAGCTTTCAATTTGTAACTCCAATCGAGTTGGTTATCCCTGCGTCTAGGAGAGCAAAATTTTAAGCCAAGCGATAGAACTTCCATCAAAGTTGTGTCCATGTTCAAACTACAAAAGTGTCTACATACCTGTCTGACCTGTTTGGAAATGTGGTTTGCAGCTTAGACTGGCTTAGCGACTTTGCTAAAGAAAACCGCCTCCTCTGTACACGGTTGCAAGTGATAGACTGAACATAGTCCAGAAACATTTTCTTTTCTTTAGCAGCTAACTCATCCGTTGCTGTGTGACATTGTACTAAATTTCTTTCGTATTCAGTAATCTTGGACTGCACGGTATCACGTTGATTTAGTGCATGTCGTCTAAGGGTCCTGCTATTGGGATAGATCTGATCACGGCGTAACTGTTTCCAAAATCTGGTCGGATATTCATAACGCTATACGCAATCATTGAAGAACTGAACTCAGCATTTGGCTTCAGCAAGCTTAGTGGAGAACTTAAGGAACTGATTGAGCTCCTTCACCACTAATGGGAGCTTGGATGACTTAAGTAACTTTAAAACTCACATTTACGTCATTAGAAAGTAAGACCATCTGGTGAGCAATTGCTTTCAATGATCCATCATCAGACCATTACAATCATATGGAGGCGAGAAAGAAAGAAAAGAAATCGACCCAGTTAGTTCAAAACGACTTGATCACGTGTAGGTCTATGTCAGATTGGAGGAAACGAATTAGATCTTAGAGGGTCAGTTGTTTGCTACCTTGTCTGACTGAAGGCAGTCGACCTGGGCGTCTTCCCTCCTCGCTGGACAGAGAAGTTGGACAGCTTGGACCCTACCGTACCGGTGGCGTGGTCATGTGATATAATACAAGAACACATTAAAATCGTGTGTAACATATTATTTAAATATTGTGATACGCAGCCTCACTATATTTTAATCTTCAGTGTGTTGTTATGTTGAGTTATCAAGAAACGCGGCTCGCTTAGTACATTTTGCAGCCAAAATATGTTGGTATAATCACTCGTACCCTGTAATTTTTGCTGCATCCAGAACCCCTACGCAAGGAACGCATAAGTAAGTTATGGTATGAATTAAGCGAAGATAGTGCTAGCGTCTGAATATAAGGAAAAGTCTAATTGTATGTGTTATACTTTAGGATTGACGTTTCTCACATTGTCGCTATTGTGTGCTCTGCTGACGGATTGTTAATAATGGCAATAATAGAAGGAATCGCAAAACGAATTGTTTCTTGATACCTCAGGAGCGACTACATATAAATGGCTGTGACTTCTTCTAATGTTGTTCTAAATGGAACACGTGGGTTTTAAATGTTACTAGAGCAGGGCTATATTAGCCAGTAAATAATCTGGATAAATTTGCATTCCCTTTATCTAACTCTTGTGAAATTAAGGTTTTCCACCTGTGAAATAATTTGTAAAGAATGTTGCATACCATACACACACGAACTTGAAAAGATTGAGTGTAACTACGGAGCATAAGAAGGGAAATTGGTTGATTACTAACATTTACGGCAAAATACTTATCTACCAATAATAACGCTAAACAGTAGATGCTATGCAAGCAGCAATCCAATTTTCTACACACGTAGTTTTATGCTCTGAGTTGGTCCATTTTAAAGATATGCAAGTAGAGGCTGTCGCAAGATCGACGAAGAAATACTCATCAGTAAACATTATGTCCTTCGCAAGCCAAATAACATGCATGTTTTCTGGAACTCGGGCAAATTGAGGTAGGATACTAGGCGGATCATTTGTAGGCTATCAGTGCCGAAGAATTTTGTTTATGTCCTTAACTATATAGAGAAAAATGTTTTTGTCTGCGGATATGTAAAATATGAATCCGGCAATGCAAATATGTTTGGTCACGCTGGTAGGATTTCAGGCGGAGCTTTCTAAAAACTGGATTGTGCAGATACAAGCAGAGCAGGTAGAGGTGTCTCCTTTTTGCATTTCTAAAAGTAGAGTCGAAATAACTTCCATGCTAAGAGGATGGAAATAAAAATCAAGCTGAAGCTTCTCTAAGTGCCATCCTGGTCTTTAACCCTGAAACATCATATCAAAGTCAAAGGGATTCGTTCGTTATTCAATACCACTAGGTTTAGATAATGGTCCTCCGGCAGATAAATCTTACTTGAAATCTAACTGATCGGCATGTATCAACTGCTTAACGTGGGGAACAATTCAGATAATGATCTTCTACGGTAGGATGCACACACGCAACGATAACACTTCTTCTGGTAAAATGAGTAAAACAAACTCGTAGATATTTTGTAATGTTTGCAATTACGTCGTATATGAATACTTATACCGCGGATTTGACGCAGTTGCTTTTTGAGCGAACACAATGCTTCAATGCCCATCAAAAGCGTTATTTTTATATATATTTTTACAACTCCGCCTATATTACTTAGGACTTAAACGTATACTGTTTAACCAAAACCTACTAATTGCACAGCAAGACAAATAAACAAAAGTGATCCGTTTATCTATTGTAGTAAAAGAGGTTTGACAACTTTTGCGTTTGAAATAGCGCCACAAGAAAACTTCGACTCAACAGCTGTAGATCAAAGCCAGAGATATTTAACACGAAGTCGTTATTACCAGGGTAAACTTTGGGTGCAAACGTCTACCACTCCATTATCTTGGTTGCTATAAAATAAAATTACAGGTTAATCTCAGTGGATTGATAACGTCTGTTAACTTAGCATAAGTTACAATTTTCTATGCTACATTCAGGATTAAACTCAGAAAATTAGCACAGTATATAATGCCTATAAACATGCACATGGATCAGTGTTACTTAGACAAGTATTTGGCGCGTCACATTTATTGAATTTTTCCAAGTCAATTGCTATCTAGCAAATAGTTTTGTATTATCTGCAGTTTTCCAGCAATATTAATCGCACACATCACAATCTAGCATCCACTGGAAACGATTTAATGATAACGGCAACCCAGGTTGCATCCAGACTAGAAAATAACGTAAATTTTGTCTATACATCTGAACAAACCTAACAAAATAAAATTTAAAATTACAAGCGTAAAGTCCCTGAAAGTGGTAACCTTCAGCATATCAAGTATTTCAGTATCTTTAATAAAATTAAGAACAGAAATGAGTAATGTGTAAATGCATGGTTTTAACTATGCTTTCATCAGACCCAACATGTATATAGCTGAGGTTGCGTGTTGCAAGCGTACATTTGGGAAAGATATCATGTTCAGAGCTGCTTAAACAGCCAACTGAGCAAAGTTAGAGAGCGATGAAAGGTTAGCCAACCACATGAAGTAAACGTCTATACTAAATTCTCAACAATTCAAAGTAGATGACTCAGATAAGAATCAACCGTTTTGGAGTGCCTGCCGTGTATGTCAGGAGCGGCTTGCTAAAATCACTATTGTATGGATTTTGGCGACAGCCGCCAAGCACTATGAGCCGAGTTCCATTACCAGCTCAGGCTATCTTTACCTGATGAGTCAAAAACAAGATAAAACCTTCGATCGTGGATTGCAGTGTTTGGTGTGGCTGACACAGAAATTAAAAGGCTAAGTAACAGTATATTTTGACCTCGGTAGTGGCATCGGCAATAATCCGGTTATCAGATTGTAAATGAATGTGATGTCGTCAATAAAATTATCGTCGTGTGGAAGGCTCAGTTAAGGCTTTCAGGAAGTGAGTAGTTAAATTTAGATTCCTTCTCAGAGTCTGTATGGTCATGCCTTAAGTGATGCTACACATAATGTCTCTATGACAGCTTTGTTTACTTTTAAATGGGACTACGCTAGAATTTGTTGGCAATCCCTATGTGATATTGAGATGGAATTATCCGGCATCACAGGACAAGTCAGCAAGGACGGTCTATCGTTCAATGGCCCTAATCACTATAGTACGTTGTAGTAAAAAGTATCATACAAGATACAAAATACTTTCATTAATTTTGCGTTTCAGATGGCGTAATAATCGCCCTAAAATATGGTAAGCGCATGGAAGCGGATCCTCCTTAATGTTTTCTTGTTGGTAGCAGGTGCATGATTTTTGCGCGGTCTTAAGATGTGTGATTGCAATTAACTGCTCTTGCGCTGCGATGATGCCGCACACTAGAAATTAATTTGTCGCTTAGAACATGTGCACTTACAGTACAAATTTCTGCTACGAAATCCACCAGTTACGGATAGATTTTACAACAAAAATAAGTAGCCAGTGCCGCATGCTTCGCTGAGTTGGAAAACAGGAAACTGCCAGCGCTATATATATATATATATATATATATATTTTGCCGAGGAGCGTTTTAAGTAAGGTATGTTCTAATATTGGCATAAAGATATCAGAGAGCATTTGCTTCAAAGTAGACCCAGTGGCCATTCCAATAATTAGACGGTACATTTAGCTACTGGATGTGAATTGAATGTTTGGGGTGCAGGTAAGAAATACTTTATTGGGAAGATTTTCTGGCAATGTCGTTTGTATAGGAAGTTGTCGAGCCGCATCGCTTAAGTGCTCAGCCGTTGTGAACAACGGGCTGTCTATAAACATGGATTTGGCTTCGAATGCTATTTTCCTGTTAAGGTAATATTAGGCTTTATTCTTACGCCAAATTTGCAGCTGCGTCTTAGGCAATATATGCCAAGTATGTTTCTTAAAGGCTGGTGCCTCGTCATTATCCCTTAGGCCAACGAAAGCTAGGTTGAATCCAGCAAGTCCAATACAGTGCGCAAAGGACGCCTACAGTTTCAAAACTATGTGGACTATTGTATTCAGGAGGTTGTCTGTCAGAAAGCTTGAGTTATTCGAAGTGGTTCTTCCTAACAAAATTGCTGAACCTTGCTTCTGACTCAAGCTACCGACCGCTTCTCTAACTCATCTGAGCTCTTTGTTCTTCTATGAGACTTTAGAGCTTACGCTTGTCCCTAAGAAGCTTTATCATTTAGCAGATTTATAAATAGCCTCTCCACATTGGTTCTCTTTTTACAACAGCATTATTTACTACTTGGCACTAAAGTCTTCATGCAAATTACTTACTGATATTTACTTATATTCTCAACGTCTCTGGACGAGTGTGGGAACAGTCCTCGCCTCTGTGAAGTTAGACCTTCAGACTGCAAATATTAAACTAGCTGATTATTTTACATGGATTTAAAACCTTGAAGCACAGCGTCACCCTGAAGACCCAGACGCACACCGCTCTGTGTTAACAGAATAGGTAACTGGCGGAAATATTATGGCTTACTCATAAACAGGCTCTTCATTTGACCAGTCCAAATAACCCGGAATTATATGTGGTTAAACCATCGCCCTTTTCCACTGCAATTTCTGATTTCGGTCGTCTAGAAGTTCGTTTGATCAACCTATCTGCTTTTATTAAAGTACAGCTTTTTGTGTTATAGTTCTCTCTCCATTTATTTAACTCATCCTGAGTGTCATCTCCCTGTGACCACTAGCAATTCGATGTGCCCTAATTTATTGCTCGAATTTTACTCTAGCTACTAAAGTAAAGTAAAACTGTTTATAATTTTACGTCTAACATACTAAATAGTAAATGGACAAAAGATATAAACCGGCTGGAGGGTCAACGAATTTTCATGTTTGCTTGACGTTTAATTGAGCTGTGTAAAAAGTTTTGAATCTGGTTGCCAATTTGTATGTTGGATGATTGAGAAGTCAAAAGATTATTTACATTAGATTATTAAACACAAAATAAATGTCTCAGTTGTTGGTAGGATGCGACAAGGTATGATTTATGTGAGCTACATAAATATCATTATTGCTACAGCATGTTAATTGGAGACTGCTCAGAATTCACTTGAATTAGAATATCTGAGATATGTCCACCAAAAAGCAAACCTTTATCACCTACATTATGAGCGCTTAGAAGCTTGACGTGTTGTCGTGCTTGTCAGTCTACTCCATGCCTATTCATCTTAAATGATAGCTTTTAAATCACAAAACACTCTAGTTAACCGCGACTAAGATCTTTCTAATCATCGTAGATCTTATTTAAATTTATGCGGAGACAGCTGAGAAGCACTCATCATAAGAGAACTTCGCTTAGAATCGTAATTTATGTGGTACTGCTTGGTGACATATGCGTAAGCTCGAATTTTGTGTACAGGTAATGCTTGAGCTGGAATGTTATTCTATATATTTATCCACCATATTATCCCAAACTGCACAAGACCAACCCCAGACATAATTGTAGACGATTGGTGAGCCCTTGATGATGTTTACACTTAAAATACTGCTGTTGGCCGTACAAAGTGTTTGAGATTTAAACCCAAGTACATTTGTAGAAAAGGATTGTGGTATTTTAGGTTGGTTCATCGCAGTCTAACTGCGACGAATCTCTGCAAAATGCCCTATAAATCCCCCACTACTTACAATGAGTGTCGTATACACTGCTAAATGGTGTGCGGTTGTGCGGGTACCGGTTTTTTCAGCATTTTTGACTACAGCAAAGAGTCTCAGTGTTGACCATGGATAAGCTGCTC
The DNA here is from genome assembly GCA_944474145.2 of Dicrocoelium dendriticum. Classification (NCBI taxonomy): domain Eukaryota; kingdom Metazoa; phylum Platyhelminthes; class Trematoda; order Plagiorchiida; family Dicrocoeliidae; genus Dicrocoelium; species Dicrocoelium dendriticum. Next base: position 89,886,207 of record OX104069.1, on the reverse strand, counting down.
TGTCTGCGGTCGAGTTCCTTAGCTACTACACAAGAAAACCGTTACTCCTATGAACTTAATTCATTTTGACAACTTTCCATCTGACTATTTTCCTTATTGTCTGTGTCGGAGGAAAATGCGCACAAAAATGATCGTTCCCATAGGGAAAGCTTCACGTAACTTCACCAAAATATGAACCAGGTTGTTTTTGCGGATAATGATGTGACTGTACATTGCCAGACAATTTTCTCAACACAAAGTGTATCCACTTTTTTCAATTGTATTCGTATTCACCAATAATGTCTCTAACTACTGACGATAGATTTTACATTAAAGCAGCAATGTAGCCACCACCTTGTAAAAATTTATGGTCTTTGTATTAAGGTAAGCAACCCCTGACCTACTGCTTTCCGTTTAACTTACAGCACTGCATGTTTTTAGCACAGCATTGTTCTGTGCAGCGACATTTTGTAATCTGTGTGCCGTTGTAATTTTTAAATAAACCAAATGCATTGAGGATTTTTCGTTTGATTTTCCAGCAGAATTATCAGACATAATCATATGCTGAATCGACCACGCTTAGAATGTTTGAAATACCAATGTGATTATTAACTTGATTAAGCTACTCATGGATGGAATAATTTTGGCCAAGAAGGATAAGAACATTTAACTTCAGCAAGACAGTCCCCAAACATTCAGAAAATAACTACCTGGTGGTTTCCTCTTAACCAGATGCATTGACAGGGTAAATTTAACTCGCACCATATGCGGTTTTAATTTTCTGTCTTCCTCTTAAAAAGCAGCGCCTTTGACTACATTTAGAATGCAGCCTTATACAAACGTTATCAGGGACCATCGTTTATGATTATAATGTAATTGGGCAAAGCCCTGACTTATCGAATGTGAAGCAACTCTTTTTAGTTATGGTGTCACAGATTTTTCACTAAGAACAATTTAGAAGCACTTCGTTGCTTTCCGGCTGTGCTGCTGTATACTTTGTTAACTGGTTAATATTGCTTTGCATACCGTGTTAGTCAGTCAATAAATGCTAACCCACGGCAATTCCAAGGACAACAAAAAGGAGCAAACGAAGTGCTGTCTCAAATGCACTAAATAAATGAGCTAAGGAGTTACTAAAAATTTTCCAGTCTTCCCTAAGACAAATCATACAGTAATGTAGGGTAAACAACAAAAGTCACAAGCTAGTTGCCAACCAACGGACGCCTAGCTTTTCACGTCTTGCCACCGAAAATTCTTCCGGAGAGTTTTGCATAATTTCAACAATCTCAGCACCATTTGACACCAGGTAACCGCAGCTAAGATAACAACTCATTAATGCCACTCGGAAACTTGTTCATATTGTCCAGCAGGAATAACTCCAACACCACAATAAACCTCAGGAAACTTGCGTAGCCTAAGGCAAAGATTGCTTTCCACAAGACGTTGTAGATAAATTGTCAAATGGCCAGAATTTAGGATTGCATATTTTTAAGGACATGCGCAAGCAACCTTTTATGTGATTGTTCATAGCACTTGAAAGTATTCAATGGGACAGGGCGGTGTAGGGCCCCTAGGTTTAACGCATCGAATCGATTCTGCTGTGCAATCACAGGTGTCCGATATGGCTGTTGCTGAATAGTCACATAATTTGCTTGAATATATAGGACCAGCCAAGAAAAAAATATGAACTAGACGCATTACCTACTTCAGACTCTAACTCCATATTGTCGCGCATTGTTTAATTTTTCTCACGTACTTAATCGCAGATTTCATGTGGTGCGGCATCTATTTTGCAGTTTATCGGTGGTCAAGCAGCTGTACAAACGCATAGCGTTACTTAGGCTTACCGTATTTTGAAAAAACTAACTACACGGTGTTCCAAAAATACCTCTTTGCTAAGCGACTATATCAGATATATACAGCAGCCAATATAGCATTCACGGCGACGTGAGATTTAACATCCGAAAATCCAAATGCAAACGCTGTTAACAGATTTGGAACTCATGAGTGTTCCAATACATTATATTCCCCACGGGCAATTTATGGCTTTGTTATGTAACACATACTTGCTTTACTGCGTGTAATCTCCATCGAATACTGTTTAAAAGACTGATGTCTCTTATATCTTAAACGCTTTGAACTTCCCATACACAGTCCAAAATTAAGAGTGAACCTTTCCGTGAAACCATTTAAAAAACCGGGAAGACTCCTGCTTAAGTTTTCAACTGAAAACTTCTACTTTTCACTTCTAACTTTTCCATCATGTGTTGTTAAGATGTTATTTATATAATCTAACCCCTGACCGGATCCTCACATAATTTAAAGTTGAACTAGAATATGACAACCAAGGCAGTTTAGAATGTTGAAAGTAAATGTAGGTCAATTCTAAGCCTACCACTGTCGCAAACAATTCTGTTCCATTTGCATCTCTTATAAACACCTGTGTGCATGATAACCTAGTCGGGCTACATCCATCTCAGTCTTGTTACCGTGGTGTTAGATCTGTCCTAATGACCAGTGGATATTTATTGAATATTACTACTTTGATGTTTTAAAGCAATAACTGATGTGTTACATAGCCTATACACACAGATTTGGTATAGCATCTTTCTTATAGCCGGATGTATAGAGTTTATGCTTCCGTAAATGGGGAGTTTGGGTCATAAAGTGGAAGCCGTGAAAAGCAAGAGCCGTTTAACCTGATCCACAAATGCTGTCTCAGAAGTAATTTGGGGCAATATTTTCAACCGGAAATGCCATAATGGTCGGGGTGTGCTCCTACAATAGCTAAAAGCAGTAAACGGATAATGTGGTATGTAGCTGGATATAGTTGGTTTGCAAAAGATGGCGTTGCGCCGTAGAAAACCTTAACATAGCTTCTGGTCAGTATGACCCGGTACATTCTCCTAACAATGTAACAAGATTATTGCTGGTTAGAATTCTCTGTGTAATGGTACAATGTCCGAGAAAATACAGATATTTCTGTTTTAATAATAATTCCAAATTTTTCGACCAATAATGCTGTCGTTATTTCCGCTAAATTTCGGAGCATTTACTACCGCATTTCAGTCCACAATCAGTCACTATCTTTGCATTGTATCCTTCGTAATGAAGAAGCAATCAACATGTGAGCCTGGTTCATTGTCGTTGACAATCGGGCTAATGCATATACCTATGTTATGTGCAACGCTAAATTCCCCATTTCATGTGTTGGACTATTTATTCAGCGTTTTCGGCGTTCCTGTCAAATCCAACACAATTCCGTGCAAATATTTGTAGGAATTGTCGACATGAGATACAAACGGAGAAAGCAAAAAATAATCGCAAGCCGCCTTTTGAGCTGAATCAACTCGTTGCGAGAAAAACAGTTTGTTCAACTCAATACGTTAGTCCTAAGCGCTTCCAAATTTTACATAAGCGTTCCTGTTCTTCCCCTTGCTAATTCACCGACAGGAAGTCCAGTACTTACATGCAGCCCGGTTTAACATGTTGACAATATTTTACCTATGTTGTATCCTACGGATATAGATACATGTACGGATGACAAGTGGGAAGTAGAAGAAAAGAAACGATAGTGTAGTGAAAAGAGTTCAACCACTGAAAATCAAAGACATGCCGAACAACGTGAACCCCGGGAACCTGCTGGCCCTGCAATACAAGCCTTGGCAGACCAGAGGCGTTTGGACCTCGTGATCATCCACGCACCTGAGTCTAGTGATCCAGCTCCTCAGATGTGCTACATCACAAAATCGAGTTCTTACAGAGTTGAGTTGGTAGACACCTCCGTGTGAATGAGCGCGGGTTGAAAGTGAAGCAAATTGCGCGTCTAGGAAAGAAAGGTGTAAGCGATAAAACGCTTAGAAACCTTGAGCAAGACGCGCAGCCACCGGTTATCGAAATTCAAGACCGGAACGGATTCGCAATCCCCGGAATAAGTCAAAAACTCAATGCCGGTGCAACTGTGGTGCTATTGAATAATAACAACAAATACCAAAAGTGACAAACCTCAAACGGTTTCCTTATACAAGAAAGCAATAGAAACTTCAGTAGATACCACGGAACACCGATCCAAAAGCCAAGCAAAGATAAGCACAAAAAGCAAACAAGTGCGCAAAGGCGTAACTGGGCAGCACCGCTTCGAAGCAAGCCAATACACCAATTGGTTGCCTACACGTATGGACATATGCCAAGCAAAGTCGCTTGATGTGTCAATGACTGGTAGGGCAAAATACACCAATAACGTAGCTTGGAAGATCGATTGGCTATGAGGATAGACACGTTCGGAACAGCTGATTGGCGGAGTGTCTGTATAGCGCATGATAGGGTGAGGATGCCTGCGAGGTCTGCAATGGGACATCGGTAACTAGCACATCAAATGATGAAGGGTCTAAAGGCGAAATGTGTAAGGCGGGTTTGAGCAATCATAGACGGTGGGTTAGAGGAGCAAAGTCGGATGGTTTATCAATGTTCAAGGGGTAGGTAAAACAAGCAGCGGGGGTTCTGGCACATCCATAGGGAAATGGGCTGTCCATAATGAGCAGTTGTAGGGAAATAATGTGGTGAGAGTTCCAAACGACTGGACAAATTGAGCTCTCTGATACAAAAGGGACTTAACGAAAGTGACCCAATGAAAATCCTTTTCTTGCACGAAGGCAGTCCGAGGCAGACTTTTGCGCCTAAATAGGCTAAAATGTTGGAGCACCTATGTTTCGCCAGGCCAGGACCCAGTAGATCAAGAACGGCTACAACCTACCATCATTTAGCTAAATAACCGAAACGGTGATAAAAAAGGTCTGTATCGTAAATTATCCGGTCATTTCCAATATTTCATGAAGCAGAATAAGCAGATTGCAGGTTTCAAGCACTCCCAGTGGTTACTGCTGCAGCTTGCGTTTAGTCTAGTGAACATACGAGATGAAATCTGTCGTTTCCTTGCACACATTGGACCAGAGGTAGGGGTACTCGCAGAGCGGTGGCAGACTCCTGGGCTCAGTGGCTACTCATAATTTCGCTGCAACAGAATATCGAGTAAACGCAGGAATGTCGTGAACATTTACGGAATTGATGAAGGTCCGTGGGAGAAACTGTGGTGATCGATCTACCTTTAAACTCTTGAAGCCGTCCGCGGGTGCATTTTATCGCAGTCCCTCAAGCCGTTGTATCATATAGCTACGGTATCTCCCAAGCCGCATACACAGTCTCTTTTCTGTTATCATGGGCGGTTTCAACTGTGCTTAAGTGCCCTGGCTGAAGTCAAACTCATGTCAGGACATTGCAAGGTAGAAAAGATATGCGTGGATTTAATACATGGAGCAGCGTAACACCTGAGGCAACCGACGCGAATAATGCTGCAATCAACTCCGTCTTGTCTTGACTTAGTGTTAAAAACCAGTGAACAACATGTGAATGACGTTCAGATACTGCAGCTTTTCTCAGCAAGCGACCATGCTGTGCTCATATCGAGCATGGATCATGTAATCATGTACTCCCGTCCGCTGCAGCCAAATTAGAACTGCTGGAAAACTGACTTTGAAGATCCATTTTTATCTGCAAGCCAAGTAGACTGGTTTCTGCCGCAAGCTGCATACGCAGAAGTCTGCAGGACTGTAATAAAAGAGGGGATGGCATTAATATGTGCCAGGTTTGTACACTGAAGTGCAGGAATGTTGGACCAGTCAAGCTACATTGGTTCGATACGGTGTATGGCAAAATGACTCGACAGCGCAAGTTGTGGGAAAATTCTCACCCACCGACACTTTTAATGACTACGATGTGTATAAGGGTCAGCGAACTATATGTAACCTCGCAACAACCTGTAAGTTTGGGCGTTTCACAACCACAGCAAACGCTGCCCTCAAAGGGAATCTTTGCTCACTTGAAGCGGCGCCGGAAGCCTGTAGGTAATTTACCTGTGTTATTGAGCTCGAACAGAACACTTCTAACCTACAGCATTCAGAGTCCGTCCGCCTTATCGGCACACTTCGCTTCCGTGTTTGCAAATCACCTGGTGTCAACCAAATGCGGCGTGTAGGACCATGATCAAAATAGACAGTCTGGTTTGTTGTGCTAAGGTGACGCAACAACTACTGACCAAACCTAATGACACTTAACTTGCTGTGTTTGACGGGCTCCAAACACTGACTCTCAAGTCGAGATCAGCAGTCATCTGATATGTTGTGATTAACTTATTTAACAGGTTGCTCCCGAAAGTTCCTTGCTGGAAGACTGGAAATGCTCGCTGGTACAGAGGATGCCGAAATGTGTGGACCTCAGCCAAGTGGACAAATAAAGACCCATTTGCTGACACTTATTTCGGTGAAGGTTTCCGAGAGCCGTCTGTAGAAGCGCTTACTACAACTACTTCAAACTAAGGATCTATTGACGCCCGCACAACATGATTTAATGCTAGATCACTCCTACATTGACAACCTGCTGGTGATGAGGCATAAATGGTTTGGAGCACTGAAACATGGTGAGATTGTAGAGGTTACAAATATCGATGTCCATAAGGCGTTTGAAGACATAAACCGTGGGGTCCTCCTCGACAAGCTGGTACTCTGCAGTCTTGGTTGATCACAACAACAGTGGATCCGGAAGTTTCTCGTTGGATGATTGTTAGGGGTACAGGCTGACGGACATTAACTGACTTGCGTCCCACTATTAGTGGTGTAACCCAACGCACGGTGTTGGGTCCCATACTATTCCGAATTCACATCATCGTTCTACCACAGCTTCATCGGCCGCTGTGTACCCTGTTTGTTGATGACCTGAACAGTTGTATAGTAATTAGAACCTCACATGACTGCGGTGTACTTCAGCAAAACCGTAACCGCCTCTCCGTGTGGTCCGCACACGTCCACCTACCGACCGACTCTTGCAACCCGGTATTCATGAGCCTGGGAAGGATGATAATGGCCAAACTTAAACCATTGCCGCTTAGCCTCTACATCAAACAACTTCGACGAAAGATCTGTGTATAATCTCGCGCTGCAATTTCAACTCTATGGACAACATATACAGGCTACTGCGTAGCGGTCTGCACATGATTGCGGCCATGAAACGCAGCTTCTACATTTGGTCTGAATAGGTCCCCACTTTTCTCTCAAGACCAATAGTGGAGTACGTCTCTCTCACCTACTGTCCAATCATCAAAGGTAAGGCACAGACGATCGAACGGGTTCAACACGTCGCAACCAGTTGCGTTCAGAGTTTACAAATGCTGCCGTACAATGATCGGTGTGAGAAACTAGGTACCTACATCCCTTTAATTTGACGGCTGCGAGTCAAGCTTATCGTGACCTGCCGCCTTCAACACCTCGGTGACTTACTAACATTAAAACCGTAGTTTCATTTGCGAATACCATGCAGCGGAGGTGGACATTGGCAAAAACTCGTGTTGCCGGGTATAACGGAACGATGGTTAATGACTGGTAAAAAACACAAGCATAACAGATCCCGTATGTCGGTAATGGAAGGAATTACAAATTTTGCATACTACATAAGCAGATCATACAAAACAGGCATCGGCGAAGCAGTAGAGCAACTGTATAAATAACAGGGCTGTGGAGGTCCGTTGGTACCAAGCAAAACGAAATAACGAGTTATTGTGAAGGCTAATGGCGAATAACAAGCGGATTGCTCACCCATCTGCACGGAATTACATGCGTCGTGTATTAATTCGAAAGTGGATAGTTAGCCAGAGTTTATCCAGAATATCCATTCATGTCACGAAGTGTAGGCAGCTCAATACAATATCCAGTCTTTTTTGTAAGTGGCTAGGGTACGGGACACAAACAACGGAGTTTAACTGACCATTCCATCGTTGGCAGACTCGGAGTGAAAAATATGTTGGTCGACAATCCAGACCAATTTTTCGTTGACTTTCTTTAAAGCTGTTGCCTTTATGTTTGGTTTCAGAGCTAAGTTTCAAAATCGTAGCGGCATGCGTGATCAGGGTCGTTTGGTATTTGGTATGTATGAGGTCTCCTTGTAGTCGTCGGTAGCGTTCATCTACTATTTTGGGTATCGTCACTCATTCTTGTTAGGTAAGGTCGCAAAAACCTCGAGATTTTGCGGAACTCGAAATTGCGAGGTATTGAGCGCTGTGAAGTCGCCCTTTCGTCAAGGTTGCTAAGCCTGGATAACTTATTCTATGTGAGGATGCACGTGGGCATTGTGCATGAGAGAGAAGAAAGATGAAACTAGACTCCAGAGTGCCACCGGAAGAGACCAACATGCTGGTTACCTCTGGTTGAAGAGAACTCCGCTGTGTGGAACAACTGAGGTCGTCTTGCACCAGCACACCCATGTCACGTTCCTAAGTGATGGTCTTCCAATCGTGCGCGCCAAGCTAGTAGACTTAGACCTAGGCGTGCAAATAGCGGACGTAAACAACACGGCACTTGTCCACATTAACTGGCATTACGTTCTTCACCGAACAATGCTAGGCCTTATCGAGGTCGCGCTGAAAGTCTTCCTGCTTGTTCAATCATTGATATTGCGCCGAAGCTTTACGTCGTCAGTAATGAGTGAAAATTGTGCCGTGTGATATCTCTCGCTGAATCGTTAATATAACTGAGAACATCCGAGGCCCAAGTATTGAATTCTGCGGTACACCGCACTTCACACAAATCAGGTTAGAGAAAAATGATCAGAATCTAATCTTCTGCTGCCTTTCGTGTAGAAAGTTAGGTACTAATTACAATAATATACCACCGTTGTCGTAGTGCTGAAGTTTGTAAAGCAGGATTCTATGATCTTAGCGATCGAAGATTCTCTGAACGTCCAAGTAGAGAACATTGGTTCGTGTTTCCTCGTCGAATTTTTCTTCTTAATTGTCAGCTGCTATTAACAGCTTCGTGGTACATGATGTTGACAAAACCCGTGCTGGGCCGTCGCAATGATGTCGCAGCTTTCCAGCTGACCCATCGGTGCGTCTGCGATGATCACTTCCATGAATTTGGCAAGCGCGTGGAGAAGCCTTACTGGGCGGTTATTAGCAGGATCAGCAGGGTATATTCTCATGTGGATACGGGTTACAATACCCCCTTTCAACTTTGACCGAATATGTTCTCGTCTAGACAACTCTAGAGAAATCTAGATAGTCGTTCAACTAGCTGTGACTGCTAAGTGCAATGCTTTGGTGTGAATTTTATTTGCTCCAGGAGAGCTGTATGTACGCAAGGATAGTAGCTTTTTCTACTCCATTTAAACTGTGAACGACGCTGGATAAAACTGATGGTTTAATGATAGGAGTACGAACAGCGTTCAAGGCTTGTACACCTTGAAAATTAGGTGAGTACTTGACCCGGAAGGCGTTGGCTGCCACTTTAGCTGTATGCGTATACCCACCAAACGTAATGACTGGTGAGATTCCGCGTTGCATATAACGAAGTCTACTCCCAGTTTTAACGTAAATTGTGGTTCGAACAGAATAGTCTCGCTGTCTCCCGCTGGTATGTTACCTTGTCCTCACCCACTAACTGCACCTGTGATATGCTCTGAACTAAGAAAGCTCTTATATTTTTGAGCTGGGATTGCTTTTGCAAACGCGCCATCTCCATTTATTTAAACAATGTATTGTCCTGTTCTTCTAAGTAATGACCTTAGTTTGATGGCCTAATGGACATATCTGACACCGATGCTTTTGCTACTACTGACTTGATGGTTTGTATGAATATTTCCCAGGCTATTTCTGTAGTACACTCAGTCATAATGTAGCGAGAACGACACGGCAGGGGGGTAGACGTTTATTGCACACCGAAAATGGGCACATTAGGGTATCGCGCGCGTCATCGAATATTGACTGGATTTCCGTCCCACCTCGCAACACAGGTACGGATGTTAGAGGCGAGCCAGTCCTTTGCTTCGGGAGCTCTGACTTGGAAGTCCCGCCTTCCTGTTTTCGCCTCGATCTCCGCTTCTCTGCATCCGATTTGGATCGGCCAGGAGTTGTTCGAGAGCTCTCGACTTGCTTGTTCTGGGCCGTGTCAATCGGCTCGGCCTCGGTCCTGTGGGCTGCGCTAGCGGCGTATTTGTCTGATTTATTGTGCTGTCCGTAGTTCCGGGCCCAGGCTCGTCGCTAGCCGTCTTTCGCGATCCGCTCTCAGCTAGCTCCGGAGAGCTCCCCGAGGCATTCTTGGAAGCGGCGCCTCTACAATAAGTGATCAACCGCCCTTTTCAACGAATTCAGCTTACGCGTGGTAACGTGTAATATCTTGCATTCTCACTGACTTTGCTTCCGGAAAATCAAGGTAGTAAATTCACATAATCGTTTTGACCCAAATGCCTGTACACTTCTAGCCCAGCAACCATGAGCTCCTTGTTGTATGGCACTAGATCTAACATTAATGACTTATTCACTGTTCTGAACCTGGTGGGAGCTGTGAAGTGCTTGCAAATGGGTGTGCTACAGAAAAGCTCTTGCAGAAATCTTTTGAACTGTTGGCCATCAGTAGCTGGCGTTTCCAGCTAATGAAGTACTCTTGATGAGGAGATATCATTGTATTTCTGACTTATCGCAACACGAAATACCGATATGAATCTGCGGTCCATTTCCGGAGTGGATTTGGGCGGTCCGTAAACTACGGACACAAGAGGTGTCGTCGTGGTTTAGCTACAGTTTGCAACAAAAACGGCGCACGTTTAAAGATGATTCATTAGTTCACCGCAAAGGCTTGCGTTGTAATAATGACCACTTCCCTCCCCTACCCGCTCTGCTGATGCAGAAACGTGCCAGTGAGGGTTGAGCAAACTCAACCTCATTAATCCCACATTTCAGCCACGTTTCGGTGATCAATATGATGTCTCCAGGCTCTGAACCTTGCCAATGAAGGAGTTCGACCAACTTAGTAATAAGGCCTTGTGCATTAGTATAAAACCGGATAGTTTCTAAGTTACCAAAAGTGAGTTAGCGAATGTTAAACCTAGACTAGTGATTGTGCTGACTGTTGTGGAGTCGGCCACTAGTAGTTTGGTTAAGGAGTTGTTGGATTTTGCAGTTTGCTTGAGTTTTACAACTGCTCACGGCTGTCCGCCTTTTGATGGTCTCCTTCAGTTAGTCGTATTCCATCATAAGCTGATGTTGTTTTTAAGTGAATCCCTGCACAGAGCTGTATAATTGGAGGATCCATCAATATAAATAAACTAGTAAATACTATTTTTATTCTCGATAGAGTCATACACGCCTTTACAGGCATGAGCATATTGAGATAACAAAGCGTAAGCAAAGTAGCACAAAAGACAACGCGTTTGCCTTAACAGTGGGTGTGTAGGGGTGTGTAAATCTATGTAATTGCATAGGTGTGTATCTGTGTAGTTTCTGCTTTTAAGTGTGCCGCTGCATCCTTGGCTGCTTGATAGCGTCGGCCACATGAGACTAGATAAAGTCAATGAGTTGCATAGGATTAGCCGGATATTCACGATGCAGTGACTAGTTTGTGGTGATTAACGACCATCCCGTCGTAGTTTTGATAAGCAGACATTTGTCGATTTGTATAGGGAGAACGCTTACTGTGAGAAAACCCACCACGTCCCCAATGAGTCGTCAGGCACACGCGGCTGTGGGCTCCCTGCCTTTAACCGAATTTCTGTAGGCAACGACTTAAGGAATTTAGATCAGTTTTCCAAAATAAGCAGAGTCAATATCCAAGACTTAGGCGTCAGCGTTATCAGCTTGGGACGGTTTCCCTTATAGATTGGCGAAAATGGAATTCATTTAAACCGTTTTGTAAGTATATGGTTGAAGAGAAGTGGTCGGCTGATGTAACTCCACAGCTTTCGATTGGGTGATTCCGAACTGCGCATTACATACCATATCAAAATGATGTGGTAAAAGTTCCGTCATGCCGGCCAAGGGTTTTCCTTGCTCCACCTACACACAGCGCCGTCATCATATACCCATGGTTTGCATTAAATTATCGTATTCAGTGGTGACCAATTGACGGAATTAATCCTTACGGATCGTGATCCTTTTAATCAAAACTTGTTTTAACACTTATAACGACCAGTTTTATTTGTGAAAGTTTGTTATGTTTCAATAACACACTGCTCTGAAACTGCATCCAATTAAGGAAGCTACGCGCAATCCGGGGATCAAAACTATTACAAGACCATTAATAAGGAAGCTACAACCCAAACTGTGGCTCGGGCTTGCATTAGCCTAGCCGCTTTGAAGATGTTACCCACGCAGGGAAAGGCACGTTAAAGAGACTGATCGTAAAAGAAGCACAGTACTTCGATAAAGAAGCCAGAATGCGTGGGCGCGTGCGTTTGGTTCATTCTTGTTACAAACCTGCCTATGATAAACCTGGTCAACTGAGCGACTGACAATGAAATTGTGGATCACTCATCCTCTCTCTAACATGACCGGACAGGTGTAGTGTTCGTTTGCAACAACAGCGGTCACTGAAAATAATCCTACTTAGCGGCAAATACGGTGAATCGAAATGCACTCGCGTGGCCAGGACTGGTCTGAGTTTCACAAACTGTGACTTTGAACTCCACGCTAAGTGTGGTGGCACAAATCAAGCAGAACTAATGAGGGTTAACCATGTGACCGATGCGTCCTGTTTTTCCCAGGTACGCATAGCGTATTTAGTGGTCCAGTATATATTTGTGAAAAAGTGCTAAAATTATTTGAAGCAAATGAGCAGATGGCGAATCACAGCGATTTGGCATTGGAATAGAAGAAAGCAGATCCCGTCCCCTAACAAACCCTCTGAGCCCCGTCAATTGGTTACAGATTAAAGTCAACCTTGCTAACCGCCCCACAGTATCGGCACCACTTACCATAAACATATCCTAACCTCTAACTCGGACAAGTCACATTCCACTTGACTGAGAGTAAGCTATTTACGGAAGTTATAAATAAATTTCAGTCACGACACCGGCATCTCAGAGCCGGAAGCAATTCAGTGCAAACAAAAGCGAGTAACTTGAAGCATCGATCACATTAATAAACGCATTTTGGACCACACTTAAGTCCATCTGCTGTATGGGGCCCACCCGGAGCGACGCAGCTTTCAGCGTCAACTACAGTGGCACCTCCTAAAAAGCTCAAATCACCAAGAATAGCTTTTAAACCGACAGCAGCTAGACAGAACCAAGGTACGTTAACTTGCGTGTGCACTTACGTTCCCGAATACAACTCTAGCATCATAAAAGTAAAGTTGCTGAAGCATCGTAACCAGTGGAATTCCATCGCCGACGCTATCGATGTTCGGGTTTAGCCCACTATGCCGAGACGAATAGGGTGTTACCCGACCCCAGCGCATTATGCTGAACCATGAATTCTTCGAGCGTTACTGAATGCAGCAAATGAGACAGGCTGTTCTGTAATCAGCACTTCCTTTTCGCAACTAACCGTGCTGGGTGCGCGTATTACCCTATCTTCCTTAGAGAGATCGTCCAAAGGAAACGTATACCCAAGACGGCTCTGCTAATAACGATAGCAAGAAAACCAAATATCTTCCTAGTGTTCCTGAAATGTTAGCTTCTGCTGATCAAGTATTGCAAACGCAAGTCCGGGAGCACTGGTGCTATATTCGGGAAGCACTCTGTCTGCATAGATTTATTGTAAAATCGTTGAAATGAATTCGTTCCTCACCTAACTACAAAGGCTGCTGTCCAAGAGTATTTAAGTTGGTAATAAGCACCAAGGTAAAGACACAATTCTATTGAAATACTGGTGAAAGTTTCGTATCAGGTTACCGACCGAGATCCCGCTATAGGTAGCAGAAACGATTCCAAGGAACTTAGTAGCCTGTAAGTAGTTTGTAACCACAGTCCTGTGGAGAAACCGACACAAAAGTAACAACGGCCCACAACATTACAAAGCCAGGCAAGGGTGAACATTCTAATATTTCATACAATGTGTGGCCTTGCAGTTCGACTAAAATTCATAAAGCGACGATCAACCAAAAAAACGAGTTGAGGCCGATCACCTAGCGGTCGGCTTAAAAGCAAATAAGAATATGACTTCCGTGAATGCACTCCTAACATTGAAACACCATCTTGGCTGTAAATAAACTTCAAAAACCCTCCTAGTAAGCTGATCGAACTTAGAGGACGCCATGCCTTCCCTCTGCGGACCTCGTCCTCATTATAGAGACCTGTTAAATGCTTGAGATAAAGGATTCTAAGATAGATGTACTCGGTAGGTTGCTGCTTCAGAACAAGAGAACAGGAAGGGGTGGTGGTGTAATTTTCTTTACAATGTGAACCTCCAACGTGAAAATAGGGATCACCCAGAGATAAGTGCCCCTGGTTAGCTTTGGTGCGGGCTATGGCTGGGGAATATGGACACATGTCTACTAGCCGTAATTTACCGCCCACCAAGCTCTACGTTAGAAAGAGAGTCCAAACTGAACCACGTTTTCAGGTTGCTTTTAACAAGTCCTGCGGTCACATCATTATCGCTGGAGAATTTAATGTGCACGACATGAAAACGCTAGCAAGCTATGGTGTCCAGTTTAAAGCTTCGTTGTAAGAGCTACTTTTAGCTACCTTCTTTATACTCACATAACTTCAATCCCTAAATTTCGAACTGCCAACCGGCCGTCGACGCTTGATATTGTGCACACCAACGAAAAACTCCTGGTCGACGGAATAGTTACCAGCACACCATTGGATCGCAGAGACTACGACACATTACCTTTTAACTATGTTTGATATGTGGAATAGCCTAAAAGTGAAAATGGTGAGGTATAATCTGTCGCGCAATGCAACAAGCTATACCCGTTTGTTGAGAACATATCATGGACCATCTTAGCAGCATATTCTCCGGATGTAGTCCGAGTAGCCTCCACAAAGACGCTGAGCACACTGGTAGCGCACGTATCAGCACAAAGTCTTTCCATCATCAGCCCAAAATTAAACCATACAGTAATAGTATGTCCCTGAGGGATTTGACATGTTGAGCTCACAAGGAATACTCGAATGCCGACACCTCGTATACATATGTGGCACAACGCAAATTTTGTGTAAAAATGCTCCTTACAGCCAAGTTAACGCATAAGCGGGAGTTATTGAAGCGATTTTACACTAACCGCAAACTTCTGTACTGGCAAGTTAATGTCCTTCGTAAGAGAAAAAGCTGAATTCCATCATTGTTCACGGCTGTTGGATGCATGCGGTCAGCAATAGAAGCAGCCGATCACTTAAGTTTTCACTACTCCCATACTTTACATCAGGTAGTGAACTCAAATATTCTCATTGCTGCTATTAACCCGGCGTCAGATTTATCCATCATCTTCACTTTCGAAGCGGTGGTTATTAGGCCGTAATCCGTGCGTATTCACACTTATCCTGGAGAATATAAAATTCGGCCGAAGACACTGCAGGCAGTAGACAGTGATCTAGCAAAAGCACTAAACGTGTTGCATCAGTGTAGTCTAGAGGAGAACCAAATTGTACCAATATGGAAGCGAGGGCTCACTACTCATTTTCCTCATAATGGTAGCCGCACCAACCCTACAACCCATCGAACAACAACAGTGCTATTTGTGTCATCCAAAATTATGAAATCAATCATTGCAAATGCGTGTGTGATTTAGTGTGTGGTTCTCTCACTGGTTCGGTGGAGAATGTAGTGGAAGGCACCCAGGATCCACACATCGGCTGGGCAGGAGGGGTATTGAGGAACGTCGCTTCAGCGGCTTGTTGTGATGCTTCGGTTTTGTCGTACGCTAGTTTCAAACAAATAACTCGCGGAGAATCTTTAGTAGCGTTTCTATCCAATACGAAGTACTTCTCTTTGCGAGCGACAAGTTTGAGGGAGCCCTCATACGGCGGTGTCAAGGGCCTACGCACCGTATTGACGCGCACAAGAACGAAAGGGCAGGTATGCAAAGCAGAGTGGACTTGCTAATTTCGAGGGCTGTATCACGACGTTGTTGGCCAGACTGCAGTAAAATGTTCTTGCGATGGTGCCGGATAGAAAGTCGGTTCTAGATCAACAGTTACTTTGGAATCTAGCACCATCTCACAGGGAAGTCAGAGAGTTTTGACTTAAACAACTTCAGCGGGGCAACAACCTAGGTATACTTTGACCTTGTTGCAAATGCCGAGAAGTATAACGGTTGGCCGTTCGGACCATCGCGTATTCGAGTTCGAGGTGGTAATTACGACATTTAGTTGACGATGAAAACGCTCAACTACATCGTTGGCAGCTGGATGATATGCGGTAGTTCGCAGACGAGAACAGCCGAGTAAACAGTTTTTCTCTCAGAAAAGGGGGAAAGGAACTATGGACATCTACCTGTTGTAATCGTGGCTGTGGTGTCAACCACCGATATGTAGATTTTTACGAACGTCCTCGAAACAGTTTTGGTGGAAATGTCTCGTAAAGGAATTGAATGAGGCCACCGTGTGAAACGGTCGACAGAGGTCAGCAAATACTGGAAACCGTTGGATGGCGGACGTGGTCCAACGATTTAAAGGTGCACATGTTTAAATCTAGCGTATGGTAAGGCAAATGTGTCAGGTACGGTGATCGTGTGCTGATGTATCTTCCTCGCCTGACAAGTGATAAAATGTTTTGCCCACTTTTAGATGTCGGAACGCATATTGTGCCATACATAGCCGTCGGCGATTAGTTTGACAGTGGTTCGAATGTCAGGGTGAGGAAGGCCAGGCAGGTGATCATAAACAATTCTCCGGTATTGCTGAGAAACTAAAGGCATTGGCCTTCCGGTGGTTAAAGCACAATAGACTTTAAGGTCGGAATTAACACTAGGTAGCTAAGAGAGTTTCAATGAAGTGTTTACTTTAAAGTCCGTGAACTCAGCATCGTTTTTTGATAGGCTACAATATCCTCGAGATTAACAGCTTGACGTGAGAGTTGGTGAAGGTTGATGCGAGACATTGCATCAGCAACAGTATTGTTAGTGGCATCAAAATGAAAAATGTCTGTCGTGAATTGCGATATGTAGTCTAAATGACGCATCTCATGAAGTGAAGATCGACCGAAGGAACCGCGATTTGTGATCCGTAAGAACAATGAAGATATATCTTTCAATTAGGTCGGAAGTGCTTAATGGCAAGATGAATGGCCAGTAGTTCTCCACCGAATCTGCTGTATCGTGTTTGAGCAGGCTGAAACCTTATAGTGTTGCTCACCCCAACACTGGCACCTGAAGACCGCGGTTTCGTCCTGGTTGGGACTCATCAGTTCGAGATAGCCTGAGTTGGGCCGCAACCCAGAGTGTCTTGACTTAACAAACTCAGGAGGACTGGTTGTGAAGATATGGTGACAAATATGGTGCTTGGACTTCAGAATGTCGACATCTGCTCTAATCGTGGAGGGAAGTGCTGCAGCGATGACGAGTAGCGCAACTACTTAGGCAGGATTACTTGAAGCTTGATGGAACTGACTCTAGCGAGCTGTCCGGAAACACTTAACGACGTAGCACCATCACTTAGCTTACCACAACGCAAGTCCACGACCAGGACGAATTTGGTGAGCAACTCAATGCCAATGATGGGCTTCTGTATGTTCACAATCTGGAAGATGAAAGGGAAGTTATGTCATAAGCAAAGAATAAGCGTGAGTAGTCTCTGGCCATACGTCGAGATCTTGGTTTGGTTAGCCGTGTGTAAAGTAAATTCGGCTGGTCGCAGAGCGCGTTTTTCAAGGATCCAGGTATAACGCTTATCTATGCACTATTGTCAACCAAAAAGTGAAGTTTGGTGCTGGAATCGAAAACTTACAAGAGGCGACTAATGGTTTGGCCAGCAGAAACCGTCCTCATTACTGGCTTGGGTTGTCGGTTACCTGTCGAGAATCCAAAAACACCTGCGAGTAGTAACAACCCGGAGGACAATTGCGATGGAAGTAGCAGTACGATCGCCATCGCCTAGTGCGGGATTGATTACGGTGTTTACTCCTAGAGACGAATCTACGGTTGGCAAGTCACTTACGACCGAAGTGATACACTGCAAGTTCCAAGCCAGAGATCTTTTCATTATTAGCAACTAATAAGGCACTTCCAGATGGCCTAGTGATGCTCAGTTCAGTCATCTTATTTGCAGCAGATTTAAAGAATCGTTCATGGACTTTTTCGGCTGCTTCAGGTAGTTTGTCCAACGGAAGTTTATCTGCGAGGACTGCTAATATCACTGTGGTGTTTACTGAAAATAAACTGGTCCATAGTTGTTGGAGTATGGAATCGTCCAGGATCGAGTAACCTACAAGTGACCGCATGTACCGGAGGAGCTGAGACGGACTGCGGTCTCCAGGCTACATTCCTGAAAGTAGCAGGAGTAGCCGCCCTTCAGTGGAAGCCGTACTGTGCTTTAGGATGGCTAATTTAACTTTGTCTTGCGATGATTCAGTCGGCACCGGAACAAGTACGTTAATTACCTCCGAAGTAACCAGACAAGAAAGATGAGCGGTGACGCATGAAAACATCGATGGTTGCGAAGTTATATCACGAAAGCGAAAGATAGCCTCCACCTGAATAAACCACACACGAAGGTTTGAAATATCACAGGTGGGTAAAATATCCAATGGATTTTTCACCGGGTTCACAGCGGCAGTGTAGTCAGGCATTG
The DNA here is from genome assembly GCA_944474145.2 of Dicrocoelium dendriticum. Taxonomy (NCBI): domain Eukaryota; kingdom Metazoa; phylum Platyhelminthes; class Trematoda; order Plagiorchiida; family Dicrocoeliidae; genus Dicrocoelium; species Dicrocoelium dendriticum. The sequence continues at coordinate 89,867,676 of OX104069.1, read as the reverse complement.
CGAAAGAAAAAGGAAAGAAACGCAATCAAAAACATTTAAATAGACGGCGTCACCGAATGTAGTGTCTGACAGAGGTATTAACCGTTAAAACTTTACGACGACTACTCACGGTCAGGTAAGATTTGCGAAAAATCAGCAAACCTGTTTCTTGGTACGAACGAAGAAACCGGACACTGATCCTCAAGCGAAGATCAGATGGCCAATGAGAAGCACATGCAAAACGATCCACTAGGCAGGCATCACGGAAATCAGAAGACGAACAAATTTCGAAGAAGCGTCTAGCTGGTGTGAGTTAAACCAAACCTATACTAATTGACGGAAATTAGAATAGGAAGTTAGAAGGAAAGATGTAAAAGCGTTGTAAACACTACGCAAGAAACTTGATCTCCGTTGCTGTTTTTTTCGGACCTTCATTTCAAGGGATGTCCGAAAGAATGTGCCATTAGTGTGATGAGCTAGGGAGCTCCACCGACGACAGAAAAACACTTTCTGGGAGTCACCGGAACGCAGTCACCCGGAGATGTCGGGGTTCACAGTTTTAGTGTAGCAGTCTGGAGATTCCCCGGTTTGCTTGTGTAAAATTCTAACCAAAATTCTATAATTGTACACTTAGGCAACCGGTGTGGTTTGTTGAACTGCTTGCTGAGTTCGAATGCTTTACTTGCTCATCGCCATTTTTGCTTGGCGCTCGCTTCGGTTGCAACGCGCGACTGCTCTGTGTGCTGTGCTTGATCCGTTTCCCCTAGCTAGAGCGTCCACGGTGTCGTTCGTTTATAGCTAGCTAACAGGGAATCTTTTGCTGAACCAATAAAAGTTTCCCTGCAACTCGATCTGTCTTCTGGAATCGCTCTCTGGGCTCCCGGAATAGGCAACCCTCTAAATTGGTGACCCCGGATCCGGAACAATCTCAACGCCGGATATTTCGAACTTTTCTCCGGTGAGCTCGTTCCATTTATTTTTCATATTTTCCGGTTTTATTTTTGCATACGGTAGCCTATTTTTTCGCGTCATTTTTTCAAATCATGGAATCTGTAGACCATAAGGTAGAGTCTCTACTTAGCGTTGTATCTCTCAGTTCCACCTTTTTGGGACATGGATCCTGTTTTGTGGTTCGCTCATCTTGAGGCTGAGTTTTATAACCACAGAATCACTTCCGACTACGCGAAGTATTGCAAGCTCCTGTCCTATCTCCCCAAGGAGATATCAATGCAGGTTCGTGACGTCATCATTTCTCAGACCGAAAACCGCTATGAGGCTCTCAAGGAGGCCACGATTAAGCGTGTTATGCCCTCTGAGAAAGTTCGCCTGCAGCAGCTTTTCAGGGATCTGCAGCTGGGCGACAAACTGCCCTCAACCCTGCTACGGGAGATGCAGCAACTCCTTGGTTCCTCAACCATGGATGAGACTTTACTTCGCGAACTATGGCTACAACGGCTACCGGAAAACACGCAAGCGATTCTCGCTACAGTGAGCTCCGTTTCGCTCACTCAACTAGCAGACTTAGCCGATCGAGTTATTGAACGAGCACAGCCACAAGCCAACGCCAGCAAGGTCCATGCCGTCGCGTCCCAGGGCACTTCTATCACTGGCTTACAGTCAACTATAGAAGCCCTCCAAGCACAAGTTGCGACACTTAGTCGCCAGGTGCAACAGCTTACTATGACCCGTCGTCGTCCTAGCCGCTCAAAATCGCCCTTCAAACGTTCTCAGTCTCGCAACAGGCAAGTTAGCTGTTGGTATCATCAGCGCTTTGGTACCGCAGCTCATAAATGTGTAAAGCCTTGCAACTTCGCCGAGAAGCAGGGAAAACTTCGCGGCCGGTCCGTAACGGCGACGGACGCGACTGGCCAACACCAAAGTCGCCTCATCCGCGTTAGGGATTTAACTTCCGGCACCGACTTTCTAGTCGACACTGGTGCAGAAGTTAGCGTCATACCCCGTAGCTCAGATGAGGTCGTCTCACCATCGCCGACCAAGCTGCGTGCCGCCAATGGCACACCAATCGCAACTTTCGGCGAAAAGTTGCTAACGCTCAATTTAGGCCTCCGGCGAACCTTTCGCTGGCCTTTCATAATCGCTGCCGTGCCTTTCGCTATCATAGGCATAGACTTTCTGCAACGCTTCGACCTCATCGTCGACGCTAAAAGGAAGAAGCTTATCGACTCCAGGACACAGCTCAGTATTATCGGGACCAGCGCCAACGTGGCTGCTATCACTCCCATTCGTGTCCTACCTCAAGCTTCACAACCTTTTCTAGAACTTTTCAGCAAGCACCCTAAACTCGTTCGCGTCCTGAACGACTTGCCGCCTGTGACGTCAAACGTCGTGCATCACATTTGCACTAAGGGCCCACCTGTTTCGGCCCGCCCTCGCCGACTAGCCCCGGACAAGCTCAAAGCTGCCAAGGCGGAATTCGAGCAAATGCTCGAACTGGGAATCATCCGCCCGTCTAAAAGTCCATGGGCATCACCATTACACATGGTGCCGAAGAAATCCGGTGACTGGCGCCCCTGTGGTGACTACAGGGCACTTAACAAAGTTACCGTCCCGGATAAATACCCTATCCCGCACATGCACGACTTGACCTCAGCTCTAGCTGGCAAGTCTATCTTCAGCAAAGTCGACCTAGTTCGCGCCTATCATCAGATACCTGTGGCGCCAGATGACATTGCTAAAACAGCAGTCATCACGCCATTCGGCCTATTCGAGTACCTCAGAATGCCTTTCGGCCTCAGCAACGCTGCCCAAACTTTTCAGCGTTTCATTCATGAGGTAACGCGAGGACTCGAAGGCGTTTACCCTTATTTAGATGACATTCTCATCGCCAGCTCTTCTGACGAGGAGCATCTTCGTCACCTCGACGCACTCTTCCAGCGCTTAACACAGCATGGGGTTACCGTCAACCCCGATAAATGCGAGCTTGGCCAAAGCTCCATCGACTTTCTTGGCCACCGCATATCTGCCTCTGGTATCGAAGCCCTGCCAGACAAAATCCAGGCACTGAAGGACTATCCTGCTCCCAGTTCCTTCAAGCAGTTGCGCCGATTCCTTGGCCTGGTCAACTATTACAGACGCTTTATACCTAACTGCGCGAGCATTGTCCAACCAATGACTGACTTGCTCCGCGGTAAACAACGGTCTTTTCACTTTACAGACGACGCTAAATTGTCTTTCGAGAAGCTCAAAGACGCTATCTCCAACATAGCGCTTCTCGCCCATCCAGACACATCTGCACCACTCTCCCTGACGACTGACGCATCCGACACTGCCGTCGGTGCAGTTCTTCAACAACTCATCGACCATCGATGGATACCTCTAGGTTTCTTCTCGAAACGTTTACAACCTGCCGAATCGCGTTACAGCACCTTCGGTAGGGAACTGTTAGCTATCTACCTAGGTATCCGACATTTCCGTCACTACCTCGAAGGTCGACATTTCACCGTCTTCACCGACCACAAGCCATTGATCTACGCAATCAATGGCGCAACAGACAAGTACTCGCCGCGGGAAACTAGACACCTAGACTACGTTTCTCAGTTTACGACAGACGTACGACATGTCTCAGGTGCTCTCAATCCCGTCGCGGATGCGCTTTCACGCATTCAGCAGATCAGCTTATCGCCTGGCACCAACATTGATCTAGCCGCTATGGCTGCTGCCCAACAAGCTGATCCCGACATCGACAAGCTACGACGCAACACCTCGTTAAAACTACGTGAAGTCCCACTAGCTTCATCTGAGGGGACCATTCTTTGTGACGTCTCACAAACTTCTCCCCGACCTGTAGTTCCTACCTCAATGCGTCGACTAGTTTTCAATGCTTTACACAACCTGTCTCATCCCGGCATACGTGCTTCGCAGAAGCTCGTAACGGAACGCTTCATATGGCCCAACGTCAATCGCGATGTCCGCCTTTGGGCACGCGCATGCTTAGAGTGTCAGCGCGCCAAGGTCTACAGACACACCAAAAGCCCACTTGGCGTCTTTCCCGCTCCTGACGCTCGTTTTGCACACGTCCATGTCGACCTGGTCGGACCTTTGCCTCCATGCAAAGGCTACGTGTACCTACTCACCTGTGTCGACCGATTCACTCGTTGGCCAGAGGCGATTCCGTTAGTCAACTGCTCATCTGAGACAGTTGCGCAAGCTTTCTTAGAACGCTGGGTAGCTCAGTTCGGTTGCCCAAGCGTAGTCATCACCGACAGAGGATCACACTTCGACGGATCCTTCAGCAAACTGCTCGACGTTCTTGGTTGCCAACATAATCGAACCACCGCATACCATCCTGCAGCTAATGGGATGGTAGAAAGGTTCCACCGGCAACTCAAAGCCTCACTCTGTGCCCAATCTAGCACATCCTGGCACGAAGCACTTCCGCTCGTTCTCTTAGGCATAAGAAACACGATTAAAGCGGATTTGCAAGCCACTCCATCGTCGCTAGTCTTTGGATGCACACAACGCTTACCTGGTGAACTCGTCTCACCAAAAGCGCCAACAACTTTCGACTATGGCGACTACGCAGCTCGCCTATCTCATCACATGCGACAGCTTCAGCCTGTGCAACCCAGAGCACAGAGCTTGCGTACCAACGTGGACGAACGCTTAACTACTTGCACGCACGTGTTCGTTCGCACTGACAGCGTACGCCGACCACTTCAACCTCCTTATTCTGGTCCGTACCGTGTTGTACGCAGAAGCGACAAGACGTTTACCGTTGACTACAATGGTAAGGCTGAAACGATCAACGTCGATCGACTCAAGCCAGCATTCCTCGACAAGTCTGACTCGCCGGTGCAACAAGCACCTTCACAGCCCGTGCCATCACAGCCGGCACCGCAAACTCAGACGAGTCAGTCCGCTCCAGCAGAACCGACAAACACAACCGACAGCACTCCTACCCGCCCTACTCTCAATCGACGCGGTAGGAAACTCAAGCCTCCAGTTCGTTTTTCAGACTTTGTCAGCACTTACTATTTTACGTAGAACGTGCCTTAGAAATTTTCTGCTCTTACTAAACGTTTTTGAAAATCCACAAAAAAAGACCAAAACGTTTTGAAACTACCAAAAAAGAGCAAAACTTTTTGAAAACCCAAAAACAGCTTTGCACGTTTTTCGCTTTACACTCTTTTGTGTATTGCTATGCATTTATGCTGCTTTTTCATTTGCTTTCCATATACACCGTCGGTTGGTTGCACCTCGGTTTCACTTTCGCTGGATCTCCGCACGTCAACTGGAAGTTCAACAATCTTCCTGCTCAACTGCCTACGTGAACTTTATTAACTGTCCCCCCCTACAAACAGTTTTTTTACCGTTTCGACACCGTAGGGAGGACACGGGTGGGAGCCCGCTAGGGTCCGATTGCATGGTTCTCCCCCAGCAGCTGCATCGGGTTTCACAACCTGGTCTCGCAGAAGGCTGGCCCGCGACGGACAGTCCTCACGTAGATCGAAGGACTGCTTACACAGTCCCTTCTGGGAGAGGGCTATGTAGCAGTCTGGAGATTCCCCGGTTTGCTTGTGTAAAATTCTAACCAAAATTCTATAATTGTACACTTAGGCAACCGGTGTGGTTTGTTGAACTGCTTGCTGAGTTCGAATGCTTTACTTGCTCATCGCCATTTTTGCTTGGCGCTCGCTTCGGTTGCAACGCGCGACTGCTCTGTGTGCTGTGCTTGATCCGTTCCCCTAGCTAGAGCGTCCACGGTGTCGTTCGTTTATAGCTAGCTAACAGGGAATCATTTGCTGAACCAATAAAAGTTTCCCTGCAACTCGATCTGTCTTCTGGAATCGCTCTCTGGGCTCCCGGAATAGGCAACCCTCTAAATTAGCAAATATATGAAGCCAAGACTAGGTAACCGCACGAGACGGGATAGGAAAACTGCAGGGAATCGAACATATATTATACACACAGTTTGAACAGAGAATATAAAACGTAAAGCCCTGTAACCGGTGTTCCGTAATATTAAATAAAGAATAACCAACTGACAATCGTAATGTTGAAGGACGAAAACTGGAAGACGTATGACGACGTGCGGACACATGACAACAGCAGTTTGCCAATCGGCTGTCTGTCAATGGTGAGATAGTTGAACTTAAATGGTCATGGACCTACCACTGGTACAAAGCAAAACCCAAAACTTTCATAATGTAAGGGTTTGAAGCAAACACGTGTGAATTTCAATAGGAAAATATGTGAAGAGTTTGGAAATAGGGATATCATGTCCTCAAATAGGCACACCAGTTTGGCTGAATGATAAAAGTTTTCCATGGACTTCACAACCGTAATGCACTGAATTTGGGTGACCTGTGACCATTCTCAGTGTCGTGGGCGCAACGGAGTTGTCAAGCACGGCATAAATGTTGTTCCGGTTGTTTTGGTCGTTCATCAGCTTCCTCTTTATGGTATTAAACTGGGATTCTGGAACATTGGTGCATTCAACATTTAAAGCACGGTGAGTTATTCTACTGTATGAAGATTTGTGAGTATTAATTGATTGGTTAGTTGTAGAAGCTGCATCAGTCCAATGTTTCTTGGTGCTGCCACCGGAGGCAGAGGTGTTCTCTCCGACGTTTGCTTGGATGCAACTGATGGGTATGGTTCTAGAGTGGACAAATGTAGACTCGGAGCTACCATCATCACTACCGACTTGAGGTTAGCCATACCACTGAAAGAATTGGAAGCAGGTGCATTCGGATCTAATCCGCTTATGGAAGTGCGGTGAACCAGAGGTTTTGATGACACAAATGTTACAGTACGGCTGCAGCGTTTAACTATTTTCTTCGGACTGCAGGTTGGGCTTGAGTTGCCTAATGTTGGTACGAGCGGGTTCCTATTCACCTTCTAGTGTGTCATAGGGTTCACTAAACTCGCAATTGCCACAGCCAACCTATCGCACACCTTCATGAGCATCCGAACATTTGATTACTGAAATGCCTTGACATGCTGAACAAAATTAATATGCGTCGGCTAATGTGTGTACCTGCTTCATGTCTTCGCTGGACTTACCTATACATTTATAACGCAACAAGTTAATGCATTCAGACCACGTTATCCAAATCTTTATGACGTTACCGCAATTCTCTGAACAGCACATGCAGGATGGTATCTTGTTTAGAATGCTGGCTGTGCTCTTCTGGTAACGTGCAGGTTGTGAGGGTTGTTGAAATTTCCGGGGTCAGCCCTGAGGCAATGCCTAATAGCAATCACACGCTGGTCGTTTACAAACATGTGCACACGCCTGATGAAAGAGATTAGATGGATAATCGATCGGTGGGACCAAATTGCTGGTAAAACTGGCAAACACGCTGGATGTGCGCGAAGCTGGATTCTAATGGTAAGCAAAACAATGGTTCACAAGTGATTCCTTAGCAGCCATAGAGAACATCGTATATGAGTCAGTTAGGAGTTATTACACGTATTGATTCTTGCTCTATCAAACGCATTAGCATAATTGGTTGTGTAACAAAAATGCGGTAAGTTTTCACCCCTGGATCTGAATACAACAGCTTTAAAAACAGCTAGAATTTCTAGAACCATGACCAGCAGAAAAATTTTTGTAAGTTGGTTAAGGGTACAGTAAAAATTAGTGCGATCCAAATGATTGAAAGCTGGATGTGCTGTCGGCGGAAGAACAACAGTGGCTCATCAATAAGGAAGTGCGCAAAATCAACGCGTCCGCACTGTATTACTTCATCCGCTGTTCTTCGAAAGGAGATCTGTAAATGTTTGCAATAATCTACTAGCACACTTTGTGGATGTCAAATCTGCGCAGCAATTTCAAACCGTCGAACCTACAGTTTGGCAATATTCTATTTAGAGAAGGATTGCCCACTGGTAGTGATATCTTGCAATTGTGAGCATGGTGAAACCGTAAATCGGACTTACTAAGATCCCACAAAAGCAATTGAAGAACCATGACAGTACCAACAAATGCAAGGTACGTTCGGTGCTATTTGATTACATTGCGATCAACTTACAGATTTAATTTTTTGTTCCTATAATCCAGTGTCTAATATTTAGATCGCCAATTGCTAACCACTGAGGATGTAGCTTCGCCTGAGGAAGAAACATTCGCCAACTGGTTTCCAAGCTCAATGAGCGTACGGACACCGACTGCGAGATTTTGCACAGTGGAGACCATAACATGCTTGTCAATGAATCAGATAATTACCATAAAAGAGGACTGTGCGGTAATGTATTTTTGGGTAGTCATTTGGGCTGAGATTCACTGCCGTACAACCACAAATACTTAGGGAATTATGAGTAATCTTTGGGAAAGTATTAGGGCTATTTAGTAACCCAAATGCCCCAGTTAATCTTCTAGGTTATAAACGCCTACACCTTGTCAACAGCATATCGTCACAGGCAGTTTGCTATCGTACCTAAATAAGGCGGAATCAGCGAGACGACTTCCATGCGACCCCCGTCATAATCAGTCAGTCAACATGGCACACACTTTAAAATTCAGTCTGATTAGATGAAGACAGACGCATTACAGGCGCGTATTGCGGGTCATGTCTTGCAAAGTTTCGAGCAAAATATAAGTCTAGTCCTGCGGACTCCAGCATAAAAGGCGCAATGGACCAATAGCACCCGGTTTAGTAGTCACTGACTTCATTTCGCGTTGCGAAGACAACTGTTGCCCAACCGGGATGTAGCGCCACGCTAAATTTGCCAAACTCAAGGCTCATTTCGGTAAGCTAAGACTAGGTATGTGTCCGAGCCAGCGCTATTTATTCAGCCACACTACTGTATTAAAAACCAACTTAACTATTCAAGCCAGTACTCGTTAATGAACATAATGGTTGCGGATTCGCTAGTGCCATCTGATACCAGTGATGTTTCGCATGCACCGATGCTCAAAGATTTGAATGTGAGTCAGCTACTTATACCGAAATGGCAAAATAACATTAACGCACGGTAGGATGCGCCTTACTGTCGCACTGTAGCTACAGGTCTTCATGCCGAAGGGTAACATTGTTCTGGCTTCACTTATGTTGAGGGATGCAATATGGCGATATTAATAATCGCAATACACATAATTTCAATTCGTCTTCACGACGACTGCGCATCGAGGGTGGCAGCCTTTGCTAAACCATGAACTCGAAACTCACGAGCACACACAAAATGAGGCAAGTCAATGTTCCTTGTAAAACAAAGAGTTCTGCTATATCTAATAAAAGTAATTGCTGGTTTGCATCGTTTTCAAAAGATTACACCAGGCAACGTAACGACAAGTGCAAGACGAGGTTTATTAACCCATAAAGTATTTGCTAATTATTAATCACCTCTGTTGAAGAACATACTCCTCCATCGACAAGCGTTTATTCGGCAAGGTCTAATCTGCGAAAAAGGTAGCACGTTTGGCGAGCCGAACTATTCGACATAAATTGTCCGTTCATCTCCATCACTAAGGAAGCTTATGAGCCTATTCGGATTTTCCTTTGACTTAGTTAAGCAAACTGTGAGTAACCCGCTCAAACAGCGGCTAATCCTTGTGTAGTGAATAAATCCGTTAAGGGGATCCTCGTCGGCCGCATAGCTCAGTAGTTCGATCCATCAGTTCATTCTGATAGGACACCCATCACATTCCACAAAATCCAACGAGATTTTTGACATCAGGCAACCTGCGCAATGACAGGTTAGTGTTGCAAACAGATGCACTTGTGTCGCTTATTTTGCTACAGATTCTATTCCTTGATCTCATTTGATATGAGCAAAAGATGGCTAGCTTCATATTCGGAGGCCACAAGTGTGTGCTTGCCATACCGATGGGCAAGGCTAAATATTAAATTTCATTAAAGATTGAGGAATATTTTCCAAAACGCAACGTCCGAAAAATCAGCAAACAAGCGAAAAAGAGTTCAGTGGTGAAATCTTGGAGAGGTCAAAGGTCACTAGCTTGCTGCTTATTCCCTGGTTAGTTCCAGGCAAGGTCAAGGCTTATCAACCGGCCGTGTGATGTGAGCTGAAGTGCAAACTGGCCCAGTGTAACGCTCCAGCAGTTGTCTGGGATTTCAGCGATTCCTGACAACCGTTTAGGCTTGCTGAGACAGAAGACAGCTTGCACGTGTTCAGGTAAACTTTGCAGCCCAAGTTTGCAAAGCAAAGATGCGCCCATGCTTAAAACGCTTAGGAGACGACGCATCTCTAGTAAAAGTGTCGAGGATTTCGCGCTTTCTAACTTCAAACCGAAAGATGTTGTGGCAGACAATACCTGTCTGAATGTGTGCATTGTTCTGTTACGGCAACTTTGGTAGCGTTATAACGATTAGTTAGATCATCAGTCACAATCAGGTCGCTGAGCTGGACAGTGAAATCCATGATCAGATGAGATAGTAAGATTTTGGACTTATTTAAATTGTGTGTGAGAAGTTTACTGACAAATCCTGCCTCCAAAAACATAAACGATAAAACAGCGCCTACCTCCATAAACGGAGGAGCAACAGGAGTGATTGAGTGAACAGTCTGCTTGTCTTTACTAAATTCGGAACCAAAGCTCATGGTAAAGAGACAAATGGCCGCCTCATAAAAATGAACGAAAAATGTCACGAAACGGACTAAGAACAAGTAAAAGGGACTCACGAAAATCCTTAAGATAATTCCGACTGGAGTCTCCAATGTAGTAGCAATGCTTCCGATCGGGGTCACCGATGTAGCGATAGTGGTCGGCTTACGCTAACAGACCTGAATTATTCGACAGACTACCGGCGTGAACCGCTCCCAATATTTGAAGAGAATGCACGGAAATGGCGGAACGTAGGTGTTTTGTGTGTACGCTGCTCACGTGTATTGGCTAAAAATATGAAATCGAAAGACGTGAAGCTAGCTGGTGAACGATGTGAGGGACTACACGATTGAGCGGCGTGTTAAATTCAACCGCGGTGCCGAGTGTAAGAATGGGATATTTGTTCGGTGAGAAAAAATTCGAAATGCAATTCAGCATTCTGCAAACAACTAATTTTACAACAAGATGGCGGTTTACATCTTAGGACATACTTGGAACATATTGAGAAGTCATCATTTAAGTAGGCTTGGCATATGACCGGTTAAAATACTAGTTAAAATGCGCAACGTTTTGCCTTTGACATAAAGGTTTCTTTAGGCAGAATGAATTAGTTAATAATTGTATGGTATTTTATAGTGATCAAGGGGAAGCAACGTACAGAGACTAATAAACTTGCAGTTCATTGGTGAAATGTTACAGGGATTATAGTTCACCAGCTTCCTGTGTACTCACTGGTTAGTGTTAGACAATGCCAAATGGAGAAAATGCTAGTCCGAAGGTAGTAACTGGTATAGACAGCAACCTTAAGTGGTTCGTTAAAGAAAACTTGCACAGATGAAACCTGGCTTCATTAGTTAGGTATTTGATGAAGGGAGAGTTTATAGTCCATTCCCACGTGCGATCCGTCCTCCGGAGCTTGTTAACCTGGCCGGAGTAAAACTGTACGACAAACATTAGACATCCATACTCCGTCTATCCCATTTAAACAGTTATTTTTTTGTTCTAAGACAATTTGTGCTCTGTGTCTAGTACATGTATTGCGATCGCCTAGTCTCTGAGCAGAGCCCTATTCTCGAGCTCGTTCCGCGGAGATCGTGATATGTGCCACCTGTGCCACACATTTATTAGCTAATTCACTCTGTCTAAAGAAACCTTTATGTCAAAGGCAAAAGGTTGTGCATTTTAACTAGTATTCTAACCAGTCATATGCCAAGCCTACTTAAATGATGACTTCTCAATATGTTCCAAGTATGTCCTAAGATGTAAACCGCCATCTTGTTGTAAAATTAGTTGTTTGCAGAATGCTGAATTGCATTTCGAATTTTTTCTCACCGAACAAATATCCCATTCTTACACTCGGCACCGCGGTTGAATTTAACACGCCGCTCAATCGTGTAGTCCCTCACATCGTTCACCAGCTAGCTTCACGTCTTTCGGTTTCATATTTTTAGCCAATACACGTGAGCAGCGTACACACAAAACACCTACGTTCCGCCATTTCCGTGCATTCTCTTCAAATATTGGGAGCGGTTCACGCCGGTAGTCTGTCGAATAATTCAGGTCTGTTAGCGTAAGCCGACCACTATCGCTACATCGGTGACCCCGATCGGAAGCATTGCTACTACATTGGAGACTCCAGTCGGAATTATCTTAAGGATTTTCGTGAGTCCCTTTTACTTGTTCTTAGTCCGTTTCGTGACATTTTTCGTTCATTTTTATGAGGCGGCCATTTGTCTCTTTACCATGAGCTTTGGTTCCGAATTTAGTAGACAAACAGACTGTTCACTCAATCACTCCTGTTGCTCCTCCGTTTATGGAGGCAGGCTCTGTTTTATCGTTTATGTTTTTGGACGCAGGATTTGTCAGTAAACTTCTCACACACAATTTAAATAAGTCCAAAATCTTACTATCTCATCTGATCATGGATTTCACTGTCCAGCTCAGCGACCTGATTGTGACTGATGATCTAACTAATCGTTATAACGCTACCAAAGTTGCCGTAACAGAACAATGCACACATTCAGACAGGTATTGTCTGCCACAACATCTTTCGGTTTGAAGTTAGAAAGCGCGAAATCCTCGACACTTTTACTAGAGATGCGTCGTCTCCTAAGCGTTTTAAGCATGGGCGCATCTTTGCTTTGCAAACTTGGGCTGCAAAGTTTACCTGAACACGTGCAAGCTGTCTTCTGTCTCAGCAAGCCTAAACGGTTGTCAGGAATCTCTGAAATCGCAGACAGTCTACTGGAGCGTTACGTTGGGCCAGTTTGCACTTCAGCTCCCACCACACTGCCAATTCATGGGCCTCACTGCTTATAATCGTTTGTTTCATATAACGACAACAACCAGCCTGCTTTTATCGCAGGCATTTTTGGACAAATTTACCTCTTTGAAACGAGTAGACACTTGTAATTATAAACTTGCAGCAGATGTGGTTTGTACGCTGTCCACTTATCTTTCCTGCAGCACTACTCCACGCGCTAACTGCCATTACTACGCAATTTTTCGCAGCGTAGCTGGCAATTTCCTTAAACCCTCACTTTTTCCTCGAAGAGAAATACGCAGGCCGAACAAAGTCGTGACAGACGTCAAATCCACACTGTGATAAAAACCAATTACAGCGGTGGCTTGGAACAATTTGATCGACCATTCTAAAATGTCTCTTGTAATTCATTTATTATTCATGCATTCCTCGCGTATAAAACCGTCGAATTGATAAGGAAGCAGTTGATGTCTATGTTAAGGTTAGATGGAGAGCCAAAGCTACTCCGTGCTGCGAATGAAACACTGTTTGTTAATTTACAGTTGGAGTTGGAACAGGATCATACGGGAGGTCAAACTAACTGAAAACAATCAGGGAATAGTTTAAACGTTATGCGCTGTATCGGCGATTCCGATTTGATGTATCTGCGCAAATTAAGCAGCAGCGCAATGCGGCTACAAAGTTTGAGCTTTCCGCTCACGGAAGTTTGTCGAATGTGTGCGTTATTGCCGAATATTTTACACCTCTTCTGGTTGACGCCTACAATCATGCTGACAAACCGAACTGCATGTACTCTGCGCCAGTCCTGGTGACTGCAGTTGATTCTTCACATCGATTAGGGTGGCCTCCACAGATTTATTACAACACGCATCTGCAGCATCTATCCATTTGTTCTATATTAGCACTTCCTTAGAAGCTTGCAGTGTTGAAAAGTTTAAACCTGTTGTGATAAGTAAAGGTGAATCGGTGTCATTTGTAACATCTTTAGACACCACCGGGTGTCATGATGCCGTAACCTGTACTCTTGGTGTTCAATGTTCTTCGATCCTCAACACATTGTATGAGATTGCGGCGAATGACATTCAATCATATATTGATTATTTGACTTATCAGAACTCCTATCCTTCATTTTTGCTCTCACTTGATAAATCGGAATCGGAATTAAGTATTTCATACTCTATGATCAGTTGGGTCAGTAATAAAGCATAAGCTATTTAGATGGCCTTCATGGGCATGGTACGATAGCGCGTAATCGCCTCCTTGAAAAATGCAGACTGAATGTTCTCCAGTCGCAATATGGCTTTTGAAGTACTTTGCTTGTTGTCAGTGTTCTGTTGCTTGCAACTCAAAAATAAATGCCGGTGCGTTAAATGGTTAGTTATTTTATTCCGATGAAGATGCAGTTCATGATGCCTTAACTGCGTTTGTTAACATTCGGTCTGTGGGTTGTTTGACGGACTATTTTGGCTTGAGAAGTGGGGTCTATAATGGCACATATATCTGAGAAGACCTTTTGTCCCACACCGTCAAGCATTCTTCTTTCAGGATAATTTCAATGCATCAAGTTAAACAAAATATTGCAGTCGATCAAGACGACGGACGATGAGCCGGGTTAAGTTGTAGGATTCTGGCATCAGTGGTTAAGGGGACTAAAATCGTTTGGTGTATTGAAGATCCCCTTAGACAGAGCTTTATCTTATGAGCATCTTTAAGTTCACATATTAGCAGAACTTCTATATTCGAGAGATAGGTCACAGTCTTGGTAGTTTCGCGCCCTTATTTGAATTTCCAGGTTCTGTATATTGCTGTGATGAGTTCGTCGCATTTGGTGAATCGCAACTATTCGGCTATTTTAAAGTGTTGTTTCTCCAGCCATTCTATGGTATGCTTATAGATGCGATGTACTTCCTAAGCGCGTGTTACGGCACTAGGTATTTGATCGCACCCGATTGCGTGAACCTGCACTCATGTAACGGTCGCATATTTGAGGTTATCGGACTTTGACTCGTAAATATTATCCGGTTTCGCGAATGGGCAACGGATCCGTTGCCGCCTTGTGCATGTTGTGCTTAGTCCAAAGTGTGTGACACTTAGAGGCTACTGCTGGGCTTATTTGTTTGGTGTGATGAATGTAGTATGTCGCAAGGAACTTCCCTCGAAGCTATTTTTTAGGTGTTAAAGTGCTTAGAATTCAGAGGACTTGTGGTTTTATCGTCATACAAGTTATACAGCCTGAGCCAAGATCAAAGTTGTCTACTTGGAGAGGTTGCTAAAAGATAATCTACCATTTGACAACCAGGTCAGCATCGCTTTGACAGGCAACCAGCTTTGCGTCATGCAGCTTCGGTGGAGTATGTCGTTTTAGCGTTGGATTACAGAGCCGTCCTAGTCCACCGGAACCTTGTGTATATTGGGGTAAAGGGTTAGGTCCCATTTTTCATCACTTGACGAACAGGTCAGTACAACAAGAGACATGTAGATGTTTGCATCAGACAACGCCTGCTCGAGTATATTGCCCTTGGCTTTGGATCACCGGGCCCACTCACTCGATTTGCTTGCATCGATAGTGGCAAGCAGGACAGAAAGTTACATCGACTCTTCTACCTTCTCTATAGAACGATAGAACGGAAGTCGCCCAGTACGACTTGTTTCACCCTGTGGCTATATTTTTCCAGGCGTGCGTAAATATTTCACAAAGTCGTATCGGATGCTCTCGCTGCCAGTTTATTGTAGTCGTTAAAGTTCTTCGGAATAAAAGGAAATTGTTAAGTAATAACCCAGATGAATTCATGATTTTACTGTCGAAGCTGGCTACATGCCACTATTCCAAGCTGAAGATTTGGGATTTGTTTAGAGAAACCAGCTTGGTCGATAGAAGTCAGCCCCGGCTGCTGGCTCTCCGCACGTGAGAGGCAGGTCTTCGAAACTGGCACCCAAGGCTGATCTTGGGAGCTGCTGCATCAGTCAGGTCCATTAGGAGTACAACAGACCGCTGTGAAGAGTCTCAGGCGTGCCGTTGTAATCGTTGCGTTATCTCCAAAACAGATGGAGCAGGTTAGGGTGAACCAGAGCACATCAAAACACAGCAGAAAACGTATCGATCGCAAGTTGGTCTGGAGTGTAGAAGAATTCCGAAAGACGTATTCGTGCTATCTTCATCCCGTTAAATGATCCCCTGGTTGTGATTCACTCTACCATTTGCCCAAATTATTCTTGGCCCAAAAGCTTTGATTCTCTGGCTTATTGCCCAGTAAATTACCGAGGTTGGAATAATTACGTGTATTTTGCACATTGAGAATTGGATGACCTACATTCAATCATCTTTGACCCAGCTTTTTTACGTCGGAATAAACCACTAGCGTTTCATTTGGTAACACCCAATATGGCATCGGTGCAGTTATAATCTTTAAATGCTCACCACGGTTCCCTGCATGTGACCTGTCAATAATTCAAGGTTGTTGTGAATGGAGGTCACACATTGGAACCATTTACTTGGATAGTCTTACTGTTTTCCCCTTGTGTGTATTGACACACCATGACACCACTGAGCGTAATGCAAGGGTTCACATACCCACGGCTCATGATAACCACACCTTTCTAATTGGTCTTGGAAGCCCAATTTTAGACCACAACGCCCTGAGAGGAGTTAAGTACCCACGTGTGTCTTGGTAAAATTAGTTGGTTATTTTGAACATTGCTGATGTTGAAACATCTGTGCCGGAGGCACAGATTATCAAGCTGTTGTATATCTGTTGTTTTTTAGTTACTGTAACTAGTACCAAATTCCAGTTTTGGCTTGGTTTGGTTAATTCCCGTGGAAAAGCATTCAAGCAATACTTCTAAGGTTTTTATCGCTTACATTCCGGGCGAAAACTAAGAACTAGTGTGCTCACTCACGTACCAATTCCTTAGTACTAGGTAACAAATATAGCCGGACTGGAGGGAAACTGGCACAGCTTAGGAAACGAACTGCTGGGGTCCAATGGCAAAATCCTAATACAAGTTCATGTGGGACCGGATCCCGTTAATCTTCTACCCTCAAAATCGTCCTTGAACCAACAGGGAATGCGGTGCATTGATCACTCAAAGCAGAGGCAGATCAACACGTACCATGCATATGGTCAACATGATGGTAACCATTTGCCCCGCAATAGCAGTCCCCGCGGTGTGGGTCACGTGACCAAAAGCAGACGAAAGAAAAAAAGGGAAAGACAACCCACCAAATGACCTAAGTAATATTGAGATGCAAATGAATATGAAATAAGAATTAGGCCGTAACATACAAGTACAAGCTTAAGACATGAAGAGGTGCGTCAAGTCGATTTTCAAACTATTTCACCATCGGTGCCGTTACAACTTTGCGGGGATCGCGTTCCAATGACCTATGACACTATACGATAACCGAAATCTGCCCCAACCTGGTCAAATCAGGGTTTGTGCAAATTCAATGGTTGACCACGAAGGGTTAACACCCGAGTTGTGTGGAACTTTCCAGTTAAATCGGGACTACACTGACCCATCATTATGCGGTATGTGAGGCTCAAGTCGACTTGAATTCACGTGTAAGGCATGGAAAATATATCCAACTTACATGGCCTCACAGCGTACGTCAACTTCTGTAACCCATTCACCATTTTCGTCCCAGACCGTAAGACTCGTTCAATTGCCTTCCTGTCAGGAACGATGCATGGGGGAAAGTCATGTGAACCAAGTTCGAAGTGTGGCCTTAGAAAAGCCAAAAATAATCCAAGAAAGATTTCAGTCGTAATGATCCCGAATGACCAGTGAATCATCCACAACCTGCCGAATCCTTCGCCAACCGTTGTCGTCGGATGTTCACTGGACTTATAGTTATGAGAAGGGGCTAAGAACTAAAACTTATTTATTTGGACCATACTAAGAACACATTGTCGAAAAGACAGACTGAAACCCACACAAACACTCAACACCCTTCGGAGTAGGCAAGTTGAAATCCATCGTAAGACTAGTCTAACAATACCGTAGGATTGTAGCTTGTACGAGATGCGCAAATGCGGAACGATCTCAAAAGCTTTGGAAAAATCAAGGAACTTCAAGTCCACTACCTTCCCTAGCTCGACGGATTTGGCCCAATGTTCTCGAGCGGTCAACATGATAGTGAGCCAAGAATAACCCTCCCGGAATTTATGCTGAGAGAGGTTAAGCAACCCTAACGCTCTTAAGTGTCCTTCGAGAGCGTCTCTCACAGCTTTTCCCAGCACCTTGACTAGCGCACTCGACAAACTGAACATTTTTTGAAAATTTCCTAAGTGAAAGCAACTGAATTTGAGGTAGAGTTGCAAGGTTGGTAAAAATAAAGAGAAAAATAATTCCGTCGTCAGTCCAGACGGCTGCACTGCGCACTTACTTTCAAGCAGTTACCTCTGAGGTTTGTGTTATGGCTATTTCAGCAAGTGATTAAGTTCACTCAAATTTTGTTCCGGTAATATGAGATCACCGCGCAACCTTCAGTTACGTCCGCTGAAAACTCCCAGTGACTTCAACCTTTGCTAGGAAGACAAATTGCGTAGACCACTGATGTACTTTGTAGCCACGCTTTATGGTGTTTGCAGCACTTCCAGGTCCAGCTTTAACGAAGGTTACCAAGCTTGGATGAGGTATTCAATGCGTGATAGCACGTAAGAATTGTGCAGCATCGGGACGATGAAAGGGTTGTAACTCCCGAATACTTTATGCAGCAGGTAAACGTGCT
>OX104069.1:89820350-89848744 GCA_944474145.2 Dicrocoelium dendriticum | reverse complement strand
CGGCGCTTTTTAGCTGCGCAAGCATCAGGGGAAGTTTCCCAACCAGGAGAACAAAAATGCGAGGTACATACGATTCCACAGTGCACGGCTGGGGAGAAGCTAGCCATTTGTGGGTGTTGGAAAGGAACTAGTTATCGCTTTAAGCGCAAGGGGCGTTTCCAACTTCCGTAAGCAGGTGCGCGCGCTGAAGCATCTCACCGCGCGTCTTTGTGAGACCTGATTTAGAAGTAATGGCTAAGTATCCCACCAGCGGACAGCTCATGATCATTGAAGGGATCGTGAACGCTGTATTCCGTTGTGGGAAAAAGCGGTGGCGTGTGGATGTAGCCCTGGATAAACAGGCAACGGATGAAGATAATGCTGTTCGTTGTGAGCCAAAAGCTTCACAGAATACGTGGCCAGAAGCGCCGTCGAAACGGAAGCAGCATCTCGCCAATAGAGAAGTGGATGATGGGGACATAGTAATCGTGGGTGATCCGTTACCGAGTCCGAATTTCCGACAAATGCAAACTACCGCTGCAGCGGCATACTGTTTGCATCAAAAGCGCCGAGCGTCTGCGCAGGTATCGCATGATTGGAATGCTTGTCTCATTTGCGGTAAAGAGCAACAGGATTCCGTGGACGTGAAGTAGGCTCAATGCTGCGAAAGCAAGCACTGGTACTATGAAACACGCGCGGACCTCCGGGACCTAACTGAGACGTACCGCTGTATAGACTGCCAACGAATTATGATGCACGGCTGAACGGGTCATGAATCCTTCGGTAAGTGCGCACATTTAAAGGTTGTGAAAGCCGACAAAAGTACAATAAGTTTTGAAAACCCACAGCAAAGAAAAAACAGTTGTTGAAAAACACAAAAAATCCATTGCTTTTGGTTGGACGTCTAGTCGCTTACCGGATATATAGTGCACGATCAACGCGCTATAAAAAAGCTTTGTTAACTGAAATGTGTATTACTCTACGTATGCCTGCATGATGGTGCTTCCATATGGGTAAGCCTTGCGTGCCATTATGCATGGCATTCGATACATGCCGATAACCGACACTGCTTTTTTCTTTTTCTTGATACGAACCGAATAGATGGCATTCCTTTAGATGAAGATGTCGTCGCTTGGAACTTGTCTGCGTTAACTTTTTGGCACTGTAATGGAGGACACGGGTAATAGCTCGCTAGGATCCGTTCGCCTAGTTCTCACCAGCAGCTGCATCAGGTTTCACCACCTGGTCTCGCAAAAGGCTGTCGCACGACGGATGGTCCTCAGATCGAAGGGTCACAGCGATCAGTCCGCAGAGGCAACCGCTCACTGACCCGGAGATATCCCCTTTGTCTGTTACATAATGTGAGAACTATTATATAACCTATCCTACGTTGTACTTTAGGTTGCAAGGGTATTTGCTTGCTGGTTGCTTGTGTCTATGAAGCAGTAGTACATGTAACACACTGCCTGCGCATCCGTGCGGATCGTTACATGCAACTACTGTGCACTTCCCCATCTCCCATAGTTGGTTCACTTTTTGGTGCCATTCAAATAGCGGGATTGTACATTACCGCAACAAACGTGTGTCTCGTTCTCTTAACTTGCCTTATCACAACATTTTGGGGTTTCAGGTGATGACGTTTTCCTGCCGTCACCTGCATTCACCGGTATGAATACGCTCGCGCATAACGAATGACCACAACTCATCCACCGAATAGGATAGTAAATAATATAATAATAATGTGTCAGCTGTACGCCGTAACGGCGCTTCGCTGCCGCGCGACCACCGCTAGTCGCGCGCGGGCTGAGTATACCGCGAGGACGCCCACCCCTACGCGGATTCGAACCGGTGACATTTTGGTTGTAAAGCAAACGTGCAGACCACTCGGCCACCGGCGGAAAATAGAATAGTAGGCAATGTGCAACGGTTAGTAATGTAGTCACCGCGACCATGTGGTCTCGATGTGTTAAACAAACAGGGATGTACGTAAGTGAAGCGCTGCAGTTTGGGTTTGCCACCCAACAGTGCCTAACTGAGGTTCAAAACGAAACCGTAGGTTCACTGACACCTTCCGGAAGCAAATTTCAGCGCTGGATAGTTACAGCATAACACAGTGTACGCCCTGATCCAGTCTGAACGCGGCTCGTGTTCCTTCGTGGGATAACCACGTAGACAAGACCACCGTAGCCCAGCTAAATAGCACTGCTGGGTTACGGCGTGTGTTGCTTTGAAAGGCGGAACGTTGGGATCATGTGGTTAGCTGCTCTCGTTATACTTGCAACACGAGCTAATCGGTGAACGTAAGTCGTGATTACGTTGACAGTTTCTTGTGCCTGTGGAGCGCAGTGATGGAGCCGGAAGCCATTGCGTTTGCGGAGTCTACGTGGCGCAGCCTGCAACAGGGTGCGTAGTGACAGAGCCGGGGACGCAGCTGAAAGCGCTTATGTACCTACAGTACATGGACTACATAGACAGTCAGAGGGATTAAAGCATCAGTATGTCATATAGTATACATGCCGTTATCATAAATAAAAGAAAGGGGCATTTATAAAAACCATGCGAAATCTAGCTGCCGTGGAGGTTCAGTCCCATCCAAAGTGATCATGAATATGTGGCGGACGTGTAAGGCGCAACGGCCACACACTAGATCACTGAGGTATAGGTTGTCTGTGCAGCGTAAAACTATCCATGCGATGGTTACATCGTTATTAATGGGAAATAATTGGGAGCCTGCATGAAGGGAATGAAAATGGGAAGTCGTTATAGGAGCGGAATCTCACTTGATTGTGAGCGATCAATGATTACAGTCTACAAAGAAGAGGAGCAATATAAGAAACATAGCTGATATAACCAAGGATACCGAACGGATCTATCGAACTTTGGCTTGGCCAAGATAAGCCAAGTATAAAGCAGCTGCATCAGGTCTAGCGAAACTAGCTGGCATCGTCAACAGAAAAGATTAGAGCTACTAAGCGATGGCATTGCTGAGATAGACCAAATACAAAGCATTGTGAATACATGTAGCATTGTCCACCGATCAGAATAGAGCAAGTAAGCGATGGTTTGCCTGAGATACACCGATTATCAAAAGGCTGCATCAGGCTACGTGCTCCTAAGTAGCGTCGTCCACATACCAGAATGTCGCTATCAAGCGATGGTTTGGCTGAGATAGACCATTTATATATCAGTTGCAGCAGGCTATGTAAATCTAGGTAGCATCATCCACATTTCAGAATGGAGTTA
This sequence comes from Dicrocoelium dendriticum, assembly GCA_944474145.2. NCBI lineage: Eukaryota > Metazoa > Platyhelminthes > Trematoda > Plagiorchiida > Dicrocoeliidae > Dicrocoelium > Dicrocoelium dendriticum. The sequence goes on along the minus strand of OX104069.1, from coordinate 89,845,522 downwards.
CCAAGAGATGGTTTGGCTGAGGTAGACCAACCATTGAACGCTCCGATCGGGCCGCGTGAAACTAGGTATCCGCGTCCACAGATAAGAATGGAGCTGTCAAAGGACGGATGAATTGAGATAGACCAGTTGTAAAATGGTTACATCAAACAATGTGATTGTAGGTAGTATCGTCCACAGATAAGAATAGAGCTACCATACGATGGCTTGGGTCAGATAGACCATTTATAAGACGGTTACATCAGGCTATGTGAATCTATGTAGCACCGTCCAAGTTCAGAATGGAGCTACCAAGCGATAGCATATCTAAGATATACCGATTATAACACGGTCACATCAGGCATTTTGAATGTAGGTAGCGTCGTCCACAAATCAGAATGGAGCCACAAAGCGATGACTTAATTGAGATAGACCATTTATATCAAAGTTGAAACAGGCTATCAGAAACTAGGTAGCATCATCCACAAATAAAAATGGTCCTACGAACCGATGGCTTGCCTGACAGACCATTAATAAAACGGTTGCATCAGACTATGTGAACGTAGGTACCATGGTCTAAATATCAGAATGGAGCTAACAAGCGTTACCATGGCTGAGATAGACTAATTATAAAACGGTTGCAATAGGTTTTGTGAATCTACGTAGCATCGTTCGCAGACAAGAATAGAGGTACCAAGTGATCGCTTGGCTAAGGTTAACCAATTTTAAAACGGTCCAATCAGGCTGTGTAAATCGATGTGGCCTTCTCCACAGAAGAGAATGGAGCTACTAAACCAATGCTTTGGTCAGATAGACCCATTATAACAGGATTACATGAGGCTATATGCATTTAAGTAGTATTGTCCATAGTTCCGTATGGAGGTATCAAGTAATGCTTTGGCTGAGGTATACCAATTATAAAACGGTTGCATTAGGCTTCGTGAACCTATGTAGAGTCGTCCAAAAATCAGAATAGAACTACCAAGCACGCTGTAGTTGGGTATCAAGCGCACACAAGGCGGTGGCTGGACCGTAGTCCGCTACACACTGAGTGCATGGAACCACTCTTCGAGCCTAACACGGCCACAAGGACCGTGCACCCCGTCCCCTCCAGCAACGACCAACTGTCTCCTGGAGCCAGTATTGACGAAGTAGTGGGTAATAGACAGGTAGGCACCTAGTAAACATGCACATCAAGCACAGACACACGGGGGATATCAAGCAACAGCAATCACTTGAGAGAAAAATAACAAAGAAAAAAATCGAGTAATGCATAAGGAAACGGTGACATAACTCTTAAATTAATGAGTATTTGAAAAAGTTGTCTACAAACGAATCCGAGATAAGTTCACGAGGTCAGAAAGTATATTTTACAGATATGCCACAAACACGAAAATGCTATCGAAATTAACTACAATTGGCTTAAGCGACGTGTGCAAGTTTATAGAAGAGAGTATAAGTAGGCATTTATATGAGAAAAAAGCATTAGGACAAAATTGAAAACCCACCACCTGAAATAAATAGACTTAGCATGCAAGCACGCGGTTAGTAAATCGAATGCAGCGTACCTACAAACGCTGCGCCGGTTCTGCCTAAGTTCTCTGCAGAACCCGTCGGCGCTTCCGTAGTAGTCCCGAGTGGTCTCGCTCATGGCTCACTAGGCTTGTCTGACTCAGGCAATCGCGACCGCATGTGCTACTACACCATGCACTTGATGTCGATGGAATACAATCCATCGGTGCTTGCCGCTTCCGCACTTGCCGCTTCTTCTCTGCATACATGAGGTCGTTCTCTCGCACTTCAGCAACTGCCTTTGTGACGAGATCGCGCCATACGCGCCGATCAACCGCTTTCGATTCCCATGACCTGCAATCAAGATTAGAACATGAGAGGCTCACTTTGATCATGTCCCGGAAACGTAACTTTGGTTTCCGCACATACCGCTCCCCAATACTCAGCTGACCGTATAATAATGGTTTCGGTATCCACGTTGAATCGATACGGCTCACATGACCGATCCATCTCAGGTGTCTCAGTAAAAGTATGCAGTCCACTGCATACATCCCACTTCGGCGCAACACTTCCGTGTCAGCAACTCTGTCGCCCCAAGTGATGCGCAAAATTCGTCGCAAACACTGCTGATGGAACCGCACATCCCGCCGGTACATCTTCCACATTTCACTGACGTATAGAAGAACGGACAGCACCATGGATTTGTACACCATCAGCTTCGTGCCAACGGTAAGCTGATGGTTGTTCCACACTCGGTACTCAAGCTTCCCGAATGCCGCCGCTATCTTCGACACGCGGATATGCAGCTCATTGTGTATCTGCTGATCAGTCGACATCACACTTCCAGAACAGCAGAAGCGGGAGGTGGTTTCCAATACTTCAGCACCAATGCTGATTCGCGGCAGTATTGAATATTGCACCTCCGGTGAAGGCTGAAAGAGACAGACAGTTTTGCTTGTGTTGATGGTGAGCCCGAATTTGGCCGCTGTCGAAGCCAGAGCACTAGTCATGTGCTGCAACTCATCCGCGCTGTGTTGAAACAACGCACAGTCGTCAGCAAACAGCAACATACAGATAGCTGTCTCTCAGACTAGAGTTCTCACACCGAAACGACGGATGTTCAGCCAACCACCATCGATACGGTGCTCCACACGAACACCGTAAGCACAAGCGGCATGAAATGCACAAGAAATCATTGCATGAAGATATATATTAGACAGCGCAAAAGTTAAGACAGCCTTGCTGCAGAATCATCCGATGTCTCTTCACTCAGCTGCACCCTCGCTTGCATACCACTGTGTAGACATTCAATTAAACTTACAAACTTACTCGGGCAACCAAACTTACCCAACACCAGCCACAATGCCTCGCGGTTTACCGTATCAAATGCCTTGGTGAAATCAACAAAAAGCGAGTACAAAGGTTGGTGTCTTTCTCTGCACTTCTCCCGCAACTGACGAACCGCAAACACCATATCTATAGTGCTGCGACGCGAGCGGAATCCACACTGCTCTTCCGCTACGTTAGGTTCCACAACCTGACTGATGAGGCGGTTGAGCAGGACTCGGGCAATCACCATGCCCACAAAACTTAGCAAGCTGGTGCCACGATAATTCATGCAACATTGCTTGCTACCTTTGCTCTTGTACAGTGGCAGCACAATAGCATCCTTCAGCTCAGGAGGCACCTCCTCCACAATCCATACGCATTACACTAAGTGGTGCAGCGCAGTCCACAACGCGGGTCCGCCGTGTTTCAATACTTCAGGCGGGATCCCGTCGGCCACAGCACACTTGCCATTTCGCAGCTGAGCAAGTGCCCTCTGCGTCTCATCCAGTGTCGGTGTGTCCGCCAGACTCGCCTTCACATCGTGCTGCTTGAGGCAGTTCAATGTAGGCCAGTCGATCTCTGAACGGTTGTTCAAGAGACAGTCGAAGTGTCTCCGCCAGATATGCATTATGCCTGCAGTCTGTGTGCAGGTAGTGCCTGAACTACCATCGATAAACGTCCTCAGCGGCTCCAATCACGGTCCATACACCGGCTTCAAGGTGTCAAAGAATTCCTTGTGTTGGCGGCGTTCGGCGTAGTATTCCATCCGTTTCGCCTTCTCCGTCCACCATGCATTTTTAATGCGACGGAACTCTCAGATCAGTCGCCGTCGAAGTTTGCGAAACTGACTCTTCTTCCCCAAGTCACTGGGGTCTGCAACATGTGCAGCAAATGCTGCATTCCTCCCGACACCAACGCGCCAATCGTCGCATTGTTGTCATCACATCAATCAGGCCGCTTAGAGTTTGCGCGCCAGATGGTCTCCTTGGCAGCGGCTGCCACCTGGTCGCGAATGTGGTGTCACAGATCGCCCACTGTTGCTATGCGGTCCACATCATACAGGCGTACAGCCATCGCCTTCTCCAGCTCAGTACGTTTCGCCCCAGTACCGAGGGGCGGGAGTGCAATATATTGATTTACGAAAATATCTACAGTTTGGTCCGCACCAAGTTGTGATCAGTGTCACACTCAGCTCCACGCAGTACACGTGTCATACGCACTTCACGCATATCACGCTGAGGTACGATGACATAGCCGAGCATGTGAGCGTGACCACTCCGTGGTTGCGTCCAAGTTGCTATATCACTCGCACTCAGTGCAAACCGAGTGTTCGTGATCGTCAGGCCGTGAGTGGCACACTGTGATAGCAGCCTGTCACCGTTCGCATTCGCTGAACCAATCCCATGCGGACCGATAACACCTGCCCACAACGATGCATCACTCCCAACGCTCCTCGACATACACCATATCACGGAGGATAGCTGAGCGTAGAATTGATCACGCGTGTCATCAGGATAACACATGGTCGGACCGTACGTGCTTATAAAAGTGGCAAACTTACCTCTTCCGAGTCGTAGGCGAACATTCATCAGTCGCGCGCTGATGCCCGTTGGTTCAACCACCAGCTGGCAATGGAGGCGATCGGATATTGCAAATCCGACCCCATGTTTACGTGGTGCTGAGGCGGCGTCGCCCACCCAGTAGAATGTGTAGCCAGCACCTGCTTCATGCAACTTACCTTGCTCAGCGAGCTGAGTTTCACTGAGCGCCGCAATATCGATGCGATAACGCGCCAGCTCTATCGCGACCAGTGCAATGCGTCGCTCAGGGCGCTCACTTGAATTCCGATCAAGTAGTGTGCGCAAGTCCCAGCACCCTTTGCTGAATGCTTTGCGCGCAAGCATACGATTGCATTGGTGGGCAATCGAACGCGAGGTGGTCGTTTTGCTTCGCAGGTTTGCTTGAGGGACTCGGCCCGGAACCTTTGGCTCAATAGCCTGACCCACAAAACAGTGAGGAGCAGATCCAGCTCGGAAATGTGATTGAAGAGACAGATTGGGATCTGCTTGACGACCGTCACACGCAGCCTTGGAGGTACTGGAACGATTCATATATGTTTTGCGACCGTAGTAGGATACGCACCTTCGACCACGGCCAGACGCAGGTGAGTTTTGACGGGTTTGCACCAATTTGACCTTGGGCTGCCTGGCTTGAGGTGGGTAGTGCCCTCCCACCGCCCGTGTTCGTGCTCGTGCTCCATGCCAATTGAGCTGTGAGCTTATAACACGTAGACCTGTTGTTTCCCATGGCTAGGTTTTACGGGAAGAGGGCCACCGACCACTTCCTAACCTCCGAAGAGGATGGACTAGGATACTAGCAGGGCGCCCATACCTGACAGGAGAACGACTCGGGTCCTCAGCCAAAGCCTTCGATTAAATGTACACCCGAAAGGCAGCGCGTCTAGCACATGGTTAGTTCACTGACTCATGCGGATTGGTGTCTTGGATCTTGGCAGGGAGAAGGGGGTAACCCATCTCCCACCCAGCGGCCGCCAGGATGAGGCGTCCAGGATATAAGCCAATGGCGATATAGTAGCAGCAGTGGGTAGATCATCTGTCTGGGTCTAGCCACAACCAACCTCAGCGCACCATAGGCTCTCCCGCCGGCTTGCCTAAGATAGACCAATTATAAAACGGTTGCATTAGGCTTTATGAACCTAAGTAGCTTCGTCCGCAGACAAGGATAGAGTTACCAAGCGATGGCTTGCCTGAGATAGACCAATTATAAAACGGTTGTGTTAGGCGTAGTTATTGAAGGTTAGGTCGTCAATAGACAAAAATAGAGCTACCAAGCGATGGCTTGGCTGAGAGAAAAAAATTATAAAATCGTCGCACCGGGCTTTGTGAATCTATGTAGCATTGTTTACAGACCCGATTTGACCTACCAAGCGGTGGCTTGACTGAAATAGTCAAATTATAGAACGCTTTCACCAGGCTTCTTTAGTCCACCTCTCCGGCCGTGAAACTGAATCCGACCGTAATTATTTATATAATTGGCAAATTCCTACCTGGTAGGACTATGTGGTCTGATCAAGCGGTTTCCCTTACGTGGATTAATTATACTTGTGCAAGCCTTTAACGTTTCCCGTTACATGCCGTACGCTATGTATTACATGTCGCTTACTTGGCAAATATCGCTTACATATCTTTTGTACCAACCTTAATCCGTGGAGGCTCGTTCCCTTACCCGTTGAAACCATTAATGGGTACATTCGCTGAGGTATAACGTTCACATAACGGCTGTAAAAGGCTTCACGAATCACGGTAGCTCCGTCCATAGTCCACACTATGCATTCTTATTTCACATTAATATTTCAAGGTTAATTCAGCAATTTCCATATTTCCAGACGCATTTGTGGGTCAATATAACGTGGTTCATATATCAGGAGGATTCTCTTGTATCTATGACTTTAGGTTTTGCCAGCAACCACATCCTTTAAACGGTACATACAGATGCGCGTGATCATCATCATCATCATCATCATCATCATCATCAACAGTAGCACATCAGCCATTTGAACTAGTGCTTCGCTGCCATACAACCATGAGGACCTAGGAAATAAAGAATAAGAAGAGGGAGAGAAGGGGGACTTACCTGAAAACCTTAATGTCCTAAGCAAACATTCAGGGTCAAGGCGCCTACACCTTGTGTTAACAACATACCGTCACAAACAGCTGGCTATGGTGCAAAGATAAGGCAGCATCGGCGAGACAGCTTCCTTGCGGCTTTCACTGCCACGCGTCATAATCAGCCATTACCCCGCAGATAACTCAGCACTAAACACACCTTAAACAGACAATTTGATTAGGAGACGGCAGCAGCCAGCCATGCTTTGTAAAATCTCGAGCCAAGCACAAGGCCAGTCACGTGGACTCCAGCCCGGAAGGCGATACGGACCAACGGCACCCAGTTTGGTCGTCAGTGACTTCATTTCCCGCTGCCAAGTCAACTTCTGTCCACCTTGAGCCACCCTACACCTGGTAGACTAAGGGAGGCCCTCCTAGATAAGCAGCGACCAGGCATACGTAGCACGTGCCCCCGGCCAACGCAACTTATTCAGTGCTATCTGTTGTTCTAGGGAGCTAGCATGATTATCACTACCTAGTACTCGCCTAAGCACATCATCGTTGCGGACACGCTGGTGCCATCCGACACCAGCAATGCTTCGCAGAAAAGGGTGATCAAAGACTTGAAGGCGCTTTACATCTTCAGACGGAAGGGGCCAAGTCTCAATACCATAGAACAGAACGGCCCTCACTGTGGCCCTGTATACACGGCCTTTCAGACGGAGGGAAATTCCCTTCTGTCGCCAAAGATGCCGCAGGTTCAAAAAGGCAGCTCTAGCCTTTGCAATACGTGAGCTGACGTCAGTTTCTATGCGCCCATCGTTGCTGATGCAGCTGCCAAGATAAGTGAATTGATCAACCACCTCGAGTTCGTCGTTAGCCATGGTCAAGGGGTTTTAATGTGGCAGGTGGTCCTGCAGCAACAGTTTGCACTTTGAAGGTGCGAAGTGCATACCAAATAATGGGACCACTCTGGACAGGCTATTCAGGGTTGATTGTGCCACCACAACATGGTAGAAAAGCAAGATGATGTCGTCCGCATAAGCTAGGTCAACTAATCTTTCACCAGACAGCACTTCAAAGCTTACATCGTGAGATTCCCCAAGGGAATACTCCATGATAGAATCCACAACGAAATTGAACAGAAATGGGGAAATCGGACAAACCTGACGAACGCCACTTGTGATCGGAAAGCTATCCGATAGGACATCGTAGACCCTGACGCAGCCTCTAGTGTTTGAGTATAGAGGACGAAGGATGTTCACATATTTGGTGGGAACACCTTTCCGCGCAAGTATTTTGAACAGAATCGATCGATCGACTGAATCGAACGCACTCTTGAAATCGAGGAACACAGCTATTGTCGGTCCGCGGTATGAGTAGCGTTGCTGTGGCACCTGCCGCAGAGTGAATATATGGTCTATACAGCCACGTCCTGGGTGGAAACCGGCGTGCTCTTCCCTAATCCGAGATTCCCGTCCTGCAGTGAGGCGACGAACGATAATCGAGGCCAGTAATTTTGTCACAACTGGCGTTAGGCTAATACCCCTGTGGTCAAAACGGCCTGTGCGAGTGCCCTTCTTGTATATTGTCATTATACTCGATTCGCTCCAATTAGCCAGGACACTCTCCCTTCCAGATACGTTCGAATAGGGTGGTCAGTGCCTTTCAGAGGACCTCACCTCCATCCTAAAATAGTGCAGGTGGAAGGGAATCCAGGCCAGCGGCACGAAAACGATTGAGGGCTGTGATCGCACTTCGGACCTCGGCCTCCGACGGAGGCTTTAAACTAACCGTCCATGCCTCGTCCTGCATCACCTGTTTTGGAAGAGGTCCGGGAGCAGGGGGGCAGCTGAACTGATCTTGAAAGTGTTCCGCCAAACGAGCCATACGGCGTTCATTATTGTGCATCAGTACACCCGCGCTGTCTCTGATTGTCTCACTGACGCCTGGTTTTCTGGGATCAGTTGCGCGGATTAGCTGGAAGAGCTTGCGGTAATAGCCTACTGCTCCTGCCTCCTCCATTTCTTGAGCCCGACTAGTCCACCAGGCTTTCTTGTCAGCACGTAGGCCCCGCTTTAATTCACGCCTAATAGCCAGTCTGGTCACATTGTGTTCAGAGTCAGCCGAGGGGTATCTTCTAGATTCCAACAGTTTAACCGAACTCTCGGACATCCAGTGAATGGTGCAGTAACGATGGATAGTGCCACAAGCAGATGCTCCTGCGTCGTGCATTACGGCCGAGATCCTATTCCACTGAAGCTCCGTGTCATTAGAACAAGACAGCGAAAGTTCGGTACGCAGTGCGTCTTGATAGGCTTGCCTGACCGAGGGCTGAGACAATTTCTCAGTGGCCAATAGGAGGAGACGCTTGGTGCGCTTCTCGGTAAACTTCATGGAGAGACGACAGCGTACCAAGGCACGATCACAGTAGACGCAGATACTCCAGTACGAGTGACAATCCAGGATGGAACCACGCCACCTGTAACTTATGGCTATGTGGTCAATTTGGGTCCATCGCTGGCCAACTACAGGAGGACGCCAAGTGGCACTTCGGCGCACACAGTGCTACTAAGAAACAACTAGTGCTCCGCACACAGCTGCAGCAGACGCTCATCGTTGTCAATTCGTTCGGAGTTAAGCCCATAATTACCACCCAGCTGAGCTTCGGAAGAGCTCAGACACCTGAGTTGTGCGTTCATACCCTCTGCAAGTACTGTAATATCTGAACCAGTAGCACTGCGTAGTAGCGCGTTTAGTTCGTGATAGAACGTGTCCTTGACAGCATTAGAACTGCAGTCGGTGGGAGCATAAACGGAAATCACAAACAAACAGCGTTTTGTATTACTTCGCGTATCCATCTTAGCTGATGTCCTCAAACGGGCTGCACATAAACGGCTGTTCATCACATCATCATCATCAGCATACACGCTAGCTAGAGGTGGGGAACACCTAAGCTATTGTGCCGCAATAAACAGAAAAATACAACTGGTGCAAGCCGGCTGAGCTACCGGTAACGGATGGGCATCGTTCCGGTAAGCTACCACCCGGCTACTGTGCATCAAAAAAATACTATGCGAAATTATATAAAGCTAAGTAATGAGATCGCGGTTGGAGGGAGAGGCTAAGAGGGATGGGGTGGGACAAAGAAACTCACTGCACGAACGCCACTGAGGTCGGCTCCTTGCCATATCAGCAAGTGTGTCCAACCAAAAGTGTTCATCGTCTTTCGGACCCCAACCAGGGAGCCGAGACGCTCCAACCGAGGCCAGTTCAGAAGTGAGGGCCTTCATTCCTCTCGACCAAGTCATCGCTTCGCCACCCTTCCTCTTCTTCCATCCACACCCCCGGCGCGCAAACAACGCACGTCGCGGAAGTCGGTGGGCTGGCATGCGCAACAAGTGGCCGAGTCATCAGAGCCTGGTGCGTGAAATGGCGGTGCTGAGCGGTTCATTTCCTTTTCCTGTGCCGTAAACAAGTTGTCGAACACGCTCGTTGCTCACGCGGTGTTCCCACCAGATGTGAGCTAAATTGCGAAGGCACCGGTAGTCGAACGTAACTAGCCTCTTCAGGTCCGCTACTTTAAGCGGCCAGGTTTCACAACCGTACAGTAGAGTCGAACGTACTGCTGCATTGTACACTCTACCCTTCAGGGCGAGAGTGATGTCGCGCCGGCGCCATAGGTGGCGAAGGTTAGCAAAAGCGCCCCGAGCTTTTGCTATACGGTTCGTGATCTCATCCTCAACCCCACGGGCGCTGATACAACTTCTCAGGTAGTTGAATTTTTGAACGACTTCTAGCTGATCCCCACCAACGGTCAGCGTAGGAGGCGGTCCAGTCCAATCTTGGAGGAACGTTTTGCACTTCGAGGGTGCGAAGCAAAGCCCGAAGTGACGGACAGCTAGTGCTCATCATCATCATTATACATGTCAGCTAGAGGTGGTAAAACACCTCCGCTATTGTACCGCAATACATAAAGGAAATACATACATACATACAATACATAAAGAAAAAATAAATACGACAGTTGCATGCCAGCTGAGCTAGCAGCAACGGATAGGCATCGTTCCGGTAAGCTACCAGCCGGCTACTAAGCAAAAACAAAAAATTTTATTATGTTTTACCCTACGAAATAAGATCGTAGATGGAAGGGGAGACAGCTAGTGCTAATCTGTCCACTGCCGCTTGGCACGTCTGGGAGCTGTCACAGATTAGGGCAATATCGTCAGCATACTCTAAGTCAATAAGTCGTTCTCCTGGGAGCAGATCCACACCTTCTAAGTCGTGTCCTGTGAACGCGATTTCCATTACTTCGTCGACAGCGAAGTTGAAGAGGAAAGGTGACAGCGGGCATCCTTGCCTCACGCCGCTGGAGATATTAAAGGGAGACGACAACTTGCCGTAAGCCCTCACTCTGCCCGAGCTGCGCGCATATAATGCTCGGATAATATTCACATATTTCTCAGGTACACCTTTCCTGAATAGACAGTCCCAAAGTGTATGTCTATCCACCGAATCGAATGCACCTTTGATATCGAGGGATATGACAACGGTGGTCCGCCAATATATGTGAAGGTGCTCCAAAAACTGACGTAAGATGAAGATGTGGTCAATGCAGCCACGACCTCGACGAAATCCAGCTTGCTCTTCACGAATCTGGCATTCACGAGTGCTAGTCAGTCTGTGAAGGATGACAGAGGCAAGCAATTTGGAGGCGATGGAGATCAGACTGATTCCTCTATGGCTGCCGCATTCCGATCGTGAGCCTCCCTTGAAACTTGGGATTATGACGGAGCGGCTCCAATCGGTTGGGACAGTTTCCTGCTCCTACAGTTTGACTAGTAACTCGTGTAAATCATCCACAAGAGCAGAACCCCCGAATTTAAAGGGGGCTGGAGGAAGATCATCAGGTCCCGCGGCTTTATTTAACTTCAACAGTTCGATCTCACGTTCAACTTCTGAGCGAGAGGGTGGATAAAAAGGGACAGCCCAGGGAGCGGGGCGATCACTGGCCGGCGAGAAATCTAACCATTCCGACCGATTAAATTGCCTTTCAAAGTGTTCAGCCCAACGCTCTAAGCGTTTTGACAACTTGTGGATAGGCTGTCCACTCACGCCACGTATTATTTCACTAACACCAGGTCTCCTGCTGCCCGTTTCCCGTATCAGACGGAATAACTTACGATGGTTACCAAGGGTAGCGCCCATTTCCATCTCTGATGCACGATGAGACCACCAAGATTCGCGGTCTCTCTTCAGGCTAGCACGGAGTTTTGCCCGGAGCTCTTTGCGAGTTTCATTGTGCTCGCTTCCAGCCGGAATATGCCGGCGAGCATCTATAAGTTCCAGAGACTGTGAAGAGACCCAATGTCCATGTTGGTGATTAGACATACCACATGAGGATTTGCCTGCTGCTAGTAAGGTCTGGTGAATATGAGACCAGTGACGGCTGTTCACCGGAATCCAATCAACCAACGATGGCTCAACCTTGGAGCTTATTGTGATATCTACAATAGCTTGACCCGTTAGTGCTACATCGGCGTCTCCGGATTCGTGCAACCAACAACGAGAGGACAAGCCGGGTGCAGTTAATTTAATAATACCGTTAGGGTCATTGATCCTAGTTTGGGACACACAACACACATCAATACCCAGTGTGTCCAAGGTGCGTGCGAGTTTAGCCAAGGAAACCGAAGACGTCATCCAGTGACCTGAGGCGTCGCAAGTTGTTGGTCTTCCATGCTCCTGAATCATCGCATTCGAACCCTGAAGTTCGACATGACAAGGAAGTCACATGTCTGCAGTGTCTGGTTGATAGACTTCTCGACGTCGGTGAAGAGGGGCTGGATTGAAGCTAATCCTTGGTGTTGGCAAGCAAACTTTGGGGCGAAGTTCCACTTTTGAGGATCCATTTTTCTGACGAAGATCTTCCGTGATTGCTATTATCGCGCCTCGGTAGACTTACGGGGGTAAAAGATCTATGTACACCCAGACATGGATCCGGCAGACCAAAAAAAGCTTAGTCTGCAGTGAGTAAACTAAAGCGGCGTACTTAAGGCAGGAAAAAAGCTTCGCATTGTAAAGTTTCGAATAGTTGCCTGCGTTCCTCCTCGAATCCGGTGAAACAGGTCTCTAATGCTTCACGTACGTTCGACGGTTCCTACCGCGGCCTGTTTGTTACCTTCAGTAATGTTTGTAGTCTGATGAACAAAAGTGACGATGTTTATGACTTCGTTGCCTCTCGACAACCAGACGTATTGAGCCTGGCAGAAACTACGTTAAAATCAGAGCTTACCGCGCTAGAAGTTGAAAGCAGTGGGTATTCTTGCTTCCGCATTGATATCCCATCAAATGGCCGCGATGGCGTGTTGCTTTGCATATGGTCTTCCTTGTGCCGGAGACTCGCGAGCATCTACACAAGTTAGGTTGTTCAATCCACCTGAGGCGGCGAAACCGTGGGTGTTGTGTATCGCATTTCACTGAGCCGCAGATTGGACTGGTTGTTTCAAGTGGGCAACCGCATGAGTCATCCCCAAATAAAGCTTATGTGCGCTTTCAATCTTCCTCGGATACGGTGGCTCAAGGTCGAGCTTATCCCCGGTCAGTGCGAAATGGAGATGCTTGCAAAGTTGTTTTTTGCAATTGTGGCAACACAACACATCAATCGGTGAACGCGGATTATTGCGCGCTCGACCCCATCATACCTGAACCTGTTGCTGACCAGCTGCGATCGACATGTGCGCGGTGTTCAAATCCTTATGCGCCTTGTAGCCAGTGACCACTCGATGGTCATGGTGAGCTTAGAGCTGCCACTGCCGTTGGCTCCTCCGCTGGAGCAACTCGTCAACTACTGGAAGGTGTACTTTATTGGTCTCTCTCGAGCCGCAAGCCTGATGGACTGGTCACTATCACTGATTTCATCAGTTGAAGTCTGTTGGTTCATCATAACCTGGGAGTAGAGGCACTGTGCGCCTGATTTGTGCCCCTCAAATATCGGAAAGTTGGACCAGTCAACTTACACTGGTTTGACATGAGTAGCGCAAACTGGCTCGACAGCGACGCCAGCTATGGTTTAGAATCGTGCACTCTGGCTCTGCCAAAAATTACGAGACTTAGAAAAGTCAACGAACTGCCTGCAATAGCGAGAAACAGAGCAAACGCCACAACTTCGGAGAGTAGTTTGCAACAGCTGCAAAAGCAGCTCCCAAGCGGATATTCGCTTACGTGAAGCGACACGTGAAGCAGACAGCTGATGTGCCTGTGTTGGAGGACTCGGACGGACAGCCCTTAGTTCCCAGCATTGAGCATGCTTCTGCATGGGCGACGCAGTTCGGTTCCGTTTATGCAGCTAACTAGGCGTCCGTGCCAAGTTCGATGCGTATCGCCTGGATTGTAGCGTCGAGGATGTGCGCAAATTACTCGCCAGGCTTGACGGTACTAAACCTGCGGGGCTTGATGGGCTCCATCCGCTAATCCTCAAATTGCTATCGGCCATCATCTCGCCTTCGGTTACTGAGATATTCAACCAGTTGCTGTCTACCTGCTCATTGCCGAACAATGGGAAACGCTCAGTGATGATATGGATTCAGAAAGGCGGTTATACGAGCAAGCCAGACAACTACCGGCCGATATGTCTCACCTCTGTTTTGGCTAAGACGTTCGAGAAGATCGTGAATCGTGGTCTGCTGCAGTATCCGTAGTCCAAAGAAATTCTGACGCCTGCGCAGCACGGTCACTTGAAACCTCGGTCATGAATCACAGATGTACTGCTCTCGAAGCACGATAGGTTGCAAGCGCTAAACTAAGGGAAGATATTTGACATTATTTACACCGACTTCAGTAAAAATTTTGATAAGGGTAACCACATGGTCCTTCTTCGGAAGCTGAAGACGTGCGGTGTTAGAAACTCACTACAACAGTGGATCAGCGCCTTTCCTATTGATCCGAGGTGGAGCGGGTTGGGCGGAGCCTAGGATACTAGTCGGTAAGCAATGACACGTAAAACGTGTCAAACACGACAGTATAGAACTCGGAGGCGACTGCACCCAACGTATATTGTACAGGCTACAAGAATAGGAAGCGAATCAGACAGAGCGAGAAACGTGCAGCGAGGTACTCACCGAAACGGTTTGTCAACGGATGTGCAGTCAGTAAAACAAGTGGACGCTTCGAAGGTTAAAACAACTGAAAGAGCTTGTTTTCCGTTACACTACAAGGGCATCCCCCTAGAAGGCTGAATAATGGAAGCCTTCGATAGAGCTGTTAGTGGGTGAACGGAAGGTGAGGGTGGATGCGAATATTTGCAGGGGCTTGAGTAAGGGCTTCCAAAGTGGCGTGTGTAGCAGATTTCCCTGGGTGCAGGCTTTTGTTAGTTATTATTTATGTTGATCGTGTGGACCAGAGTGCATCATCGGTGGGCCGTCATGGCGGGCTGGTTGGACTGCCAAAAAACTGGCTAGTCCAGAAAGAAAAGGCCGACAGGACCTTTCCTTTGCTGCAGACCCGACGGTGCGCTTGAGAGGTGTCACTCCTCCCACGAAGAAATCCAGACGTCCTCGTCCCACGAAGAAATGCGGGCGTGCTCGCCCCACGAAGTAATCCGGCGTCTTCGTTGGCAACGCCTAGGCGGCGTTTTGGGAGCAACCCGTTCGTGGGTGTCTACGGCAGAGGGCGACTGTCTGTTCCTTGGGTGAGGAAGGGGGCTTTGGGACGGCTGGCGAGTCACCCGGGGTTTGCGTTGAGCCGGTTGGCGAGTCACTCGAGGGTTGCTTGGGCAGTTCCGGCGGTTGAGTTCCTGGAAGGTAGAACTCAGATGAGGTGGGCAAGGGTCGGGGAAGTGGCTTGACGCCGGCAGGGAACATGGCATACATGACAAAAGCAAATACGCTTTTTAGGTTTTCAAAATGTTTTGGGTTCTTATTGTCGATTTTGCAAAACGTTTGTGGATGAGACGCAGGATAACAACTAAAGACGTAAAAGGCGTGTTAATGGAAATAGCAAACGTTCACAACTCTGCAAAACGGACCGGAAGTTTGACCTGTCTACCGCATCGGTCGGTTGGCTGGGTTCCGGGGTTCCGGGCTATCCAGTGCTCGGGAAGTAACCACAGGTGCGGGTGCTTGTGCGAGAGCATCAGGATGGGTTTCAAGTGGCTCGTCAAAGAAAGCCACTTTGAGGCGGTCGATGCACACTGTTGTTCGGTGACCATTCTGGTCTAAAGTAAAATGTTTCGGTATACGTTGCAGAACTCTGAAAGGGCCAGTATAGGGAGGCTGGAGAGGGCGCCGCACGGCGTCGGTGCGGAGGAAGACGTGGGTACAGGGAGAGAGTCCGCTGTGCATGTGCACATCTCTAGTCTGTTCACGGGGAAGTCTGGCGTAGTGAACGCATGCGTTGAGCTAGGGAGGACGCAAAGTTAAGCGGAGGCATACCCGACGATGCAGGATATGAAACGAATTCTCCTGGTAACTTAAGCGTCGTGCCGTAAACCATCTCTGCTGGTGTACATTGCAAGTCAGCTTTGATGCTGTTGCGAATGCCTAAGAGTACGAGCGAAATGTTTGCGCTCCAGCTAGGGTCGGAGGAGGCGCAGAGAGAGGCTTTAAGCTGTCTATGGAAGCGTTCAACTAACCCGCTGGCTGCTGGGTGATACGCTGTGGTATGAATGCGGCAACAGCCTAAAAAATCGCAGAACATATCGAATTGTGAAAATTCGAAAGGCGTTCCTCGGTCAGTTGTGATGGTGGATTGGCATCCGTAGTGCGAGACCCAACGGTCCAAAAAGGCCCGGATAACAGTCTCAGCTGTGAAGTCTGTTACGGGAATGGCTTCTGGCCATCTGGTGAAACGGTCGACACATGTAAGAATGTACACGAATCCGCGTGAAGGAGGCAATGGACCTACCAGGTCTACGTGTACATGCGAGAACCGAGAGTCCGGGGCAGGGAATGAAACGTGGCGTTCTCCCTAACTCAACGCATGTGTTCACTACGCCAGACTCTTCCCCGTGAACAGACTAGAGATGTGCACATGCACAGCGAACTCTCTACCTGCACCCACGTCTTTCTCCGCACCGACGCCGTGCGGCGCCCTCTCCAGTCTCCCTATACTGGCCCTTTCTGAGTTCTGCAACGTATACCGAAACATTTTACTTTAGACCAGAAAGGTCACCGAACAACAGTGTGCATCGACCGCCTCAAAGTGGCTTTCTTTGACGAGCCACTTGAAACCCATCCTGATGCTCTCGCACAAGCACCCGCACCTGTGGTTACTTCCCGAGCACTGGGTAGCCCGGAACCCCGGAACTCAGCCAACCGACCGATGCAGTAGACAGGTCAAACTTCCGGTCCGTTTTTCAGCTTTTGTAAACGTCTGCTATTTCCATTAACACGCCTTTTTCGTCTTTAGTTGTTATCCTGCGTCTCATCCACAAACGTTTTGCAAAATCGACAATAAGAACCCAAAACATTTTGAAAACCTAAACAGCGTATTTGCTTTTGTCATGTTTGCCCTGTTCCCTGCCGGCGTCAAGCCACTTCTCCGACCCTTGCCCACCTCATCTGAGCTCTACCTTCCAGGAACTCAACTATCAGAACAGCCAACGCAACCCTCGAGTGACCCGCCAACCGGCTCAACGCAAACCCCGGGTGACTCGCCAGCCGTCCCAAAGCCCCCTTCCTCACCCAAGGAACAGACAGTCGCCCTCTGCCGTAGACACCCACGAACGGGTTGCTCCCAAAACGTCGCCTAGGCGTTGCCAACGAAGACGCCGGATTACTTCGTGGGGCGAGCACGCCCGCATTTCTTCGTGGGACGAGGACGTCTGGATTTCTTCGTGGGAGGAGTGACACCTCCCAAGCGCACCGTCGGGTCTGCAGCAAAGGAAAGGTCCTGTCGGCCTTTTCTTTCTGGACTAGCCAGTTTTTTGGCAGTTTAACCAGCCCGCCATGACGGCTCACCGATGATGCACTCTGGTCCACACGATCAACATAAATAATAACTAACAAAAGCCTGCACCCAGCGAAATCTGCTACACACGCCACTTTGGAAGCCCTTACTCAATCCCCTGCAAATATTCGCATCCACCCTCACCTTCCGTTCACCCACTAACAGCTCCATCGAAGGTTTCCATTCTTCAGCCTTCTAGGGAAGCCCTTGTACGGTAACGGAAAACAAGCTCTTTCAGTATTTTGCAACATTGGATTTTACGGTTGTTTTAACCTTCGAAACGTCCACTTGTTTTACTGACTGCACGTCCGTTGACACAAACCGTTTCGGTGAGTACCTCGCTGCACGTTTCTCGCTCTGTCTGATGCGCTTCCTATTCTTGTAGCCTGCACAATATACGTTGGGTGCAGTCGCCTCCGAGTTCTATACTGTCGTGTTTGACACGTTTTACGTGTCATTGCTTACCGACTAGTATCCCAGGCTCCGCGCAACACACTACTAGACAAAGTAGGCCAGGGGTTTTCTTCATAAAGGCGGATTTTAAACGGTCGATGGTGACGACTTTGCGTCGACCGCCGCGGTCAATTGTGTACGTCTTATTTGAACGGTGTAGCATTTTGAAAGGTCCTATGTACGGCGACTGTGCCCCATGCTGAGGCTGATGTTGCATTCTTGATGCTTCTTCACCGCAGTTGGGCTAAACCAACTTACACTTAAACTGGGTCTTTTTAAGCTGGCTAAATTTCATTCCGCTTTATTTGGTTTGTTCTGCCTCCCTGAATAATGTTCTATTAACTGGCCACGTTGCTTACACTAATTGCGCTTATCTTCGGTAATTTTGTTGCGTTTGTAGCATTTTAAGTAACTTGTGGACATTTCTTACTTATCACGAATTTGTTGCTAACCAACTTACTTCATATGGTAATTTAGCGAAGAGTTATGCCACCGTATCTGTATGCATTATTGGATTTATTTTATTTCAGCTTGTCGTCTAAAGTGAACGGCTGTTGTTTGATATCCCTGGTATGGTTTCGCTTGATGTGTATGTTGACAAGGTGCCTACCTGTCTATTACCCACTACATCGTTCATACTGGCTCCAGGAGACAGTTGGTCGTTGCTGGAGGGGACGGGGTGCACGGTTCTTGTGGCCGTGCTAGGCTCAAAGAGTGGTTCCATGCACTCAGTGTGGAGCGGACTACGGTCCAGCCACCGCCTTGTGTGCGGTTGATTCCCCAAATACAGCGTGCTTGTGTTTGCCTGTGAAGGAGTGTGGGCCGGCTCCGTTGATGAAACGTGGTTCCTATCCGCATGCCTCCCGGTCTTATTCCTTCGGGTTTACACTGGATATGGGGTATGTGGTTGGAGCTGTGGGTGGTGCAGCGCAAGCCATCCATGGTCCCTCTGTAGGCGCAGGCGTCCTGTGGCTTGTCACAGTGACAGGCAAATCCGAAACCGGATGCCGCCAACCATGTACGGCGACTGAAAAGGCGGCCTAACCGTCTGCGCGGAGGACATGTAAACACGTAGACAGCTTCTCGGGCACGTACACTGGTGTCTTCTGCGCTCGAGAAGCGGGTGGACGTAGTTCACGCATCTGGTGAGCCAATCGATCAGTGTAACCTCCGTAGTGAAAAGTGGAAGTACATGGGGCTGGTGCTACCAGCTGTCCGGGCAACCGCAGCGTGCAACCATAGATTAGCTGCGCTGGTGTGGTGTCGAAATCGCTTTTAACCGTGTTTCATAAGCATAGCAGAACGAGGGGAAGTGTTTCAGACCATGAAGGATCTGCGTGCGCACGAAGCGCTGCCTTCAACTGGCGGTAAAAACGCTCCACCATGCCGTTAGTGACCAAATGATACGCTGTCGTCTGGATGTTGCGACAGCCTAAATCCTTAAGCAACGTGGCAAATGTTGACGAGAAATATGACCCTCGATCGGTGGTCACGATGGCGGGACAGCCGTATTGAGCTACTCAGCGCTCCAGAAAAGCTTTCGCTACTGTTTCCGAAGAGCAGTTAGGTATGGGAATGGCTGCCGGTCACCTAATGAATCGATCGACACAGGCCAACAGATACACATAGCCTTTCGAAGGCGGCACAGGACCTACGAGATCGACGTGCACGTGATGAAAACGTGCGTCTGGGGTCGGAAATGTGCCTAATGGGCTTCTCGTGTGCTTGTGCGCCATTTCGCGTTGACAGGGAAGGCAAGCAGCTACCCAATACGGACGTCCCGATTAACATTGCGCCAAATGAATCGTGCGGTTACGAGTTTATCCGATGCACGAACGCCTGGGTGAGATAAGCCGTGTAACGTGTCGAACACGGTCTGCCGAAACTCGCGTGGAACGACTGGGCGCGGCGTGCCCAAAGATAAAGCGCAGACTATAGTGCCGTCTGCTGATGTCAGCGGAACGGGTCGTATGTGCAATGAGGAAGACCTGCGTAGTAAATCAACCTCAGGATCGTTGAGTTGTGCTGTGGCCATAACTGCCAAGTCGATAGCAGTGCCGGCGTCAGCGGAGATAGCTTGGATGCGAAAAAGTGCATCGGCAACGGTGTTGTGCACACCTGAGTCTTACCGTATATCGGTCGTAAACCGAGCGATATAGTCAAGGTGGCGCGACTCTCTAGGACAGTATCGGTCGGTAGTCGAGCCGAGCACGTAAGTCAGGGGTTTGTGGTCGGTGAAGACGTCAAAGGAGCGGCCTTCTAAGACGTGTCGAAATCGACGTACCGCTAGATACACGGCTAGTAGTTCCATACCGAACGTGCTGTAGCGAGATTCAGTAGGTTGTACGCGTTTGGAGAAAAACGCTAAGGGCTGTCACATGTCGGCTACTCGTTGCTGCAAAACAGCGCTGACTGCCACGTCAGTACTGAGGGACAGTGGGGCGGCCGGATCGTCATGCGCTATAGAAGCTATGTTGGCGATAGACTTTCAACGACTTAAAAGCAGCGCGTGCTGTGGTAGGAAATTCAAATTACTTGCGTTTTCCTCGGAGAAGGTCCGTGAGAGGTTGCATCAGCGAGGCGCAGTTGGGTATGAACCATCGGTAAAAGTTAACCAGGCCACCAAAACTCCTGAGCTGTTTGAAAGCATGAGGCTCGGGGTAGTCGATGATGCCTTGAATTTTATCCTGCAGTGGCACGACGCATGCAGAGGAGATACGATGGCCAAAGAAGTTTACTGAGTCGACACCAAACGAATACTTTTCTGCGTTGATCGTCACCCCGTGTTGAGATAAACGGTCAAAATGTGTTCGTACGTGGCGCATGTGCTCTTCTCGCGAAGAGCTCGCGATTAAAATGTCATGGAGATAAGCGCAAGCGAAATGTAAGCCGCGACACACTTGGTCGATGAAGCGCTGAAAAGTTTTCGCGGCATTCTTTAGACGGAATGGCATGCGCAGAAACTCGAACAAACCAAATGGAGTCGTCACGGCAGTTTTAGCGATGTCAGTTTCGGCGACCGGAATTTGGTTGTATGCGCGTACCAGAACGATTTTGCTGAAGATAATTTTACCCGCCAGACTGGCGGTGAGATCCACTATATGTGGGGACGGATAGCGATCGTGCGTGGTAACTGTATTCAAGGATCGATAGTCGCCGCAAGGACGCCAGTCCCCCATGACCTTCTTCGGGACCATGTGCAGAGGTGAAGCCCATGGGCTGTTATACGGTCTAACGATATCGGGCTGAACCATGTGGTCGAATTCAGCTCGTGCTACACGTAGTTTGTCAGGAGCAAGCCCTCTTGGTCATGTGCTAGCTGGCTGACCACGCGTGACTATGTGATGAGCGACCTCTGTCGTGCTTGGGGGAAGCCCTGCAGCTGGTCGCAGAAGTCGCGGGTATCCGGACAGTAGGTTCGCATAATCTGTTTTTACGTCAGCGATTCGAAAGACGGGACTGAGTATCGGGGCGTCCGTAAGAACACCTCCAACCTCTAGTTTAGTACGGCCGACTAAAGTCTGTGGCGTCCAGCATCAACAAGCAAGCCAAAATGTCGGATGAAGACGATACCGATAATTGCGAGGGGTACAGACGCAACCATGATGACCCACTGAAAATCTCGGCGAAGATTGAGGTCCAGGTTCATCATGCGATGACCGAATGAAGCTATCGGAGTACCGTTGGCCGCACGCATATGGCATGTAGGCTCTGAGTGCTTGTCATTAGCGGTCGCTGGAATGACGCTGACTTCCGCTCCCGTGTCGATGAGGAACGTGATGGAAGAACGTGGATCCTTAACGTGAAACAGGCGATTTACTTGGTTATTGGCGGATACGTTGGTCGTGTTAGTATGCGGGTTATTCGATTTCCCTGCAGCAGCTGGGTCGCGCCTGATGCAGGGAAACCGACAACGTTTAGCTCTTGCACCGTATTGGCGATGATACCAACATACTTCTTCCACGGGTTCGGTAGTCTCTGGCTGTGGACGTGCAGGGAAACGTTGCGCTTTCGTGCCGAAGTAGACGTACTTGGTGCAGGCAATGATGAGCCGCGATGGACGGTAGCCAACACGTGGTCAGCATTTAACCGTGGCACCCGCTGATTCGAAGCCTTCTTTGCTGCTATCCTGCTGCAAAGTAGCGCAATTTCATCGCCTTTAAAGTCAGATCCGTGTGACGACTGGGAGTAAATATAGGATTCGGTTTTCATCGGTGAGAATACGTCACCGGAGCTACTGGTCGTCTGCCGCGGAAAACGTTCGAACGCAGCGTCTGCCTTGGCGGCTAGTTATTTCAGGGGTGTATCTATAAACATGGACAGCAATACCGACAATGGCTCTGGGTGACTGCAAACCACAGCTCATTTGTCCCTTCTTTGCTCAAGAATAAGGGACCAGCGATGCACTGAAGTTCGCGGAGCAACGCGGACGGCTTGAGATCTGCAAGCTTGAGACCATTGAGCTCGTGCGTCGGGCTGTAACTCTTTTAAAATCGCTTGCTTCATTGTTTCATACTTTGCCTCCTTCGATGGGCAGAGTAGAATGGCCTCAACCCACGTCACAACCGACGTAGGAAGGGGTGGAACGAGCTGATTGTACCTCGGACGGTCCGCCCTTATTTTCCAGTTCGATCTCGAATATCTTAAACCAAACCTCTGGACTGTGTTACATGAAACTTGTAACAGCCAAAGTAAGCATGGTTGCGATGTGAAACGACTCAAGTTCAAGTTCAAGTTCAAGTGGGACGGGAACAGTAGGATAAATCCCCGTGAATGTTCCTTCAGTAACGCGTCGTCGATCCAGGGTATTATTCGTCCGCGATAACTGGAATGCAGAAGAGTCAGATCAGCGAGCGCGAATCACACCACGGTCAACCAATTAATACCCACGCGACCTGCACTGGCAGTCCCCGCCGCACCGGTCACGTGAAATCAGAAAGAGAAGTACGAAAGTAATAAGAGCGTCAAGAAAAATAATAGATAATAATTCAATAAAACGAATAAACTAGGAAGTGAAGGGGAATGTTAAGAACTGAAGGCCAAGAGCGTCGAGTCGGTGTTCGAACTCTTTCACTGTCGGTGCCAATACCACGTTTTTGGGCAGTGCATTCCAGGAATCCACCACTCGGCGTGATAAACGAAAGTCCGCCCGAACTCCATCCGATCGAGGTTTGTGTAGCTTCAGCGAGTGACCTTGGAGCGATGGAAGCCGAGCCGGTTGGAAAAGCCCGGATAAATCGGGTCCGATTTTACCGGTAAGTATCCGATAGGTCAAGACTAGGTCGCCTCGATGTTGACGATAGTGCATCGAGAACATTCCCAGCGCAAGTAGTCTTTCCGGGTAAGAAAGGTTCCGCAGTCCATGGACCAGTTTGGTTCCAACTCTCAACACTCTCTCCACTGACATCCTGTCCCTGACTAAGCAAGGTGGACAAGCCTGGATGCAGTATTCCAAGTGTGGCCTGACAAACGCTGAGAATAACCTAACAAACATAGCGCCCGTGATGGTCACGAATGCCCTGCGGATCATCCACAACATTTGAAACCCTTGCACGTAGCTTTCCTTCAGTATTCACTGGATTTAAGTTCTGAAGACAATGTGACCCCTAGGTCTACCAATTGTGTAACATGGTGGAGTTCATTACCGCCAAGAAAATAACGCGTTTGGGGGCTATTTGGCCCTACTCGTAAGATGGAACACTTTGCATAGTTTATGGGCAACTGCCACAGAGCAGCCCAATCCCAAAATTGATCGAGGGCCCGTTGCAGAATCTGGGGTCCATCGAAGTCAGACACTATGTGCCAAAACTTTAGGTCATCTGCAAACATGAGAGATGGTACGTCCAGCAGTTCGGGCAGCTCGTTGACATACAAGGAAAATAACAACGGACCAAGCACC
Organism: Dicrocoelium dendriticum; assembly: GCA_944474145.2. Classification (NCBI taxonomy): domain Eukaryota; kingdom Metazoa; phylum Platyhelminthes; class Trematoda; order Plagiorchiida; family Dicrocoeliidae; genus Dicrocoelium; species Dicrocoelium dendriticum. Next base: position 89,821,780 of record OX104069.1, on the reverse strand, counting down.
GAACCCTGAGGGACCCCACTGAGGACTGACTGTCGGAAGGACAGACTAGACCCGACACGAACACACATCTCTCTCCCTTCCAGAAACGTGGTGATCCATTTTAGTATACCCCCGGATATTCCATAGGACCGAAGTTTCAAGGAAAGGCGAGAATGTGATACAGTGTCGAACGCCTTGGAGAAGTCAATAAACACGACATCTACTGCATGACCCCGATCCAAAGCATCCGCCCAACATTCGCGTGCAACTAGCAAATTAGTCATACAGGAATGACCCTTGCGAAAGCCGTGTTGCAGTGGACTGAGCAGACCATACTCCCGCAGGTGGTCTTCAAGCACCTCACTGACCAACGTCTCCAATACCTTGACCAGTACGCTTGTCAAACTTACTGGTCTATAATTGGCAGGAAGATGCTTGTCGCCCTTTTTAAAAATCGGGCAAACGATAGCATCCTTCCAGTCCTTAGGAAAGGAGCAGCTGGAAAGCGACAATTGAAACAAACGAGTCACTGGGCCACATAGCTCGCTTGCTAGTTCGTACAGAAGCTTAGGGTGAATATCATCCATCCCAGCGGATTTAGCAGGATTTAGAGCCTGAAGAAGATGGAGAACTTTTGCCTCCGAAATTGTGACGTGTGTTAAACAGGAGTCCTGGGGGACTCTCATTGCTAGGTCAAGATGCGGCAATTGCTCATCCTGAACAGCCAAACTAAACATGGTTACGCTGTGAAACGACTCAAATGAAACTCTCGAAATGTGTCGAAAAGATAAAGGATGAACAAAAACACACCAGAAGTACAAAAAATATGCAAGAAACAAGTAATAAAGGTATGTAATCGAGAAAAAGGAACGAATACCCAGAAAAAATACACATACATAATAATCAGAGAAGAGATAAGTACACCCCTTATCCAAGCAAGTAACTTACTGGAAGCATAAACGTTACGTACACGAAACAATTGTATTACCACTTATGTGCTCCATAAATCAGCCGTTTACACTACACTTTTATTTAACTTTTGTCTACTTTCCATTATGCCGTGAACTTCAACTACGCCTGTAATCATCATTTTAATTTATCATGACGGATTTCATGAAGCAAATCCATCTCGCATTATTTTCTATTTCCACGCATCTTAATACCACCAAAATAAAGCATATACTCCGCAGCCACTCAAACAAGCTCGGATGTTACCGAGGACAACGGTAGCTAAACCCTTTCCCGCCATGACAAAAATTAGCTTTTCCCAAATACAAACGATAAAAAATTTGAATTCGCGCTTGCGAATCGGGGTCACCAATTTGTAGGACTAGTTAATACTAGTCCGAGACGGTGCGCGCAATTAAGCGCGGATATCAGAATGCAATGTGAGTCGGACACAGCGGACTGTATTCGATGAGCAATAATAAGAAACGGACGGATGAAGCGAC
>OX104069.1:89536556-89819852 GCA_944474145.2 Dicrocoelium dendriticum | reverse complement strand
TTCACTGTACGCTCATTCAAACCGGATTTACCAGCTCTACACAGTGATCCATCATACGTGAAAATATCTTTTACAATTAGAGGCTGTGCCATCACTAAGCGTTTTCACTGGCATCTGTGATTAAGCGCAAGCGTTTAATTCAATCGTATTGAGCCGATTGCCATTCTGTGTGACACCATTCGATACAGAATTCTCGAGGCAGGCTGAAAAGCCTAAACTTACTCCGATCCAGTGTTTCTCAACACAGCTGGGAAAGAATCTGTGTTCAGCGCTCTGTTCAGGTTGCAGTCACTCGCCATTCCTTGTGACCTTGTCAGGCAGTGCGGCTGCATTACCCATCACACGGACCGCGCGACCACGCCGACCGCTCATTTGACCTTGCGACCACCACGCTCGCCTGACCGATGTGCGCCGCTCTCAAAGCTGTAAAAGTACAGAACGCTAACCAACCCACTGGGTCAGGTAACGACACCAAATTGAATGGCAGAAGGGCGAAACCGAAGAGACTCCGATCGAAAGGCATTTGCGGGTTAGGAGATTGTCATCGGGTAGTAAAAATCCGGTCTAGCTTGTTCGCACTGTTTGGAATGGTACCATACGAAATGTGAAAATGTGTCCCAACAACAGTTACGGGAGCGAAATAGCTCCCAAGATGCATTTTGGTTCTGTACTGCGTGTTCCACCATCCCCCTCGTTAAGTGCTTGCTTATCCTAGCTGAGAAATGCGACCGGTTAATTGCAGAAGCAGTGCAGAGGATAAACAATGAGATTACTTCAATGGGAGCGAGTATGGACCACAGAAGCGTAGCGGCTGCTAAGCAACGGAATGCTGAACAAATCGCTTCCCCTGCACCGCAATCAGCCATGTCTCCATCTCCGTTGTCTTCTCCAACTTTGGTACAACGCCGGGCGAAAACAGACTGTACCTACGGGAATCAAGCAGTACTCAGAGCAAAGAAAATCAGGCACCATTCAAAACGTCTGGTTAAGCAAATTCCACTAGACATGACATCTAGTATTAACAAGGATGGAGCAGCCAAACACCAACCCTTGGTACCTGTAGCTCAAATATCTCTTGTCGAGACTAAGCCTCCCAGAACATCGGTTACATATGCAGAGATTGCTGCAAGGGTCCACCGCGAGGCCGCCGTTGCGTTCTCTTTCATTGTAAACACAGTTAACGCAAATGGAGAGAAAAACAGCAAACAATCACTTGTCAACAAGTCAATACAAATGAGTACCATACCTTGTAGATCGATTAAAAAGGGATCCAACAACAGTGCCCGGACTGTTGTATGCTCAAATGTCCCTGAATCTACCGCCATCACATTGCGGGATAAGTTATCAGACGACCAAGACCAATGGAACTCATTGTGTATGCAGATGAGTATCAAAGCCAAGCCCATAAACTTGTTACGAATTACTCGTCATCCGAACTCACCACACTATGGTGAACCCAGACTTATTCGAGTAACTCTAGAAACCTCCACCGACGTGGAAAATGTTTTGCTTTCCGCAAGCGCGCTAAAACACGAATCCTGTGTGATACGTATCTATCCTGATGTCCCTTGGAGCGCGCGACAACCAAAACGAAACACCGAAGAGGGGCACAGCAAGCAAGACTGCCTAAACACAGTCTTCATACATGGCGTGCCAGAACATCCTTCTAACCATGTTCAAGATACCGAAAAGCACGATTTAAAACAGTGGCGGTTCATTCGTGAAACACTTTCTTCGGATAATGTTGTAGCAGTATCGCTCACCAGGATACCTCTCTAATTGAATTATAGAGGATGCGGCCCTAGAATCCTAAAACTTGTGGTTCAGTCAGAGCAACAAGCAAAGGATGTTTTGGATCGATGGTGGAGAAATCGGAAACATCTTCCTTCCGATATTCGGTTAAAGGTCGCAAACAATTCGCACAGTTCAAGTATTAAAGCAACTGAAGCAGCAAGCATCCTGACGAATGTACAGAAGTGTAACTTGACTGCTGCTTTGATTGACTGTGACGTAGGTCTAAACGAAGGCTGGGACGCACCTTGGCCGAATCAAGTTGCAAACGAGGTATCATTGACCCATCAAAAAAACGAATAACTGCCGACCTCGCATCGGTCGGCATTCTCCCACACTTGACAGCTTCACCTCTCTGCGGGCTCCTAGAGACTGAGAAACTGGCCTGCTTGTATACAAATGCTCAGGGACTTTCTAACAAATTGGCTAAACTGAAAGATCGCCAAGCTTCCGGCTCGTATGATGTCATTGGTATCACTGAGACATGGTTGCACACGGGAATGACGGACGCTGAAGTTTCGTTACCGGGCATGTCGCTAATCCGGAATGACAGGCTCAGAAAAGGAGGAGGGGTAATCCTGTACTACAGAAATGACTTACAGTGCGAAGCCGTGGAGGATTCAGATTCGCAGTGCCCTGACTCTCTTTGGTGCCGGTTGCAGTTGAAAGGCAGGACGCTTGCCTTATTATCTTGGTGCCTCGCGCCCCTAACTCAACACCCGAAACCGACTACCACCTAATGGCTGCTTTAAGGTGCAGTTTACAACAAAAGTACACTCACATTCTTATCATGGGCGATTTCAACGTACATTGTTGCGAAGCCCCTGCCACGACCGGAGAACAATTCAAAACCGATTTACAAGATCTAGTAACTACTGCTCCTCTTTACAACCACATCACTTTGCCCACTCGGTTCAGAACTGGTAACAGGCCATCTGTGTTGGATCTTGTGCTTACCAACGAGGAGCATATGATTGATGCGTTGGTTTTAGACTGCCCGTTGGGTCGCAGTGATCACGCAGTCATCAGTTTCAACTTCGTCTGCTATGCAGAATATCTGAATGATAACGATGGTACTGTGCGAACCATCACAAGGTACGACCGACTCGCCCAGCTAGTCAGCGTCACAACATGGTCTTTCCTCGAAGAAGAACCCCCGGAAGTCGCCTGGCTCGAGTTCGTCAACACATTCAGTCAGCTGATTGCACAGGCTTCAGAGATAAAAGTTTGCAATAAGTGCAAATACGTTTCTTTCGTTAGAAGCAGAACTCGAAAATGGATGACAGTACGCAACGCAGCATGGCGAGTGTACAAAGAAGCTCCAGCACCAGAAACTTGGGACAACTACGTAGCCCAACGTAACCACTGCACTCAACTGTTAAGAGAAGACAAAGCCGCCTATCAGCAGAACATCGCAAAAATCTTCAGTGCTAACCACAAACTGCTGTACAAGCACGTTAATAGCCTACGAAATGTGATGCAAGGAGTTCCTCCACTCAAGGCGGCTGATGGCCCAACAAGAACATCTATGGAAGCTGCAAACGCGCTGCAGATGCAATACGTCCCCACGTTTCAAGGAGTCTTGCCACCAAGCGATTTACCATGCTTTGTATTCTGCTCACCAGGACCAACCCACATCAATTTTACCGCAGAGGTTGTATTGCAAAAGCTGACTTCTCTACGCAAACACAGCTCGCCGGGTGTCGACACCATTCGTTCTGAGGCATTGGGAGCAGCAGCAAACCAACTGGCAGGACATTTAGCTCAGTTTTTTCAGCACTGCTTAGACCAGAACTAAGTACTCGCCATGTGGCAGCTTGGAATAATAAGCCCGATTCACAAAGGTGGAAGTAGAACTGATCCCTCCAACTACCGCCCAGTAACCCTTCTTCCTATACTTTCCAAGGTCATGGAATCCATACTTGCCGATGCACTGGTGTGCTATCTGGAAAACTGCAACCACATCACTCCTGAACAGCACGGTTTCCGTCGACAGCGGTCATGTACAACTAATTTACTAATTGCACGCAGTAGTTGGACCGAGGCAGCCGACGCTGGAGAAGGTGTTGATGTGATCTACCCGGATTTTCCCAAGGCTTTCCATCGCCTAGACCATCGGATACTACTATCCAAGCTGCAGCATTACGGGATCGGTGACCCTCTTTTAAGCTGGATCGCCAACTTTCTATTTCAAAGGCAATTAGTGGTCAGAGTTCGGAGCTCTTTATCGGACCCCATACAAGTGGAGTGTGGTGTGCCGCAAGGCTCGGTTCAAGGTCCACGTTTGTTTCTGGTGTTTATTAATGACCTTGCACAGGGAATCGCTTCAAACTTCCTAATGTTTGCCGACGATATCAAGATCTGGCGCAGGATCCAGGTGAACGCCGACCAACATGTGCTCCAAAGTGACTTAGATACAGTGTATCAATGGTCGATCCAAAACTCATTGCTTTTCAACGTCAGTAAATGCAAGGTGCTTTCCATCCGACATCAAAGCAGCTACTCATACCGACTCGGAACGGATGTACTGCAACAATCAACTCTCGAACGTGACTTGGGTGTCCTGGTTCAAGATGACTTGGGTTGCTCCAGGCAATCCGAAAAGGCCTCGAAGACCGGGAACCAACACGTTGGGCTTTTGAGGCCGGCGTTTGGACAAATAAACAGCTCCATATATCGACAAATGCTCAGTGCGTATGTTCGCTCCCATGTCGAATACGCAATTCAAGCCTGGCATCCGTGGCTGAAACACGACCTTAATGCACTGGAGCAGCCACAACGCCGGGCATCTACGAACGTAATTGGAATTCGCAATCTTTCCTACCAGGAGAGGCTGCGACGACTAGGATTGTTCAGTGGAAGCTATCGCAGGCTACGAGGCGACCTGATTATGACATATTTGATTCTGCGAGATCCACATCATGTGTACCGCCCTTTACTCAACTCAGCAGCAATACAAACCTGAGGGGCCACTCATTAAAACTCGCAGAACAATACAGTCGTCTGGAGTGCCGCAGAAATATCTTTTCCATCCGTGTCTGTCACCCGTGGAATGCTCTCCCGGAATCGGTCGTCTCTGCACCGACACTAACAGTATTTAAAAGACGTTTGGACGGTGCACTCATCCACTTACACTTTGTTACTTAACACTATGTCTCCATCCTACACCTGGAGTTTACCCTGGAATTATTTGTTGTTAACTGTGGGTGTTGTGAATCTAAGTAGATCGCAGGACTGCAGCGAAGCAAACGATAAGTCCTTATTTTCGTATTTAAAGTATTAACTATTTTACTATCCTTTTCATCATAATTGTTTTGTTGATATCCCCTGCGACTATCCAACGGAGCTTGTAAAGCAACGCTTCTTAACCCGTATAAATTCATTGTTCATACCCAAGAATTTGGTCAAGAACCCTAATGGTTCTTTTGTCTAGGCCTGGGCAACGTGATAGTATTTTGCCCAAGCAATGCAAAAAAGGTTTTCTTCAAACAGTTTCCTGATGCTCTGGCCGTCGCAGAGGATAATAAACGTTGCCCCAGCTAGATACACCGAGCAATGTGAATAGGGGTTTGGATGCTACTGCTCAAGACTTCCAGTGTTCTTATTCTCCTTCACGCTTTTTCACACTTATGGTCTCGTACCAACTTCACATTTCTCCCCTCAGTTTTCAAGCTCTCGATTCATGACCCTCATCCAACATGCTTTGCTAGACGTGTATCTTTGTTTTTAACTAACACACAAACGCGGTGCGTCACTAATGTCCTATCGACAAGCCCATGTCAAAGAAAGCGGTTCACCCCAATACATCGTCTTCCGTTTGGAGCCCTCGATCCTCCTTCAGATTGGCATGCCTCATTGTACGCTCACTGCTACAAATCGGTAAACAGGCAGCAAATGCCCGAACTTTAGAGACCCACTCCATCGATATCTGCAGCTTATCGGAGACCTTCCTGCAAGACTCGAGCTCTGTGTTCACTCTGCTATCCCATTCAGGTGACACCAGTAGTATTTTCTCATTGCACCTATCCGGTTAGGATACAGCTTCGTGCACCGGCCAAGCTGGTCTTGGCATTGCCCTGAGTCTACTGGCCAAAGCAGCTCTGGTTGGATTAGATCCCAATCAGTAGCTGAATGTGTGCGGTCCGATTGGCTGGCTCGTGCAAAGCTTCCAAGTCGCGCGGGACTAATAGGTATCTATTCGTCATCGCTGCCTACGCGCCCACAAACTATGGTGTTGCTTCGATAAAAACGACATCTTTTGAGCTCCTTTGCCACAGAAGAAGCACGGACGCTGTTGTGCTGGCGGGGTTGCTTAATGCAAAGTTGTAAACTTGTCCACTGATGAACTGCATCTGGACGGTCAACGCGGTATAGGCACCCGTAATGACAACCATGAGCGGTAACATAATTTGTGTGGAGATGACCGCTTATTTCTTGCGAGCACTAACTTTCGACACAGCACCCGCCGGAGGGCGACATGGCGCCTACCAGCGTCGAAGCAGCCTTGGACGCAAATCGAACACATTGCAATCAGCTACCGATGGAGTGGATACGTCCAGGACTATCGCTCGATTTGGAACACGTGTGTGGACACCAACCATGCAATTGTATGTGTTGACATGCGTATGCATTTTGGCGAATGCCCACGACGATGCTGTGAGCTCATTGACACCAGTCAACCGGCGAAGTCAGCTGTGCTGCAGGCGTGTCGAAATACGCTGACAAGCTGGTTGAGTAAGCGCTCACTGGAGACAATTGAAAGTTACTGATCACATGTTCACCAGACCTTACTAGCAGCAGGCAAATCCTCATGCGGTAAGTCTAATAGCCAAAGTAGACATGGGGTATCTTCGCGGTCTCTGGAACCTCTAGATGCTCGCCGGCGTATTCCGACTGGAAGCGAACACAATGAAAGTCGCAAATATCTTCCAGCAAAACGCCGTGCTAGCCTGAGGGGAGACCGCGAATGCTGATAGTCTCTTCGTGCATTAGATATGGCAGTGGTCACTGCGCTTGGTAATCAACGAAACTACTTCCGTCTGATACGAGACCTGGTGTTAGTGAAACAATTTATGACAAGTGTGGACAGCCTATTCGCAATTTTTCAACAGGTTTGGAGCATTGGGCTAAGCATTTTAAAAAGCAATTTAATCGGCAGGAACTGTTCAATTCCTCACCGGCCAGTGATCGCCCTGCTCCCTGGGCTGTCCCTATGGATCCGCACTCTCGCTTGGAACTCGAACGTGAGTTCGGATTGTTGCAGTTGAAATAAGCCGCGGGATCAGACGATCTTCGTCCTGTCCATTACAACTTCAATGACGCTGCTCTTGTAAACAAATTAGTAGTGCAACTGTGGGAGCAGGAAACTGTCCCCACCGACTGCAGCCGCTCCGTTATTGTTCCAATCTTCAAAGGAGGCTGGCGTTCGGAACGTGGCAACTATGGAGGATTCAGTCTGGTCCCCATCATCTGCAAATTACTTGCCACTGTAATCCATCACACACTGGCTGGCACTCTTGAAGGTCAGATTCGTGAGGAACCAGGTCGTGTTTGCATCGATCAAATCTGCACTTTACATCAATTGTTGTAGCATATTCAGACATATTGGTGGCCAAACGTAGTCGTATTCCTCGACATCGAAGGTGCCTTCGATTCGGCTGGTCGACGTGCGCTTTGGGACTGTCTAATCAGGAGGTGTGATCGAGAAATATGTAGATAGTATCCGAGCATTATGCGTGCGTAGCAGGAGCAGGGTGAGGGCTTATGGCAAGCTGTTGGCGCACTTTAACATCTCCAGTGGTGTGAGAATAAGATGCCCGTTGTCACCTTTCCTCTTTAACTTCACTAATGAGGAAGACATGAAAATCGCGCTTAAAGGACGCGACTTAAAGATGTGGATCTGCTCTCAGGAGAACGAGTTCTTGACTTGGAGTATGCTGACGATATGGCCCTCATATTTGGCAGGTCCCAGACGCGCCAAGCCGCACTAGACAGATTAGCACTGGCTGTCAGCCACTTGGGCTTTGCTTTGCACCACTGAAGGGCAAAGGATTTTCTCCAACATTAGCAGGGATCGTCTCCTTCGCAGACCTTCGGTAAGAATCATCTAGAAGTCGTTCAGAAATTCAACCACCTGAGAACTCGTATCAGCTCCCTTGCGATCAAAGATGAGATCACAGACCGTATAGCAAAAACTCGAAAAGCTTTTGCCAACCTTCGTCATCTATGGCGGCGTGACATCACTCTCGCCCTGAAGGGGGTGAGTGTACAATTCAGCGGTACGTACTACCTTACTGTACGGTTGCGAAACCTGGCCCCTTAGATCCACGGATATAATGAGGCTAGTTACCTTCGACCATCGGTGTCTTCGCAGGTTGGCGCACATCTGGTGGGAACACCGCTTGTTCGAGGTCTTGTTTACGGCACAGGAAAAAGAACTGAACCGCTCAATACTGTTATTTCACGCACCCGGCTCCGATGGCCGAGCTACATGTTACGCATGCTAGCCCACCAACTCCCGCGACTTGCGTTGTTTGCGCGCCGGGGGTGTGGATGGAAGAAGAGGAGAGGTGGCCAAGTGATGACATGTTTGAAAGGAATGAAGCCTATCACTTTGAAGATGGCATCGGTTGGAGTGTCACGCTCCCAGGTTGGGGTCCGAAAGATGATGAACACGTTTGGCTGCTTCCACTTGCTAACATGGTTAGGAGCCGACTCGTATGGTGTTCTTGCCGTGAGTTTATTTGTTACTTCCCATTCCTTTTAGCCTACCTCTCCAATCACGATTTCGGTTCGTTGTGTAATATAAATTTCTATAATGATTTTGCTGTTGCCTAGTAGTCGGCTGGTAGCTTTTCGGAACGGTGCCTATCCGTTGCTGGTAGCTCAGCTGTTATGAATTTGGTGCATTTAATTTTTACTTTCATGTATGGCGGCACAGCAGTTGAGAAGTTTTACATCTCTAGCTAGCGTGTATAGTGAGGATGATAGTCCATTCGTCATAATCGTGCAAAAATGCATCTACCGGGTTAAGCTAATGCACCAAAGTAACTTTAAAGTAACTATAAGAAATATGAAAACAGTTTACAAATTTGTTTTGCAGTACTCAATTATATTTTGATGGTAAAATATGTATCCATTTCATCTTTAGCTGTTCAAGTGATCAAAATATGTAACTTTGTTTCGGTGGTAAAATGCATATGTGTGTAGGTGATGGAAACCAATAAAATCGCCTCCATTATTTCCTTCACAATGCCATTTGTTTGGTGCGACAACATTTGTACTGAACCATGGACAGCATTTTGGCTTTTGCAGTTTGAAATGTGCACCGTTTCCCATGAACACGTGAGCGTTGCGAAATGGGTAGTGAATGAAAGAAAAACGAGAGCATTTGAAAACTTTAACATGAGAGTAATCGTAGAAAACAGAGACTACTGGATAATTTGTATGCTTGGAGTAGCTAATCTCTTAAGAACGCAAATTTAATGGGGCATCACAATTATAGACCACATTAATGGAGCATCGTAAGTGAATCCGTTGCAGTTACCTTTAAATAAATTGGGTAGCTTGATTATCTTAGTACTAGCAATCGTAACGACTTAGATACAGCAGTGCTTGACGACACGTTTGTTTAATAACAGATGCAGTTTCGCACGAAGCTACCGTCTTAGTCGGGTTCTATCTGATACTACCAGTTTAGCATAAAAAGAACGGCACTCGTTCAAAAGCACTTAAATAACTGCTACTCAAAACCTTGAATGGTTTAAATGCTGCTTAAAGAAACTTGACGTACCTGTTGTATAAACGTGAGTATTATTTGCGGCTTATAATAAAGACAAGTTGTAAACTTTATCTCCTTTCCGTAAAATAATTAGAAAAGTTCCTCGCAGAAGTAATTATTGGGCAGAGTTGCTGGCATAAACTCGCCAGTAGATTCACAACTATACAGATAATTGCTTTTAATATGAATTTCCAGAGGATTTGTTTTCGATTCAACTTAATTTGTGGCAACAGTTGTGAGTTTCGTCCAGAGAGAATTATAGTTCTTTGCATTTAACATGAGTCACAATAGAGTTACTCAGCATTTAAACTGGTGCTAATGATGTGATATATTGGTGCATAGGGTTTGCAGTTGAAATGTTGGGTTGCGCGCCCATTCAAAAGTAATTTCCAAGCTCTACCAGTAAAGCAACATTTTTCAGGTAATTAGGTGTGTGAATAGTTTTCCTTTACTTATTAAACCTACAATGTGTTGGGGATTTGATCATATGTAGAAACCTACCTTTCGGCTACCCTTTGCTACACCAGGTTGCAAAGGTTGAAACAAATGCTATTGCTGTACTAAATCTTCTACGTTGTCCAATGCTCTTGTAAATTCTGCTTCCACAAACAGTTTGCAATTTTCCCAGTAATGTTTAGCATGCAAGTGCACCAGAAATTATATGTCATGTAATTTGATTTTGTTACATTTGGAGAAAACTACTAATTTTAATAAATATTTATCAATATATTTCCTGCAAATACAATTAGCTGCCGTTGTGATTAGGATACAGGAATCAGGAGAATAAAAACGTAAATTGTTCTTGGCTTAGAGCAGAGAGATACAAGCAGATGAGCAGGTGAAAAAATTCGAAAAGTATCCGAGTGATATAACGATAGGTCGGTCAGGAACATATTTCATATTCTTCGTTACGAAAAACTGTATGCTCTGTTACGGAATTATCTGCGAATAAAAGCATTCTACTGTACTTTGTTGAATTCTCCGACATATGTTGTGTTATTTAGAGAAAATGTTGCAAGGAATGCTGAAATAAAGTCCTTTATATTGGTGCGAGATACCGGCAACACTTACATACAATGGTCTGTCGTAATTTGTATTCAACATCAGTTTGGCAACTTTTTAAATAATTCCGTGGACAATGGAGTAGTATCGCTCTCATGGTATGGCTTTTGGCTGCGTAAATGTTTTTGTAAATAAAGTAACAGACCACCTTTAACAAGGAGTGCATACATCCGCAACCAAAATACATCGCTTTCATAACTAACATTAAGTGCACCTAACCTATTTACACATGTAATTATAACGGCTGAATTCCAAGTGCATATCAAATCTCTCCTTATTTAAAAGTGTTTTCTAAAGAGCGTATTGAGCTATTTGCCTGTAAGCAGCCGTTATAGAATGAGGAACACATAGAGAAAACTGGTACAACGAGAGTGACAAATACCGAGGTTGATCATAGAACATATTATCAATATTAAATTGGCGATTATCGTTCTTACAATTGCTATGGAAAATATGATTGAAGTAAAAATGTTTTAGAACCGCCAAATTGTTGTTACGGCACACCGTTAACCGTACATTGCCAAGTAGTTTAACGTTAAATATAGACAAAAGGTTGTCAAATATGAAGTGGAGTAGAACCTTCGGATTTTGGCAGTAGAAAATAATTTCATTTTGAAACTTATAAGCGCCACAGTCAGCTAATCGACAAAAAATACTATATATAACAAAATTTAAAACAGTCTAGAAATAAAGAAAAGCAGCGTGTGTAAATGCAAGTGTTTAAAATTTGGTTTTACTGTACTGAGGCTAAAAATACGAAATTAAGATGTTTTACTTCACAGAATATTATTTCATGTTTGCAAGTAGCTGTCGTGTGCACAGGTGATTAGCGTATAACAAAGGCTTACAGAGTTCACGTATATTTGGTCGCTACATTTGGGATCTGAACAATGCTGCGATATCGAGATAATCTTGTGAGCTTCTTATTTCTAACTGCCTTTAAGTTTTGTGACCATGCAACGCATAATCATTATTAAACCATATGATTGCAGGAAAGTGGACGACGCCCCATCTGTTTTAGCGCAATACAACAACAGCATATAGTCGTAAACACAAGAAACAGAGAGAGCGAACTAAGATAAAAATGCTGTTCTTTAATCTTTAATTTTGTTTTCAAATTGTGTGGTTGCCTGGTAGGTTAAGCGAGAGGAGCAAGAGTAAGTAATCCAGAACACAAATACCAGTGAGTTCACATCTCCGAACTGTCAACAGCTGTTTTCAATCAAACGTGCTCGTCGTTCTTTTGCACGAACCCGCGAGTCAGTGGCTTCAAAGAAATCAAGATCCTGTGAATTATGTCATGATCTGGTCTCCTATTCTCTTCTTCCGGCTAAGTCGGTATGTCAACTCGCCTAGCATTTTCCTTAATCATAGAAGACTGATGAGTAAAATGACATTGTTTTCTCATGTTACGCCAAAAACAGAGCGTCGAATCCGTGTATTACTTACCTAGTGACCCCACCCATTTGGAGCTATGTTGAGAAAGCATCAGTGGTCGAAAGTAACGTGCTTCGTTATGTTCGTCAACCTTATGGGCTGGGTTACACAGACCGTTGCACTATATGCCTTATTATTTAGGGGTGAGTGACATATCTCGCAGTTGGCACAAGTGGAGAATCTTAACTAGATTTTTAAGGTACGTCACTTCATGTTCTAATTAACAGGCAGACGTAGCTGCATAGTTAGTTCGATTACTGAACTACTCCTGTTTGATCCCTATTAAGTGCCAGCGTATGGATTGATCCCTGAAAATCTTCAAGCGTAGCTTTGCATTTGGAGATTGCAAAACGGAGCGCAAAACGGCAGACAGCCCATTCTAATCTGTCCAATTCTGCCCCGCCCATTTGTGAGTTGCCACAGATTAGAGAAAGCTTGTTGGCACAATGCAGTTCAAGATGACGAGTTTTGGAAGCAATTATAAACCTTGAAGTTTTGAAAAGGGAAGTAGTTCCGATGAATTTTATATTAACGAGGTTGAACTGGAAACTTTTCAATTAGCAACCCCGTCTCACACCTATGGTGATAGTAGATTGCAGCGAGAACTTGCAATAAACCCTTACTCTGCCCGAAATGCGTGCATAAGCACTGATAATTTTCGTGCATTTCTCAGGCACATCATTCCAACTCAGGCAATATCGAACAGTGCTGAATGGAAGATGCCTTGGAAGTCGAGGAAAACAATATTGACTGTTCTTGAATATATCTGTCATTGCTTAAATGATTGGCAGAACGTGCAGAAGTGGCAAATGCATGCTACATTCTGACGAAACCCAGTTAGTTCCTTAGGAATCTGGTTTTCAAGAACATTAGTCAGTGTAAAACAGATGAGAAACCAAATAACTTAGAGGTGATATAAATAGGAATCACATCTCTATGATCACCACATTCAAACTTCCAGGCTCTCCCAAAACTCGGGCCAAATACAAAGATACAATCATTTGGAGTGATTTGCTAACATTATGGATATCCGTTTATGCTACGCAAAAAATGGTTAATGACTTGTGTTTCACTTAAATGATGAGACAATCGGTAGTATAAATAAAACGTTTACTAAAGTGCGGATGACCCATCGGGGATGATTGCCGAAATATTACGAGGAAAAAGCCAAAAGGGAAGTGAAAATATTATATATAATCACTTGGTCCCCGTGGGTTAATAAAATAAAATGGCAGACAGTTCAAACAACATGTCAAGCCTTTCTTAACGAATTGAAGTAGCTGTCGTGTAGCAAATTTCGCTACCATTTTCCCGTTAAATCATAAAGACAAAATATTATAGGTTAATCGTCCGTTGCCTCTTAAAGCCATGCATGGTCCAATCCCTTTTATAGCTCATCATATAAAATCGATTTCTTTATATTAGCATTAGGAAATCTTCCCCGTACTCTTGCTCACCTGGGTATCCCGCCGTGAACCTACTACTGATTTAAATCCTCTGTTTGTGGTCATCTTTGGTTTGGTTACAAGGGCCACAGTTGTAAAACAATGCCCTGTAAATTTTACCCCTACCTACAACTGTTTATACTTAATTTTTTAGAACAAATGCAAGAGATTTTTATGTACACGGTTGCCAACAAACACCACATGAACCATTTTTGGTCCAAAAGACTGACGGAGCATCATCTTATTCTGCTAAAACGCTTTGTATATATTGTATCATCAAAATGATGTACAGCAAAGCTCGAGCCGACCGTTATGACTCGTAAAAAGCGAAATGCGTGACGACATATTTGGTGTGTCACTGGGTGTGACAATGTGGTAGTTATGTCTCAGACATGTAAGAAAAAAATGAACTGCTATTTTGGAACAGTATTCTCTGAGTACTGATTTGCAGCATTGTAGACAGCTGTCAAGATTTCGTATGAGATTGCCTACTAAGCTGATTACATACATCGGTCTAATAAAAATACCTGACTTTGCAGCAATTAAATCAGCAAAACCCTCCTTCTTTAGGACTCTTTAGAATAACCGCAGGTTAGTATCCATGGACGTAACATTGGTGCAGCTAAGCACATCTTTTCGTTTTGAACCAAGATAAGACTTTCATAGTCAGAATACCGATTTTGCACCAATAATGACAACACAGTAATAGTTTCTTACGAGTAAGAAAGTACATTTTTGTTAAACCCCATATGGCGGTTTGGGCCAATGTTAAAGGATAAACAATGCCACCAAAAGCGCGCAAGATGTATGGCTGATAATTGTGAGTACTCCTACCTAGAGTATGAGAGGATTATAACGACATCCACCGTTTGTTCTACCTTACTGACATCTGACGGTTATGGGCTATATCACACAATGCAAATGTCAGTATATCGTCAAGTCATTTATGGAATGGTGAAAAATGGAAACACTTTACACTTGCACTGTGATAGAGTTCAAGGTCTGTGATATTCGGAGGGTAAACCCTTGGCTGACATTTCAGTTAAATGCGCTGCCCGGTCAGTTAAACTTTCGGTGCTCTCAGCGATTTGTTTTGACACAATTTCTGGAGATGGTGGCAAGTGTAGTTACGATGTTCTAGGATCTGCTACAAAATCATGTGATCGCCCGATAGACGCCGATAACTTCCGATGCACAATTTTAGTTTTCAGCCTGACTTGGTAGGGAAGTTGGGCCAAACCCTTAACATACTTCGTCGCCATAGCTTGTGCGGTATCTGTGCGTTGAGGTGGCAATTCTTATTGGCTTATCAGGTTTGGAGAGCGTATTACGTGTAGTGCATCATGTACCCGCCAAGCAATGTCGGACAGACTGAATCGACGAACTTCCCGAACACCATACGAAGGAGGCCGATTTCTTGATTTTTTTGACGTCTTTTCGTTGCGGTCCTAACAAACAAGATAATCTTCCACAAACACTTCAACGTTGCTTTCATGAGAAGCGCGCTGTAAAACCTGTGGTTCAAACCCGTGTTTGTGAATATTCTGATGGTGTAGGCGCAACTATACCCGTTAAGGCGCACTGATTTGCAGCAACTTCTCGGTGGACCTTATATGCTTTACCCATAGCACTTTGCATTGTTGTGTGATATTTCGCTCCAGTAAAAGCGCGTCATTTCTTCAGTTCATTAGCAAATAGTATAGCATTTGTAACGAGCACTATTGTGAGTTTATTTTTGAAGACAAAGAACGGGTGGGGCCTGACTACTGAGACTTGAGGTACGCCGCAAAGGACCTCCCTTGGGTCGGATAAGGCGCCTCGGGCCCTTATATTCAGGTAATAGTAAACGCAAAAGATTGCCAATGCTACTGTTAGGAATTTGTAATATAGAATTCCGTAATCCAGGACGTCAAACGCCTTCATAAATCTATGTAGTTGACACTTTCTCATGCACAGCACCTACAGATCTAGTCCAAAATACTTGAGCACTCAGCACTTTAGCATTACATGATCGATTACGACAATGAAAATGATGTTCCGGAGCGAGAATTGTTACATTACTGTCAACTCATCAGTGCCTTGGTGATGATGGACTCCACGGAACTAGTGCTTTTAAGCGATAATTTCATCCTTCTGCATGGCTGCCACTTATACGGCTTGGAGTGATGATCCCGTGGTTCCATATCGTAGTAATCTGCCTTACATCAAGACATCGTTGAAGTAGCATTGCTAACGGTTTAGCTAAAATCCTGCACCTGCTTTGAACGTATTTGTCCAATTGCCTTCTGTAACAGAAACGCGGTACTCACGAAAGGATATCAGCGGGTTCAGTATATTCATGGTAGTAAAGAATATGTGGTTTGGTGCTGATAGCTGCATTATATGCTCAGACAGAATATATGCTGTCGGTAGCTTTTGGAAGGTAGGTTTATTTTTTGTCCAAGTACGTTGGCCGTCTTTTATGCCGTGTGCGTACACTACACGCTATTTGCAGAGCAGGAAGTTCGCGCTTAACTCTTCGAAGTTTTGTTGCATTTTTTGTGAAGTAAATTGGCTTATGGTAAAATTACGTAACTAGGTCCAGTTGGTACTCTATTCCATCCTCCAAAACGCATTTGACGCAGTAATTCCTCTTGTTGTATCCACATTGCAAGTATCCTTGCTGAGAGGGGCAGTGTAGACGAGCCAAGCCGTATCACTCATACTACACATATACCATTTTTACCTCTTAGGAACAACTATCTGTTTCGAGTGACAAATTTAGGTTTCTCATGTACTTAACAGTGGCCTGTTAAATCGGCTGACAAATTCACCCCTAGGCCACCTCAGGAGACCACTCCGCTATGAAAGACCAGATTGTCGCACTAATGTGGCCGGACTGATTATTACAGGCGGTTACGACCTGAGATCCTTTGGCGCTGTAGTTAATATAGTTTGCCTATCAAATGCAAAAGAACGTTAGTGTGGCTTCATCGTTGCGGTCCAAAACAATGTCCGTTGCTACAACTTCGATCATGGGTACCTGGTTGGTAAAAACGAGATCGCAAATGAGCGATTTTTCGTGTCCTGTAATGCATTAGCGGAACAACATTGTTGTGCAGTGGTGAACAAGTGTTCAGCGTTTGCAGTTTCGACGGTAGACCGCGGTGACTAAGTCGTGCAGGTTGATGTCCACTACAAGGGGAACGTGTTTGGAAGCACGCACAAGTAGGTTCATCACATCTGAAGCTAGAACCTAGTCTATTTCTAAAGTGAACACTGTTATGCAGTAGACAATAACCACGAGACATATGCCGCCCTGACTTTCATATACGTGGCACAATAACGCGTCTACAGATCTAACACCGTGATTGTTAACGCGGTCAAGGTGTGGCTTTTGAAACCGTACTAAAAGATTTCATTGCCTCGCTTCGTGATTCGTTAGTTGTGCAAGAGTAACATACCAAGTAGTGAGATCTCGGCGTCATTAATCACTTTGTTCAGCCATGTCTCGCTTGTCACAATGAGTTTCTAAATTATTAAGGCACAACAAGGTAGAAGCTCGGCAAATTTGATGAGAATGCCTCGAGCGTTTGCTGGTAAAAATTATAAGCTACTGATGCCAGAATTTTACTAGACGCACAAAATGTCTCCACGAATTTGCGTCGACTCTTTGGGGGAGGGGAAGTCTGATAGTCGTTTTTTGACTGAATATCCGTTTGGCCTCTCGGGATCCTTTCGTGCCCTTGCACAGGGTATCTGTTAACTAATCCTCCATAAGCAACACTGATGAGCAAATTTACGCGACCATTATTTTCATTTACGAAGGTTTCGCTGGCAATTTGCACATAATACACGCAACAAAGATTTTGTGCCATTTGTCATGTGCTTACTTAACCTGATCTTAACTGTATCCCAAGAGGTTTCCGCTTATTTGTTGCATTACTTTCGAAACACGTCTTTAGTCTGTAGGCTAGGTTAGCCCAATTGTATAGTTGGTTAAATTAGACACTTCGAACCACTTCATGGCGTTTGTTTATTCACCATTCACCACCTGTCCACAGGAGGGGCTTTCTTTTTGACAAAAATTGAGATGTCATGCGACAATTCGCCAAATTTAAGCGCACCGTGGCATTATTGGTTTCTGTGAACGGATATTTTGCAATTTTGGTTAGAAACCATTTCTAAAGTATGGTCAAATCGACTGTGCTCCCGCTACAATTGGTTGCAAAAGATTGATGTATGTTGCCGCATTCCATTTAAAGAAACGTTCCGTTAAGCCTTGAGAAAGTCAACGTTGTAGTAGCCCTAAACTTTCTTTCCGTAGTCTTCATGGTTAAATGGCAAGCGTGGAGAATAAAAATCACCAACTTGCGCGTTTTACACTTACGAATTTGGACCTAAAATTACCTAAAGGAAAATAAAACTTTTCTATGTGGAGCAAGGATGTGAGGGCTTGTAGCCGATCTTTTATGGTATCGCCACCATCTGCCTCTAGGTAATTAATAGGTGCATAGCACAATTTAATTATGAGATTACTTACCTTTGTGTTGTCTTTTGAGCAACATTAACAACAACCGATATGCATACATAGGTTTAACAATCGGCTCCACCAAGTGTTCAGCCAAGGAGAATATTTATATCCAGTTACCTATTATAGGTGATTTAACCATGATAATAACAACCAAGTGTATAATCTCGGCTATGCACCGGTGCTATTATACTGCACAAGTTATCCTCATCATGCGAACCCAAAATTTGCTCATACATCTAACGAAATATGCACAACCAAGCGGTTCAACTCCCACTGCTTATGCCAAATGTAGTGTAACTGAGGAGCCAGTTACATAGCCAGGAGCGGTGGGACTTAGATTTCCCATATAAAGTAGCGGATGCCGAGATGGATGCAGCTTGTAATTGCCCATCTATCAATCCTCTATAGACAAGAACATCTTGGTCTGGGGTCACCGGAGAGTGCATGTAGTGTGTTATGTCACGCCAAACCCCAATTCCTTTCGGTTTTCTGAAACGATCGCAATAAACGTACAGCAAATTATCTGTCAGTTTAAGATAGTTTCAAACGTAGGAGTTACGTTCTACCAATATACATGGATCTCAAACTTGTTTAGCCGTACTTGCTGTTAGTTATTTCTGTGCATATCGGTTATCTTTAATGGTATTGAGGAGAAAATACAAATTTATACCTCTATCAACTTTTATATCATTTCCGTGCATTTCAAATGGTTAAAAGAAACTAATTATCTAAGAGTACTTATCGTAGAAAATTGGTCAAGAGTCTCGGCAGCTTAGCCTTTCCAGACAAAGAATTTTGGTTTTATAAGTTTACTGTATTTCCGTCTTTACTAATCGACTTCAACCTGTTTTACAATAATTGGCGTCTAGTACGTTTCTTAGTTAATGTAGCAGAAAGGGAAGTATATTGCAAATAAATACTCTTGTGAAATACCAGCACCAATTATCTCATTAGGATGAAAAAGTTCTGTTTGGTATTACTAAAAATATCTATCAATGATTGCAATCTAATTTACGCTTGTGTTATTCGTCATTCATTTCATAAATTGAAACAAAAATAATTATCATTGCAAGATGTACAAGGAGTCACATGCGAGAAACTAGGCACTTAAATATGTTTCATGCTCCTAGAAAACGTTCATGATTTTACATAATCTGTTTCGCAAAATAATATTCTTTACGAATGAATTACTCTTACAGTTCTGCTGCGTCATACCGAAGATACTCCTATAATTTCGTTTTCTATTCACTAAGGCACAATATATCATAAACGTCTAGCCTATTCTTTGGCAAATCTTGAATTACCTAGTTGAGTTTAGTCACAGTGAACTCATACTGAGCATCTTGGGTTCACTACAGTACTAAGGTGTACTAAACGTTTAACTTCCCCTCCCTCCGCTTTTACAATTTCAGTGAAAGTACTCTTTGCGATTAAGTAAAATAATATACTTATGAGTGATAATATCAAATGACACTTAATTAAACAGATATTTTAGCTGGTAAATTGAAGTCGAACGTTGCGTAGTTGTCATCCATCTGCGGACTGCGATGTGTAAACAATAGATATCACACTACTATATAGCCACCATAAAGACGCCTTTCATTTTCGCGTAACAAATTAACCCAGTGGCCAAGCCGTATACATAGAGGTAAACAGATTCCGGTGCGTTTATGTTACTAATTCATACTTTTATTGTTTTGTTGACATCAACCCAGCTGTTCTCAATCTAGCTGGAGCAATATTTGTGTTCAATAGTTCGTTGGATTCCTTTTGCAATCATTTCGGTGATAATCATTAAGTGAAAGCTGTATTCAGACAAAAATCATTTTTGGCAACATTCAGGCCTCATAAACATGGCCAGCTCTTTTATTGCTTATACTTCGCAAATATGTGTTGTTGTCACTGGATTACCGAGTCAAACACAATAGTTTTCAGCTCCTCGGGCTTCTAGCTGTTAGTTTGGATTACTGAATACGTGAATGCATAATGACACGAACTCCGTTAGATCATGCAGCACCTGCCGTGCGCAGAGATTACGACATGCAATCTAAATAAGTTTACTGTTTGCTATGTCTGTGTGTTTGCTATGTGTGTGAATCCGAAGTTGATGGGCTCGGATTCGCTCTCTATCCCAACACCGCACTCTATGGCGGTTTTCGTCCTGATTTTGAAAGTTAAGGTATGGATAACCTGAGTTAAGATTAGAACCCGACACATAGTCTTTGAGGCATGTTTCAATGCAAAGCTTGGCAACTACTGAGATTACACTTCGCAATTGTAAGATCCAGCAATAAACTTCTAACTGATGTGTCTAGCTCCGCTCACAGTGACCTGACTGAAGAGACAAGGCGTAAGCCATCAAGCACCCTGTGGCGGGTTTCACTCTCACCTCAAAGTATGCAAAAGTTACAAGCCCAAATCAGCAATAGTCCGGTCAGCAGTGAAGTGAATTTTTGTGAGAGAGCAGATCAGAAACTCTCCACTTAGGATAGTTGATGTTTGCTTCATACTACTTGTAGCCTAAGTCCAGATGGCTTATCGAAATCCAGACACAGAGCCGATGCTCCAAAACCTAATAATGAAGTTTAAACGTTGTGTCAAATGCTGCTAATAGAATTCAGGCTGACTGACCAAGACGTTAGCCATAAAATAAAATGTATCACCTTTTACTCTAAGGCAAGTCTATGTCTATCCTACTAGTCCTAATAAGCATGTAATTGATCAGTCGTGGTGTTCAGTGTTGTAAGATTGCAGGTCCAAAACACACAAGATTACTCTGCCTTAGAATTACTGTTACTATGAAATGAAAACGCCCAGCACTTCGGTGGCCAAAACTATACGACAGTCCATTTGAACGACGGGTGCTTCAAATATTTAGCGGTAACGTTTCCATATTCATTTTATTTGTGAGAACAACTTTTCAAAGGTTAATGATTTTAGTAGTTATATTGTGACAATATAGCGGATAAATATTATTCAATGCACGCGACGATTTTTTGATCGTCAACACGCGAAACTAGCGATATATATATATATATATACATATATACATGGCAGTATACTGCCGTTATTGCTTGTGTTCATTCGAGATGAGGTTTGCTCATTCTGTGTTAAAACCAAAGGATACCAAATCAGGCTATAAGCCGTAGTGTATGATAGAGGGATCGGTTCTTTTAGCTAAACCGTTGACCAAGCTTAGTTCAATTGCAGAGCACAGGTAACAGATTGTTTACTAAGTGAACAATCTGAGGTACGTAGATTTGCTTCTATAGCAAAGGCGCGGACTCAAAACGTGGTTTCCTCCAACAGTTCGCAGAACAATATGCGGGGAAGTTACCTAATAAAAATCAGTACCAGAGTAAACAAGAATAACGGATACGCACCAGACTATGATGACATCCCTACGGATAGGTTGTAGCCATGGCGTCCTTAAATACTGCATACAACAGCAAGTCCTCCGCTGCGAGAACCTCCTAATTAGACAGCAACAGACATATGTGTCATGCAAAGATTTGTTATTGTCCTCAGCCGCTGAACGTGCGCTTCCATTTTCCTTGAGAAAGAAGTTGCAGTATTTGACAAGCTTCCGTTTAGGAACTCATTCAATCCCATGAAATGCTGTAATGGCATATTATTGATTTCATCATAGTACACGTGTTGTCATTATCTTTGGGTGCTTTGGTATACATTTCTTCGCAATGCTTTGCAACGTTACGAATATTGCGAGCTAAACTGTGACCATATTCCTAAATATTAGCAGTTCTACAATTTATTTTCACCGGATGGTCTGAAGTAAGCAGAAGTGGTACTCTGGTGCGAAGAAACCACCAATGTTTTCCCGGAAACTGACATAAAACGGGGCCGAACACAATGCGGCAAATGCAAAGAAAGTTCAGTTGCATTGTACGTACACAGGTAAAAACCTGTTACTTCTTGCACAAATGAAGCTCACAAGACAACGGTCTGAATATATACCTTGTTATAGACACTCAATTATACAGTTTTCTCCATTAGTTACAAGCGCATCGTCATCCCCACAAGCTGACTCAACTTCACTTTTACAAACTGGCCTCGTTTGTGGCATTACTCGAGAAGACCACAACCTTGTCTGACCGAATCCAACGCATATGCATGGATGCATAATAAAACTTTTACTTAATTCGACAAATTTACCTGTCCATTACTGTATAGCGCGACACGTGACAAAGCTAACTTTTTGACAAAATTGTGTCACATGGCGAAGAAGATTATGGAAGAACCAGGTACTAAGGAAGTATTATTGAGCATTATATCGACCGGAGTAGCTGTTCTCATGAATAGTACATTGTTCAGTGATATAACGACTGTCTTTCTGGACACTTCACTCTCAGTCATTTCCGAAAGTTCACTTGAACGCAGTTACTAAGGAAATGGAAAATTAGAAGAGTTGTAACAGAAGTATGATAGTAATACTGCTTTATTTTACCAGGATTTTAATAAGAGAACAGCGTACACTAAACCACCACGTAGCGTAATCACTCAAGACTTCGAAAATACTACATAGCAAAATCGGATGGCAATGAGCGAAATTACCCGGGGAATGTAGTACGAAGGTTGTAAAAGGAGTGAGGCTAGAAACATCGGATTCATAGAAGTTGGTTTACATTTTGATATAAACTTAAGAAGAATCAATTTAGCCAAGTCTAGATACACAGCTGCCGTGTTCTCAGAACGATATGAATAACTGTTTCCTGCAATTGTAAGTAGAAGGTTGCGTCTACCTTCCTCAAATCTGGCATGTCTCGGATTGAGGTTGTCGGTACATGCTTTAAAGGTTACTTTTATGCTGCTGACTATGGTAACCACCAAAGCTCATCGGTATTGGCTACCAGCCATCTAATAGACTTATGGCTCGTTTTGTCTATTACAAACATGTGGCCAAATTGCAGGGATTACCTACCGCGACAGTTTACGGTTATTATCCACAGATCAGTGATTTTATTCACTGCATCATAATAATTATCCCTTTGGCTAGATTCCAACAATATTAAAGTGCGATATGTCCAGTTGATTTAGGAAAACATACGATTGCGCTTTTCCGGATGCTTGTTGACTTCCCCGCTTAATCTGAACTGGAATGAACACTTCAAATAACCCATAGTGCTTAGAGTTCAAGGCCACAAGCCTTTCGAACATTGCCTTAATTGAGCACAAGCAACAGATATTTACCAACCAAGAAGTTGAGGTTTGAAGCGAACAATCGGATATGTATAGTTCAAGGTAACCGTTGCTCTACTTCCAAATTTCAAACTATCGCGGGTTGTCCAAACGTCTGGGCATATATCCAACACAGTCGCGGATGGAAGGATACGTTTTGTCTGT
Organism: Dicrocoelium dendriticum; assembly: GCA_944474145.2. Classification (NCBI taxonomy): domain Eukaryota; kingdom Metazoa; phylum Platyhelminthes; class Trematoda; order Plagiorchiida; family Dicrocoeliidae; genus Dicrocoelium; species Dicrocoelium dendriticum. The sequence goes on along the minus strand of OX104069.1, from coordinate 89,796,463 downwards.
ACGATTTAATCAGTTGTGGGACGTCACAGGCAATTCCATGACATGGATATTTGATGCAAAGAAGAAAATACCGATTGTCAGTAGATAGTGAAATTCAGGTCAAATAATTAAAACCGTAATGGATCAAAGAATGAAAAGTACACTATTTGATGGGCAACAACCACCACACGTTCCAAGTTTAACGTACCAAAATCGAACAAACCTCCCATAGGCTTTAAAACAACATAATCCAGATTTACCCGTCTGATGTCCTTGTTGTGTAAAACTGTTAGGCATATTTGGTTTAAAGCAGTAAAAGATACAAATATATTTTTTACAATATAAATTGGAAAAGCACAGTCGATCAGACAATCGGGTCTTGAGTTATTGCAAATTTGCTCACTTGAAACCGAAACGAACGAAATTGAGCCTTGATGATGCTAAAATGCATGGTTAAAATATCGATTCCCTTTAAAGTTTACGTCCAGTCCATGCATTTCTATTCTAGAATTATCAGTATGATAGACATTTGCTTCGAAAGGCATCTATTCTTTGTCACATTTTCATACTTAGTTAAATGTGCTTCACAAATCTTCGCAAAACATATTCTTTAATAACTTTTGGTGTTACAAGCTATTTTGTTCGAGGTGTTCCCAATATTTTTATATCCTGGCTACCCAGGAGAAAAAAGCGAATTGTTGCTTTTTACTGAAATAAACGTAACGCCGCTTAGTAAACCAGCTGGCAGGTCGATCAATAGTTAGAACTCATTAAATGTTTTGATAAAATACTGGAAACCATCATGCTGCTTTGGAATATTGCATTATCATTAATCATAATGTGCCGGACGATATGGCTGGACTAGATCAAAGGCACGTGTCGCTGGCAAGCCTTTATCAACAATGGTTTACTTCGCCTTATCACAGTGGCTTAGTCACTTACAAGAATTATGCAGTATGAACAAGCGTATTTATTTTAACACTGCAGGGTTTATTGTTTTCGAAAATACGTGTTATTTCCAAACACCTGCAATACCGCCTCTTCTGTTTGGCGCAAAAATAAAATTAATCGTTTCTGGTATTAAACACTTTCCTACTAACAGATTTTAAAGCCGGAAGTATGAGGGAAACCTGTTGTACCCTGCACTGCTGAATTGCACAGATATCTAATTTGCAGAAGAAGCAGCCAGTCAAAGTCGAGATTCCCGTACCAAATGGAACTGATTAAGCAATGATGCTCTATTCATATCTGATAAATAATAAAAAGTTGTTCAAGGAAATGCGTTCGGAGCCACTATTTTTCTCAAAATCTTCCATAACAGATTTCATGAATATTTCCGTGTTCGTGAAAAGCATTTTGTGGGCACGCGTGTGTTGGGGCAATGTGTGGTAATGAGTGAGCAATAGCATTCCTCAGGGCCCACAAAGATGAGTTTGACGGATGTGTTCCAACTACCTACTTCCATAGGTATATCCTTACATTCAGACCTTTTACGTGTGGAATCAAGCGGTGTTCTCTCCCTTTTACAAGGGAGCAATTTCAGTTAACCGGTAACAAAAAGAGACTCAAAAATTTCCTAAATGACCATGACTTCGTGGAAACCATCACTGATGAATTCATCAGTGATCACTTGCTGAGAAGTTGCAGGTTTGTGTTGGAACATAGCATAATTGACCTGTTTTTTATTTTACGAAAATACCATTACCTATGGCAGCTTCTACAGTAAAAATGAAGTGAACGTAAGAGCTGAGTCGCCATAATAAAACTTAGTGGAAGCGCTTGACTGATAAGGACGAGAGATATTTATTTCTTAGCTGCAGACTTATAAGTTATAAATTTTATCCGGCGGTGCTTATTAGGTTTCATTGTCAATGCTATCCAAATGGCAGACTTTATCTGTTTCTTTCCAAGCAGGCCTATAGTTACTCCACCGTATTAGGAGCTTCTGTTGTGGACCACCTTTACCCTAACGCATAAATTTCAAGGCAAGTAACAAACGTTCTACTCTACAGTAATGAAATTAGCTAATGGCTAGAATGCTTTGGTAGACAAACACAACAACGTACGCAACGATAGTATTGTTCACCAACAGTAATTTTCAAGCTAAAGCATGAGTGCAAACAGATTAGCACGCATCGCTTACCAACCTATGAAAGTATTTACACGAATTAGGTTTCAAAACACACCCCAAATTTTTTGGATGGTTTCACGGGCGGAGACAATTGTAGCCTATAATTGTGCATTGAAATTACGCCAAGGTTTACGTGACAGCGGCAGTATCAATTCCGAAAACTACCAGAGTGCGGATACCCGCGTTTTGGTGGGCTACTTGCCTCCAGTTTTGTGATCGTTAAGTTTCGCGCAGTATGAGACTGAAAAAGCTTCAAGCAAAGCAAAGAAAACGCGGTCTTTGTGAATATTTTAAAGAGTGAGTTTCTCAGAATTTTCAGCTCTCTGCGAAAGCACAATTTTTAAAAGCGTCGAACCAAGCCATACAACCAGATATTTCGCACACAAATGATGTTCATTTTTTCCGGCCTTTCATTGAACAGTAATCTGAAATACGGTTATGTTATCCCGTTCCATATTATAACAAGGTGAAAGATTTCATTACTTCAAACTAAAACATAACTTTCTTGTTGAACCAGCGACATTTTTGGTACCGGAAATGATTTTCTAGTGTCTGGAATGTTGAGGGTAGATGGTTGTAGTACATGCCTTCCTGCTTCGTGGTCGTGAAACGCTGGTGTAAGATGGAGGCGGCAACAAGGTGTGTGGTAGGGTACATAATGTTGATCAGCTTGGTCTTTTACAAAGATGAATACTGCAAGATCAGCTGTTTTGACTCATATAGGTTCCGCAAAAATGCCACACTTTCCTCATTGGGAAGAGCTCTGTTTTACGTCTCCGATGAAGAACAACAGTAGACCTGAGTGTTAAGGAGTTTGACTTGGTATCACAAATAGTGTGGATATCTTTGATCGCCGGATCTGAAGTTCATGAAATACACCTTGCACTTGGAACACAGCTACACAGAATCGGTAATTTCATGTGCAGCTAGCAAATTGGATCCACTCACTACACGCATCCATCCTTGCACTCTCATAATCCAAAACAAATAAAAGTTGTTAAATTTTGAATCACTTGAATTTCGTTATGCAAAGTCTGGAAATATCAAAAGGCTGAAAATGCTGTACTAGCTCATTACGTTCTTATAAGTTTTGTTAGTAAAACTTTAGATAAATTCATCAGCTTCAAATCTATTAGTCCCACTAGATAATTGTAGCCGTTATCTAAGTATTTCAAAAAAAGCAAGTTACATTTCACAACAATTATGCGGCTATTCCTGTTTGCATCAGCAAGCGTGTGTAATAAATAATGGTTAGCAGTAGGCTTGTCTGTGAAGAGCAAATCGAAATTGCAGTGAGCAGTTTTGGTTTCTGCATTTTTCGGTGTTTCATCTAACTAGGGATTGGATCATCCACCTTCGTTTGTAAGCTGCTTTTATTATGAATACTCGTATTCAGACAAAATACTACACCACATTACTTCTGGGAAGCTTTCCATTCAAAATATTCAACAGGAAGTGCGAGTTGGCATCGCATAATTAGACTAATTTAGCTAAGGAATGGATGTCAACCGAAATCCAATTTTAACAAATAATGTCTCTTTAGTTATTCCACCCTGCTCGAATTCAACTTATGCTGCTTCAATGTGCATCAAGTAGCGTACGAGCTACCTGCTATACAAAGCTGAGTAAGAAGATAAGGTTCTAACTGTTTAATGCTCATTCATCAAGACACATACAAGAATGTTTATCTCCAGTAGTAATCATCTATTCGTAAAAGCTGTACTTTAATGGTGACCGCAAACTTTCAGCAGATTTCCAAAAGGAATTTGAGCTCATCAAGATTTTGTAGAATTTCCCTGGCTCAAGCAGACCGTGTACCTGCTTCTTCTGTGTAATTTAACTTCTGCTTTTCACGGGTACGGTTGTATTGCTTCTTGAGGAATCGCCATTACGCATAGACGGGTTAATATTTAGGGGGAACCTATGGTTTTTCAAGGTGAAAATTGGCATTGTACTAAATGTATTTTCGACTAATACAAAATCCAGCACAGAAGAGAGTTTTGGCATATGGTATTAATAACTATTCACGGATGAAGAGGAGACAACAGATAAGCCTACACCTTTTGACAGCAATTCCGGTATTACTTATTCACACGGGTGCAAGATTGATGTGTATGGCGTATCAACAGTGTTTGTTTTACGCCGAAATCGCTACTTTGACCTTTTGTTTTATGCCACAGACTTTAACTTACTTAATTAGTTCCGCATTCCTACATTTATTTAATCAAACTGGTATGCTTTATTTCAGTTCAATCGCGGTGGCTCCTTAAATGCCTTTTTACATTTAGCGCTGTGGGATCGCTAACATATATTTTATACAACCGCAAGCCCAGTGAATACCACTTTTGCCCAAGTAATGCAGCTGAATCCGAAAAGCCTTTGGTCTTCGTTGGAGGCCATCCCAGAAGTGGTAGGTTGTGTTGCTATAACAGAAATTATAATGTTTTCACCATATAATGATTCCTAAAGTATGTTGTCCAAGTGCTCATCATTTCAAGCAGCTGGAATTTGTAACTACGTTCCTAATGTATTCGCATTAATAGGAAAATCAACCTTATTTAACCACTCAAGGGATTTACCACTGTGGTCAACTGAGGGAGGTGGTCAGCATGAAACTGTTTGGAATTACAAAGTCTACATGGTTGAATATCCCATTAATGAAAAATACCGATCATCTGGAGAGAAAGGCAGGATATAGATATGGTCGACGTCGGAGGCTTTACTGTATTTTATTCGGTTATTCTTTCTTTACGTTTTTGCTATCCAAAGAACAAGAGGCAAGTTAGGTACTCCACTAGTCAGCAGCACTTATTTTGCTTTGGATTCGTACACGTAACAATCAATTTTAATGAAGTTGTACTGTAGTGAGAAAGATATTTTAAACGGCAAATTCTCAGGGAACTTCATGGTGACGAAAAACTGCCATAGTAACTCTCATGCTGTCATTTCTGAACAAAAGTCAGCATTTCCAGCGTTAGCACATATCGGTGGGTGAAGTGTTTCTTTATCTTGGCATAATGTGCAGGTATTTGAGAATGGTGTGCGTAGTTAGAATTATTCTTCTTACAGAAAGTTGGCAGGATAATAATCCATAGGACCTCATATGCTTAGGCGCAATTTTGAGTGGCATGTGATCATGTCTTTCAGGTGTAGAGAAGCTGCACAAGCACGTTATTGCAGCTGACACTGTGTACACCATTATATGTAAATTAGATGTAGTGCAATTACAATTTGACTTTATACTTTGATCATAACAGGTAAACGCTGTTTAACCCTATGAAATCCCTAGGTTTGTTTTCACGAGATCATCGTGATTCTGTGTAGTTTATTCGGTCAGTCTAGAAGTAAGTAATACTAGATTGAAATTTGGTGGAGCACAATGGGTGATATGTATAGTAATTTAATATCAGTGAATATGAGACCATTTAATGTTCGGTCATTAGGTACTTGCAGTCTGTGTGCATTTGGACTCCCACTCATAATTTCCACAAAACAAACTCATGCCATTTCGTTCAGTTGCATGGCATCCAATTTGGGGTTTCAGAAGTGCACTCTGCTAACACTGAGCTCAACGACCTAAAGGTTCCTTTTTATTTGGATTTGTCATTTGGAGATAGCCTGATCTGAGAGGGGAACCCGGAGCAGTGGTAGACGTTCTTTGTTTGGGTCATTTAGCCAGAGTTACACAGCAGCTACACAGCGGTTAGAATTTCGTTACTGGATCATGGTGTCCCGGCCGTGCGTCTGGATTGGGACAGGCAAACTTGATTTAAGCTACAGCCGGCTTTGAAGCAAACCTAAGCCACTTTGATCTCTTGAACAGCATCGGGAGTACGGTCTCATGGAACTGTTGTCAGCCAACAATGGTCTTCAAGACCGACCGATTTCGTCCTTATGATAACTAGTCAGGTAGAATTAACCTGAGCTGAGAGTGGAAACGGGTACACTGTAGTTGACGGTTTACGCCTTGATCCAAAAGTCAAGGCCCGATGAGCGACACTTAACACAGATTTTATACATTTATTAATAGACCTTGGACTGCTAGCCGTGTGTTCAAATTTGTAATCGCATTCTCGAATAAGATCATGATATTTTTGGAGCGAAATTCTAACCGGTGTGTCAAGCGGTGCTCGCTATGCTGCGGCTTACTAATGAAGACGTAGGCAATCAACCACCATATGACGGGTTACATGTTGGACTCCGTCTACCTCCAATTTATCTGTCCAAATCAACACAAGAATAATCGGTCGGTGGTGAAATGTAGTGTTGTAATGGAGCAGCACCATAAATCCCTACTTGGGAAACAATTTAATTGTCCCCATAACTGATAGAATTGGGGTCTTGAATATTCAACACCCCTGCAAATGATGGTAATTATTGCTCGCAATTTAGATATACACTAGTTACATATGATAGCTTTGCCTACATTTTCTGATTTCTACAGTTGGATTACAAGGGAAAAGGAATGAGTTGGTTAACCAAATGCGTGTGTAGTTAGTAGCTTAAGAAAGGCGGTAAAATTCCACAAGCAATAATGTGTGTTATAGAAACAGTAAATCATGGCCAACGTGAGAATAGACACAGCCTGGATCATGTTGACCGAATGCAGGACAACGAATTCCACAACTTGCTATTTCTCTTGTGGTTGCCACACTATCCTGAATTCGGATGAACCGATCCAACAATTTGCATGTGTGACCATTGTCTCCAAGCGCGGTTTGAGTGTAATATTTTCTAGGTTTGCAGTATTATGGACAATGACGATGAGCTGTGCTACCTTTCGCTTCAGCGCAACCAAGCTTATTTTGTCTCTCAGAGGCACTGGTTGAATTCTAAGGCAATTACGTAGTAGGTCGAGCTAATGTACTTTTGCTACGAAAGTCTACCAAATGCACGCGGTTTCGCCTTGCCCAACATTTGATCATCTCAGTGTGGGAGGTTTTTGTGTTCCAAGTGAAGAAAAGATGATTTGCGCGAACAGCTGTGGCGTTCGAATTACCCAAGTCGCGGAGAGATGTCCGTACATGTAGAGAGTAGCAGCCTTTGTTTAAAGAGCTATCGCAGCTTTAAATTTACATGAGTTGCACACACTTTGCTGATTTACTTTGTAGTTGGATAAGGTGGTCAAATTTTCAATTATCCTCTGAAAATGTTTAGCTCAGAACAAGTTTTTCGGAAGGGGTATTTGAAACTGGTGCGACACAATACATCTGCTGGCACGCGATCACAGCATGGCCCTCAACTCCGTTGTTCAATAGCGCAAACACATACATAACGTTTGGATTCCAGCGACCCGCGCATAATGCACGTGTTTATCTTGGTCACGTAGACCATATCCCAACAACAAAATATATGACACGCCTCGTCCTCATTTAGAGCATCAAGCGGAGTGAGCCGGAGCTGAAATTCTTACCCAGAACACTCCGTTTGATAGTTGACACACTTATCACTCGCCAAGCTCGGTACCTCAGTGAGCAGGTCATTTGCAATTCAAAAAGTAACTAGCGGATTCCAGTCTCAAATCCTGCGTACTATACCTGATGATTCCAAACAGGGAAGAAGCAACTCGTGTTGTTAGGTCGGTTAGTGTTTTACAGAAGGCACCATCGCTATCCTTAAATAGTGCGGGTGTGAGAGTCCGGACCAGTAACGAAAAAAGGATGGGGGATTACGTTCTTTTTCTAATTCCAGCCATCGCAATGCGTCTGGAATTCAAAGCGAAGCGGGGTTGAGTAGTGGTTACTACTTTCTCAGAGCCAATTGCACTAGCGTTTTTAAGGAAAAGTTCATTAAAAGTTTCTCCCGGTCATCCAAATGTGGAGTTAGAAGGAATGCGCCTGCGTATTACTTAAACGGACACCGTTTGGCTCACTAACAAAATCGGTCTACTTTGTTCTCATATTTATGAACCAAAGGCTCTGGTTAAAACTTGTAAACGCTGTCCCGTCCACGTTTAGGCAAGCTGACGGTATTCCCTTCTCACAGTCTACTGATGCAAAGGTTAGTTAACCGTACCATGTCTGGTGTCTCAGAAGGTACGGGTAACTAAGAAGTCGCTACTGCGCAGGAGTACTTATCATAAAGGATTCTTCCTTATGCTTCCGTTGGTTTCTCACGTTTATTTCACTATTCTTCAATCTCCCAATGTTTTGCGCTCACCTTTCTTGGTTCGATTATCCATCACCTTCTTAGCGTTTGCTCACTGTCAAACGAATGGCGTCACTCTAGCCTCAGCTACAATTCTAGTCTATCCAAGCGCACAGAGTCAATTTCGCCGCTTTATTTAAGGACCACGATCTTCGCTAAGATTGGCATATTTAAACTTGCGCAGGATACGGAAGGCTAGTAAAAATGCAGCAAATAACCGAATAATATAGACCCTAAAGATAGATGTTTGCAGCGTGTGGCGTACCCGACTAAAAAGCAAACGGTATACGAGCCATTTTATGTAACGCTGGCGACATTATTTCATCGCTTTTTCCGACAATATTGTAGCCTCTAATACCTGTTACTTAGGTGTAGACATTGATTTATGCCCTCGGATTGAATCTACACTATCCGAATGCATTCGAATAAATTAGTAGACGTGCACTTTTGACTGGCTAGCTTAGAGAAGCCAGAGTTATTAAAAGCCTGTTTGCCATTGCGAGAAAAGCTACAGCGTTATATCTAAGAAAGGATGCTTCTATCCTCAAATGCACCAGCTCATTCGTCACAGAGGATGTGCAAATATTACGGTGCCAATTTGGCAACCGATCGCAAACTTGGCAGTTTGTCCAAAGACGAGCCGCATGGATGCGGCGAAAATTGTGTACGCTCCCTAAGGAAAAGCTTTGCAACATCCACCATTTAGTGAAAATGCTCATATATTTTTCTAGAGCACTAAAGTCTGACACAACAGTTGCAGAAAGTGGACTTCGATCACCCCGGCCTAGGACAAGCCATAAACGCCAATTAAGAAAACTGTTAACAGTACTTTTGGAGAAGCCGTGTCTAATGCTGTCCATCGATTTGGAGCACAAACGTGGACATTGGTCATGCAATTGTGCGTGTTGGTGTGCGGGTGCGATAAGGTGGACGCTCTCGACAACGCTGTGAGCGCATAATCCCCGATAAACGTTGATGTTCTGATTGCGTGCCGAAGTGCCAGGTATTCTAGCTGAGTAAGCGCTCATTATAAAAGCTTGGAGCTCAGTTATCGCATGTATACAAGAATTGCACATCAACAGTTATATTATCCTGTGGCTACTTTGATTACAAGCATGGACAATTGGTGTTCACGCTAACAGTTGAACCTCTTGCTTCTTGTTCACCCGTCCCGGTGTGGGACCGGACACAATGCGACTTGCAAAGGTGTGAGGTCAAAGCTTTGTGCTAGTCCTGGTAGAAAACGCGAAGCCTGGTGGTCCCATTTATTATGGGATATTTACATGGCGCTGCTGTTTTGATCATCGAAGGCACTAGTCCGGTATGGGAAACGGACAGTAGGAGACCTTGTATCAACAAGGCTATATGAGACGAAAGTGGACAGACTCCCCACAAATTGTCACACATATGGAACGTTAGGATGAGCAATTAAATGGATAATTAAATAGGCCAACGGAACCGGCTTCCTTGTTTTTCACCTATTACATGTTCCGTAAGCCTTCTATTTAGATTTATTCCACCTTCTAAATATCGAATATAAGTTTGAATGGTTGCAAAGGAAAAGACCTCAGAAAAAGGTGAACATGTTCTAGCCTTCTGAAGCTTTGGTGGACTAGCTCTGGTGAACGATTTGCGTGAATACTTTATGAAATTATGGAACCTAGAACCTGTTTCACCAGCATGAACTGGTCAGCTATTGTTGTGGTATCCAGCACCTACTCACGTTAGGGATATAACACTCATAGCAGCAACATATGTTTGTTATCGTCTCTAAATTTCTCGCTACTGTCGTTCTTCATGGTGTGATTAGCGTCCGCGAAAGCCAGAATTGTGACGAGTAGATCGCATTTTATCAAATTCGCGGATGTATTGATTGCAAATACATTTAACGTCAAATGTTTGGGACACTGTCACTTGTAATGGCGACCCACCATTATCGTATTGCTCAGCAAAATATGTGCCTTCTATACAGAGAATCAGTGTGTAGTTGTAAACTGTTTGAATAGGACAGGTGTGCCAGAGATATACGTAAACATCGTCGCACTTAGTTAAGAGTGCAAATTAGACAGGGTACTAGGTTAATTCAAGCTTTTGCCGTCCTCCAGTATCTGCAGATGTGTGAAGTAGTGATGTCTAATATTACCTTTCTTTTTAAGCTTATATACCAAGTTAAGGAAGCGGTGTTTACCGGCCAGGATATACAAAGCAGCGCTGGAAAGGTGGACAATGGTTGTCATTCAATGCAGTCTGTATTTCGTACTTTATAATTACAAAGCTTCCCTCCTTATTTGGCGGGGATTGCGGCTCGAGCTTACTGAATTCCGAAGCATGTCATCCAAATTCATAGGAATGAGTAGCAATAATCTCCTTTTTCAGTCTTAGTGTGTTCACCTCTACATTTATTATCGGTTGCCATCAGCAGAACCGTTCAAACATTTTAAATCTATGTATGTTAATGGTTAAGCATGTGAACTTGAAGATGTGGTAGCGGTCCGTAGATTCGAAACTCCAGTTGCTATCGATGATTTTCGCTACCTAGGGAGCCAGCGAGACCTTACCCACTTATTGAGAGGCGGAAGACCCAATGTAGCCTTCCTCTCCACCGTAATTCACATTTGACAAACCTATCCACCAGATCGACAGATGTGAGGAGGCTAGTAGCGTTTGACTGGGTGCCTTGGTAGTTTAGCTTATGTCTGGTTCGTACACCGCGTGAGCAATTAGTGTGTTCGGATCCCTCTTTATAGCACCGGAAGAAGAAGTGGACCGAACAGCTTCAGGCTCCAATTGCTGAGTCTGGTTTAACGTATTAGTACTCGGACCCTAGTGGTGTACGTTATTTCATCGACCTAGGTCAGGCTGCAAGCAAAGAAAGGACTAACATATGAATTCGCCATTAGGACTAAAGGCTGTTACTTCGAATTTGACGTTATTTGTTGAACCTAGGCTCTAGGGCTGTGGTCCGGAAGACAGGGAATAAGTTTGTCTGCAAACATTTGTCAACGTGTCGAACAGCTGAACAATCACACTCCAACAACGATTTCAGACTAGACACATAACAAAGCAAGGCCTAGCATTGTTTTTGTTACACTTTCATCCTTTTTGCTATCGGCTGGTAGGATTTCCTTGTATCATAATACACGATTGCTTTGACAACCTTACATCACATATGAAGTAATAGGGATACTGGCTCTAGCCACTCGAGAATCCTCCGGACTTACCATCCATCGCTTAGCCAGCACTTTTTGAGCATGGATAGATGTAGAGGAGGCCTGCCAAATGATCTGCTATCGGAAGTGTTTTATTCAACGACTAACAGTTTTTCGTTTTTGGAATCATGGCTTTCACGCTGTCTCTGTTTGTCACACGGACGTAGAAGTTCCTGGGACCAGTGGCGCGGATCGGCTTGAAAGTCCGAACTAATTGCCTACTACTCTCACTTCCCCCATTAATTAAGCCCTTCGAGTCTAACAGAATGTCTAGCCAGCACGCATGTTCTGCTTAACTTCGTACCTCATAGCGCATCCGGTTAGCCTTTGCATGTTGCTAGGAGACAATTTTATTTTTGCCTCCACTAGATTCACCTAGTTTTCTATCTAGTCATAAGCAACAGCGTGCCAAGAGAAGTTAGCTGGAATGCGAAATAATTAAACCAGAAGGCAATCTCGTTAACCATGCAAGATGCCATAAAAATTAAAGGGTTTAAAGTGAGTTACTTTCAGTCGACTTATAGTTACTTTTTGAGAAATTATTTCAAGTGGGGTCTGGGGAGAATAAGAGTCTACTCCTTCTGACTGCAAAATAAGACAAACCGTTGCGAACCTGCGGTCTACAGAGGATAGATTAAATATTCTCACACCAAACACAATGACTGCAAGGAAATAATGAAGTCTACGTTAATTTTGAAAATTATTAGCAGTATATGTTAATGAACGCAATATGGTCTGCAGCCTTGACAATTGACGATTTAGTGGCACTGTGTAGGCTTCATGTAAACACTGAGTTGGTGATGATGACTATCAGTGGGTGGCATTTGGTAAACTATTCACTACATTCACCGGAACCAGTCCGGCTGGTCAGGCTGCCTTATCTGCACTGTGCATATCGTTTCTCCCGTAGCAGATTTGGTAATATAGGTATCAAGATGGCTTAGCGATTAATGACTACATAGCATTAGACTGAAAAGCACTGCTGAGCGCCTCTACTCATATTAATTCATCAGTATTGGACAGTTTTGTGAAAGTGTACCTTACAGAGAAGACACAATCACGGAGCCACGCACAATAAATCAGTACTATCAAATCTAGACACTTAAGTCAAGTGCCAGCACTATTCTTCCCCTCTGTTATCTGTTACTCAGTAGGATTTGTTTCCCATGCCTCTATTCATTAGATCCTGAAAAACATTTAAGTTTAATTAATGTAACCGAAGAACCCTCGCGATCTTGTATAATCCATCTTGTTGGTCGAATCACAAGTTGCAACGCTACTGAAATATAAGTTGCAACTACAGCGGAGCTTGATTTTCGATGCAAGGTTGTAGGGACCTTAAAGCCTGTGTCTTATGGGGTAGGACAACCGGCAAAAGACTGTACAAGTTGTTGGAGTTCGTTGTATTGCTGGAGGTGTACCAACCTATAGTGCATTAGAAAGCCCGCAGGAACTTGCAATTTTCGATGCATAATTGTAATAAACGTCTAATTACAATTGCTTAGCTGATTTGATGGTCTTGGAAAATTGCCAACTAAATCTACGCAACAGATCTGGGGATTCAGTTTTAATGCTTGTCAGATGCGATCCTATTATGTTGGATGGATAACCTGGTCGTGTTTTACACATGTCGTACCACAGCAATCATATTTCCTCCATGCTCATTTTGGTACAGATGCACTCACAAGTTAAGTTTACGTTCGCATTATACACTTTTCAAATTCTATTTATAATGAGCCATTTGTTTTTCATAGAATGGTAATTTGTTGAACGGCTTTCAAATACTTGTTAAATAAGTGTGCAGGTTAAACGCGCTGTTTCATTTAACATAAAGAACAGGGTTAACGGAGCACTATGTTGCAAACCGAAAGCATATAAAATGTTGTTGTAGTGTCTAGTACACAAACTACGCCCTTACACAAGCAGGGTCTTGTAGCACTACGGTCCGAACCCATTAACGAAAGCAGTATAAGTGAAGGTCACGCTCTGGACACTCTATTCACAAAAGTGAGTCAGATAAGGTACAGGGGTAAGGACTTAAATATTAATACATCGAGGACGCTCATCCAATCATTTGCAGGCTGCGGTGAGTGACGTGGCCGATATGACTGGAACTTGCAGTAGGCGTTAAAAATTTGCCGCCTCCCTAAATGGGCACATCATCATGAGTGACAACTGAACTGCTAAGTCTTCTGCTTTGAACGTCGTTTCTGCACATTGACTCCGCGTTCGATTGAAGGGCTGAGTGAAGTAGTCTGAGGTTAACTCGGTGGCCGTCTGAAAGCTAGTACTTTCCTGGCCCTAATTTCCGAGTAATTCTTATGGGGCGCGATAATGTTGGCTGCCCTTTACGTGTCTGCCTTTAGTTCATTTTCCTTCCGGGACGCAAAGTTATGGATCACTTTTCTTAAGAGGAAGCATAACCTCGGCAACGCACCAGTTGGGGGATTGTTGTTTTCTATTGCGGATTTAGTTGCATTTAACTTCCTACTTAGCTTCTTTCCGAACATTAGCTCCCCTGGCGTGCGATCCGTCGCTCCGTGACAAGGCTTTCTGTGGATAAAACGCGCCTTGACTCCGGAATCTTCTCAATGCTTGCCGGACAAACGTGCTGTCTGTATGCTTTCCTTTAGATAGCGATTTGCGCGCTCCATCATTTCGTTGGAAGCTGGATTGTAGGAGACATTTCGTACGTGTTTCACCTTGTGAATTTGTAGGAAATGTCGAAACGTGCAGTTTGTGAATTGTGCTCCTTCGTCCGTCACAACTTTTTCTGAAAGGCAAAATCCAACGAGCAGGTGCTTCAACCACCTGATAACGGTTGAAGTATTTACATCGCCACAAAGGTGAATCTCAGGCCTCGTACTGTAAAAGCACGGCGCCACTAAACAGTTTCTCTGGCGAGGCGGTGAGGAATGGAATGGTCTCATGATGTCAATCGCCACCTTTGATCAAACTTTCATTGGATAGACGATGGGTTGGATGGGTTAATCGATCGGCGTAGAGCTCTTGTCGGCGTTCTGACATGCATCTCATCTGCCATTTTAGTCATTGTCGGCCACCAAAATGTGCTTGCAGTCAGCGCTTCGTTCGTACGATACCCGGATGTCCTTCGTGTGCACATTGGATAATTTCTGATGTTAGTTTATGTGGAGCCACCAATCTCCACCCACGCATTAGGTAACCATCAATGACCGCTAACTCTTGTTGTAAAACAAAATACCCCTGAAGTTCACAATTGAGCTTTGTGTATTGAGGCCAGCCCTGAGAGAGGTAGCGAAAAACGGCTTGTAAATTTGGCTCACTTTGGTTAGCTTCTTGAAGTATTTGCTTAGATACGGCGGAAAGCTCACTTGAAGGCAAAGCGGAAACCATGATCTTTTCTTCGTCATCCACCTTTTTATCGGAATCGTCCAATGTGAGACGTGATAAGCTATCTGCCATATGGCTTTCGGAGGTAGAGCGGAATGTGTTCTTAAAATAACAGTTCAGTAAATGCGCATACCAGCGGTTAATTCTTAGTGCCTTGTGACTATTGTTTTCTTGGATGAGGCGGATAGTTAGCGCAGCTTGATCTGTAGGAAACGTAAACCTGCGACCAAACAGGAATACGTGCCAATTTTACTGGCCCAAACACAGATCAGGGCGGTTCTTTCACCGGCGGAGCATAATTTACCTTTATGGGATAATTTTCTGGTGGCATATGCAATCACTTTTTCCCCTCTGTTCTGCATCTGCGGCAGGACCGCTCCTAAACCGAGCTTTGCCGCATCTGTCGACATGAACGTAGGGCAGTTTTCATCGAAAATGGCTAGCATTTTTGTACAGACGAAGGTAATTTAATTTTTTCAAAAGCAAACTGCTGTTCAGAGCCCCAGTCGAAAGTGGCATTTTTGCTTGTTAGCATTCTCAAGGGCCCTGCTAGGATAGCAAAATCGGGCAAATAGCGTAAAATGTACGATCATAAACCAAGAAAATGCTTAACCGCCGATGTATTCTTCGGTATGGAGGCTTCTGCGATAGCCCGAGTACTAGCGGCACATGGTTGAATTTCACCGAAGATAAGATTTACACACGGGATTCGACTTTAGGAGCCCAAAAGCTACATTTTTCAAGATTAAGCCGAAGATCTGGGATCTCCAAACTGTGTACTAATGCTCGTAGCCTTGAGTCGTGCTCTTCTTTTGAAAGTCTGAAAACGCAGATATCAATGTAAGCAACTTGTCCCGGTATAACTGCTTATGAGTGATTTGTGAACTTCTGGCAAGCTGTGGGAGAAGAGCTGAGCCCCTTTGGCAATATTTTACTGGAACAGAAGGTTTAATGTCAGAAAAACCGTTAGTGATCTCGATGCTAGTGTCAATGGCATTTGGGAAAAACCTACTTCATGTCTTATTTTGAGGAAACCGTGTGCCAGTGATCTTGTCTAGCAACTCATCAACTGTGAGAAGAACCAACTTTCCATGACGATCTGACTATTCAACGCCGTCAAGTCATTGCATTGGCGCACATTACGGTCCTTCTATAAGACCGTGACCATAGGGTGCACCGATTCGGAACAGTTAATTAACTCTACCAGACCGTTGGATACTATCTTCTGTATGGCCTTCTCTACCATCGCACGTTTCGCCAACGGAATAGGACGTGACTGCATTATAGAAAACGGCTTAGCTTGCTGTTTAAGGCATATGCTGTGAGCGGTAGATGGAATCTGGCCAATCATCTCAGTAAATCATTTGGGATATAAACTTAAATCACTGATGCATTGAGTGCCATGGTGCGCATTCCATCGACAGATAACTTTATGTTACTATCGACCACAGAATTTCGTTTCGGCAAGATTAGGCTTTCTTCAGATGTCACGTACACAGCAACGTCGGATGCGGCCGATTGTAGACTGTTTCGTCACTATATATCCACGGATACACACAATGGCATTGGTGTAGGAGTCAAAGTTGTAGGCAGTGGGATGCAATGGAATGTCCTGTAAGTGATCGTTATAAACGCTATATGGAATGGTTGTTATTGGCGTTGCAGAATCTAATTCCATTGCAACTGGTACAGTGTTGGGGGTCCATGGAGCATAACTGTCCGGATGTCAAGGTAAGGGAACTTGTGCTCTAACAAGAATGCTTCCGATTGTGTGGCTGATGAAGTTTTCTAAGCGCAAAACTATTTTCCGTAGCAGACGCAGAAAAAGACTCAGTCGATGGTTATTCAACTAGTGCTACTTGGCGGGAGCGACAACACCGGGCGAAATGGCCCCGCTTATCACAGTTATTGATTTATACTGTAAGGGCCGGACACGTTTGACAAACTGTCTTTTGTCGAGAAATTCCACATCGAAAGCACAAAACAGTCACATTCTGAGATTACGTAAAATTCGGGCTCCGAAGCTTGCTGATATCGGGTGATTCATTGGTGCTGATCAGACGTAACTGTTCAAGAGTAGTTGTTTTGAGCCTAGCGATCTCTTTGGCATTACTCCAGTAAAGCTTCGAGGGGTCTTCCAGAACCAGTGTTTTTCGTATGTGACAATGCCGGATATTAATTGTTGTGTCAGCATGACCCCTTCATACCTATTCCTTGAAATACTAGAGTAATCGCATGTTTTTACTGCAAGGATCAAGCGGGAAACCAAGTGTTGCAGGGGTTCTGAGTCAGTTTTTCTCAAACGGCCTTGTTTATAACATCCAGAAAACCTTAGGCCTGGGGCACTAAGATCAATGCACTACATCTAACGCCTTTGTGAGCCTGTCCACCTTTTGTAACTCCAGTGCACCAAAGTAACGCTGACCTTCATTTCCCATAAGGTGACGAGAAAGTTTCAACTTTTGGACCATATCATACGTAACAGTTGACGGTAGTAATTCGGAGTAATTTGTTAAAGATGTTTTCCCTAGAGCCCAATAGAGTTCATAGGTTTGGCGCTGGAATCACGCCAGTATGCGCCCGTATGTGAAAGATGGAATGTCACTGTAGCAGTTCGCAGCCGCGATGCCAATGTTGTGTCCCAATACGCACACTAGGCCCCTACGCAAGTGTGGTCTTGAATCACTACGAGCCGAACCCATTAAGAAAATCAGACTAGGGGCGGACACGTTCTGGACACCTTATTCACAAAAGTGAGTCAGATAAGGCAGAGGCGTAATGACTTAGACATTAATCCATCGATGGCGTTCATCCAATTATTTACAGGCTGCGGTGCATGGCGTGGCAGATATGGCTGGAACTTGCGGTAGGTGCTACAACAATACTAAACTAGGATTAACTTCTACCATTTACCATACCCTTTGCCAAATATTTTGTAATCGATAGGTTTTCTTTAAGACATTTTCATGCTGCCATGCGTAAGGAAGGTAAAATGTTTGAGTAACAGTTCCAAAATTAAACGGTTATTTCCACTTTTGCCGATAAGTGTCGGACAGTTGAAGCATTTACTCATACGAAATTGAAGCATTATTCCCATCGCCCTCTATCTGATAATGGAGTTGCTCTACCACTTTCTAATTTTCCGTATCCATGGTAACAGGAACGACACTTTTACGCGTGATTCTTGATGTACACCCGAAAATACGCTGTGGGGCTGAAACACATGTCCTGTCACGCATTCTCTCGTTGTACCGATCCATACATGTCGGGAACATGCTGAAACGAATGGAGGCCGCGCAGCTGTATCCCGTGGCAATCAATCGGGCTTTCTCATCTTTTATCAATACTTTGATTGAGAATGCAGGTGATTCTGCTGAAGTGTTGTGCAACAAAGATCCGCTGGCTCTGCAGTACAGTACGTGGCTGCAGACACTATTTCCTCAGGCAAAGTTTATTCATCTCGTTAGAGACGGGCGTGCAGTGACAGCTTCAATGCTAAAGTGAGTTTCCCGTGGTGGAGGATCAATGTTCCCTTATTTATGTTTGAATGCAAGTTGCACATTCATCTACTAGTGGTTGTTAACGTTAAAATATCAATCATCTTACACTGTGGAAATATAATAGGACTGACTAGATGAAATCGGTTATCAGAGAGACCGCGTGGGGTTAATCCACACAGGGACATGGTACAGTGTGAAATATGGCAACTACAATGTTTAAACCTTTACCAAGATGTGCCCCACTATGACAGTACAAGAATAGCTTTAGCCTGATCTACTGTGCACTATCTCATGTCTCTTTGATTTTGTATATACAAAACATGTCAACATAACTGAAGGTTTAATCCAAAGTTGTAGTTGAGCCTTGTCCTGTAACACAAATAGCTTAACGCTGACTAACGTGTAATGGGCACTGTTACAATTTAGGCGAGAAGAATGAAAGATATAAAACTAGTTTTCCTCTACTATTGGTTATTATAACTATTTATTGGAAGTGAAAGCCTCGTCTACTGGTAACATTTTGGTATGACTGCTGTGGCTAGATTAACTGATTACAAGGCCTTCAGCATGCGGCGCTTGAAAGTCGATCACCATATTACAAAAGCTTAGTGATAGATCACCAACTCTAAAAGTAAAACGCTGCCATTTTGTGTCAAAACTCCTTACTGTGTGCTTAGTGGTAAATTATAACCCTGGTTGTATCTACACTATTGTACTATACTTGTTGGGTAAGAAATAAAATTTTTTAATAATGCGTGGACATCAAAAACATTTTACTTTTAATACTTTGTTAAACAAATGCTTACTAATAAGATGCCAACAAACTCGAAATTGGTTGGACGCATCACACGCAAAAATTGAAATAAACCAATCGGAAACATTGAATTACTGATTTGTAATTTAGCGACTTATCTTGGATGTGTTTTGGATACGAATACTCAATTTTCTGCTCCCCGAAAAGCTACTGATCCCAAAAGCAGCTTCTAACAGACTCGAATAGTGGAATCACAGTAAATGCATTCTCAGTACTGGAGATCAACATTGCCCTCTGCGTGTTGGAACCGCGCATGAGGCAGCTCAGAATGTGTTGCACTATATTACTTAGAAGTATTTGGTTGCGATGGTTGCAGCTGATCCACAGCGGCTAAGGGGTACGATTAACTGACACCCAAATAGTCTTCACGATATTCCGCATGTTTCCAAGCAAATGCACAGCAATCTCTTAATAGTATCAAAAAGATGAAAACGTTTTCTGTCACCGTTTCGGATTTTACTTGGCTTTGTAAATGAGTATAACTGTGGATCAATCCTCTTGGACGTTTTAACCAGATTCCTGTATCTGACATTCTGAAATCAGTAAAATATTCGAAATGAAGTGTGTCCATCTCACCAGAAATAGTCCTGTTCTTGGATATACGCGTAACCGGATAAGTATTGCATGTGCCGTTGTGAGATGTTTTGTTGAATGTTCGAGCCAAACGAAGTGAAGTGGCTCTAACTTATGGGGTTATCTGAATACCTCACGCAGTACGCATCAGAGTCATTGTGTAATATTTAGCCTTAACCTACATTTGATTCAAGACAATAATTATTCCGTGAGCTAGTTGTCCATGTGTTTGTTGACCAAGCGAACGGTGGCGCATTTGTGGTGAGAACGAGACAGTGGTTCGGCAGGCTGCACTGCGACACGTCGTATCATTTAACTCAAGAGTATTTAAGCAAACCTTTTAAATATACTTAAGAAAACCTGAGTAGATTTCTTTCTTTAAATGTCAGCAGTGCACAATTCTCTTGTGCCCAACCTAAGTAGGCATGAGCAATGCACCCGCATATATGTATTCTGCCATTCTGCAGACTCTATGAGTCCCAGATGTGTGCATTGTATTGAATAAGCCACAATTATACAAGGAGCCTGTAATCTTACCAGACCGATTCACCTAGGCTTAACTTACAAATCAGAAGCTTTCAATTAATTAACGCTGAAATGCAGTAAACATACAGTACCTAAATTTGTTACATTCTTTTACTAAGTACCGAAAACACAGACAATGCTGTCTAAACCGATTTACTAATGTCTGGCTTCAAACAGTCATTAAAACAATACCTAAAGCAAGCATTGAAAATCATACCTTCATATTGCTGACCGCTTATTTTTATCAGTTGTATGCAATTCTTCAGCTGGTTGGAAGTGGTTTCAAATTTAAGAGGTCGCAGTTTATTTAAAATCAATAAAAATATGTATATGACTTTGAGGCAAGTGTCAGACCGGATACGTCAAACAAGGAATGTTTTGTGATGCTATTGACATTATTGTGCATAATGTAGAGCCGACTTTTAATTAGATCTATCATAGAACTGCTAATTTAATAAATATGGATATGTAAAAATACTACTTATCTATAGCGTATAAATCAATGAATTTTTATCGTCATTTGAAAAGTAGACATGAACTGAGCATTAATAGGTTTTGTATCAAGTTTAATTACTCTATCGAATAAACAAAGGCACTAAATGGCATGGTATTCATTTATTATATATTTGTGTAACCTTTTAATGATATATATAATGAGTTTACGCCTAGTTTACACCTAGGTTTGCGCCCATTTGAGCTACCAGTGAAAGGATTGGAATTTTTCCGAAGAGATACCAGAGGATGTAGTTTCGCAAAATGTTGGAATTATATTGTGTCTGGGATAGGAGGTCGTGTTTGGAGGAGGAGGCTACGCAGGAAGATTAGGGGCAAATAATCCTTAAAACGAAACTCACTGAGGTCGGTTTCTATCATTATCAACAGATGTGACCAATCAAATGTGTCCATGGTTTTCGGACCCTAGCCAACGAGACAAGGGTCTCTAAACAAAACCAAGTTCAAACTAAGGCCTATATTCCTCTTGCCCAAATCATCGCTTGGCCTCCCCTCCTCCTCTTCCGTCTACATCATCGGCACGCAAACTACGCACATCGTGGGAGTCGGTGAGCTGGCAGTCGCAACACGTATCTTAGCCATCGCAGCTTGGAGCGCGATATAATGGTGCTGAGCGGTTCCTTTCCTCTTTGCTATAAACATGGCTTTAAACATAGCTTTAAACACGCTTATTGCTCACCTGGTGTTCCTACCGGATTTGAACCAAATTGAGAAGGCGCCGTTGGTCGAACGTAACTAGTCTCTTTACGCCTGCCAATCTACTGAACTAGACTTCACAATCGTACAGTAGGGACGAAGGTATGGCTGTATTGTACACTCTACCCTTCAGAGAGAGAGACTGATGTCGTGCCGGAGTCATGCGTAGCGAAGGTTAGCAAAAGCGCTTCGCGTTTTTGACATACGGTTCGTGACCTCGTCTTTGATTCTGGCGGCGCTGATACAACCTCCTACATAGTTTGATTTCTGAACGAATTCTCGCTGATCCTCACTAAGGGTCAACTCAGGTGGCGGCCCCTGTTAATCTTGGTAGAAAGCTTTTCAGTTTGAGTGTGCAAAGCAAAGTGCAATACGGCTGGCAGTTAGTGCTAATTTGTTCAGTGCACGTTTGTGGGCTGTCACAGATGACAGCAATGTCACCAGCATGATCCAACTGAAGAATTCGATAATATAAAAGCAGCTCCACATCTTCTAATGCGTGTCCTTTAAACGTGATCACCATGACTTCTTCAATAGCGAAGTTTAAAAGGAAAGGTGAGAGCGAGAATCTTTGTCTTACACTGCTGAAGATATGGGGGGGGGCGACGACAAGTTGATGTTAGCCCTCACTCTGCCAGTGCTACGCGCGTAATGTCTTCGGATAACATTTACATATTTCGCGGGTACAATTTTCCGGCGTAGGCCGTCCCAAGGGGCACTTCAAGCCACCGCATGGAAGGGACGTTTGATGTCAAGGAACAGGAATACTGTGGACCGACCATATATGTGACGGTGCTCCAACGACTAACGCTGTGTTGATGCCAGCAATGCGATCTCGACGAAATTCGGCTTCCTCTTTAGGAACCTAGATTTCACGAGTGACGGTCAGTATTTGAAGGATAACGGAGGCAGGTAATTTGAAGGTGATGGAGATCAGACTGCATTTTTTCTGCGATCCGTACGGGATCCTCCATTAAAAATTTGGCCAATGACATAGCGGATCCAATTTGGATAGTTTACTGCTCCAACAACTTCACTAGTAAATAGTGCAAGGCATCTAAAAGAGTAGACTCCGAATTTGGAGAGGGCTGAGGAGATGCTGACTACCCTGAGGCTTTACTCAATTTGAACTCAATTTGAACAGCTTGATCCAAAGTTTGACCTCTGCGCGTGAGGGTGGATCAAAGGAAAAGGCCCGAAAAACAAAGAGCTAACTCAGCTTGATCAAACGGTTTGCCAAGTGTTTGGTTTAATGCTCCAATACTTTTGACAAGCTGTGGATCAGCTGTTCACTCTCGTTTCGGATGGTCTCGCTAAAACCAGGTCGCCTGCTGCCTGTTCGCAATATCAGACGGGATATCTTACAATGGTTACCAAGGGCAGCAGCTGTTTATATCTCCAAGACACGATGAGACCACCAAGCTTCCCGGTCCCTCCTCAGGCTAGCAGGCTCTTTTGCCCTGAGCTTTTTGCGAGTCTCATTGTATTCGCTTCCAGTCAGAACATGTCGAGAAGCATCCAGAAGTTCCGTAATCTGTGTAGATACCAAATACACAGATTTGTAACGCTTTAGCACATAAATACGTGCCCGATGTTGATAACGTCTGGAGAACAGGCGAACAGTGTCCTTCAACTGTATTCAGTGAGCGCTTGCCCAACCCGAATGCCAGCTTATTTGGATACGTATTCAGAACATCTGTGTGCGCCAGTCGGCTGGTGTCAATGCGCTCATAGCATTGTAGGCGCCCGCCAAAACAAACCAGCTGATTAGCCCATATAAGTGCATGATCAGTGTCCAAAAATGTGCTCCAAATCGAACGACGTTATAGGGGGCAGACTCTGCAGCGGCAACTGATCGCAACGGTGGTGGGCGCCATGTCACCCACCGTCCGGTGCTGTGTCAAAAATTAGTATTCACAAGAAAAAATGAGCATCTTCACACAAATGAAGTAATCGCTCACCGTTATCATTACGGGCGCCTGCATCTTGTTGGTCGCACATGTGCAGCTCATCAGTGGACAATTTTGCAACCTAAGCATTCAGATCTCCAGCCAACACTACGGTGTCCGTACTTCCTTTGTGACAAATGAGCTCGTTCAGATAGCGATAGAATTCAAATTTTGCCGAGTCATCGATATAGTTTTTGCGTACGTAGGCAGTGATGACAAACAGATCCCTATAAGCCTCACGCTACTTCGAAGCGTTGAATGAGCCAGCCAGTGGGACGGCACCCATCTGGCTATTGAATGGGATTCAGACAACCCGAACAGCTCCAGCCCGCCGACTCCAGGCCGTACCAACACCCGCTTGGCCTACACCCAACGCTGTATATTCTGCGGATAAGCGCATTGAAAAAGAACAGCCAGTGTCCCCTGAAGAGGATAATAATGCGAGCTCAGAGCTCAAGTCTTGCAGGCGGATTACCAATAAGCAGGGGATATCGATCACGAGGTTGGCTAATATTCTGGCATTTGTTGCCTGTTGACCCATCAATAATAACATGATTACGCTGAGGCATACCAACTCGAGGGATGATCAAGGACTCCAAGTAGATGCGGATAAACTGTGCTTTATCTCTGGGTTAGACATAGGCTTGTCGACAGCGCAAGTGTGAGTCTCCGCGTTTGCATGTGAGTTGAAACGCGGAGATAAAAGCATATCAAAGCACGGTGGGGGAGTGACAAGATTTAGTTGGTTGAAAACTAGAGGGATAAACGTGTAGTTGGGACGGGACGATCAGAATGAAATAGCTCAGGCTAGGCATTAAGAAGCGGGAAGGCATGAGCAATAGCATCCAAACCTCTATCCACCCTGCTCGGTACAGCTGATATGTACCGTTGTTCATCCTCTGCGACTTTCAGAACGTCAAAAACCAATAGAAGGGGAAATTATCGTATCGCATGTGCAGGATACGTTCAGGTTGTTAGACCTGGGGACTTTAGAACGCCTAGCATACGAAACCAAAGTTTTTGTTTCAAATACCTGACCACAAGACAGCGGGATTGGGGCAGTGGGCTACAAGTAGTCTGTTTTAGGGAATAAGGGGCCACCCTCACTCTAACTCTCAACCTGGAGAAACAGGAGGATGAATTTGTCTGGCCTCTACCAATGACAAATACAGTATGAGTGGACTGGTTAATTTTATGTTATTAAGACTAACAAAAGCAGTACCGTGGGACGATTTACTGACGCTCAGCCTCCTTTAAGAACTTCTTAGGGAGACGCAAATAGCGAAGACTAAGGATAGTGATATAGATCAGCCTGATGCAACAGCTGAAATCCATTAAATTAAAGGCTTGATCACGGCGTATGCAACCGCCTGTATCCTACCGACATACAAAGCCCCGGCTAACGCTTGGAAATATCTCACCAGCATTCAAACCCCTAGTACGAAAGCACAACAAACTATTCCCTTTCCCTTCAGCAACGTTGTCTTGTTTGTATGCAACAGGATACAGTAGTGTAGAACGGTCAGAACTCGGCATGGCATATCTATAAGGCTTGTCTAAACACAGAGAACGAAATTGCTTATGAGACTAAATGTAACGACTCTACTCAACGTGTCCGCGAGGACAAAATTGCACCACTTGAAAAAGCCAATGGCTTTAAACCACAAGCTGCCGCAACAATATTTCAAATTGGAGCACAGAATTTCCCTCTTTAAAAAATGAATTAATAACTGTGACTACTAAGGATTGTTAAACTCTGCGACTGTAGCTTTTGATGATGAAGCTTTTGTGTCAAAAGCGAAACGCTCTCTATTACCATAAATACATTAACCGGTCATC
This sequence comes from Dicrocoelium dendriticum, assembly GCA_944474145.2. Taxonomy (NCBI): domain Eukaryota; kingdom Metazoa; phylum Platyhelminthes; class Trematoda; order Plagiorchiida; family Dicrocoeliidae; genus Dicrocoelium; species Dicrocoelium dendriticum. The sequence continues at coordinate 89,771,216 of OX104069.1, read as the reverse complement.
TACCAAGTTTTCTGAAATCATGACTTCCCGATCGGTTCCAAATATGTTCCAAGACATTGAACACTGCGACTATAATATGCTTCAACAATTTGGCGCGTTCACTGCCTACCTAACCCCATCACAAATCTTGCTTCACCAGCAAAGCGCATTTAGAGCAGGTATGGTGCTGAAAATTTGCCATGTATACTTAAGTACAGCCATCCCGGAATTGAGAATATACACCAGAACTCATTTAAACTGGTAGGTTAGTGATAAGCTAAGTATTTAGCTTGACTGGTCTAGTGCTGGTTGTGCGACTTGTGGAAACACAGATTATACTTCAAATGCCTAAAGGAAGTATCCGTTCGGACCTAGCCACCTACCGTCCTATAGCCATTCTACCGATGATCCTAAACGTAATGGAAGCTATTGCTGCTAAAGTAACAGCGGTCTATTTGGAATAACTTAACGACCTTGCAGAGGAACTTCATGGCTGCGGACGAAATCATTAATGTACCACAAATCTACTGCTAGCACATTCCGTCTGAAATGACTCGGTAGAAGTTAGTTCAATAGGTAGGGCATTGCATACATTTCAACCCCAGAGTCTCGGCATCTGTGATGTTCTTCTAGAGTCGAGGGTCCACCGAATGCAGGTTGCAGGATGCTGCACTTACGGCTTCAGATATCCTGTCCTGTAAAGCTGGAGATTTAGCTTCTCGCGAAATGGATCTGGAAGTTTTTTTCAGACCGACTCTAACTGTTGGCGTCAGATTGCGAAGCCATTAAAATAGACATTGAAAACATGGGATATCTGACACTTTGATCTAACAATTTCCAACAAATTCTCGGTATACAACTAAGTGTACACGTGAAATATGCAAGTAGGCATGGCAGGCATGTTTGGGGGATATATCACAAATATTTGGTTATTTTACCTTCAGGAAATCAAGAACGTCAAGCATATGTGCTAAGCATAGACTGAGATGCTCGTGGTCTTCAGTGGAGCATAGCGGCGATTATATTGGAACTTCTATCATGAACCACCAACCGCGTGTATCACCATCTGCTGGTGCCTACTCCCAACAACTATCTAAGACGTTGCCATCTCAAGCTAGAAGGATATGGCACTTATTTTGAACCGGGTTGGACTTTCTCAGTACGTGTTTGCCACTCCTGGAATGCCCCCCGTTATCGATCGGCTGTGCTCACAAGCTGCTTATCAAATTCCGGGTTATCCTTGCTTGCATTTCTTTGCGCCATCTTGCATGACACCTTTCCTTTGTATACTCACGAGTTGCCACTAAGGATTTCCCTGCCTGTCAGCTCCCACAATACGTTCCGTCATTTTCACCTCTTGCATGTGTCCACTAGGCCACTGCAGTCGTCTTATTTTGCGTCGTTTCTTGTAATTTGCCAATGGTTTTACAGTGTTTATTACATGTGCCTCAGTGAGTGAACTTGCGTTTGCTGGTGCTTTTTTCCATAATTAGTGATATTTATCCTGCCGATCCTAAAAGTTATTTAGGCTACAGCTTTTAACCCATAGTAAACGGTTGTTCCATTGATGCATTTAATTGTAGAAGAATCCCGAATGCCCTTCCTGTGATACCTTTCGTCCTGCTCACTGATCCCATGGCAGTACTTACAATTACCTGTTACCAAAAACTTGTGATTGGCCCAACCCAAACAGTGTGCGCTCTGACTCTCACTCCAGATACTGTGTGTGATACGATTTAACTTAATGCAGTGTTCGTTATGCACTTTAAAACCCAGCCGCGTCTCATTCATGCGAACACACTTTGGTCAGGTTTACACTTCTGAACTAAGCTCAGTATCGTTTCACACAGTGACAGTGTTAGCAATGATCTGGAATGTTTCCATGTCTACCTCTTGCATCATCTGGACAGATACATAAAACATTTATTTGGATTACGGCTCACATTGCTTTGCAGCAGTAGCCTTATAACATTGAAAGGGTTGTATGAGTTGAGGCCACAAGCACAATAACCATTTAGTTCTTGTGACCTATTATTTCCCTCCGCTTTCTAAGTAAAAATGGTACCACCTACAATGTTATCATTGTGTGTGTAACGCAAGTTTCTCAAAGCCTACCGCTCAACTAGCCAATCTTTTACTTGGTTACTACTATTTGTCCTACATAAGCCTCTGCATTGTGACGGTGCTTTGTTAAAAGTGTGATATAGAGCCATTATCGTAGTCATTTTTAATCGAATTAAAATAATTGATACACTTATGCTGGGAGAATATATATTTTAAGCATTGTAGATAAGTGGTTAATAATTGTTTGCAAATGAGGCTGTATTGGAATGCCGGTCTTGTTACTAATAATAGTTGTTGACGCATATCCACGAACGGAAGAGTTAAGTAGCTTTTGTCGTCGAAGAACAAGTATAAACTTGAATAGACCTGTAGGCATAGCACTTGAAATAAGTCAAAAATACATAAGTAAAAGCTGCTTTTCAAAACAACTCCATCCTCATAAATGCTGTTTGCAAACTTCCAGCTATTTGAGCTCCGCTGCTGTAAATTTCCAAACGATCTATGGAGCATTGTCGGTGGCCTCCTAAAATATGGCGTTTTCAGTCACACCAACTAGAGATATCGTACATAAATGCAAATAACAAACAGCTGTGAGCAATTTTTATTTCCAAATTACACTTAACAGAAGTAGATGGTGTTAACATTTTTGAACCTTTAAATGATTACGTATATAAAGCAAAATTCCTATGATTGTTGAAGCCTCCAGAATGAGGAATTTGTTTCTGTTCTATAGAGGTCAGTTGGCATAGTCAGGCCATGAGAATTTCAGCACATTCCTTTTGCTATATATCTGGATTGAGGATTCTCCAAAAGATTAATAACGGAGTAAATGAATTTACAAGAGTTATATATATATATAATCATTTATCCATCTCATTCGGAAATTCCATGTATCCGAATCTCTCACCCATGAATATTTACGCCATCAGCGATGAAAATTACGCGCCATCAACACAGCGCAAGAAAGGAAAATCATTTAGGAACTGCGCTCGTTTGGATGATTGATTGGGATTAATGAGGGCTAGCTGAATGACGTGAACAATTGGATGACTTCTCACATTAGGAGAATTAATGAAACCGCTTTAGGACAGGTTTGAGGCTTAGTCGCAACCAATCGGGCTACCATTCATGCGGAATTGGTGACAGTCTTTTGCGCATCAAAAGGTTGCTGCATTTTCGTGCGGTGTAAGCTACGAAGCTTGTGAGAAAGCGAGCAAGACAATCCAGTGTTTATTTATAGTCGAAAATTAAATGAGACCAATTTATCTTCGCCAGGTACTCGTTAAAGTACTAAATATTTAACACTTATTATTTTAAGGTCCAACATAATATGATTCTGTTGTTCATACGGTTGTTAATGAGATTTTTTTAATAACACAGTCAAGCAAAACCGTCATGATTCTGTACAGACCTTAAAATTGTGGATACTATTTGGAGGACTTAAATCTTACCTTGTCAACAGCCTCATTAAATGTTACTACCGAAAAACAGACCCTTTAATTGCTGTTTCAGGTGTTTGCGTGATGGAATACTATTTACCATTCCAGCCACAGACTAAAAATGCTGCCGCAAATAAGTGCTAAATCATAAATTACAGGAAGAACTTCTTCCCCTTAGGATGATTGCTCAACATTTTAGGTTTCCTTTTATAGAGCGACGGTCAAAACGAATAACAACGTTTTTTATTTATCACAGCATTAATGCAAAACACCGCTATCAGACTGATTCAGACTTTAATGACAACAAGGCGTATTTGGACCTTTTGCTTGGAATTAAATAGTTTGTTCGGGGATAACCAAGTAGAGGGTAGACTTTAAGCTGCAAACATAGAAGTCAGTATATAATTTGTTATAATGAATGTGCGTTTTCGCTCGCGGAAAACTAAGTAAATGCACTAAACTAACTAGACTTTCACTGATGGCCCTGTGCAAGGAATTAGTTTGAAAAAATCTTATTTCGTATGCAGCAGGCTCTTCCGTTTTCCATAATTCCCTTCTATTCGACACAAAACAATTCAGGCGTTAGTATAATGCGGAACTTTGTAGCCCTTTGTTTTCCAACACCAGAGTTGTTCGAACGAGTTGACTGCAGGCTATAAATTACCTTGCTGTTTAACATAGTACATAGAGAAGCCGGACAGATTTAAAATGCATTTGCAAAACACGTAAATAAAACGACTGCAAACTGATCGATCTTTCTACTGAGCTATTAGTTTTTACCTCGGAATACCAAGTACTGAAACTTTTAACTTATTAAACTGCAGGCAATCGCGTTTCCTGGAGGAATTAAGTTGTTGTAAGTTGACTACCGGCTAACCATGAAGTCCGAACCAGATAAATGCAACTATTTATTCGCGATCATTCTGATGCTTTGATTTTTGTAAATTGTGGTAACGTTTTGCTGTAGCTTGATCATACTTTGCATAAATGTGTTCAAATTTGTTTGCAAAGCAATTCACAAGCCGTCCCTTACTGTGCTTTGGATCTCAGTTGAATTCTAAGTGTATGCATTTATGTGCATTTTGAATAACACTCTGATAGTTCGGAAAGTTACATCGTCGCATAGAATGGTTGGAAATGTCGAAGTAATCCGCTATCTGATCGATAGTGATCACGCGTTTGTTATTTGGCTAAATTAAAAAAATTGAGATTTGTCATTTCTAATTATGATTTCTTTGTAATTTACGTAGGTTTGAAAATTTAAGCTTAAGCATTTTTCTTTTCACGACATACGTTTTGCATTTCCGATAACTTATATAGTATAACTGAATTCGAAATCCATTACATGGAGCGTATTCCCAAGTATTGTCATTCATCGTCGTGGAAAGTTGTAAGTCAGCTTGAAGAAAAAGATAAATTTGAGGTTAGATGGATTTGTCATATAAATGGTAACAGCATAACACAAGCTGTATATCATTACAGTCAAAAATATTGTTCTCATCAGTAGTAGTAATGTTATTGTATTTACAGACTGTTTTGGTAACGAAATATCGCAGGAATCATCTGTATGGCCTGGTTTGTTAAGAATGCATTAATTGTGTCAAATTTATATAAATACAGACTTTTCCAACAATGTGATTTTCCTCCAGTGAGAAAACGAATATCGGGCCGATAGAATACAGCAGACATACCCATCTTTACAGCACGTCTTTGCATGGCTGAGTAAGGTTTTTCATGAGATTCTGTAAGGAGGTGGGCAGAGATACAAGGTTTAAAGTAGTTGTGCAGAGACGAAATTGCGGCAAAATCTGACTACAATCAAAACACAATCGTCTGGCCTAGTAAAAGTTGGAAGCGCATGTGACACAGATCGCAATGATAAACCGACGATCTCAACAGACCGAAATGACCAGGTCTTGCTGAGGACATCGTTACATGTTAAGATGCTTGCATCGCCTCAGCTTTTGTTGGATTTCAAGCAATAGTAGTTTATGAAGGTGTACTATTCAAAAGTAAAAAGGCGGTTTTTGTAAAACCGCCTAAGAGACTGTAGAGCAAGTAATAGTACAATGTCATCCTCTATACCGCGCGAACGAAGACTGAAAAGGCCTCAAAGTATTCAGATTAACCAAATAGATTTGCGAGAGGTATTATTAAATGACAATAATTACTACATCATGGAACTGTCCATTGTTTTCCAGTAGAAAACATCAAACAGGTATTAGGATTTGAGGTTGCATGGCCGCCAATGGAGTTAATTGGATCCAGATAATGGATGGCTTTTTAGTGCAAAAAGAGGGGATCATAAAAATGGCATGTTGTCATTAGCTCGAAGTTATTCAATGCAGATTACTACTTACAGCATGACAACGCCCTACGCCGTCGTGATAATTAGTCAGAAAATAAACCAAAGAAAAAAGGAAAAGGCTTTAATTACCAGATCAATACTGGATATAGATCTGATTGAAAATTGGTTGTATAGCTAGTCACTAGTGATGTCAGAGAAACTGTCATATAACAAAAGTAATTATTGAATTAATTTTCGTTATTTGGAACCCAGTAGTCACTCATAACATTTTCTCACAGCTTGTGCATTTAATGTTGGCGATGAAAAACAGCCACTGCACACAAAGACTGACTAATGAAGTATAAACAGTGGCAATTTATTACATGGCAATTTTATGATCCACTACAATATTACAATTCTAGATCGTGTTAAGCGACACCATCTTTAGAATATAATCTTCGGATGACAAAGTACATTACAAGCTTTAGTAGTAGGGAATAGAAAATTAGGTCTGGGATGTTATATTTTAAGTGTAGTAATATTAAGAAAACAACTGAAAAGTAAATTTTGCCTATCTATATGGTGCGAGTTTTAAACCACACAAAACAGACATTACTTGATGTGTTATAAAACTTTATCACAGCATATACACTGTTCATACGGTTTGGTAACTGGGTGCAAAGATTTTATTGCTTATATGTACTACGTAATACATTGCTTTTTTACATCCTACAATGATTTTGCTGTGATAAGTTCCTTACTGCAACGAAAAAGCCCTGATAAAAAATGGGAAAGTGATGCTACGCCACATCTTTAATTAAAGCGTAATTAATTAATTATTATAATTTGGTGGACAAAGAGGAAGAAGCTGTTCTATAACGAGTCAAACTATGAAATATCGCACTAACAGTCAAGTACTTCCACCATATTTAACAGTTTTGACTAAACTGCAAAAGATGCTATTTTATATTTGGAGAACCATGAATGACGAAGTTTTCACTACAGGAGACTGCTTACATTTGAAGTCAAGTACTGCGGTGGCATTGTTATAATGTTATAGTAATCGAATTAATGATATACTGAATTAAGAAAGAAAAGGTCAACATCCATGTTCATAACTAGATAGCTTTGTTATCCAGTCCGACTTCTGCGATTGGCCAACAAGAGTTTGTTAGGATATTGTTTGGTAACCTGAACTCATAATGAAATGAATTTCTCAAGACCCATTAACACATGGATGATATAAGTTGTGTATTTTATCTAATAACAAAGATGTCCATTTATAAAATGCGGGAATGTAGTGCAGTAACGTAAGGAAGGTCATCGGACATTGGTCATGAGCATACGCATGCAAACCAAAATGACTTTATAAAGAGAGCGCCTAATATGGCAAGCAGATTTGTGCTATATCTGTGGGTTGCCAGTCCGTTGGGTGTAGGAAGCTTATGCGAGGCAATTCATGTGGAACTCAAGCATCAATTCTTTATAAATATATATTTTAGAAATCTAGACTCAGTCAGATATTCGACATGCCCGAAAGGGCCCTGAACGGCCGTTTTATACTTTCGGGAATCGTCACTAATGCACATTCGATCTGATCCCATTGAGATGCAAACATGCGATTTGACGGTTTCCGGCGTTTATTTCAACCACAGACCAACACATGTGAAGTAGCTCTGCTTATTATCCATCGATTTGCAACTTACTACCATGCGAAAGACAGAGTAGCTTCCACACCAATCGATTAAACTACCAACCGTGGGCCGTTTATTAAGTTACGGCATTACAAGCATTTTGGTCTGCGTATTTAATACAAAGGACTACTAAGGCATTTTGAAAGGCAGCAGCTTAATTACATCACATCTTTGTGTTTTCTGAATGCCTCTAACGAGATTTCTTGCGCTTGGGATTTTAAATAGTGAAATAAAACGATCAAAAGCTATCTACTTTAGAAGATTTAGTTCCATTAATCCCAAAAATTAAAAACTAGTAAATCTAGTTGAAAACCTATAAAAACTAGCTGTTTGCATTTGCATTAGAAGATTGAGTTCCATTATCAGATTAAACAGGCTTTAGTCCTAGGCTCAATGTGAATCTAAAACAAATGCACCTAGGTATTTACGAAGAAAAATAGTGTAACAGAGAAAAAATAATTTGACTTGTTTGGTAACAGGTAATGAATGTCTTAAGAGAGAAGAAGCGAAATTTCAGTGCGGAGAAATAATTCGTGGCAATGAAAAACTAATCCGTGCAATAATTAGCCCTAAAATCGAGATAAATGGTTTGCGTCAAAATGCGCACTTTATTTTGTATGCAAAGAGGATGCTCAACTTGTAAATTAAGAATGAAATCTGCGAAATCAGAATCAGATAATCCGAGAAGAGTAGACAACGTGGCATCCGTTGTTATTAACATGCGAATAAAGTTTGTATATTTGATAGTATTTCAAACGATAGAGCTGAACCGGAATCAAAGGCTGAAAATTGATTTTAAAGTTTAGTGACAAGGTACACAGATCGCCATCGTTCCCAATAATGCTATTATTCATATCAACTGAGATTGTTAAAAGAAATGCAGGTGCCGTTTAAAGTTACTATGAATATAGTAATAAAAGGATGTCAAAGGGAAAAGCCTTTAATACATGAGTCCGAACGATGAATTAATAGATTTAGAAACGTGCTAAAACGTTGCAAAACATTTCATGAATTTTGATTTATTTACTTGATGCTAACCGAATCCGCTTTTTGAAGGCAAATGGAGACTGGGCGCGCCAAAATATACAACGGGGACAATTATTCGAATCAGGCGCTTTTGTTTAAGCTTCAGACCGACTTGTTTCATTAAATTCTAACAAAAAGAATAGGTTGCATTAGTTTCCTTATTGTAGTCTTTGAATGATAGCGACCTCTAACTTGTTCAACTGGGCAGCATGAATTGAATTCGTAAAAATCTGGACAGAATTAGCCGAAAATGAAACAGCTGCTGAAGTGTTTATGCATTAGTGTTTATGGTAATAGTTCCATTGCCTGTTGCGGAAGTTCCGATAACAGCAACAAGAGGCAACAGCTTCTAGGTCAATGCTGTTCGTAATTGTAACAATAAATGGCGTCTTTTCAGTGAAAACGTTTAGAAATGAAGCCAGTACCCTCAGCATCTTTATAGAGTATCACTGTGTAACATGGGCTTTTTGTCCAGGGCCCTCTACAAATAACTTCCTGTATAAAAGTAGACGGCTGTTCACATTGAAGTGAACCTTTGACATTGCGATCACTTGGACGATAGTCAAAGCAGATGGAAATTGTGTGTTGTCCGCCCGAAATCACTGCACAACCACGAGGCGTTTCGATGTAATTTCATCTAATCAGGTGGAGATGGCAGGCCTTCAACCAGCGACCATTAGAATAGTAGCCGAAATATCTACCCCTTTGGATACCGGGTCACGGCGTGCAACGCATGACACAAAGGTGAATGACTAATTGGAGCGTCAATTTTAGACTACACATTGTGTGATTGGATTGCGACGCGCAATCCAAAGTGGAACGCGGTTCACATTGTAGCGAGCCTTAGTCACTGCGATCACTGGGACCGTATTCAAAGTAGGTGGAAAGTAGGTGATGCCCGCCCGAATACACTGCATAACCAAGCGTTGCCCGCCGTGACCCGGTAGCCAAAGGGGTAGAGGTTTCGGCTACTACTACAATGGTCGCGGGTTCAAGGCCTGCTATCTCCACCTGATGAGATAAAATGACACCGAAACGGGTCGTGGTTGTGCAGTGTTTTCGGGCGGGTAAGAACCTATTTCCATCAGCTTTGATTACGGTCCCAGTGATTGCAGTGACTAAAGCTCACTTCATTGTGAACCGCAATCCATTACATTGAGATTGTGTGTCGCAATCAATCAAACAACGTGTAGTCCAAAATTGACCCTCCCAATAGTCATTTACCGTTGTGCCAAGCGTTGCCCGCCGTGACCCGGTAGCCAATGGGGTAGAGATTTTGCTACTATTCCATTGGTTTTGGGTTCGATGCCTGCTATCTCCACCTGATGAGATGAAGTGATATCGAAACGCGTCGTGGTTATACAGTGTTTTCCGGCGGGCAGCGTCCAATTTCAACCAAATTCCTTTATACTTTTGTTCTGATAGAAGAACGAGTAAATTATTTCTGTAAAATTTAGTGGCAAATAAAACTTTGGCTCAAGCAATAGCAATAATCCTTCATGTATCACGCGTTTATGGTAAATTGTATAGTTTGCTACTTACTTGCTACCCAATTCAACGGATAAATGTGAAGTTATGGTAAACACAAATTGGATATGTTACTTCTAATGTTAGAATATTTATCAGTCGAACAGAACCACATGAATCTTAAACACTCATCAAGCGGATCAACACCCACACATCTTTTGCTGAAATAAAAAACCGACAGAAGTGTGTTTACTCGACCAGCTTGTATAAATTTGATTCAGCCACGTATCAACAGAGCAAGATATGCACAGAAACGTAAAAAGCTAGTTATTTAAAGCAAGGACGAACGAAAGACGATCATGAGCCAAATAAACTAGCTGGTGACCAATGACAGAACTTGAAATATACTGAAAACAACATGTTTACGATTCGGAATGTCGACCCGGTTAATGTTATTCTTCATTTTGCTAGCAGAATTAACACTAGACAACATTTTGACTTTACAGAATTTTCACCAATAATGCGCAATTATCCCAGGTTCCGGCGACTTATGCAAACTTATACAACTGCATATCTGAAGCATCGTGGCACTACACTAACAAACAATCTAGTTTGTTGACTATGGTTTCTCGTGGTAACCAACACTTTCTGTTTTATTTTAGAAGACACGTCAAAATTGGAAAAGGAAAATTGGATGCCTATCAGACATTTGCTCGCTGGGAGCGAATCGTGAAAAATATTTCCGATCAGTGTGCGAATACCGCCTCTTGCCTTACAATTCACTACGAGAAGCTAGTATTACAGCCGAAAAAGACCATGTCTCGAGTTCTGGGTTAGTTTGCTTCTAAGCGTCCAACTCACTTTGATTAGAAAACTTTGACGCTATAGTTTTTCGAGCTAGAAGACCCCAGGAATTCGATTTGGTATTCGATTTTCATGATATACGTCTGCAGTACATAGCATTGTTAGCACTTTAAAAGTGTCAATAGTATTCTAGTTTATGTTATGTATTTTATTACGTGATTAGCATTCTCAGTGATATTTATTCGTTTGGTTATCTTTGGGATCTCGAAACCAGGTGAACAATTCGGTCGCACTTTGGTAAATGCTAACTATAGTAAGACACATACTGGTCGTATACAACCTGTTTATTTTATAAATACAGTTAGCTGTGACCTCAGATAAGCTAAAACGATTTATTGCCACTTATTTTTCTTAACTTAGACTAGTCACTTGCCAAGGACGTCTAATCTCATTTGCTGGCTTTCATAGTTATTTCCACCTATTACGTCACGTGACAGACTAAAAACCTTAAAAGTTTGTGTAAGGGAGCACCGTTTATTTGTACTTGCGACGAAATCGAGTTTCAAGGTGACGCGAAGGTTCGTAAACCGTCTGCATCCAATGTACTTCGCTGCACGACATTTCCAAATTTATTCAGGAACAATCTGGATTTTTTATCTGTAGACCTAGGTTCAAGCACACCTACTGATAATCTTTTGAACAGCTACAAAACATTTCAAAAACTCTTAACACTTAGAATTAAAATGGAGCACGCTTGGGATAAAGCAGTGTGAAATGTGTTTCTCTGATGGTAGGAGAACATCAATTGATTTCATTCATTCGCCCAGCTCAGACGATGTCAGATCTGGCCAATTTGATTGGAGTACTTGTAAGTAATGAAAGTAGCCTAAGCTCTGTCTGAGTAGTGCATGGTTTCCGTGCTTCTCTCCATCACCTCACGCCACCACATCTTTCATCCTTGTTTGGACACCTCCTGCTGTCTACTTACTTCACCTTTCGTTACATCTGACTAGCATTACTTTGGTAAAATGCCTGTTACCTTTTTAACTCAGTTCCTTGGCGTTACCATCTTTGCCATTTGCTGATCCGTTACTGTTGTAAATGTAATCTTTTGCTATTATTTCAAAACAACCTTCATATTCGGCAGCGGTACACAAACATACACACCCACTTAAACAAAATAATTTTGTCATTGCTTTCCTACTGAATTTTGCCACCAAGAACTTAGACGCTCTGCTTGCCAATGTGATCGCGAAGGATGAAAAAATAAGAAGCTGGTTATTTCAAGAAGTAACTTCTTGACCATTATGCTGTAAATTACAATGTAACGATACCACTATTAAATATTACTGCAGGCAGCCTTAAGTATAATGGCGCTTATTGCATCTGAAAGTTAAAACTCTCATCGAATTCTAAGGCGCCATTTTATTCACATTCTTAGCTTCGAATGTACAGCATAATTACTAAATATTGCATGCTGTGATCCACGTTACTTGGTGTAAGAATAGGTAGATAAAAGTACAAAGCACTATGCAGATCTACAAAATAAATTTAGGAAGACAGCACGAAATAATTACTTGCGTAACATGATACTCACCTATACATACTCGCTAGCCATCTGAGCTTTAGCCCTTGAAAGTTGCTGTCTGGCACATTGCTTTTAGCTTCCATTTTCTATGACAGCTTGCGGACAATGCAAAGACATCATCACAGACAGACATTCACCGACTGAAGTGCTTACAATTATGGGTACTGAGCTTGAATGAAAGGAGAGCCTCGGCCATATGGGAGTTGCGGTTCAGCAATTGGCAAGACTGAAAATGAAATGCAACTTTCTATATCAGAGCACTATCATCACACACCATTCTTAAGCATCTGTAGTGCTGTCACAACCTACTACCATTTGAAATGGCAAGGCGTGCAACTACTGCTTTCGCGCCATGTATTTTGGCACTCCGCCAATTGTTCCTTAGTTAAACTATGTGTAAAAGCATTCACCAATTAAGAATGGGTATTTTACCACAACGCATGAATAATAACGAAATGATGGAAGCAAAAGTAGTCAGAGTAAAGTGGCTCACAGCACGTTGGCTATTGAGTTCTCTTCCTGGCCAAATCTGGCGGCGCTTCCAAATAGATGTGCACATAGTCCATTGGCACCCAATCCAGTATTCTGGAACACCCCAGTGTGGTCAACTTCAGTGTCTGCGTCATGATCTCCTGAACCCAGGTGCTGTGTTGGCCAAGTGTCCGTCGTCTACACTCAACGCCTTTGCATGCAAACAAGACAGCAGGGAAAACTTTTGGCTGGTATATTGCGAACTTTCCTAATTCATAGAGTGAACGCAGGGGAATTATGTGTTGCAGTGGCTGGATGATTCTACCTGATTAAAAAGCTCCGATGTAGTATGTCAGAATAAATAATGCAATGTTGCCAACGTACAACGGTGCTGCTTCAGAGTTAGCAGTGATCAAGAACAGACGGTCTGTGGACGTCGCTCTCTCTACCTCGCCAGCACTTTTAGCTAAACATGAGTGTTGTTCCTACCGCAGTGTTGCGGACTGGAACTTTTGGAAAAAGGCAAAGATCACGCTGTCACAAGAGATGTAAGACGTTAGTAAATGTTACTCTTGCTTTGAACACGAGCAAAATTGATGCTATCCGTTTTCCGCTCATCCATATGTAACTTCCAATTTAAACAAACCTCAATACTTTGAAAGTATAGCCGGAGTGAGAATGTAAAAGATGATGCTAACCTTTTCTGGATGAACCCACTGAACTTGGAATGTGCTAACGACATTGCGAACCGTGATATGGACATTTCCAACCTGCGCCGCATGTCTCTTTCGGACTGCCAAGAGTGGCAGATTACGGTGATTCCACCAGCATAGTCGGAGCCAAAAGCCATTTCCGAAGCAGAAAAATAGGGTTGTTAGCCGCCAACGAATGAACACAAAACCTGCAGCATGGCTTGGTATTGCATGCAAGCAACAGGGTATATTTTCCCTATTTAGGCTCCAATGTACTAGATGGTTAACCAGGCACATCTTTGGGTATAGGATCATCTGACACCTTAAAATCAAGACCACAGGGAATCCATAGACCCGCATACGAACAGCTAGTATGATAAAGCCATTTATCTCCAGTGCATGTGGAGAGGCTATTAGCAACATAACTTAGATCACAAAGTGATAAAAGCACTTAATAACATCAACTAAACACAATAGTATCAAACAATCTCGAAACGTGTTGGCGAGTAGCGCGTTTCGCGTAACTTATTACACTAAGGCAGCCGCTGTGTCCCTAGGTTAGTGTGCGTCACAGTCTTCGTTTAACGGTGGTAAACCATGTTGAACTTTCTATAGCGGCGACTGAATTCACAAGCTTACGGTCGCTCATTTTGCCTGTTATTCAAAAGACTTTCGCATAACCAATGTTAGATTGTCGTGAGTAATACGCGGTTAAAATTGTTTAAATAACATCCTAAATAGGCAGCATGTAAATATTAAAATTATACTTCATCCACCGGAAGAAAGGGTTCAGTAGATACCAGGGTTTTATTGTGGTATATAATAAAGATTTTATCTTGCCTGACGGTTGTAATAGAAGTGAAAAATGGATATTTTATTGCACGAACCGTCTTATAGTAAGAATATTGTGCTATGCCCGCTTACATCCAGATTGCATATTTGACAATGTAGCAAAATGTAGGCGACAAATGCCAAATACCAGGTGTGGTTTTTAAATGTTCACTCATTCCCAATTTTCTGTTTTCTCACAGAATTTCTTCATCTACCATGGGACGACAGCGTCCTGAATCATCATAATTTAATTAGGAACAGGACAATTTTAAGCAGGTAAGTGGGCCCATATATTTGCTGTTTGTCTCAAATCAAGTTTATTCGTCAGATACAAAATTTGGTTTTAGCAGATCGTAGAGAGCTATCGCCGTCCATAAATTTCGACATAATCGGCTGATAATAAATTGATCGACCGCTAGTTTGAATCCCTGGAAATTCCGAAAGGAAAAAACCAGCGTTGCTAAAGTCAATAAGCTTAACCAGATATCTGGCCTCCTACGTTAAAAGTGCCGTACTGTAGAATTCAAGCACCTTGAAATACTTTACAACACTGAAGTAGCCTAAATGAATAACATTCGCCGATGAATTTGAAAAGGACAAATTGCATATTTGGGGTTTTAAACTCCGTGCACGTATTTGCTAAGGTTGTGAACATTCCACTTTTTACTCTATTATTTCAACCTTATGAGAATCTGTTTTGCAGGCAACTAACAACCTGCAGAACCTGTTTGTAAACTGAAATATCTTCATCAAGCTAAACGAATCAAGACCCATGCTTACCACCGTTACAAAGCCGGAGAGGATTTCTGTTGGATGCAAACAGTTGGAGGTGCAGTTGAGGGCTGAAACGTTTTACATAGGAATTACTCCACAAACAGCAAACCGATTTAAGGGTTTGCTCATCCTAGTTAATAGATTGTTTGATGAGCAATTACCCAGCCGGAAGCAACAGAATTGCCTCATTTGCGCCTGTAAAAATATGTCTAATTTGCATATTTCAACCAGAAGTCATGCCTGCTAGCAGCAAATGATAAATTGTTCGGTAAAACCGATGCTGTTAATAGTCGCGTTCCAATTAATATGACATCTTCCTGGAAGAAAAACGGTGTGCCCATACCAGATAACCATTTGAAATGCACATATTACTCAAATCCTGTTTCTTGTTTATTTGTGGAATCATCTTTTATGGCGTAGTTCGACTGCTTCATGTCCAAGGGATAAATAAACAAATAAAATTTAATGTATGTCCTAGCCTAACGGGATAAACTTTAGTAACTGAAAACAATTCAGTGTACAGCTTTCATTAACAATGGTTGCTGCAGTTTATTGCGTTTTTGGAAAACTACTTCAACGTACTCTGGCGTTTTATAACCGAAAACTGCCAGTATACGTAAATCGCTTGGTTAAAATTTTGAGCCTATTTTAATTTATTTAACAATGAGTTTGGTGGAGTTGGCACCAAAATAAACTGCAAGCTAAAGCAGTTAATGAATTGCAAAGTGAATATGTTAAAGGCATTATGAACAAAATATATGAAAAGCAAGTGTACATGACGTTTGTTTTATATACGCTTGTATAAGCGTTTCTTAATTCTCGGAGTCTTGATTGCAAAGCCGATTATCTATTGACCTGCTGTTCACCTAAGCACTTGGTAGTAAGAGGCATACCAATGAAGGTCAAGGTGGGCTGAAGAAGTATGTAAATTGCCATGGTAGCCTAAATCAATGTGTCCCAGTGTTTGTGCTTGCCAATTTTAAATGCACGAGGCAGATAAACTTTAGAAATGAAGTCTAAGCTGACCATTCCAATAATTCAGGTGGAATCGTGTTCATCATGTATATTATATGCTGCTCAGTCATTTCCAATAAGGTCTGTTTTGATAAGTTTAGTCCGATTGTTTCATATGCTTTATGTTCTGAATACTGAATACTGAATACTGTATTATAGAGCAAGTAGAAATGGATTCTGTACAACTCTTTCGAGATATGGCGAAAAACGTTATAAAAGTTGTCAACCTTGAATATCATTGTCGTTCTCATGTAATATTTAAAATATTCGACTTACGATATTTCTGGATTCACAAATGTGATGTCATCATAAATGTGCAGTCGTTCTCTGAATCGAATAGAGGCAAAATGCAAATCTAACAACGTTTTGAACTGTTGCACAGATGTTGCCTCAATCACATGTTCGGGCAAACTATTCCAAATGTTTACCACTCTCCGTTGGAAGCACAGTGGGTGGGGAACACTTTTCATATCCGGCACAACAAGTTTGTATCTGTGTCCGCGCGTGCTGCATGGCCCTCGTAAGTGCAGCATTGGCCTTAACATGGGGAACTCACCGAGATGTAGAATTCGGTAGGTCATAATGAGGTCGACTCGCACCCGATGTTAGGACAAGGTGTAGAGTCCTAGTTTCTCGCACCGGTCTTCATACCCAAAGCCACGTAAACTCGGGATGAGCCTGGTAGAGACGTGTTGGACCCGTTCGATCTTTTGTGCCTCGCCTCGGGTAATCGGAAAGTAGGCGGGCGAACCGTACTCTAGCATTGGTCTAATGATAGAAGAGAACAGGCGAGTGGCAACCTCTTCAGACCATGTGCAGAAGCTACGTTTGAGCGCCCAAAGCATGCGCAGTCCGTTCCGATATAGCCTGTTCGTGTTGTCCACGGACTTCAAATCGTAGCATGAGAGTGCACTTAGGTCCTTCACGGAGGGTGTGGGATATAGCGTTTGGCCGTCAAGGGTGTAGGTTCGGCCGTCTGCACCCTTCCCCAGACTCATAAATACCGACTTGGCTGGGTTGAACGGGAGAAGAACTTCTGCAGACCATGTGGATAAGCGGTTGAGATCTTGCTGAAGTAGGCCACAGTCGTCGGGAGCGTCGATTTCTCTCCAAATCTTCAAGTCGTCCGCAAACAAGGCACACGGCGACCGGAGAAGCTGCGGTAGATCGTTGGTGTGAATCAGGAACAGTGTGGGCCCCAGCACAGTGCCTTGAGGCACGCCACTTTAAAAAAAATATGGAACGCTTCACGATTTTGCGTGTCATCCTTGCGCAGGGGCCATGCTAATCTTCTCTGTATCGTTCCAATTTTAGTATATGTACCGCCGAAGCGAGTTCTGTCGGATATTTGCTAGATGCATGGCAGAATCCACCTGCAAATTTACTGAACCCAACTGAATATAATATCTTGTTCCAGGAGTTTGTTGTTTTTTCACAAAGAAAGTGATCTGGTAAATGCATATACTCTTATTCCAAAGCAAATCTTTAATTGTAGTAGAAAATAATGCCAGCGTGCATAATCAAATCGATATACCACTCATAAAGGTAGTTGGAGATGGTGCATTGGAATAAAATGTAGGCGAGTCTTAGCAAGTTGCGGGGCTCTGATTAGACACGAGTTTAAGTTGCACTTGGGATAAATCTGATATATTACCGGCGAGCACGTTTACGATCCAATGTATGATGCAGTGTAATTCTTGATACACCACCAAAACTGTTCTGGAGCATAAGGTGTGTCATGTTTCCCAAAGCGGTCTCTGTTGGTTTAGAAATAAAGAGGAACATATAAATTGTCTTTCTTACATATAACTTGTTTTCATAAGCAATCGCATTTTTCTGATCTCGTATATTGCTAGTATGATCCTCACAGTTTCCTATATCTACATTCATTCATTTCATTTTAACCAGCACTATTTAGTTCATACTACTTTCTGAATATGGCTTGTGCAGTTCATTTTTTTTACATATACATCTAACTTTTTCCATTCATTCAGCGGAAAAACACGGGTGTAATTTTTAAGTCCCTGTAAAGCACTTTAACATATGCGGTCTCAAACGAAACAGAGTAGGAGATCTGTACGAACTTATATCAAGCACAGTTTTTTGACCGTTATGTGAAGAACTTATCATACATGTTGCCTGCTTTATTGTTCAGTCGTTTTGTTTAAAATGCATTAAATTCACAGCATACCATCCGGTATACTATATCTGCTTCACGATGCTCCATTATGACTGCAACGTGCAACGGACAACATGAGATCGGATCTCGCTAATTCGACGTGTAGTAGAAAGGCAGTTGGATGTGCGAGGTGAACTTGAGTAACTGCCAAACGCTCAGCCATTGGCGTGAGAGGCACAGAGCAACAAACAAGCTGACACAATCGGTCGTAACTACCGAGCTTAAAAGGACTAAAATGATAGGAATCCGTAAGGCAAATTTAAGCCAGAAATATTTACGAAGTAGTGTCGGTTGTTTCCCTTAGAGTAAGAACTTTCGCCTAAGTGCGCTAAGATTTCATCCAACGTGGCGAGGCTTTGCAATAATGGAAGAGATTTCCTGCGGTTTTGTGTAGTATTTATGGTCCTGTCACTGACCACAATTGTACATGCGTTATCTTGAAACCATTATCGAAACGGCAAGGCTTGAACAAATAAGAAACGCTAAGATCGTTTTATTAATGGAAGCCTCAACAGAGAATGTGCCACGGGCAACGCAGTAAGCTGCACCTCAGGCTTTATTAAAGAAGTTTGAGAGAGCGTCTAAGTGTGGATCATTTGTAGCTTTGAGCGTCAAGCAATGTGGTAATACAACCAGTGACCGAAATACGCTTGAACTGCCTACTTCTACTCCGAATGGAATAGCTACTTAAAGGGCCTCGACCATCCCGAAACTATCCCGAACTGTCAGAAACTTTGACTGGAGTTTTGCTAGCAACTTAGTTGCGGTCATTATCACATGAACGCTTATCTCCCCAGTTACTACCGTTGCGTGGTATTGGTATGGTATTGGCATGGTATTGATCTGAGCGTTCTTGTATCACCGGTGAGCAGTTCAACTGGGATGTGCAAACGTTTATTACATGAATTACGTCTTTCAACCAATTTAATTCGTTACTCGGATTCAAAGCGCGAAATAATCCATGAGAGCTCCATTTGTTGCTCAGGTACGAAGGGCACATGATCAAGTAGCGAGCAATAAAATGTATCCAGTGGCTTCGTTTCCACATTACAATGGTTTGTGACAATATGTTATGCGGACTAGCCTTAGAAACCTATTTGTACGTTTTGCACAATCAAAAATTTTGACATACTAACATACTTGGTAGGCGTGGTCACCTGAGAGTTGTCGGATGACTGCTCCGTTCAGAATACTTGAATGAAGTTCATTGGCAATTTTGATGGTCCGCTTACATCCGCCTCGGAACTCGGGCGAGTTTGTTCTGCAGTAACAAATTCAACCATCCAGAATGGTGCTCGAGAAAGTGACGTTAACATACACAGCGTAACTTGAGTACAGACCTAACCCTACGAAAGCTTTTCACTGACGATTTCTCCCGACTCTCGAGAAAAACGAATTGTGATACCCAATATAAATTTCCACATAGACAAAATCCAGATTTACATATCACACTCATGATATGATGCAGTGAAATGTTCCATCTATGTAGAATTCTCCAGTATAAGTCGAAGTCCATGACCTGATCTCAGAAACCAGGGTGTAATTGTCAGGAAAATGTTTCCCTTCTGAAGTAACTGCATACTTGGAAGTAGGTAAAAATCTGATGGTGCAAGATATGGAGAGTATGGAGGACTAGTAAATATTTTATAGTAACGGGATTACACTTACCTTTAGGCGAAATTTGCGTTTGGCGCAGGATCATATTCGGGGAGAATCAGGAAAATTCTGGTTAGAAAGCCACACCTGTGTTCTTTGATAACAATCATTTGTTAATGCAGTTGTGTTACAAAGCGTGCACAATTACGACTGGCACCTGTGTAATGGACAATTCGTTATTCTCACTTCATGCTTTTCCTAAAAGATGGTGAGCACGACCTTACGAGCTAGTTAGACACATCAGATTCTGAAGGGGGCGAGTCAGCTTGTATCAATTGTTATAAGTCAGCTTTATATCTGGATCATAAGGACATTGCCATGGTTCATCTCGTGTAAATAGTTTGTTGAACATTTCGACCTGTTTTTTTCTGGTGCATGATCTAATTATTTCGAGAGGACGTGACGCACTCTAGACTCCGGTAAGTTGCGACAAACGAAGAAGCCATTTGTATACGACGATCTTATGTTCATATGAGCTTGGATAAATGTATCTACTGCACCAATCATATCCATCTGTTGAACTTTCTGTGAACTGTTATTAAATGACTACAACGAGAGATCGTGTCCCCATCAATGGCATAAGGGGCTACGGCAAATGGAACTGATTTCATTGAACTCCTCCTACATGTAAAAAGGTGATACCAGCTTTAACAATATCATCGGCTGACACATTATCGTCATACATTTCTTTCATTGCATCATTTGGTTGACATCGTGTTTGGCAATTTAAAAGAATGTACTTGATAACATATCTGTGTCCCAGTGGCTCCATATCGCCACCCGCCTATGAAACATAGCTGTAAAAAAGAAAACGGTTAGTAGTTCAGAGTTACAACTTGGCAATATATATATATGAAGTACATCATTAGAATGGTTAAATTTAAACCATTCAAGAATAATGGAAGTTGGACAGGGGAACAATTAACGAACGACCTATTGGTCCAGCTAACTGTAGCAAGTAGATGGCGCAGCATATCCATTGTATCACATTTGTAGTTGAGTATAAAGCAGTGCACCAGCACTGTATTGGGTTAGGGTTTGCTCTATTAACATGTCTATATCAAACACTTGGGTAGCTTCCGGAAAGTGAAACGTGGTGTTCTCTATTTATCTTTGCAAACGGATGAACTTAAACTGCCAAGGATGAAGCCAACAATCTGTAGTTTCGTGTTGCTCTAATATTCCGACGCGCCTCTATTATGCATCGCATACCAATCCAGTCCTCTCCGACACATTTAGTTAGACGCGTCAGCCTTAATAAAGCGGCAGTTTTAAAGAAGGTCTTATCGTTGCGTAATCATAGTTCCTCTGGAATTGACAGCATTCACAAGGATTTTTGCTTTACCGCGCTGGATTCTACTTTTGCTTTGGAAATACTTTGTTATACGCGTTTGTTCTGTGTAAATTTTGCAACAATACTTTGCTTTTGGTGTATTTTTCCATCTGTGCGAATTTAGTGGCTATTCTCCGGCTACTGTCAGATATCTCAATAATTGGCCCAACTGCCGTCTGTGCACGCCATCCGGGATTTGTTCTACAGTAATCGAACAGGTGTCTGCCAGATCACCAGCTTGACCGACGGCGTTTGGATTCAGCATACCAGTGCAGAGGTTGCAAAGAATGTCTTCCGCGGATCTGACAGTCACAATGGCACGTACTGGTTGATCACGGAAAGCTAAACCCAAAGCTTCCGAAATAAACGTTAGTTGTGGCGTATATAGCTGTGTAAAACGTGTACGATTTGGAACAGAATGCAGAAACTGCCGAACATACTTCCATTCTCGATGTGCTCGCCTTAGTCTGAACCAGATAACAAAGCTTAATAGTACGATTGATTCTCTCTGGTGTACGTCTCTTCCACTCGTCAGATGTATAACTGCGTTGGCGCAGAAGTACGATGGGCTGACAGAAATTGTAGGGCAGGCAGCAACCATGAAAACTGTCCCACAAGAACCAGACAAATCATTGCCTCGTACTCGATGGTCAATATCAAGCTCCAACTCAGCACCGTGTAAGTGTAACAATCCAGATTTAGCCACTGCGGCACAAGTGACTCCTCATAAAGATACCTTCGCCACACATTCCTCAACAGAATACCCCGCCACACTAAACGATGTTAGCGGGCCGACAACATACGCGCCCTTTGTTGCTACCCATATGACGGAGCACCCCCCAATTACAACCCCGTCCGCTGTCAAACGAGTTACTACTGCCAATACCACCACGGGACTCAAGACCCCATCTCTTGTCTAACCAAAGAAAGCAGTCAATGGTACCTCAAAAATGGGGAACGTGAAACACTACCATAATTCTCCAAATGTTATATGCTCTAACGTGATTGAATCCCGGCGAACACCATAAAAGATAAGATACTAGACGACAAAAACAGTGGGACTCCCTGTGCCAACTAATAGAGGTTCAAGCTAAACCAGTCAGTATGTTGCGTCTCGTCCGTCACCCAAACTCCGTAGACTACGGTGAACCGCGGTTACTCAAGGTAACACTTCAGTCAAATACTGAAGCAGAGGCAGTTCTCTTGTCATCCACTCGCCTCTGTACCACCACATGTACTGTTCGAATGTTTTCAGATGTTCCTTGGAGTGAATACCAGAAACGCAAACAAAACCCGGAGGACTAAACGTAAACAACAAGGCGCATAATCTATCCTGTTTCACGGTGTCTTTGAGCTCTAAGCAATAAGTGAGCTAGGGGTCAAAGCGCATGCCGGTGATGAATGGCGTTTTATTTGCGAAGTACCCTCACTCGAAAATATTATCGCTAATTCGACATCAAGGTTACCGCTATCACTACAAATGGTGTGGTTCTCTAGTGGTTAAAGCATCATTGCACTCCTAACTGATGGTCTAACATGTGATCAAAATGTGGTACAAAAGGCCTAAAATGCTTCCATTCGAAATAGGTATAAAGGCAATAGGCACTGGGCCACAGATAGAGAATGTAACACTGAGCACGTAACTTACTAATTCATTTCTGTTCCCCGTGTAGCTCAGGACGGAAACAATACCAAAACACACCGGCAGCTGAAGGAGGACAGGATGGTTACCCTCTTGTTAGCGCTGAGAACTCTATACAACAACCTAAACTGACCCTAGGGCCTGCGTCATCAGTCTTACAAAAAACCACCAGCAGCCGACCCCGCAAGTTTCGGCGTAGACCCTCATCGGAACCCGGCATTCACGAACACGTTTCTGACCACCGATGCCCACACCTGCTTGTATACCAATGCACAAGGTCTTTTCAGCAAGCTAACCTAACTTCGTATTCCTCAGGTCTAACAAGATTTGGGACCCAGTTATGGTCACCGAAACGTGGCTACTCACTATGAACATGGATGTTGAGATTGCACTAGCCGGCATAACTTCAATACGAAAAGATCGACCTAGCAGAGGAGGGGAGTGCTCCTGTCTTATCGATCCGACCTGCACGTTGATGTCATTGAGGACCCAAAAACGGAAGTAGTCGATGCTCTTTAATGTCGTATGCACCTAAGAGGTGGTGATGCGTGTTTACTAGAAACAGTTTACCGACCTCCAACGTCCACCTTGGAAATGGATCAATGCCTGGCTTCTGCAATGAAACGAGTCCTGGCTCGACCATACAGTCACGTTCTTCTGGTGAGGGACTTCAACCTGCAAGCAACTGATGTTCCGGCATCGCACTGCGAACAATTCAAGGCGGATTTGCAAGAGGTGATTGCGAATGTACATCTCTACAACCATGTCACCTTCCACGCGGTTCCGAACGGGTGACACACCCTCTGTTTTAGACGGTGTGCTCTCCAACTAGGAACTAATGGTCTACACCGTGACCATAGATACACAACTTGGCCGTAGCGATCATGCGATTTTGCTCTTTCGTTACATCTGTTACTCGGAGTACATCAGTGCGAACAATCTGGAAACATATGTCGTTACACATTACGAGAAACTGTCCAACTTCGATCAAGAAAGCGACTGGTCCTTCCTGGCCGAGAAGACGCCGGACGTCGCCTGGATGTTGTTTGTCACCCAATTCACTGAGCTAGTAGCAAATGCGTCAGAAAGCAAAGTCCTTTGCCCGAAGCAAGTGAATTTCTTCCTGGAGAGCCGAGCTATAAAATGCAGGGGCTTAAGGGATTCAGCCTGGCTCGCTTACATTCCCTGTCCAAGTAACCTGACCTGAGGTGCTTACCCAACTTGAAGAAGCCGCTGTGTCAAGTTGATCCGTGATGACAAACTCCAGCACCAACAGAACTTAATGTCAAAATTCAGTAAAAATCTCAAGTTGCTGTATAGATAAGTCAACAAGCTCCGCAGAGTGCAGCGCCGGATCCCGGTTTTACATGTAACAGTTGGTTTTACGCAAACCGCACAGCATGCAGCCAACGTGCTTCGCCAACACTTCATGAATACTTTCCGGAGTGAATCATTTCATCGGCTTTTTACACAGATTCCATCAACACCAGGTTAAACCATATATCGTTCACGGCAGCCAATGTGATGAAAACGCTAATGTCATTGCGCGTGCATAGCTCACCCGACGTGGACGACGTCAAACCGAAGGCCTTGAAGACAGCGGCCATGAACATTGCCGAACCATCAGCTCGGTTCTTTCCACATTGGCTAGACGAAATGCATCTTCCGACGATGTGGAAATATGGACTAATCACTTCTAGTTACAAAACAGGTAGTCCTTTGGAGCCCTTGAACTACCGTCTAATCACTCTCCTCCCAGTTTTAATCCAAATTAATGGAACGTATAATTGAAGAGGCCCTCACTGAATATCTTGAGAGCAACAATATCCTAATGTCCCAGCAACACGGATTCCGCCGAAATTGATCCCGCACCACAAACTTGCTGCTAGCAAGAGCAAGCTAGACAGAGTCAGTCGATGTCAGAGTGAGAGTCGACGTTGTCTACCTGGACTTCTTCAAAGCGTTTGACCGTTTGGACCACCGCATTCTTCTACAAAGCTTCGAAGCTATGGAATCGGTGGCCAAATACTCGGTTGGATGGGCAATTTCTTCGCTCAACATCAGCTGAATGTGAGAGTCCGCAGCTCCACTGGAGCGACGCAGATGACGCTATAAACAATCTCCTTATGCTTTTGTATTTGCGCTGTCTCTTCATTATTCCGTATCATATCTCCTGATATTTTGTTTACTATGTCATAAACAAACGTTTTCTTGATTCTACAAATAAATTAGACTTGCTGCTCATAGTTATTATTTCATTGGGAAAAGCAGCAACTCTAAAAGCAAACGTTTCTCATATTCTTCTCTGTACTTCCTATGACGAACATAATTCCGCCTAGTTACCAGACATTAGACAGTTATTATTTATCACATTCTTTTACTAAAAAGCATCAGATAGGCCCATAATTTAAGGATGGTAAGTAAATTTTATGTAGCTACCCATACAACATATTCGCTGGTTAGTTACTTTGCTCGTAATGCCATAAATAGCACATTTTATTTAGCAGACACCTAAGAAAACATGATAACTGCAGTCTATAGCTGGTGGATGAATATATTGATGAGCACACACAGTACTTGTCCAGTGAGGAATATGAAGCAAATGGATTGATTACGCCAGATGATCCAAACTCCATATCACACACTGTCGGCTAGATTAGAATCAAAATTATATGCCTCTACAAAAAGTATAACTATTCTGCAAAGTTAGTGTTCAATAGAGCTGTTATATCGTGAACATATTCAGGTTTATGGGTTATAATTTCAGTTATTAACCTTATAGAGCATGAGTAGTCGAAACTGGAAGACATTTCGTTTTTTTGCTCCTCATGGCCCATCATTTATTCGACTATTGATGAATAGCAGTGAATATGGCACGACGTTGCTTGGATCAAAATGCATTGATATCAAATGTTCCAACTCTATCATCTAATGTAAACAGTTCAATGATTCTGTTTGTAAACGGCGTACATATGAGGTTACAATCCACTAGTCTACAAGTTACTTGTAATCTTATGCAGAATTGTAATCCCTCACTTAAACGTTTCCTTTACAACGGGATAAAACATGAGACAAAATAATCTTAATTTTTATCTTAGTCTAACATATGCTGACTTTAGATGCAGGCCATGATCAGACCCAGCCCGGTATATCTTTCATTGGACAACGCTGCTTCTCCTCAGCGCTGATGGCTGTTCATCTCTACATTACATAAGAGGTATCTTCTCTGGATTGTGAAGCAACAACCTGTAGTGATAATCATGACAAGCTTTCTCTCAGAGCACATTATTTTGTTGGCATGAACTTCCGCTGTCAGAAACACAACCTCGTGTCATTGATGACCAGCACTTGTCGTCCTTCTCTGTATAAACTGAAGATTCCTGAAACTAAATAATTGTCAGAAAGCTTAAATAATATTGACAGCAAGCACAAGCTCCTGGAAGCACTCTCCGACCGAGTTATCCCTTCGGAACCCGTCAGAAGGCCTAGTCTTTAAATTGCTTCTTCTATGATGATGCATGTTGTACACTAAAACTAGGCAGCAAAGGTGTTCATAAAATAATATGAAACGCTGGGTTCCACAATGGAAAAAGCATATTGCTTGATTTCATGCCGACTTGTCCAGCTGACGAAATATTTGCATGTTTGGCGTGGACGTCAGTGTATTTTTCTAGCTGTCATTTCAAGGTATAACGAGAAAATTTTATCATCCGACAGCTAATTTAGGAACAACTAAAAATTTCTAGCTTACGCTAGATCGCCACTTGTTTAGTTAGATGGCACACTATAGATAACATTTTCCAAATTTCGTAGTTATTCTTAACGCTATCCTTCCCACCGACCTACCAGTGATCCTGTTCGCAGTTTGGTTATAAACGGTTGTTACAACCGGTTTGAAACAACGCATTCCAGCTAGGCAAAATCTTAATTTTTATATAACAATGCTTATGAACTTATGACAAATATACTATTTTCATGAATTACATGGCCACAATCTTATGACGTCCGTAAAGCTTCATTAAAATACGTTTACAATTCCTATTTTTTGTAAATAGGATGGAACCGAGCACCAGCCAGGTGATCTATCCGATACATATGGAAGCGCTGTACACTTGGGCATCCAACGACTCCGTGCTGTCACAAGAGTTTATTCGGAACATCCATAAAACAAGTGCAGTGTTAAAATCATTAGGCTACGCTCAAGCAAACATTCCGCCAAACTACGGGGCTCCGGAATCATCAGTTTTAGAGAGAACAAAGCACATGTATAACGATGAAAATTTTCGCAAGATATTTGGGAGATCTAATCGTTTGTGATGGACAAATTTTGAAGGTGTATTATGCGCTTTCCTGTCATCGTTTATTAAGTCAAACGATATGTTTTCAAACAAAAATTGAATTGTTTATTTTCTTTTTTAACCTTCGTACGATTTTATAAACTTTCATATTTGAAATGCGCGCATTTCTTCTTTCAGTTTGTATCGAATGCAAAGTCTACGAATTTTTCACGGGCATATGCACTGCGTGCTTTTAATATATTGGTTTGGAAGGCACAGTTGGAATATGCAAGCTGTAACTGACCAAACTATAGATTCTCAGTCAAATCTAACTGGAAGCCAAGATGTTGACTGTTTACCTTAAATCGTCCAAGAACTTTAGATGTTCACGAATATCCTTTGTAAAATATGTATATGCAGAAAATGGGTCTATGCTAATTGGCAAAAGGATTATGTCCAAATGTTGCTTTAACCAATCTTATTAAACTACTGACAACATTCAAATGCTGCAAATCCATTTTTCAAACATTTTGAATCATTTAAAAATGCGTCAATAATAGGCTCGATTAGACTGCAAGTACATGCCTGGCAAAGCCCTGTATGGCGATTTCATGACGATAGTAACCACCAGGAGTAAGGCACTATATGTGCTATAGCGTCGCTCGTTAACTACGGGCTTGCACATTCCTAACGTGCAGATGACATGGTAGCACAATCAAGAAGCAAGGAAAGTACTAAACTTAAGCTGCCAATTGACTTACGTCATTCTACGCAGTCTGCGCTACATGCTGATGACAAACGAGTTGTGGAGGGCTTCCAATTGCATAGGTAGTAGTTCATCGTGGATCTAGTAACCTAGTCACAGTTGTGGTTACCGTCTTCTATACCGCAATCACAGACTGGCAACAGTAGGTTTGCGAGATCCGTTTCTTAAGTGTCAGATGGAATTTACAATGCTAGCAATTACTGGAGAAAGGGACGGCCGTACGATTCCGGGTGTATGATGGCCGCCTGACTGGGTACAGCTAAGATGAATGTCTAAGCATACCAGTCGCATTCACCTAATAGTAACATTGAACTAGCCGGCGATACGCATTCGTTCCGCACACTGGATTGTAATAAACCGTAATTTAACAATGGTTATATCTTTGTCATCGCAAACGCTCACAAACTTATCGCCATGTGACCCGTTGGGGGAAAGGGTAAACGCAATTTTGTGCGGTTTTCTCATGGAATAGGCCTTGTATAAACTCGTCTAGTACAACGCGCAATTGCATGATTGTAGGAGGAAAATTTTGTCAACTCAAAAGACAGGTGCAGAGAATGCACAGGGAACTATGGACTCTGAATGACGTCCACTTACCGCTGTTTATGATTACGCACATGGTTGTTCTGATGTCAAGCGCAGGATAAAAAAGGAAGGAAAAGTATGACCAGAATAAAATAAACGCAGTCCACAGATTCCCTGCCTTCAGCTCTGAGTTAAGAATTCTGTGTCATTGCATTTGCTTTGTCTCATAAAACAATGATGCTAAGATAACAAGTCCAAGAAAAAAAAACATATCAAAACCTAAAATATGTTTTATTTTATATAAAAATGATTTCCATTGATGTATTTGCACATTCCATTAAAACACGTCTCAACCGAGAACATCATCTATCAATAGGGCAACAACATTAGAAAATTATTAGCTACGAATAATTATTTAGGAATTGCAAATAGCACTTCTTCAATGATATTGGTCACGATGCAAACGCGATAAATTACCTAGAAAGAACTTGCTTGCTAATGGTGTAGTTGCACACTCATGTTTTTTTCGCTGTTGACGTACGCTAAGTAACTCCCGAATGGATCGTCCTTTTGGCAATTTGGAGAGATGCCGCACGCACAGAACCCAAGCAAATGGGTTTACCGCCCCCGCAATCACATTGCCACAACTGACTCACTGCAATTGTCTTCACATGGATCCCTTGTTTCACTTTGGAAACAGATTTTTCTATCACAACCGCCTTAGTTGACATGGACAGATTTGCTGCTTTTCACTGATGTTCGAACAATTGGGTTCATCGCCTTACACTGCTGCAAGAACATTTTAATACTTCTCTTACCTGGAGCTTTTCTGATGGCGTATCATGGAGCCATTACTGAACATGAAGTTAATTTCTCTTGACAATAACTTACCTGTGGAAGAACTTTGCTCCGCTTCTGTGGACCGTCTGTGCTTTTACGTAACTCTGATATTCTACCCATGGTCTTAAATGTATTAATGCGAACTTACTGTGGATCCCCCATGTGGGTGAGAAATCGCATTTTTGCCTGACGGGACCAATTTAGCCACAAGGATCCACTGCAATATCCACCAGACATGCCCAGTGTGACTATCTGACCAAGAAATATTCATGCCGGAAGCAGTATACCACAAAGAGCAAGTCAACTTACCTTACTTCGAAATCCCTAAACACCTGCACAATCCTTCACCCGACTTCCCTGGACATTTCATCTCTTGGCCGGTTTCAACGAGGAATGGCGGACCTGGACTAGACAATTCGGTTAGCCAGCGCAGAGCATTGGAGCTTACCTGACTGCGATTACCCGAGTGTACATTCGTTCCGTAAAATACATTGCAAGTTATACATTACCATTCAAACGGACTGGAGGCAATGTTCCAGGACGTGGTGGGTTTCCGCCTAGCAAGCGTTCTCCCTATCAAAAGCCACAAATGTACGTTTAACAACACTGCGACGTGGCGGATATGACTCGCTACCGAATAAAGTTACTGCCCAAAAACTCACACTGTCATATTAACCAGAAAGACCTTTCATATTATTTCAGTATATTTTGCATATGTATACTAGAAAGACACTTCCCTGTTTCTACCATCCGTCACCAATCTATATAATACGCTGGTACACATTCTTGAACCCAGACTTTCGCCGCACCATTAAAGATTCCATTCCTGGCCAGTGTATCCGCCATTTCGGTAACTTCTGTATATTGTGCAAACAGAGTATTTCATGCAAAGCAATCTGACTTTTGCGGAACAATCCCTTGTGAATTCTTGATACTGTCGAATCTGGTGCGCCTCGAGCATAAATATTTATTTATTTATTTCAATTTTGTACTACAATTTATTAAAATACCTTTAGTCTGAAGGCAAGGGAAGTAAGCTTAGGTGTTCCTGAGATTTTTCGGACACACTAGGAATAACAGCTGTTGTCGTACAAAATGATACTGTTAGTTGAACAGGGATACCTGGTAATAAGATTTTCTGTTACAATAGTGATGGGCAGATATCATTGCGTGATTGCCGCTTGTTTTTAGTAGGAAAATAAGAGATTAATTCACCGCAAGTAGATGCAGTGAGAGAGAAGAAACTGTATGAATTCCATCCAAACGCCCCATGCTCAAGTTATAATGAATCTGAAAAATTAGGGTCCGGAAACCCCAGCGTAACTTCGCCAGCATGATTGCATCCCATAATCGAGCTTTGTATATGGCAATGTAGGAACACTAAAGTCTGCTTAGATAATAGAGGACTTCTGACCATTTTTACCCAGTGAGGTGAGTACCATCCGCAAAGTAGTCACGCTAGTGACTGCACACCTCTTATTTAACTCTGTTCTCGAATAGCAGGTGAAGTAGTTACGAATTATCCAAGCTTCTAAAAGGGGTTTGAATAAAAAACGAAGAGAAGCCTTACGCATATATGTTTTGTTCTAATGCAGTCTCTATAAAATGAACAATACGTGTCTCTGCGTCTAATACGGAGCGTTGGTGTTTTTACACAAACGGGTATATATCGTCTTCAAGTGTTGCTGTAAATATCCTCGGAAATGACAGATTTCGAAATCCTATGAAAGTACTGCTGAAATTACAATCAGAGGGTGCTTTTTGATGCATTTCTTATACTGTGATTATATTAGTCGTTCGCCAGATTTCCGGAATCATTCCTATACTGAGGCATTTGTTATAGTGCTCCGTTAGAGGTAGATAGAAGCAGCACACACTTTCAAAGCTAACTGTGACAAAACAAGTGAACTACTAACTTTGTTTGACTTTAATCTATTGGTAGCATTGTAAACATTGCTTTGATCGAAGGGCGAAGCTAGACATGAGCTAGTGAAGTCGAACAAGGAGGTTGCCCTTTGTGAGACGGAGCTGAACTCGGAACTTATTTTGTCCACATCTACTTTACCACTCTGACTGTCGATGTCCCTTATTACAGATTTTCCTTAAAAGCCACCATAGAACATGATAATTATGGTTGCCTAGAACCGGTTGGATCTATAAGTAGTTTGACCTAGATTTCTCGGCCTTAATTGCTACGGTTAAGCTCTTGACACGAGTAGACATCGCACACTCAAAATCTTTACCTTGCGAAACTGGAAGACGCTTCAGCAGTGATGATGAAAATCTGTGTCGTACTTTCTTTTAATGTCATCTAGTCAGCGTGCAATAGTAGCACTAATGAATAAGTTGCCAAACAGCACGATACTTTCGCATGTATCCAAGCTGTTCTTTTAAAGCTCGTTTAATTGTTTCCTGTCTTCGTGGCCATGTTCGACGAAGTATAGATTTCAAACAATACCATGTAACGTATTATGATTTCTAGTGTATGATATGATTGAAGCCAGTTCAAAAATCAGGTGCTTCAAAAATGCGGGTGGAAAGTAAAATCTGCAGTGAGCAGTGCAAAAACGTATTCCAATAAGAACATCAACAGTCGAAATTGGTCGAAAACACTATAAAGATTTTAAGATCGTTCATATTTTTGAGCATCAGCGAGCCTTCAGGAGACCTACTTTCGTTCGCTACATAGAAATTTACACAGCCTTACAGTTGACAAAACTGCCCTCTGAGTTTAAGTGCTAAGAAAAAGAAGGCCTGAGAACGTTGGTATTATTCAGACTGTTTACTCCCAAGTCTGTTTCCTGGTAAGGCAAAATTTCAACTAGTTTCTATTCACCATTGGCATGAGACAGTACTGCAACCTTTCAATTTCTGGAACAAATTTGCTTTGGATGAGGTATTTGAGTGTTCGAGGGAAAACTGTCAACATGTTAACGTCAGTTCACTTCCATGTGATCGGGTTGGTGATTTGTTGAATGTTGATGACATTGCCGTATTCTATAATTCTAGACAGTTCGTCGAAGACATTTTGCATACGTTGGATACATCTGTAGTACAGATCGGAATGACGTTCGTGCAACGAGTGCCTGAAGTACGGTCGCACATTATATCAGGTCTCCCTTCAACCGCTGCGGTCATTTAAATTCTCCACACATTCTTGCGCGCACAATCGTTGGAACCGTTTCGACCGGTGCTATTCAGTGCTTCTCATTTCCTGGATCTAGCTTGTGTGAATCTCACTGATATTCCCTTTTTCAATTTTGGCACCAACTTCGTCTAATTCTGTGTGTGCAGTCGTATCACTCCTCAGTCTGTTATCATCACATTTGGTCTTATTCGGAAGCTGAAGCTGAGGACTCCAAAACGACCGTGCAACCATTGCTACGGCGCGCAACATAAAAAAGTAGGGGTGTCACGCCTGCCCCTCTACCCTGTTCTAACTTGTTCCGGTCTCACCCTACCTGTCGTCTTATATATTTTTATGTTATTGTGTTGGCACTGAAGAGACAATACGAAATGTTGACATCTGCCAGTGTTCGTCTTCTTACGGCATTGTAACAAAGTTACCCGACATTTTGCGTCACTCACACACTAAAATTGTGTCTGAGACACTTAAGGACGGTTGTCGATGCCCTGCGTGCATCGTCGAGTATCGCTAATCAATGAATACAAGCCGCATCTTCGTGTGGTTGTGTGCACACCGTCGTACCCGGCAATCTGCGCTGGACCGCGAGAGACAGAAGCATCAAGACAGCCAGCTGTCTCGGCGGACTGACTTGGACGCCTGAACTTTCAGTCCAAGCTAAGGGATTGAGCTAACCGGCAGCACGTTCAAGCGAACTGCTAAGGGTGTGTGGACAATCCGCCGTGCCTAAAGGTGCCAGTGGAACGTGCGATAACATAGTCAAGATAGGGGATTGATGTCGAAAATTCTCGACCTATTTTTATGTCACGTGTGGGAAAATCAAAACAAGCGAGTATAGGCTGAAAATTGCTAGCCAGAATATTTTCGGTTCAGTGTGATGTGTAACGCTGTCCCAATATTTAAAACAGTTAATACACAGTCGCAGAAGTATGATAGTCTCTCAGCCGTCGTTAAGAAATTGTTAAGCATCGAAATAGCTTCATTAGGAACAAGCATAACCGATTGTCTGACACAGGCCTCTCCACCGAAATCCACTGTAAGCCACATCCACAACACCGAATGTTTCACTAATAAAGTTGCTACTGAAAACAAAACCAATAACCCAAATCTCTCACAAGTCTCGCACGCAGGTCTATTGCAACCATTTCCTCAAACCCACTTTCTCCCATCAGGTTTCGCCGAAACCCAGGAAACATGGAAATCCCACTAGAAGCTGGCCGGTTGTTGCAACAAAGAGAACTCCAATATCAATAGAGGCTGTTTCTTCTACCACACTTACAATTAAGGTGAAACGCGACACCGTACAGATGTGTAGCAAACCGTTCGGTCACCACCAACGGTCCATACTGCCACTGAAAACGCGCTAAAATAATTGGATGCCCTATTTCTATTATGTACCAACGTTCCCGAGTCAGCAACAAAATCTTTTAACTGGAATCGGGCGGATTAATCAATCTAATTGAACACCATAAGTAACCTGCACAATATTCTGAGTGAAAACTTCAGCTTGACTAGGAACACCCGCCAATAAAATTACAAGCCCTAGGATAAAGCCAGGCTTCTTCGGGTTGTGTTGAACTCTGTCGACGAGCTGGAAGTAGTGTTGCTATTAACAGCTCGGCGCCAAAACGTCTTCGATTTGGTCCGCGTATTTCCGATTCCCATGGGGCGAGCACAAGCAAGCAAAGCATAACGTATAAGTGTTTCGGCTGAAGAAGGCAGCCAGAACCGTTTTTGCCGGCGATGTCTCCCAGTCTCATGAGCCTGATGAATGTGAAGTAAGGGTTTACGACCACGAGCAGTGGCGCCATATTTGTAAGCCCTTGCTCCTGAATGAACTTGTGGCCACTACTCTATCTAGACTGCCAAGATCAGAAAGGATAATTAAGTTTATTCGACATTTAGGCAGATGGCATTTATGCTACTGGATCTCTGGCTCTCACTTAGGAACAGACTGCCAAACTCGCTCCGGTTCAAGGCAGCGAGCGGAACTGGAGTCGAACCTAAGGCACCAACACAGCAGCTAAAAGAATTTGGGACCTCATCTGGAATTCACACAGGGAACAGAGCTAAAAGATGTGAGGATATTACTACGCAAGCCTGCAATCACTCCCCATGCACTGTGCAAACTGAGTTGTCAGAATTCAAATTACGATGCAACCGAACCCAACTTAAAGCCATTCGCCGATAATACCACCAAAACGGTAGACACAACATCCCATCCTATCCACAAGTCTTTCGGATTGCTCCTGTTAACCAAAACACTTTCCTGCATGGACGCGAATGTCCAAGGTCTCCTCAGCAAAACCACCGTGCTTCGGTTTCGCCAGGCAACAAACGCTTGGGATCTCATATCCGTAACCGAGACTTGGTTGCAATCAAATGTTACAGATGCCGAGATCGCGTTACTTGGAATGTTAGTGTTCTGACACGTCGACCTAGCAATTTAGATTGTACCATGCAATAATATTTTAATCGCTAAAAATGCAAACCAATGAATGATCCGGAGACGGGGGTCACCGATTCCCCATGGTGCCGTTTGCGTCTCAGACACAAAGACATCTACTGCATAGCAGTTGTATCTCGCCCCTATCGTCCACTGTAGAGATGAATACTTGCATAATAAAACCAATGACGAAAGGCTTACCCCAAAAATACAGCCACGTGTTTATCTCCGACAATTTCAACGCACACGACCTCAAATGTTAGGCCCCCAGCGAAACGTAAAAGAAAGAACGGCAAGCTCTAGTCACAGTTATTCCGCTCTACAATAACATAAGCTCAGCCACCAGGTAAAAGTAATTACAAACTATCAGCACTTGACCTCGTACTTACAAATGAGAAACCCATGGTCGACAGGCCATTTATAGAAACCACAATAGGGTTAAGGCATCGTGTCACCATACTTTATAACTATGTGTGGCACGCTGAATATCCGGAAGTACACACTGTACGAGCACGTACTATCACACAGTAAAACATCCTGTACGGCCTAGTTGCGACGACCGCTAGTAATACTTCAATATTGGATCAGGTAACAACGCCTGGAATCAGTTTGTTGGACATAAAAGCAATCTGATCAAAACTGCTTTAGAAACGAAGAAGGTTCGCTTCTCCAATCCATCTTGTTTCATCAAAATAAAACCAGCAAAAATATGTAACTAAGGGATGCATCTCGGCATGAATAGAATGCTCCTCCTGGTACAGAAATCTGGGGCGACTACGTGACGCAACATAACCAGTGTAATAAGCTTGTCCATGAAGACAAACTGACACAACAACAATATTTTCTTGTAAACTTGCCAACAAAAATCTCTTACAGAGGAGTAATAGGGGGAAATGAATGGCATACGTAGAAATTCGTCACATCTAGGCTCACTCAGAGAATCGTCACACGCCCGGCAAAGAACTGTACACGCGTCTCATCCTTTCGGGAATCGTTAGGTGTGCGCATTCCATCGGACCCTGGTAGGGCTCGAACCCGCAACTCGACTGTTGCCAGTCCGTTGTTAAGAACAATGAGCTACGGGGGACGGTAACGAGCATCTTGAATTAGTTACTAGACGTGACATAACGCCGCTCACTATCCAATGACTTAGAAAATACTGGCGTGCAGAGGACAGGGAAGTCCTCCCACCAAGCGACGAGCTTACCAAACTTAAGCCGCCAATTAAGTTATAAAATTATAAGCAATTTGGTATGTACCGATTGCATAAGAAGGTTAACACCTATGGAAAAAAGCACGGTATCCCTCCAGTTAACACTGTAGCCGGAGTAACACATAGTGCTGAAGAATCAGCCAAGGTTCTACAAATGCGGCATGCCACTAGTTACCAATGAGATATACGTCAATTTTACTTACCTACATCCTTAATCCAAATATCAGCGCGTACTAGCATTGCTTTCACTGCAGCATCTGTGTTGTAGAAGCCGCACTCACTGCGGAACTGTCGTTCTCCTGGATCGAGAATATGCACACGTAGCACTAAAAACGCTGGCGGAGCCATTATCTTATTTTTTCCAAATGTTCTTGGGTGAGAAAATTGTGCCTACCATGTAGAAACACG
Source organism: Dicrocoelium dendriticum (assembly GCA_944474145.2). NCBI lineage: Eukaryota > Metazoa > Platyhelminthes > Trematoda > Plagiorchiida > Dicrocoeliidae > Dicrocoelium > Dicrocoelium dendriticum. The sequence continues at coordinate 89,734,656 of OX104069.1, read as the reverse complement.
GCATAATCACTCCGACTTTTAATAGCGCTAATCGCTGGGAACGCGCCAACTATCGCACAACGGCCTTCCTTCTTGTACGTTCAAAGATGATGGAGGCATTCATCGATGAGGCTTTAGTAGAGCATGTAAAACACCAAAAAATCATGGAGCCCAATAAAACGGTTTTCGCCAGCACCGTTCGTGCTAACCCAACATACTGATTACATACAATATTTGAACGGAAGCGGCTGATGAAGTTAGAAGGACAGACCTCATTTAACTCGAATTCTAAAAAGCCTTCGACCGACTGCAACACGGCATACTGCTTCCCAGGCTCGAAAGCTGTGGAGTTTGGGATCCTAACCTTGGATGGATAAGGATATTTTGCCGAATCGGCAACTGCAGGTCAGAGTTCAAAGTGCGCTGTCCGATCCGACTACTGTTGAACATACTATTTCACAGTTCTGGGTCCGAGTTTGCATTTCGCGTTCATTAGCCAGCTAACACCTTTACCTGTTTTAGATTTCTTGTTGTTCTCTGATGATGTTAATATTTAGCAGGCGATCGCCGACCAGGGAGATCAATTCAATGAGTCCTGGACGGACAGTATGAGTGTTCACTCTACAATTTACTCTAGTTTAATGCGGGAAGTGTTAGGTGATGCATAATCGCCACCGGCCGAACTTTACGTACTAGCTTGGAGACCATGTGCTGTAAGTCACTCAGGAACGCGACTTTTGTTATTAATCCATGCTGACCTGGGCTGATCAGAAACGTAAGAGGAGGCGTCAAACCTAGAAACCAACAGGTTGGCTTGCTGCGGAGAGCATTCGGGAGGTTTGATCCCTCTGTCCGTTTGCGGTTGTTTAAGACATATGTGCGGCCTCAAGTGGAATACGTAATCGAAGCCTGATAGATTTGGCACAAGCAGGATCTCGCAGCGCTGGTGAATCCATATCGACCAGCCACAAAGCAAAGCAGAGTGGTCCCGTATTCCATATTAACTTAAGCTTAGCACACTAAGGTTGTACAGCGGTCAGTATCAGCACTACGGGGCAACCTTCTTGTGACCTACCAGATTTCGAGGAACTTACCTACGTCTGCCGCCACCTAGTACAACTCAGTCACAACACGAAGTTGAAGGGCCACCAGTTCAATTTGGCTATGCAATGATGACTAGAATGACAGTGAAGCCTTTCTGCATTCGCAAGCCATGGAGCGCTTTCCCAAAGTACGCTGTTTCCACCGCCATTTTACCTGTGTTTACAAAGCTCCTTGACGTTGCCCTAACCCTGCTACGTTACGAGATATAGTCTGTGACTTGACAAATAACGTAATGTGACGAGCGTTGCAAAATCAGGATTAGCCTACACAACTGAGTTTGACTATTTCGTTTTGCATCTGTGTGAACATTGATGAGTCCACCAAACGATTTCCCCTTTGCTTTCTTTTTCCTTTATTGCGATTCTGATTCTGACCATTCCACAAGACTTGCTAAGCATCTGTCGTTTTGCTCGTAAGATTCCATTACTCCGTTTTTTCGAGTGCAGAGTTTTCTTATTCAACTGGTTAGCAACTTCTCCTACCTTCATGGTTAACTGCTCAGCTTGGGTTTTATTAGCGTGCGTGAATTAACGGATGGTTTCTAGTTGCAAATACTTGGCTCTAGCTTGGCCTCAGCCTTTCACTTTAATGTCTGGTAAATGATGCCACGATCCTAATAGTGCTGTAGTATGTCTGTGAGTCCAGCGATGCCCAGGAACTATTCGTCTTCAATTACCCTATTATAAGATGGCGCTATTCCTCAGATTAAGTCAATTTTCGATAACGTAACGATTAGTGCTATCACATAATAATACTTACACGAAATTCAGTCATTACTGTTAACTATTCCAAGCTACATTATGCTTTCAAGCTGCAACCATCTCTATAAAATTTAACATACGATCTGTTACCACAATGTTTTTAGCTGTTAAGAAACCTAAGTGTTTTAATAGATATATGTTGTTTAACCTGAATACGTCAGTGAGCATTATGTTTGCGACACTATGTGTCATGTACCAGTTTTTAAACGGAATCAAACAAAGTTCATTCGTTGCTTTTAGCAAATAAACCCGGCATGTCCTTACTCATGACCTCGTTAAGATATTATAAAGCTGTGATTATAAAAACATTAACTCGGTGTACATTTGTTAAATTTTTGGTTTTAAGTGACGATATGTGCGACATAACAAATAAATGAAAAGCAAATTATCTAAGGATTTTTAATAGTAAAAGCGCATCAAAACTTATTTCACACATCTTGCATTGTGTATTTACAAAGAATTGCAGCACATTCAGTATGCTTATAGGTAGTAAGGACAGAAGGAACCATTTTCACACATGTAATTCATTCGGCTCTTAAATCAATAAGGTCAAGTGGGAGGTTTTCCAATTAATTTTAAGTATATACATTTGAATTAACGTTAAGTCAATGTAATTAAACGTGTCATTTTTAGTGTGCATTTTTACTTATTCTTCAATCCTGCTACACGATAATAACGCAAATTTGGCGATACAGGCAATTATCCAGCCCACAAAATATCTGTTATCTTTATTGCATTATATATGCTATATACCGATCAATTTGATTATCATCGCTTTCACTTTATTGTTGATACGGTAACACGCAATACATCGTTAAAATATTAACGCAAGCTGTTATACCAGCGATTAAGATTGGTGTCAAATTGTGATGGACTAAAAGAAAACACTATATCACCATAATTTTTCTGCTTGGACGGTTCGTCTATTCCATGCAAAGCCTAGTTCAACAAGCTCTGCTGTGGTGCAAACACAAGTGAATCTGTCCCTACCCCAAGCCGTGCTGACTTGAAACGCAGCATCGCCTCCTGTCTGTCGGCCCAGCTGTCTAGTCTGGAGATTAACCCATTCTTTGCGGCTGCTCCATCCAACTTAATGGGGTCAATTCGCGCCGTTTCTAGGATTGCTGCGGCACTGCCCTTGATGAGAATCCGCAGTGCAACCAGCTTCGCCCGGTTGGCCTTTACTCCAATCTCATCTGGCACATTTTATATTCCTTCAAGGAGGATCTCTCATCCCGTTCTTCAAATGGTTTCGGCCAGGGGATCTTCGTAACGTACCTTGATAGACCACGGTACCAATGTATGAGCCCGCGGTGCAAGCGGAATTACTCATAGCCTCAAACATAGCTAACATTAGGCGCATCCATTTTGACAAACGGAACATACACTCAGCTTCGCAATCCCGGTTGGAGGCTCCATGGCACGGGTTTTCTAATGTGTATAGGGGTTGTGTAGTGTGTATTTCTTGTACGTCCATTCCTAGTGCGTATGCAACTGCGGTTCTAGAGTGTTCCTCTTCTTTGGGAAATTCGTTGCGGCCTGCTGTTGGCTGGTTGCGGTTTTGCATCCTGGGAAGTCCACGCTATTAAAACTTTACCAGTGGTTTCTGCCTATATTCCAACACAAAATTATTATGGCAAACACAATGTAGACAAAAGTGCCGAAAACAATGTCATCTTGATTCGGCCTCGAATTAAAAGTTCCACCTGAGACTGCAAATGTCTGGTATTTCCACTTTTGCCAGAGCTTGTTGAGCATAAATTCATTACATTTTCGTATTTAATATTGCGCTTAGACAGGCCAAACAGCAATTTTGTATCGTACATCTGCGCCTTACAATATTACTATTGTTATCACAAAGGCTGAATCCAACGCGCAAATGTTTATCCGAAGTTACCATCATATTTTGCTTATGCGCTTTCTCTGCTGAGGATTTTTAAGTATCACAGGTCAATCTCCACGATGTTAGATAGTAGCAAATGCTGGCAGAGATAACACGGTTCATGTACTTCATGTTATTTAATTTATTGACTCGATCCGTATCAAAAATATTGAGATTACTGACAAAAGCAGTTATCACTTGACCGCTGCTCCCTTTCGGCAGTAATTTTCTAACTTTCTACTTCGTAATTACAGAAAAATATCAATCTGGTTGATAAGTAATTTGGAAGCCAGCGCCTGTGGTTATAGACCTTTTGATGACATGCCAACAAATTGAATATTCCTAGTGTGTTTTCAGTTAAATCAGCATCCAATATGTGAATGCTCGTCATAGTTTAAGGATAGAGTGGGTTGTAAAAGCCCTAAAAATTAATTAGGCTCCTTTTTGATTTGACACATTTGATTATGAAGCCAGTGTGCAATCGTGAAAGAATGCTGGGCTATGTTTCTCCAAAGTGGCAATAAAACAGACGTGGTTCTATGTTCAAGAAATGCAACATGTTGGCAGGTATCGCATACGTCTCAGCCTATTGCTCTCTAGTTACTTGTAATTATCAGTTCAACCGTCAAAGTAATGAAAGCTTTATTGCGGGTGATCTTCATTCCGGTTCAGAATGTGAACACCACTTTTTCTTCAACTGGATCCTGCATAACTTTCAAGTCACATGGGCATGTTTGCATTAATTTAAGTACATGTATGTCGTGTTATGTAGTAGCAACTTACTTTGACTAAACCTGGTTGCAAAACAGGTGATATAAGTAGAATTCATACTCTTTTGATTTACGTGAAGTATTTGACACAAAAAGGTTTTCGACGTCTTTTATTAAATGCCTGTGCTAACAAATTCATTTGTTAGGGCGCGGTATAGTTTAGAGAATGAAGGAAATTTAGGCTTTCCAGAAGTTAAAAATAGGCGTTAGATTATCCAGTAAAAAATGTTGTCCAACATGGGAGATTTCCACTCCCCCGTCTATATTCCGAGCCACTCACTTTTGTCAACTGTGATATTAAATTAATAATAGTAATGTATTATCTTTTCATTGCCTTCAAAGCAAATGTTCACCATTTTCAGCTAACTGAACTTGAATGTACTACACATTTTCAATCATCACGGGATAGGACCGCGACTAATGAAGATAACCTAAATGTATGGTTGCTCGCAACAGGAAAAAGCACTTGCAGTTGCGAAACAACATATATGGCATGCAAATTAAAGGTTATTTGCTTAGGATTCGTGCCATTAATTTGACCTTAAGAAAGACGCTGATATACATATCGTTGTGACTTTTTTGTTTGTTGAAATTCATACAACCAAATTCTCCTTAACTTGTCTGCATCAAATCTCTTCTGGGTAGTAAATTGGTAGTAGATCTGAACTTGATAAAATTGCTAAATTACGAAACGCGCTACTGATATCAACCCACTAAGAAAGTTTTGGTACATATGCCTGGGTGGCGACATAGGAGCAGCGTTGGTGAGCGCGTAAAGATTACTATCCGCAACAAATTAAGGATAAATCTGATGAAAACACTTCACTACTCTCATGCCGCTTCTTGAAGTCTAGCCGCACTTTTAAAATGCGAGCAAAGTGGTCGACAAATTAGGTAGCCCATTTTACCCATTAAGCTTCTTCTACTGTGCATATTCGATCAAATTATGGGAATATTGGCGGGACAGATACAACTGATATACTGCTTAGTGTGTGACTCCTAGAGCAATGTGGAATTCCAGTGAGAGAAGTAAAGTCTTGTAATAATTTCCAGCAGCTTCTTTCGTTAACACCGGCATTTTGTAGGAAGGTACACGGCGCTATATCAAAGTTTTCCTATAAATCATCTAATCCAGTGAAGCCCAAATACATTATAGGTAATTTAAATATTTAGACTTAATTTCTATTGCTCATGTTCAAGCCATATTGTTTTCAAGCAAACTCGCGATGACGGCAAACAGCAGTAAACGGTAAACTGTGCCGAGATTTTTGTTCGAAAGAGCACAATTTTGACGAACGTAAGGGTTGATTTTGACAACAATACCCGTAATGATAACATAGCACTGCAGTTTAAGATTTTGATGAACAAGTTGATGAACTTGTACCATTATCTGTCGTTTAACTTTATGTCATTCATTCGAGGTTTATTAGCCCGATGACAAACCATTGAAAACGACTTTGTTCGCTAACATTTTTGAGAACAAGATATTTATCGTCTTCAAATTTTTAGTAAAACCAATGTAATTGTGATAAGCTTAAAGCGCACGACGTTCATTTTCATTATGTCTGATTGACAAGCGCTGGTTTATGACATTTTTCAAGTGACTGCGAGAAACGGAATGAGTGGCAATTTACAAGCAGCTTTTAAGGACTGTCGATATTTAAAGTGTTTAACCAGACGATTTTTCTGCAGATATTTCATATAGATATCAGGTTCTGAAGCTATAAAGCACATTCAAAATACGGCAACGGGAGCAGCGAATTGAGGAAAACAACGCGTGTGAGCTTCTTTATTTAACAATCTATGATTTACTAAACCTAGAATCATCAATGAATTAGCAGATCGTTTCATTCCAGTAGCAAAGTGTTGAGTGATGAAGGACCACCTTTCCAGTTTAATTATATGGGTACTGCTAGTTTTTGTTTTAAGTTTATCCCTGTTACCCAAGCCAGATCAATAGTTCAAACAGATTCGTCAGTCCTACTCACAAAATAGTACAATCTGAATCCGGTTTTCCAAATTAGTTGCATAGAGCAGTGGTCGGTTCGATTAAAGTAATTCTTAGTGTATTGATCAAAACAATGGCCTAATTTCGATCCATCCGGTTATCCAGATTTGACTGTGTTAGCTTAGTGCTAACCATACTGCAATGGAGAATCTCATAAAACGTAAACTCTCACCGTCTATACAAGGCGGAATCCTGTGGATCTCCAGGCGGTCTGTGCTAATTTATTCAACTGACAAAGCTTAGTTGTAGAGTGTGGATACCCAGGAGGTTCTGAGTCGATATTTAAATTGGTCAATCATTTCATCAGTAAGCCTGAGCCGAAAAACCAAGAAGGTTTTAGACTACAACGACATAAGCCACCTAACGGTTTTAAAAGGTAACAAAAAACAGAGATGCGGATGATCACCTGCATACATTCCGAGCTCTCAATCAGTTAATCTGATTGATCTGGGGAGGCCAAATTTTCTATCTAACTACTCCTTAATATTTATCTAGCTGCTATGACTGCCATGTGTGTGTTAAGATATAGCATCAAATTAAATCTTGACTGGATACATCGTAGTCACTAGTCAGAGTTCCGTGGTTATATGTATACAGGCTGGATTGTGTTCTTTTCCAGTGGTGCACTTACTTTGTAAGCCCGGTAGGGCCACGGATATTTCACCTGGAATCGTTAACTAATGGACACGTTCTCCTGGGATCGGAAGTTGTATTTACTGTTGCGAAGCCAGACCTAACAATTGGAAGCAGATAGATTAGCGTTCGAATAGAAGCTAGCATTATTTACGAGATACGGTGGTAAAAATCACATTGAACTAAATAAATGTTAGTTTCCCGAATCAGCCCATAGTTGCACTTAGGGACGCCAGTTCTGGATAATTGAAAAACAAATAAACGGATGTGCAGAGACCGGGATTTTAAAAAATAGTATGAAAAGGATATTGTTGGACTGCTTTGAAGTTCTCTGAGTTGTTTCCTGATTGCTCTCTTACTGCACTCACCCCATTTTAACAAAGCTCACTAATAGTTCATTTTCTTGCACAGTATCAGCAGTTGCTTTCCGAAGTTTCTCCCAAAGTAAAGAGGGTGGGCATTTAAGAGTAGATTAAGGCCAATATCAATTTTTCGCATCGGTTATTAATATTTTTATGTATCAAATCGCCTTGGGATTTCAACTTACTTGAAGACAACATACAGGCGGTCTGTTTACTGTCAAGAAAATTGGGTCCAATTCAACGTATAGCATATCTCACTGCATGCTTGAATTGTTTATGGTGTTCAGATTATAAGCTGCATATTAACTTCATGGATGCATAAAACACGTTGTTGACTTGTTTTGACTTGTAGCATTGGTTTAACTGATGATAAAATATGGAATGCCGTTACCCATGTGATTGCGGTCTACCGTGCAAACGAAGCTTATGAATAAAGGGAAAACCAAGAAATCAATAAACGTGATGACAAATAAAACTAGGACAGATGTTGGCTTTCATTTGTCAACTACAACGGCGCTTATGCTTGAGTAAAGGAAAAATGTGACAGAAACGTAGAGCTGGGGAATTATGTGACTACACTATTATAAGGGTATTGCAAATAGTGTAGGTTTACACAGAAGTGTACAAGCCCAAAATGTAAACGAATGTTGAGAAATAGAATAACGCCTGTTTTCGCTTCTTTGAGATGAAATCTACCAGGCGAGCATGGTCGAGTAACGAAATTGCATGTGTATTCCATAGCTTGCTTTATTTTGTTCAGCTCAAATAGCTCGGGATGCTAGCACTGATTTTTCTTGAGCTTACCAAAACAAAAATATCGCTATTCGGCGATTCAAACTGCGTAAACTACAGCTAAGTCCATAACAAGGACATGGCTGCTGGGTGTGAACACAAATCGGACAGAATTCACTTAGGTTGTCTGCAGAGTTATTAACTTATCTATCGTCACAAGCATGCTGACCCAATTGTGCACTCATCAGGACATAGCTTTATCTACAATTTAGTGCTTTTTCTGCGGTGGCCCTTAGTAAGGTTGCCATGTGCAAATAATTTACGTATGGATTTATTTGGAATAGACTTGGACTACCAAAAATAAGTTCGGACTAATAACCATTTTATATTGTTGTAGTCCAGAAAAATATACAAAATTCTTTAATTCAATGCTATCAATCATATCTAAAAATTGTCCTTATATTTTAGGAGTAGGAGATGGGTTATTGCCAGACTGAACTCAACTAGGTTTTGCTTATTACATTGTCACTAAGTGGCAACTCGTGTGCACTAGCCGACATCCATCTACTTCTATACAGTATCATTACGCAGCTATAATATTAAGCTATAAAGCATGTCGTAGAATACGTTCTCTCTGTGGACTCTGTCTGTATAAGAACTCGAGCTGTCGGCCGGTCGTTATACTTTTGCTCCAGGTGTAGCCATGCAACGCCACGCATTCTTTTTTCACTCTCAACCTGTATGTACGCACTACCGCAGTTGGCCGTGCCAATCCAAAATCACGTGTGTACTTGTTACATAGAGCAATGTAAGTGAAAATCATCTCATCCCTCCCTATCAAGAAATCCGAAAAAGTATAGCACTACTAACTAACTACCATCTGCGTCTTCCGACAATAGTCTTAAACTATACCTGGCTAATTAACGATAGTTTTACGAATGATTAAATACTAATGTTACGTTTGGTTTTAAAAGCCAACTAGGAAATATTTGTGTATAATCAAGTCATTTTTAATTCCGCAGTATCAAGCAGCTGTTAGATATTGCGAGAACAGCTTTATGTTCCTTATTTCATAATTGCTCTTATCTTCGCTCTAGACCAAGTTATTGTACGGATCTTTTGCATAATAGGTGGTTGTTAATGTTTGGACATTGATTATTATCGCACAACTAACGCTTATATTACTTCTGATCTGATATTTTTAAACGTTATTTTATGATCAATCTCAATCGCAAATTCCAACGTTTATCTCAGTGTGGTTGTGCTGGTTATTAATCTGTCATAATAAAAATAATTAGGATCTATTTCTACTTATCCAGATTGGATCAGATTTAAATCAGTGCATCGTTTACTTTAAGTAATCAAAGTATGTGCACTGAAGCTTTGTAGATTTTTAATGTATACATCCAGTGAGTTCACAAGCTATGTAGCTCAAAAACTATCCGGAAAAGCACCAGATGCGTTTTGTCCTATTTCCGCTCATCAGTGGTGCGCATTCCATGGGTCACCTAGTGAGGATCCAGCTCATGACCGCTAGAAGCTAACAAGAACTAGAAAGCAGGTTAAGACACTGAGTCATAGTAGACGGCAGTTGAGCTCTATAGTTTGCAAGCTAACTGTTATATAGCACGAACCACCTTTCATTGCGAGCAGGTTACTACCCTTGTGATGTTAACAAAACCATTTCAGTGTCGCCTGTCATTAAAGGAAATACTCATGAATGGATATTAGGTAGCAAGAGGGTATTGTAGAATCGGAGGATGGTTTTGTCTAGAAGGAAAGAATTAATAACAATGTCTATAGCTATTAAAGCCATAAAATTCCAGATGCTGGTTTACTGTGAAGTTTAATTAATTATGAGCAAAGGACTTCAAATTCGGAAACTGCGTAACATTCCAGAAAGACGATTAATGTAAAACCGGGCTATTCCTCGAAATTCTACACCTGCACCTTTATGTAATGTTTTAATCTGTAACTAGCGAAATCTGACTGCAAGTTTTGAAGGGGTGTATTATTCCTAAATTTATCTCATATCCTCAATTTTGTTGGTATTTCTGTTTGTGTGAATAAAGCATTGTTACACACAAAGAGTAAGTTGCTGACGTGTCTAGTTCTGCTAGATTTGTCACTCACGTTGATATCAAAATTGGTTCACCGACTCACCAGAACATATAATAGTCAGCTGGGGCCTACCGTGGATTATACGGGCGAATAGACTTTTGGAATAATATTAGTTCGCTTGGCTTTACAAAAGGTAACGCATTATCAAAATACTCACGCAGGCCAAGGTAGACCATGTAGAGTCCATAACTTTAATAACTGATTGTTGCGTTAATAACTAAATCCAGTCTGCTGTTCGTGCATGATCGAGCTGGTATTAAAAGATGTACCACTATCTAAGGATAATGCTTGCATCTCTGATGAGATCACAGTTATCCAAATTAACAGCGCTATATGTCCTTGACAGTAACAATTGTGCGATAATTTCAGGTAATCTGTTTCAGTAAGATCTAGCCCAATACTTTTCTAACTTTTTTACTGCAAAGCTTAGGATATATTGTCAATGACCAGCATAAAAGTTCAGTAACAGCACTGGGAGACCGTCATCAACGGCTTCTCTTGTATTTGGGCAAAGTTTATCAAGTAACAGATGATGCAATTTGTTATATATGGATATGATCACATATAGTTTCTGACTTGCATTCAACGCTATTAAAAAGTTTATTTACAGGTGTGCCTAATTTAGAGAGTATAATGCTAGATTCCTCTATCATAGGATAAGCAACATAGCTGAATAAAGTCTTGTAAATATCTTGTCTAAGTGTGGATATATAACATTTCTTATCAGTCACAGATTTAACTAACCAGTTCAGGCTCAATATGTGACAAAGTAATGTCTAGAAAATCCGATGTAGTGCCCACGTTAAATCAACATTGCTGTCTTGATAGTTGGCTCCACCGCTCATTTTGCTACTTACATATTTTTATTAGGACCGGAGGCCTTATGTGAAGTGTGATTTATAGACTAGTTTGTCTATCGTAGGATGGAGCTTAATCGCATGACCATTTTGGCGCGGTGCTGTTCACAGTTTAATGAAACGTTTATCTTGGTTTTAGAGTAATTCATCAGTTGGTGATAAATGGCTGGTGATATAACATCCGCGCCCATTATGAAATGAACCCAGTTCAAATGAACCGAAAGCGTGAATCACGTTTATGAATCAGGTTTATGAATCGAACTCGGCAGTCTCATTTCCCACGTGTGGCTATTATTGGGCTATAGTACTAGCTGATGTCCACCTTTTCGTATACATCAAGAGAAAATGCTTGTAGGTTTGCTGCTTTGCCGCTATGCAGTCAGCTAAGTAATGCTGAGATGTCGTTTGGAACTGCAAAATTTTTCTTGGAACGACAATTTTGTTACACCCTTGAGAGCTGACCCAGAGTCCAGCATTTTCTGGCGTTTGATTTACGACCCATTTGATGCAAATTGAAGAAGAACATTTTGATACAAAATAATGGAACCTGTAATAAGTTTTCTTCCTCTTGCAGGATTTGAGTGTCATTTATATATATTTTAGACACGCTCAACTTAAGCATATTTCAACTACGTCATCTTTGCTCCATGGTCAAATTCCATTAATGGTGCCTTACTCAATATTGAGAACCTTGTTATCTCAGTTATCCTTACTGCGCTGTGTATTAGTTGCAAGTTCGGCTTTGGATCGTGACGGGAATAGAAGCGTGAAAACTGTAGGAAAAGACACAGAAGACAAGCGGTATAATATGAAAAACGAAACTTAGGATGTCACATTACATACTAAAAAGTGCGAAATGGAAGAACAATATGTAATAAGTAGGGGTTCTTTGCAAAAGTAACATAAAGGCAACACTATTCACTGCACAAGAAAAGTCATTTCAGCAAATAATAAGGTAATCCATAATAAAAATATTGACATTTGATATATAGGCAGCCAACAGCGAAGTATTGAAGTCATGCTATTCAAATATATTTATATTATTCGTATTTATATAAAATACCGTTTAGTTTTTACTCTTGGAGAATTTCTGTCATTTAAGTTATTGGATGCTTACAGTTTGTATTGAAAACTGATTTTATTTCATCAAGGTTAATAGAACATACACCCAGAAAAGGAATTTACATATAAGATTCGACCTAAAGCTTTTAAATTACGATGCTTCCATTAAATCTCATTTCCTCAATGCATACGGAGGCGCGCAGGATTTCCTTGGGAGGCGATTGAGGTCTGCTAAATTTTTTAGCGCATTAGTACACACGAATTATTCTCACATTCAATCTGCATTCACATTTAATTTATTATCCGGCTACTATACATCTTGGTGTTGAAGTTCATTTTATTTATTTCATAAAGTTCCAATAATTTTAAACTTTCTTAATTACTGCCTATACTTACGTTTCACTTTTTGCCGCAATGTTATGCTTTTTGTCAATGAGTGTAAATTCGGAGCATCGTTAGCTACACATGTTGCAAGCCTGCTAAACCCGTTTTTAAATCTGCGTAGGCAATCTAGAATCGTGTGCAATAAAATATGGAGAAACAATAACGCCGGTAGTCAGTAGTAGGATCAGAAGTAAAACAGCAATGTTAGCCTATTGGAAGTCTTTTACGAATCAATGTGGTTTAATGCTAGTTTGAAAAAATGTCAAACAGAGGTATTCAAGGACTTTTAATTGTTACAAGTTCTACATTAACTTATTTCACTGGAGAAACAGTGCAATACTTTTGGACTTAGAAAACTGGTGCCAACTTAACAATTATTCAGCAAATATACAATATTAAGTATGCAAGTAGGAGGGTAAGCAACACAGAAATACAAAATAGTGTGCAACTCGGCTGGATAGCATATGGTCGAAAAGTACATAGCACTAACTAGGTCTTTCAGAAACAGAAACCGGTGCTGCTAACTAATGAATTGGATCAATGCTCTGATCTACAACCGAATGTTTATTGTTATAAAGGCATTAAATAAAACTGTCTGGAGTAAAAATTTGGATTAAATATGAGCGTTATCTGATAATTAGATGAAACTTGTGGTCGGCCAGGCGGGTAGAAGGACAAGTTTTACAATGGGAAATGTTCATGATTCTGCAAATTACTGTAAGGTCCAGCAAAAGCCCATTGCGTATTGTATCCGATACTGACAGAAAGATGCACCAAAAAGTCGTCAAGCCCATTACGACAAAGCACGATGTTACAAAAACAAATGTCGCCTAAGAAGAGTACTAAACCTCACAGATATTATCGCGTAGCCGATTGTTCAGTGAGCAGTGTATTACTGATCATAATTTACTTACTTCGAATGAATAAACAGCTGAACTATGGAATAAAGACAATAAAGCTGTAAGCTATTTACTAATATAATGCCTTGGTTTTCCAGTGCATATGGTTCGTTAGTTTAGAACCCGGAACTTTGTTGATGGTTTACAGTGCAATTGATGTGGACCATTGATAGTCGGCTTTTGGAGCATTTAAATTGCCTTGGAACGAGAATTGAACTCCAAATGTAGGCACACATGCATTTGAATTCGAGCCATACTATTCTTATATATTATGACAAACCTGCATAAAAGACAGTGAATTATTCGTTCTCCAACCATGTGAACCAGAGAGAGCTGAAAAGCATTAAACACCCGCAATAGGACCTACGGTAAAGCAGACGTTCTCTGTTCGTCACTCAAAAAATAGCTAGTAAATTACTCCAAGGATAGTAGCTGTCATATGTTTAACTTTGCGGTTTTATACTTACCTTCGTTTGGTTTACGTTTTGATTACCTTTGCCCTTCAGTGACAAGTGCTTTAGAGTTGAATGATTATAATTCATTGGTGTACCAAAGACATTTTGCTTAATATGGACTTGACTCCAATTCAAGACAAAGAAGAGCCATCCGTAACAAGCATATGGAACAGTAAACTGATACAAGTACGCTTTCAGCTTTGTGAAACACTCAGGCCTCAGTCACTGAATACACCAGCATGGTTATGAATGATATAGACGTAACAAATCTAACAGCAAGCTTGACTATCAACTTTAGTTAAGCTGATATATGGTCGCAACAAGCTCGCCAAGTACACATAACAAGGAACGATGGATGAGGGATTTTGTGAAATGGACAGCCAGATAATACACGATTGAGGTGTCAAGCATCATAAATCTCTTTGAAGTAAGTAATTTGCATGAATATTAATGAATGAGGTAAACAAACATTTAAAATGTCCCAACAACAAATGGCTGCGTAGAGAATTTCAGTATGGAGGAGTATTTGATAAACTTAACCACTTAACGTATGTAAACGTTTTTCTTTTTCTAAATTCACAATGCGTTCGCTCTTTTCTTTGTGCTCCAGAAAAATTGAAAACAAGTCTTATCCCACAAGAAAGTGAAAAATGTGGTTTGGGAAATTATCCTTCCAACTTCATGTGTTATGATCAGATATCACCTCCAGTGAACCAATGGATGAACGGCATATTCACTGTCAATGCAAACCTCAGTCAAAATGAATATTATGATTAACATTTAAAGCAGATCCACACAATCATGTAAACGTCAGGACGTTTTTTAAGAGTAAAAATTGAATGGGTTCGCAAATTGTAAAATGTGCGAATAATAACACGAGCATATATAAAAATTTCCAAATGTTTGCTGTGGCTATTTTTCTAACCGTATTAAACTCACATACTTGCTCGCACTATATGCTCTCAAAATGTTTTGTCGGTTCATCTATGTCACATATGTCTATATACCGGTAGGGCAAAGTACCAAGTCAGAACCTGTTTAACAATTGATAAGGCACTTTTATGCATACATTATAGCTAATGAATGGCTATTCGAGCATTGCATTTTTTATCCCTAGTATGTCAGTGACAATGCGTCTTGCGTGAGCAGAATATTTAGCTTGCTTGCTTTAATCCATCACCTCAGAATATCAAATAATTCGTTGCCAATAATGAAATGTAAAGAATGCCAAACGCGATGATTAAAAAGAATACGATTTGTACGCTAATAAAACTCTATTTGTGATTTACAACAGTACAATAATTACCTACGGATCACGCAAATAAACTCTATGGCGGTGCCGCGGAATAAAGATAATCATTCCAATTTCCCACAGGCCTGATAGTATTGAAATGAATTTCCGGACCTCTCAGTTGTTCCAGTCATTTAAACGTTAGATAATAAGATGCTGTGAAACACTAGAATTTGCTAGATGTTTCTGAGCTGTTGCATCCGGAAAAGAATGATGAGTGAGCAGAAATACAGTATGAATTTAACAAAGAGAAGCTTAGTATTAAATGCTACACATTGATGGATTACATAAAGGATTTCACATATACTTATTGTACCTTTACCAATACATCATTGCTGTTCTTTATCTCTGATCAGAATACAGTAGGTAGGAAGTAAATTTGAATAGAGCGTATCTTCAAATAGGCTGCTTTAAATAATAAACGTAAACGTAATTGGAACAGGTCAACCTGAAGATGCGGATTATTTTTTCTTAGCCGTTGAAGCATGCTTTCGTTTAATGTTGTCCGATTATATCTATGAACCGCTGCTTCCTGCACAGCTAAAAATGAATGTGAAGTTTTGAAATTTGTCCTTAAAATAATCTGCGCTTGAAATCCTGCTTATCAGTATTTTGGATATGTAAACACAATTAATTATTTTTTTCCTCGGGTGACTGGTAACACATGTGTTCGTTGTTAAGATGGCAGAAAATTTTTCCTAGAGTACTGAGTCTAGACAATAACATTTTACTTTTACAGCCTCAACTTTCATAATTGGTATCTTCCCGAAATCGTAACTCGTAAGTTCCAACATATGATTTCCGACACACGATTTTGATGAAACTCATATTTAAATGATATTTTTGCAACAGTTTGTCAATTTCCAACGCATTACCCCAACACCATCAGTACCACTAGCAAATACAGTTGATCAGCAAATTTGGGTTTTGTGAAGGCGTTTTAAATGTTTTCAATGGTTCTTAAATCCCAGCTTTACTGGATGCCTAATGTAAGAGAGCTGTATCAAAACAAAGTCTGAAATAGATTATAGATGGCAGAATTAAGATGAAAACCGCAGGCTGCAAGTCAAGATCATAGTCAGATAACCCAACATCTGCGCCTCCTGCCGTGATCCCGGATAACTTATTTTTTGTCTACCCCATGCGATTAATTATGTAAAGCTCCATGTTGTCGTGGCGACTCACACCATCCTATCGGGATTTGCTCCTTGAGATTAGCTTATCTGACACCTGCTCCCAATTCATTGCAATTCATTGCTTTCCTAACCATGTTTACGTGGTTTCATTCCAACCCCGCTAGGGTATACGGTCGCGCCCATTAAGTTGTAACATACCCAGGTGTCCCATAACTCGGTATGGATTCGCTCTCATAGCATACCCGCTGTGACGACTGTGCACTCCCCCCCGTGTTATCAACCCCAAGGGTACCCAGGGACTTGTTGGCTTTGATCCCATATCCCCACCGAGACACTTTAATCTCTTTCCATTTAAACATAACGATATCAATTGTGGATGTTTGTGAGTGGTGTAAAGTTCGTAGAAAGTAGAACTCACTGTTAAAATTCACACACAATAATGTGCCTCGACTGGAAATCGAACCCCGGCCCAACGAATTTCCGGTCCGCTGCTGTACCAATGAGCCACCGAGGGCTGACGATTAGGGGCGCAATTTTTAATACATGACTTCTGCTTGGTGCGCGAAGTATTGCCAAGGAGCTCACAGTATCTTTCATGGTGTTGCAGACTGGCTCACTCACGACATCATGTATCTTCCTGTGCGCCCTGTGGCGGACCAATGAGATAAGATATCGGACACATTAAAGGGAACCCTCGCCATCCTCTGTTTGAATCTGTGGTGTGTGGCTTTGCCCTACGGTAGCAGGTACGCTGACACTATTTCACTGTTTAACTGTACGAAGACCTGGTTGTTTCTGGACTGAACGGGCGCTGTTGAGGTATCTAACTATATATTTGAGTTTTTATTTTGTCTAATAAAACTGTAGTTAACCTCACGGCATCCTTTTTGGCTGGACCCGATAGATTTTAAGAGTCACTCAAACTCCAAGCGAATCTGTCGCTTACACAGATTTCGAAATTAATTAGTTTTGGTTATTTAAAATTTAGTGTACGGCAAACACACTCAGGTAACTGTTTGGCGCTGTTGCGATGAAATTTGTTTATTCGCTTAGTTTTAACGAACTGGGGTATATGAAACCTATGTCACGGACAGACTGGCTAGTGGGAAGCAGTTCCTCATGAGGGATGAAATTTATTGCTTCTAGCTGGTACACATACACCAGAATATTACACTGAAGTTGTAAATTTTGCCACATGGTAGCTCATCCCTCAGTGACTTGTAAATCGCTTTGGATATTGTCAGTTTCGGCAGTACGCAGTAAACTTGGGAGCGTGTAAACAACGTTTGGGCCATTGGAAACCAAATAAGAGTTGCCAGATGGTATAATAAAAAAGATTGAATTAACTAGACTAGTAAAATAAGAACTCTAGAAACATGCACTGCACCACTCCACTGTTGACCATGTGGGATGAAGAGATGTTGCCGTCCACAGTTTGGAGTACTCCAACTACTTAAATAATTTGGAAAACGTAATATATATACAGAAGTTTTAAACTTTGTCCAGAATTTTCTGTTTTTGGAACTATTTTAAAATTATATGTACGTTTCAGTAGGTTGCTGGTGCTAATCAAAAGCATATATAATAAGTACTTATAAAGCTGCATTATTCCCCTATTGTGGCCAAGTGCAAATGAAGAAAATAGAATTGCATTCATTACATCCATCATCCTTAGTTCGCTTGCAACTGTACTATGGACATTTTAAAAACAGAACGATACTATAAAGTCAACTTTATGATAATTCCGGGCTTCCAAGACACTTGATTTCTCATGTGAGGTTGCAAGAAAACGCTTAAAGCTATGACGAACACTTCTTAACCCATAGATGGCAATGCTTCTTTTTAAATATTATAGTATTTATTTCAATTTCATATCGTTATAATTGTATTAATTTGTAAACTGTTTTAATAAACAATTAGAATACATAATAATTGCGTCTGTGGTGTTGTATGACAGTACCCTGAACCAAATATTTCAATGTATTCCATTGAGACTGCAAGAGAATAATTAGACAGTAGTTTATTACGTGTACAAAAGACATACACAACAGGTTTCAGGGATAAACTTTAAAAAAAAACCCCACATAATCCTAAAAGGAAAAGACTGCTAGACCCACCAAAGTGCATTCAATGACATGCTTAAAAGTGCTGAGAAATTTGCAGAACAATATGTGTAAAAACAAGCTAGATATAATTTTGGCAATACCAGCTTGTTTTCTTTTGTAGTTGCCGGTTCCCACAAGTGTGAAAATGTTTGGTAAATTGTTTAAACGTCATTAGTTTGGAGCAGAGATATATAAGATATGAAAGCGCTGCGAGGCCGCTAAATATAATGGAGAGAATATTTCTATGTCATTCCAGCCAGCCAAACTGCATCCTCAGCTTTAGTTGATTACGTGTTAGGTTAGCATTGCGGTTCAGTTTCAACAGCGGACGGCATATGTGGTTTGGGCTTTTCAGGTTCTGGTAAATTATTATGAGGTCCCCGCTAGTGCTAATCTCGATTCCTGTACTTTCCAACTTATTTTCATCTATGCTGATAAAACAATTGGAAGAGGATACTCACCTTCTTGGATGTCGTTCATTAAGGACTCAAAAGAGTAACGAGATCTTGCTCCAGCCAAACGACCCACGATTAGCTAACGTATCCTAAGCTTGTTTGCACATAAACGTTAAGAGTATTTGAGAATAATGACAGATCAAACCAAAGAAATGCTCTGCAAATTAGGCTGGCGTGTTGATTAATGGTAATTGATTCTTCTCAGGAATGCCGAGAATAGCTGAGACTTTCCTAGATCAGTATATCAAATTCGTACTCATGAAACGTCCTCTGCGAGTTGTGTTCTCCAAACTTGTAAACGCTCACTAGCTAAAGACGCAAGTGAACCAATTGTACATGGCTGTTTTGAACTGGAGTAGGTTCCTCCTTGAGTACTCATGTACCTTGAAGAAAATCATGATAATCAATGCTATCCATCGCTGGCGGTATCTTAACCTTACTGTCTTAGTACAAGAAATCAAAGGCGATCATTCTAACCAAGTCGTTGGTAAACACAGGAATTAGCTGTCCTGCACCGACTCCTGTATAACCCTGTATGCAAAATCTATCAGTTTGAACGGTGATTCACTAACACTCAGTTAAAGCCTACGTTAGATATAAGAGCTGCTGATCCCGAAGGAACAAAATGTCCGATTCCATATCTCTGTATGCTGTGAAGTTGAATGCGTTGATCAAGGAGGTCGAGAGTTTTGCGAAGTCCGGATAGGAAACCACTATCCTGCCCCACCATCATCTACTTCCGTGCAACTTCCTCTTGATAAAAGCAAGTTGGTGGTGCATGACCAAGCTCGACTTAAGATATGCTATTCCGTTACCAAATCTCCGAATTATTCCAATTTGTCTACTAAAACCTCAGAGGAGACAGTTTCTAATGCCTTTAAGTACCCAGGCGCGAGAGGCACTTGGTCTTATTTTGTAGGATCTGAACAGATACATCTTTACTTGTTACGTTGATGTTATGCTTTCATACAGCTGGGCCTTTTTAGTCATTAAGCATCACTAAGATAACGGCGGCAGCGATCAGTTATCTTAGTGGCAGAATCCTTCAATGCCTTTTGACGAATGATACTAGCTCCAGGAAACCTGAGATCATTTAAAGAAAGTGTCTGTATGAACAAGGATGCCGGGTTGGAGATTGCATATTCAAACTCTGGAATCTGAAAAGTGCATGATGTCATGTAAACGTGAGATTATTCTTCTTTGAAAATCCGAGCACAATTTAGCCTCAGTGCATTGACCGATACAGTGTCGCATTGTGTCCTAGCGTCTGTGGTAAAAATTGGTGGGGTGGCATAGTTACTTTCAGAAAGAAGGTTAACCTGCCTGCACAGTATTTTATTGTTCTCCAGAAGTGGTTATCTACGCACTGTTGGCAAGTTAATTTAGTCAGGAAATTTCCATTGGTTTCTGAGTCGTGGATAGCCAGGTAAGCATTCCATGGTGCATCCACTTTTGTCATGCGTTTTTCATACTACATCTTGTTTTTGGTGTTTATTAATAACCTTGCACAGGGAATCGCTTCAAACTTCCTAATGTTTGCTGACGATATCAAGATCTGGCGCAGGATCCAGGTGAACACCGACCAACATGTGCTTCAGAGTGATTTAGATACGGTGTATCAATGGTCGACCCAAAACTTATTGCATTTCAACGTCAGTAAATGCAAGGTGCTTTTCATCCGACGTCAGAGAAGCTACTCATACCGACTCGGCACGGATATACTGCAACAATCAACTCTCGAACGTGACTTGGGTGTCCTGGTTCAAGATAACTTGTGTTGCTCCAGGAAATCCGAAAAGGCCTCGAAGACAGGGAACCAACACGTTGGGCTGTTGAAGCGGGCGTTTGGACAAATAAACAGCTCCATATTTCGACAAATGCTCAGTGCGTATGTTCGCCCCCATGTCGAATATGAAATTCAAGCCTTGCATACATGGATGAAACACGACCTTAATGCACTGGAGCAGCCACAACGCCGGGCATCTAGGAAAGTAATTGGAATGCGCAATCGTTCCTACCAGGAGAGGCTGCGACGACTGGGATTGTTCAGTGGAAGCTATCGCAGACTACGAGGCGACCTGATTATGGCATACTTGATTTTGCAAGCCTAAATCATGTATGCCGCCCTGTACTGCAACTCAGCAGCAATACCAACCTGAGGGGCCACTCATTAAAACTCGCAGAACAATACAGTCATTTGGAGTGCCGCAGAAATTTCTTTTCCATCCGTGTCTGTCACCCGTGGAATGCTCTCCCAGAATCGTTCGTCTCTGCACAGGCACTAACAGTATTTAAAAGACGGTTGGACGATGCACTCATCCACGAACACTTTGTTACTTAACACTACGTCTCCCTACTACACCTGGAGTTTACCATGGAATTATTTGTTGTTAACAGTGGGTGCTGTGAATCTAAGAGGATCGCAGGACTGCAGCGAAGCAGACGATAAGTCCTTATTTTCATA
This sequence comes from Dicrocoelium dendriticum, assembly GCA_944474145.2. Taxonomy (NCBI): domain Eukaryota; kingdom Metazoa; phylum Platyhelminthes; class Trematoda; order Plagiorchiida; family Dicrocoeliidae; genus Dicrocoelium; species Dicrocoelium dendriticum. Next base: position 89,713,196 of record OX104069.1, on the reverse strand, counting down.
GTTAGTATTAACTATTTTACTATCTTGATCATCATTATTGTTATGTTGATATCCCCACCAACTATCCAACGGGACTTGTAAAGCAACGCTTCTTAACCTGTATAAATTCATTGTTCACTGTTCATTGTTCATCTGAGAATTTCTGGCACTCGTGGCAAGAACTAACTTGGTTTCCGGTACTCTGTTAGTCTTATCCTTGATTCATATAAGCACCTTTGTCCAACCACTGTCAGTTTGACTGTTGTTCATGAACGCTCAAACGGATGCCGCGACGAATTCTTTTGGGGCATCGTAGCGTGTGACTGCGTGAGCTAACTCCGTATGTCCCTATAGATGCTCTGTACAGCAACCATGAGTAAATGTTATGACTACTTGATTTCTGAGAACTAGTAGGATCTCCATCAAAACCTTATTGACTATGAGCTTTTCGAATGTTGGCACTAGGTCCAATATGAACAGTTTGTTTCCTGCCCGGAAATTTTTGGCAGGAGGGACAAGGTTTATAAGCGGCAGGATCATGCAACTAGCTTCATAGTATTTGATGGTAGATGCCAATAGTTCCATTAGTGTTTACTGATATTCCTTGCGAATAGAATATGGCTGTAGTTAAGGCGCGTTACCTCCCAGTTGCAGTATTAAACAAACAGGCATTTACGGAGTGGTTGCTCGACATCTACGAATCATTCATCATTGTGTCTTCATCGGAGGGAGCACCGGGGAGAGCCGATGAGAATAATTTTGGATCATCAACTATTATACATGGAAGGTAACTGATATAATATAGAAGAAACCTACCTACCAGGATGGAAAGCTTATCTTGGATAAGCGCCATTCCTGTTACCCCAACCTCAGCACCAGCTTCCTCCAGCCAGTTTTCTGTAGAAAGGATGAAGTCCCAAGCATTCGGGACTTAACGTAGTCGGTATTCGATAGCTTTACTGAGGAGTACTTGGACCTTGGTGAACATACATAATAGTCTCTCAGACGTCATAAATTCATCGGTGCTTGTGGAATGCTTATGTGTATTTTGGCTGATTAATGAATGACCGGCGACAAATGCTTTTTACTGGTACTTGGCAGCTGCTTCGGTGTCAGCTTCAACGGCTTCGTAAATAATGAAAAGTCTAACTTACTTCGTACAGCGTAAACAGTTGGTCACTTCGCATTGCTAGTTTGTAGGAGCTCTTAAGACGCATGTTCTAGTACAATTCTATCGCGTTTTGTTCTTCAGAGACAAGTCGCTCATTGTCATTGATCAAGATTAGATATCAGGCTGTTACGAAGTCTGTGGCAACATTTCATTAGTCGAGCAGCCATTTGTTTTGCCTGGAGCACTACCTACAGCAGTCACGGGCTACATCCTTTGTAGTTTGGTGCTGTGCATATCCTTGACATCATATTCGACAGCACTTGAATGCAACATTATTGCTCCATCTCAAGACTTTTATTGTATGTAAATCACATGCTTTTATTTAAAAAGCGTCGCGGTCAAAGCTGTTACTGACTAAAGTTTCCGTACGGTAGTCTTCTAAGCTGTGATCACTTCGTTAGCGCTGATGTCATAGTATATCCGCAAACACAAGCGTTGATCCGTGCTTATGTCTGGGTTGGCCAGTGGACAACAGAACTGATTCTACTTGTGATATAATCCTATGTATTCTTAGCTGCCGGCAGTGCTTATGGCTGGAGTTTCGCGTGACCCACACTAAATTTGTAGGGTCAAGGGAGACACGTGATAGTTTGGAAATTACATTCTACCGGTTAAGGTCATCTAATTGCTCACCTCTAATTGTAATTGACTTTGATTATTAGACGTTAGAGCACATAGTTGTAAAACATTTGTAGTCAACAGAATGTGGAGTGTACCCATAGGCTACCCGAGCAACTGTTAAGTCTGTTTGTTGGCTCTGTCCAAACCTTGAATTGGCAGAAGTATCACTCCTGCCATTTACTCTGAAATTGCTTTATCCAATTCCACTGTATCAAACTGCTCCAATCTCACTATTCCTGCGCCACTCGAGAGATATTGGCCAAATTTGAGTGCGACCACAAACTCTCATAGCGCGCAGGATACTTCAGGCACAGCTTGAAAGTTCTCAGCCACAACCGCAGATAGAAAGCTATGCTTACCTGATCTATAGGACTCCACAAACTATTTAAATACATAGTCTAACCAAGTCCTCGACTATTATGGAAGGATTAAATATATCCGTCAAGCATCAGTGTTAGTTACGCTTTCTAAAAAAGTGATTTCATGTAGCGGATTATGTGGAAAAATAGTAGTTTAAATACATTAGCTGACAGGGTAAGGAAATTTTGGAATCCAGTATATAACGCGCAGACGTCAGCTTACCATTAAACTATAATCGCGCGTCTTATACGGCTGAAAACCCTCTTTTTGTGCACAAAAAGCGGCTATATGAAGCACGCTGCTACATTAGCAGTCAAATTAATATAAACTGCTTTTTGAAATTTAATTGAATTTATCAGTACTAGATGTGTTGTTTGGAAATGATGACGAGATCTGTGAGCAACATCATTCTGTGCATTTGAAGAGGCATATTGTACTACCCATAAATGCAGCTACATTACCTGAGAGTTTTAGATCTATTATTATTGCACGATTGTTACGTTTACAAGCAACTCTGCTTTTGCAGTTTATCACCATCATCATCATCAACGGCATTGGGGCAGCAATTCGGACTAATGCTTCGTTGTTCTGCAAATTCACAGACCTAAAGAACGAAGAATATTAACAGGAAGAGCAGGGTGACTTAACGTAAAACTTTAGTGCCCTAATCAATCATTCGATATCACTTTGCTTAATCGTCGTCAACAATCTATTGTCACATACAGCTGGCTCTGTTGCAATTATACACGGCAACAGCGGGATAGCTTCCTTTCAGCTCTCACTGCCCGCTACATAATCGGCCGCCACGCCGCAGACAACAGCATCAAACAATATTTAAACAAGCAGTCCGACTAGGAGAATACAGCAGACGCGCCACAGGCTCTGTGTGAAAGCCATGTTTTGCAAAGTCTATATCTAAACAAAAGACGGGTCAAGTGGGCTCGAGTTGAATAGAAAGACGGACCAACTACAAGTATTTCAGCAAATGCATTCGTTTCTCTCCTCCAACTTCAAGTTTGCGTACGTCGGTCGTTGCGCCACTCAACATTTCAAAAACAATGCATTCCTCGGTGAGCTGTGACCAGGCAAATGTAGTACATGCCCAAGACAACGCAACTAATTAAGTGCTGTCCGTTTATCTAAGAAACAAGTCACGTTGTCAATGCATAATACTCGCCTACGCACGTCTTCGTTTCGGACACGTAGGAGTCATCCGACATCTGCCATGCTTCACAGACCGCAATCGGAATTTTGAAGGCGCCTGTTATCTTCGGACCGAGGAGCCTAGGTATCGCAAATATGCAATAGTACGGCCCTTAGTTTGGCCTCGTAAACGCGACCTTTTAGACTGAGCGAAACCCCCTACTAACGCTGCCGCAGATATGAGCACAGAGTTCTATCTTATTCATTGCATGAACTCACTTTAGTATTTATGATCTCGCCGTTGCTGATTCAGCTGCCAATGAGTCAATTACTGAAATACCTCGCTTTCTTCGTTATCAAAGGATAATGTGTATGCAAAGTTATGATGCTGTTGAAATATGATGGGACCAATCCAGAGAGTTTATTCAAACTTGACTGGGTAGACCCAACATCGTCAAACGGCAAGACAACATCGTCCGCACAATCAAGATCAACCAACGTTCCACGTTGGTTCCGTTATCGCGACTCAAATGACTTTATATTTCACTTGATAAAAGCGTCTAAGAGCAAGGAACCAGACGAAAATTTCAAAATATACACTGGATTCTATTTTTCGTACCACTCGTGACATTGACAAATCCTACTTTTACTGCTGCTGAGCCATATAAATAATTAACACGCGGAAATAACAAAACTTTAGATTTGTGGCAATGAGAGCCTAGCTAGCAAACATAAGTGGATAGCATGTGTGCATTAATAATCTTTATCTATAGAGAAACGTTACAAGTTTACCTATAACATTTCAGGTATGCTGTATGAATAAACATATGTATGAAGGTGAGGAGGAGGCGCCTGCTGAGCTGAAGGATGCCCTTGTGCTACCACTGTACAAGGGCAAAGGTAGCAAGCAATGTTGCACGAATTATCGCGGCATCAACTTGCTGAGTTGTGTGGGCAAGGTGATTGCCCGAATCCTGCTCAATCGCCTCGTGAGTCAGATTGTGGAACCTAACGTGGCGGAAGAGCAGTGTGGATTTTGTTCGGGTCGCAGCACTATAGAAATGGTGTTTGCGGCTCGTCATTTGCAGGAGAAGTGCAGAGAACGACACCAGCCATTGTACTCGCTTTTTGTTGATTTCACCAAGGCATTTGATACGGTGAACCGCGAGGCATTGTGGTTGGTTTTGGGTAAGTTTGGTTTCCCGCGTAAGTTTGTAAGTTTAATTGAATGTCTGCACAGTGGTATGCGAGCGAGGGTGCAGCTGAGTGGAGAGACCACGGATGACTTTGCGGTTGTCTCTGGTGTGAAGCAAGGCCGTGTCTTAGCTCCTGCCCTGTTTAATATCTATCTTCATGCAATGTTGTCTTGTGCTTTTGATGCGGCTTGTGCTTACGGTGTTCGTGTGGAGCACCGTATTGATGGTGGGTTGCTGAACATCCGTCGTTTCGGTGCGAGAACTCTTGTCTGTGAGACAACTATCCGTATGTTGCTGTTTGCTGACGACTGTGCGTTGTTTTCACACAACGCGGATGAGTTGCAGCACATGACTAGTGCTCTGGCTTCGACAGCGGCCAAATTCGGGCTCACCATCAACACAAGCAAAACTGTTTGTCTCTTTCAGCCTTCACCGGAGGTGCAATCTTTAATATTGCCGCAAATCAGCATTGGTGCTGAAGTATTGGAAACCGCCTCCCGCTTTTGCTACCTTGGGAGTGTGATATCGACTGATCAGCAGCTACACGTTGAGTTGCGTATTCGCGTGTCGAAGGCGGCAGCGGCATTCGGGAAGCTTGAGTACCGAGTGTGGAACAACCATCAACTTAGCATTGGCACGAGGCTGATGGTGTACAGATCCCTGGTACTGTCCGTTCTTCTATACGGCAGTGAAACGTGGACGATGTACCGGCGGGATGTGCGATATCTCGAGCGATTCCATCAGCAGTGTCTGCGACGAATTTTGCGGATCGGTTGGGGCGCCAGAGTTGCAGACACGAAAGTGTTGCGCCGAAGTGGGATGTATGCAGTGGACTGCATACTTTTACTGCGACACCTGAGATGGCTCGGTCATGTGTGGCGTATGGATTCGGCGCGGATACCGAAACAACTTTTATACGGTCAGCTGAGTATTGGGAAGCGGCACGTGGGGAAACCAAAGTTACGTTACCAGGACATGATTAAAGTGAGCCTTACACGTTCTAATCTTGATTGCAGATCATGGGAATCGAAGGCGGTTGTTCGGCGTGCATGGCACGATCTAATCATGAAGGCAGTTGCTGAAGTGCGGGAGAAAGCCCTCATGCATGCAGAGCAGAAGCGGCAGTTGCGGAAGCGGCAAGCACCGATGGATTGTACTCCATCGACATCGAGCGCATGGTGCTGTAGCACATGCGGTCGCGAGTGCCTTAGTCAGGCAGGCCTAGTGAGCCATGAGAGAGGTCACTCGGGACCACTGCCGAAGCGACGACGGGTCCCGCAGTGAACGTAGGCAGCACCGGCGCAGCGTTTGTAGCCACGCTGAATTCAATTTACTAACCGCATGCTTGCATGCTAAGTCTCTTTATTTCAGGTGGTGGGTTTTTGGTTCCGTCCTAATGCCTTTATTTCTCATATAAATATCTAGTGGGCCATAAGCTATGCCATTAGGGGGCCATTACAGAAGCGACGACGGGTCCTGCAGAGAATTACGGCGAGCCGGAGCAGCGTTTGTGGGCACGCTGAATTCGATTTACTAACCGCGTGCTTGCATGCTAAGTCTCTCTATTTCAGGTGATGGGCTTACAGTTTTTACCCTAATGCTTTTCTTTCTCATATAAATATCTCACTGTACTCTATTCTATTAACTTGCACATATCGCCTGAGCCAATTATATTCGATTTCCATAACGTTTTTGCATTCGTGGCACTCCGTGAACTATATTTCCGGACCTCGTGCACTTAGCTAGGATTTGTTTGTAAACAACTTATTACATATGCTATTTCAATAAGGTTTATATCACCGTTTCCTTTTGCATTAATCGAGTTTTTCTCTTTTTCTTTCTCTCTTTCAAGTGTTTGGCTGTTGTTTGATATCCCTGGTGTGGATGCGCTTGATGTGCATGTTGACAAGGTGCCTACCTGTCTGTTACCCACTACCTCGTCCATATTGGCTCCAGGAGACAGTTGGTTGTTGCTGGAGGGGACAGGGTGCACGGTCCTTGTGGCCGTGTTAGGATCAAAGAGTGGTTCCATGCACTGAGTGTGGAGCGGACTACGGTCCAGCCACCGCCTTGTGTGCGCTTGATTCCCAAATACAGTGTGCTTGTGTTTGCCTGTGAAGGAGTGTGGGCCGGCTCCGTTGATGAAACGTGATTCCCATCCGCATGCCTCCCGGTCTTATTCCTTCGGGTTTACACTGGATATGGGGGGTGTGGTTGGAGCTGTGGGTGGTGCTGCTCAAGCCATCCATGATCCCTCTGTAGGCGCAGGCATCCTGTGGCTTGCCACAGTGACAGGCAAATCCGAAACCGGATGCCGCCAACCATGAAGGTGAGAGCGTGTGTTGTGGTTCTGCTTAAATTTGTAGATGTTGCTTTCCTTGTGATTTTGTTCAGTCGGATCGTCAGAGTGACAAATAGCCGATTTAATTCTTCAGCAGGATAACTGACTTCAACGGAGCGGGTCGGATTATTTGAAGGATGTTTAGCAAATTGGGGTGGTTTACTTTAGCGACAACTCAAGTTCGCTATGTCGTAATGTTTTCAGCCGAATATTTGTGGCCATTTATAGGGAGAAATCTTGTCGGGTGGAAGCTCACCACGTCATGGAAACCAACGAATAGCATTCGCTGGAAAGAATTATACCCGAAAACCACGGGAGGTAACACGGCACCCAATCATTATTCACTGTTTAATATTTTCCAAATGCTACGCCACTTACTTAATATATGGATTCATTATTTAATTTATGGTTTGTTGTTGTCCCAACCTGATGTCATTTACACAAGTCTACGCAATTGGTTGTGAAAACAGTATTAATTTTTGTTATGTCTCGTTGTTTTTTTAGTAATGAAATGTTCGGAAAACACTTTATTGCAAAATAAATCACGGCAGCGAACGTGGTATTTATGTAATGCTTTTAGCGCTCGTTTTGCTTGTTAAGATAAGTAATTATCATATTTTAATTTGCTGACATTATGTAATGTCCATGCAAATCAAATTATGTAGTTGAAGTAAAAATAAATAAATTTGGTATTCTCGACAAAGCGAGACACGTCTTTTGGGCTTGATCCGGATATTGCACTGTTGTACAATACAACATGCTTAGCAGGATTAACAGTGGAAGTAGTCCAAATGTAGTCAGTAGTGGGGGCCCACATGGCCCAAAGATTATTTGAAGTCTATCTTCACAGAATTCGAGATATAGAGATAAAACTAGATCATTAATGTTGAGTATGTTGATGAGGAACTAGTCCGATGAGGTTGTGTACACATTGCGGGTCAGGTGAGTAAAGCTTGAGGAAAAAGCTGCAAAAATAATTTAATGATAGTAGAATGTCACTGATCAAGTATGTAGGTTTAGTCGTAGGATAGTTGGCATATGCACAGAAGTTGGGAAATGTGGTATCGGCCAACTTTCCAATGCGTGGTTGGTGCAGTGACTTTACTGAGTGGTGAGTCACGTCCGCCACGTCGCAGTGTTTTTAAGCAGATATTTGTGGCTTTTTGTAGGGAGAACGCTTACCAAGCGAAAGCCCACCACCTCCTGGGACACTGCCAAAATGCACAACAATCATTCTAAGCCCTTTTGCACGCATACTTAAATGACTTCCACCTTATAATTTTAATTACATCTGCAAAGTTGTGTGGTTGTTTGATGGCTCATTGTTCTCAGGTAAAACTAGAGGTTGATAAGGTCACTTTTGCAAAAAATAGGTTTAAGCACAATGAATCCGATATTTTCCTGCAATTTTTCTTTTTTGTCTGAATGCGTTTATGCTAATTTGCTCTTCTATCAGGAAAATAAAAACTTACGTGGATGGATGCTTTGATAAGACCAACTGCAAATGAACGCAATAACATCAGCTCCTTCGTTACATCTTCTCTTTGCTACCTAAGTGCCAGTTGCATGTTTGGTACGTTGCAACCTTTTTCCGGCAAATGTATGGTTAACTGTTTCCAGATGAGTAGAAATTTGATCCTCATTAGACTAAAGTATCTGTGCTTCCTGACATTCAAGCGGCAGCTGCCAGGATGGTTATGCAGCACAAGATAAACCTAATGGAAGCTACCAGAGCACATAGACGTCTAAAGGTTAATGGAAGGATGTTTACTCTTATATTTTTATTTAAACTTGCGGTTAAAACACACAGCTCAGAGAGCATATTTGTTAAAATGTAACAAAAGCACACGCAGTTTCTTTTCTCGCTTTCCTTTTCGCTTTTGGCCAACCCGTAGGAAAACCCAAAACTCGGCAAAAGCTGTTGAAAAGGTCAAAACAACATACAAGCCAATGGGTATCCACTTCGTTTCGCAAAAGACATTCTGTCATTTTTTTACCCCAATGCAATACGAAGTGTAAAGCATGAGGACGTTTTCCTGTCGGTTTCTTTTAAAGGGGATATCCCCTACAAGTTATTAAACATAAGGCTGTCAACCACAATTGGCCAAACATATCTGGCTGCTAAAGTACAGCTTCTTGCCGAGAAAGTTCCGCTCATCAGCAAAAGCCTCAGAGAAAGAATATCGGGTCGTTCTGAAAAATTTGTTTAATATTATTAACTTGCACGTGTGGTACAAGGTACTTTGGGAACACGACTAGGCTTCTGTCTAAGAGGGCAGCGGAACACTGTCCAGCCTCCCTACAACACGACCCGGTTAATAATGTCCACAGAGCTATTCTCGAGCCGCTGATTACTACTGGGCAGCAGACTCGGACAGAAGACTGATTCAAGGTGATCTACAATATGTCCGGACGCGTTACCAAAAGACTCAGGAAAAGCTTGTTGGCCACTGCCAAGGCAATGGTGATTAGGCTATTACAACCTGACATACGCAAGCAAAGGACACTAATACAAGCTCTTACTGTGCCCTAGCCGTAATCAAGAAGCCGTCCGTATCTGACAGATCCCACGGCCCAACTATGAGCTCTGCTCCACATCAGCCACTGCGTTCTTGCTTTTGCTGGTTGTCTATTTGTATGCGGAATACGTCGTGTCACATCTTCTGTCAGTTGATTTCATTTACATAACTATCGATTAGTTTCATTGACCATAATTAAATTGTAAACGCTATCACCCGAGCTATAGTTAGCTTGCCTCTTTAATTAATATTCTTTATACATTTAAATGCCTGAGGAGGACTGCCAAAAAGTGATGTCACTTTGGAAACCTCCTTTTATGAATAAAAATACAATACACTCAAATTCTCTCACGCGAATTACTCAATTCTCAATCACCAGCTATAATTCTTCGAGGAGGAAAGGCGGTGGCCGTTTGTATTTACATACGTTTCAGTACTGCTTGAAATTACCTAAACACTAATGGGAAAATTAACAACGAATAATAGCTTATGTTGGTTGCTTTCGGCTTCCAATAGAAAATGAGCAAGGAAAATTTCAATACCTTCAGCGCGACGGCCAGCTGCGCCTTTTAAGCACTCACAGGACATGTTAATAATACCCAAAAGAAAATGTTGCACAACGTTTGTCAGGCAACATTTAAAAATTTTTTTCAAAATCTCTTTGGGTAGCTATAGTTACAGAACGGAATAAGCGAGCAAAATCTGCTGCTGCAGTAGACTAGTTGAATCAACACAGTCAAAAATTTGAACTTGTGCTCAGGTCTTGTCAAAGGCGGTATTCCCCTTTACATCTTTCTTAATGACGGCATTTATGGTAGAGTTAGTGGCTGTATAATCTCTGTCAAAGACAAATACTTGGTTCTTCAACTGAATGAACCACTCCTACGAAAACGTCCTGATTCGGTGTGGATTACCATTTCTATTAATCCAACAAATTTCTTAGTAGGGTGTATTTACAGGCCCCCATGATCTACACTCACCGTAACCGATGACTTGTTGGACACCTTTTCTTTTATTGCTGACTTCTCCTACACTAATAAAGCAATCGCTGGGGATGTTAATATGCCCGAAATCCCATGATCTCTTAACAATAAACCACAAAAAGGAAATCCTTTTATGTCTACTCTTGGTCTACTGGGATGGGTACCGCACGTCAAAAAACCTACACGGCTTGGTAACACACTTGATCTAATATTTACTATGGGATGTTTGCATGTGTCAACACACATCAGTGACAATTTTTGCCGGGTAGTGATCACAACATCGTTGGTTGTTCTTTCCAAATTCTTTCTAAACCGATAGAATCAGTGATCAAGTACAGCCCCTTCTCTTCTGTGAATTGGTCAAATTTATCGGATCTTATAAGGTCTTCATATTGGGATCCATTCTTCTAAGCACAGAATGTACAAATTGCTTGTAATCAGTTCTATCAACGCATTCAGCTTTGTGTTGAACTTGTGGCTGCAGAACGTACTAAGAAGTTGAAAAGGAGACTGCTGCACCTGCACTCATCTCAAAAAGGTAGCCAAGAAACCTCATAAAATAAAGAAAATGTTCATTCTGCTGATGCTCCACATTACATTGCTTACAGCGTTATACCAAGACTACCACAAAATGCTACGCTCTGAGGAGGTAATGGCACTGAAGGGCGCCAACATGGTAGACTGCATCCCAAAACTTTTGGAGGTAGGCAGGATAGAAAATCAAGTTGTATATACACTATCGTAAAATCTGATGGAAATGTCATAACCGATCGTGCAATCATATGTTCGATCTTCAATGACTACTTGGTGTCTACTTATGGCACAAATGCGAAAGAAGATCCTCAGCTGAAGCTGATACACAGAGGCAGTAATACACTCCAAACTGTCGAATTTACACTTAGCGACATATGTCGCCAACTCATATTAGTTTGGCCATCATGCTCACCAGGCCCTGACAACATCCCGCCAATTCTGGTCAAGCACGGAGGTCCAGACATCCCCTGTTATTGATTAATGTATTTAAAGTTTTCATGCTTAATGGGGAATATCCTATGCACTGGAAACAATCAACTATATTACCACGACACAAAAGCGGATCTATGCAAGATGTAAAAAATTGCCGCCCAATCCACCACATTTACGTTATCTCCAGAAGCATGGAGAGGTTAACTAAGGAACGCATAATAGAATATTTGAGCTCTATGAGCATTCGTAGTCATAATCAGCACTTTTTTTGAAACGTACGTCGTGCACTACCTGTCAGTTTGATTACCTTGATTATGTGACTACAGCAAGAGACGCCGGAAGTGCCATCTTAATATTTCCTAACGTCCAAAAGCCTTTTGAGTGTGTTCCACACAATTTATAGTTGCGAAAGCTTATGTCCTGTGGTATCACAAATTCGCTTCAAGATTGGCTATCTTCCTACCTCGAGGCTAGAAAGCAAGTAGTCAAGATCGGTAACTATACATCTGAAGCAACTACAATCTCTAGTGGAGTGAGTCAAGGTAGCGTGCTAGGCCCGCTTTTATTCTTAATCTATTTCAACGATCTCCTTGAAGAAGTCTCGTACGGGAAGCTGTTCCTATTCGCTGATGATGTTAAAATCGTGTATTGTTCCGTCCCTGAGCAATGTAGTCCTAAGTTAGCCTATATTCAGTCTGACTTGTCCGCATTGAAGCCCTGGAGTAACTCCTGGAAGTTGCACTTTTCCACTGACAAGAGTAAGCTATTGTGTCATGGCTGTGGCTATTTTCTGAACATCCTTACATAAACGATACCCCTATTCCTGTGTGTGGCGCAGTCCGAGACCTTGGTCTATGATTTTCTGCCTCCTTTAACTTTTTAGAGCGGTTATATTCTTGCAGACTACTGCTAAAAATGTGATCGCCAACATAAGTCGAACACTTATTTTGAGGATTTCCGGACTTCAAGCCATTAAACTACGTGTTACGCCGGAGCTTGAATACTGTAGGATAGTGCATGGTAACCTGAGAAAAGTGGACCTTATAACACTAGCAAACATTCAACGATCATTCACAAAGAGGTCTTTGAACATGCCTAATACTATGACATACCGTGAGCGTTGCGAGGCGCTAAATCTGGAGCCTCTGTGGCTACGCAGACTCAAACTTAATCTGTGCCTCCTATTCCGCTTACTATTCAGGTTAAGCTTCACCGCTCAGCCACAACTCGAGTTTCCGACTCGTATGCGCTATTAACTAAGAAACAGCGAGCGCACAATGCAAATACAAAAGTCTCGCACAACGCTCCGCTCAAATTTTTCTCCGTAAAATATGTGTTAATATGGAACAAACTTCCATCGAGTATTAGAAACTGCACTACCTATCCGTAATTCAGACGCATGATTAATATTCACCTGACTGTTACAAATATCTGGTCAACACAAAGTCAAACGGTGACTTTAGATTATTTGTATGAGACATATGAAAGTCACCATATCCTCTATTCCTTTCAATATTATAAGTTTACCTACATATAGTTGAATTCTTGAGTATGTATTTGTAAAAGATCTTACTCCTATAAATCCGTCTAATAAATTCTGTTTTCTCCTTTGACGCCTTTCAAACTAATGTCTATGTACCATCGTCGTCACTCGATAAGATTTTCCATCAAATTTTGATTGGCCTATCGACAAGCGTTTTTATTCATTATTATGTTTTATAATTCCTAATACTTTATTTTCTTCTTTGTTTCACAGTTGGTCATGACTGAGCTGATCGCTTGTGGCGACGGAGTACAGCTTCCAAAAGAAAAAGTAAACCCATGCAAATCATTTTACTACTCACACGCTAGTCGGCCGGTGGCCGAGTGGTCTGCACGTTTGCTTTGCAACCATAAGGTCACCGGTTCGAATCCTCGTAGGGATGGGCGTCCACGCCGTATACTCAGCCGGCGCGCAACTGGTGGTTGCCGCGCGGCAGCAAAGCGCCGTTACGGCGTACAGCTGACACATTAATATTATTTTATTACTTACACGATGGCTTAAAACAAAAAGGTGTCAACTTGATTGATCCGCATGACAGAACGGGCTGAGACTTCCTCGCCTATAATGTATGCATAAAAACGCCTTAAAAAGACATTTGACACCAACTTCTGGTGGCCTATTTACTATTTTGCCACACCGACACGGAGCCAATTGGAGCACGGAAGTGCGGGGGAAAACCATCGTGGGAATAACCTGCATGGATCAAGTCCCCTGGGGACAGTTCCATGGATGAGCGTATTACTTTACTTGAACTTTCCGTGAAATCTACATTTATTGTTGTTCCCAGTTTCTTTACCTCTCTACTACTTTCAAAATGCTAACCACTCCAAAAACCCATATGGGAACCATTGTATAAAAGACGTAAAATTAACTATATTATGCGATCACGTTGTACGTGTCGTTAAGACTGCCCAATTGGTTTGTGCCTCGCACTGTTGAGGAATAAAACATTCAGTTATTTTTTTATATATGCCGAACAAAATTTCCACTGCAACTAGTCCTACATTCTAGGCTGCTCAACTGCATGTCCTTGAATTAACCGTTACCTGTATTACCTAACTTCTCAAAGACAGATTTCCAGGTACGTACCAATTCTGCATTTCATATCAGTTTATTTGTACCTATAGTTTATGCCATATCTGACATCAAACCGTGCGTATTTATAAAGAAGCAGCACAGCATTGCCCAGCGGAATTGTATTAAAGCTTCGTCGGTAGCACCGAATGTTCTATTCTAGACCACCTGTACAAAACCGTACGCCAAATTTTAACCGCACCGTTTTGCAAAGTACGTTATATAATGAGGAAACGTTATCCCAATGGTATTAGGAAAAAAATATTACAAACTACCTAAGCGAATGCAAGTATACAAAAATAACTGAATCTGTCAAAACAGTGGGTTTCGTTACAAACAGTTTCCTGTTATAATAATAGTTAGTTTAGCAACATCTCATTTCACATGCTGACTGCGATCAGATGCTACGCTTGTCATTCCACCGATTGACCAACACATGTTCTGTCGGCTGAAAGGATCGACGACTTTTTCCATCAAGATGTTTGAGCTTCTGACTCTCGTAATTACAAGAAACCTTTCCCTGCTTCACCACACGCGTTCTAACATTTTATTTTATAATTGTAATTGCTTGAAAGGGTATTACGGATAAAACACGCTTAGACAACGCCTTATTTTATTTCCACGGGTAAACTTTAGAAGCATTTTTATTTATTTAAGCTGGGTTTGAATGAAAGCAGGCGCTTACATTCTCCTGGTTGTGTTGTTTCAGTGTGATTGGGATGTCTTTAAATTAGATATTTTAGTAAGCAGAGTAGATGAAATACAGAAAAGGTTGTCTTAAATAACTCCCAACGAAAAGCAAATAATTAGTCGCTTGCACCTTAAACATTTATTTCGACAACAAGACTCTCTTTTTACTTGTCACTTTAGAAAAAATAGATCCCAAGACAATGCTAGAAGTATTTGAGGGGTTACCCAGTATTGCGTTTTAAATGAGTCAATTTAAAATGGTGAATTTAACTTAACATGTTTTGATTTCCAAACCCGTGTTTCTTTCGAAGACAATGAGGAGATTTCATACTTTAGCATAATAATATAAACACTTTTGAATTAGATGGTTAGAAGTGTGAGAATAAAGGTTAAATATTCAACAAGTACCAAGTAAAAATCAAGGGGTTTTGGACCCAAGATAAATATAACTGAAAAGAACAAAGAGAGTGATAAATGGAGATGAGTTTAAACAAAATATAAACCAACTCGAGTGCCATCTATGTATCCGCATCACTTTCGTGTCATCATAGTAAATAGTGATTCAAACGGCGTGTGCACTCAGGTCTAAAAGTATAACTTGATATGCTTAGTGAATCATTTTAGCGGGACTGTATAGCATAATATTCAAGCGTTAGTTTTGAAAACGAATACAACTAGTGCTCTCAATTTCGATTGTTTATGCTGACGACAGTAAAACGCACAGGTTTTTCGCAGCGTTAAATAGCGCTGCAAGATTTATAAGATCTGTACTGGCTCTAGGAGTGACCCATTAGATTTTGTATCTTTACAGAAGCTAGTCGTTGTTACACTAAAAATCGAAGCTGCCGTCAACAACTGCTCAACCATTATGTTGAAAACCAGAGAGTCGCGGCTCCTCTATGGATGTTTCCGCATGCGTCTTTATGTTGTCCGTAAATTTTTGAAATGGTATAGAAACAGATTTCTGTGCATTAAACGAATACCATTTACATTAATTCGTGCTATGCCAAAATTTTAAGCGTGAACTAAAGTACGTTTAATCCCAAAAACTCAGCCAGTTTTGTTTGTTCACCGTTATATTGTGTAAGTGCAGATGTTGTCGACTACTAAAAATGTACTGATACCAAGGTATTTAGGCTAAATATGGCTCTTTTGCTTATGTTTTACAGCCTCGGAATGAAGTGTAGAGAAACGGCGTAACCCGGATAACAAGTTATCCGTAACTTTTTTCTTATGAGACAGAACCGCAGTTATTCATGCCCTTACAACTACACCATAATTGTGTTGGGCAGACGCGGAGGTTGAAATGCCAAATACACTTTTACTGCTCCTCTTGAATTCCAGATAGTCTACCGTACACGGACGAACAAAACATGTTGAGAAGTAGGCAAATGATACAATAATCTCATTCAGCTAATTAAGATAATTCATCAAAGCCACATTAGTTGGCAGGCTTAGGCTAGTCTGGAAAAGCACCAGCGTTTTCGACTTAGAAGGTCGAAACGCCGGCGTCTGGTGATTTCCAGTTTAGCCTAAGTCTGCCGATTAGAAGTGACTATGATGAATTAACTAAATTATACCAAAATGCTCACTACTACTCATCAGTGCAATAATAGTCATTTAGAGGACATGGTTGACGCCATTCATCGTATTCTTTACCCGACGGGCAGCTTTAATTATATAGTAACAACTAATCGTTGACTCCATGAATTTAAACATTTTATTTTTGAGAATGTCAAGTAATACTGACGAGGTATAGTAGCTTCAGTTACTTATTTGGTGGAGTAATTCTTTCAAAAATCGCGATCCTTTACGGTCTAGAGCACTAATATATAAAGATTTTAAACAAAAGCCGCATTCTATCCTGAAACATAAATTGCATATTTATGCTGGACCTATGGGGTGAAAAAAAGATAAGAAAATAATTTGGTTTATGCACCCTAGAAGGATGAACATCCAGCACTAAAACACACGCCATGGAATGAAAATAATAATAAAAAGAGATAGCACCTGTAGATAAATATGAAATCACGACCGTTAAAAAATATTTGGGAAAAGAAAGTATTGCTCGAGTAATTTACTAATCAGTTCTTCAATGACTGAATCTTTTTCGTTTAATAAACGTGACAGGAAAGTAACACATACCAACCATAGGCTTTTTTGCGGACGTATATAATTTTGCGGTTCTGTCTGGTCTAGGAGGAGGTTGGTAAATATTCTGACAAAACTCTGTACATGGGATGGCTAACATCTGTAAGTATTTTAGATGCAAACTTCGTACAGGAGTTAATATGGCTGGCAAAAATGTGGTTGACATTTCCGTACATGAAATTCTATTACATCGGGATATATACTTCATGGATCTGGCAATTACTTTAAGGTCCTTACTCAGGAGATCAGGAAAGAAAACTGGTGGGCAATAGGTCCAGTAGGGTAACACACATGCCGTTAAAATTTTGGGTCGAAAATCGGGATACGGAAACCTATGAGGTGTACATGAAATGAGATTCTTCTAACCATAGTGAACGTTTTATTTACGTGTAAGATGCACGTAAGCCTACTACTTAGCCTTACTTCCAGATATTTTACTGAAATGGAAGAGGTCAATTATTTGCCTTCAATGCAAAGCAGTGGACCCTGTGTTAGGATATACTGGTAGCATTTTCCTTTGTACACAGCAGAAACATGACCTTATTTCATTATGAGGTGTTTAACGGTAGACAGCGAGATTTGGACCAAGCTGTGAGCTAGTCCAATAGGGTTTGTAGCTTGGCCGTTGAATCTATGCTTGTGTTATGGACGTCAAGAATTACTTCGTCCGCAAACTTCAGCAATATGGCTTGTCCAGGCACGGGGATTGCGGTAATGTAAGTGGAAGACAAGAATGGGGACCAAATGGTTCCCTGAAGTACACCAGTGTTCATGGTATTTGAAAAGCGTTTTTCTCTATTAAGGTGATAAATTAGGTAGGGCTAGTAAAATAATCTTTCAGTAAAAGTACAACAGAAGTTTGGAGTCTGGAACCTAATAGATCGTGCAACAGTAGTTCACTGTTCCCACAATCGAAATCGTTATTAAAAGCCAGGAAGCAGATGCAAATGGATTTATGTTTATTATCCAGTGATGAAAGCGCAGTATGTATCAATCATGCTACCACATCTAAAGTGGAACTTCGGCTTCGATACGCAAACTGATGAGGGTCATCCACAGGAGTCTGTGCTGAGATCCTCTTAAGAATAAGCCTCTCTAATGTCTTAAGGGTAAGCGACGTACAAACGATCGACTGATATTTGCAGTTTGCTTTCTTTGGTAATAGCGTGGTGCTTACGCTTCGCCAAATGTCAGCTGTCTTGTGCTGCTCGAAACACATTGTGCACAGGTCGGCGAGACGCTCCACCAGGTAATATGCACACTCCTTGAAAACCACAGGAGACAATTTATCGGGATCAGTAGGCTTCTTCATCTGCAGTCCGATTAGTTCTCTGTGTAGTACTAAGCCGTTCACAGAAGGAGGGTTATCTGAGGCTAGCTGTAACCCAGCAGATGATGATGGATGAAGTACTATCATTGTCACAAATATTGGGATTCAGTTTTTCCACATCAGGATTTCAATGCATGACCTCGCGGGTTATCCCGCGTAACTGTTAACATTTTCCATATGTTGCGATAATTATTGTTTCCAAGTATGGCTTGAAGGTAGATGTCGTTGAGCCGATGGAATTAGATTATTCTTTCAATAGACAAAGACTTTACTGATTAAGGTCTATGCGTTTAAATGCATTTGTTTACCTCTACTCAGTCGTTTGCAATGCTAAGGCGTTTCAATTGGACAACAGTTGTCACAAAAGATATATAGGGAAATAGTTAACTGGCCACAGTAATTCAAAACATCTGCATTGTAAAATAAACTAAAATCTGGGGACGCAGTTGTAACACACAGTTGCTGAATATCCTGGGGACAGCATTCTCTCCGTCTGGAATTTTGATCCTTGAATTTAGTGAAATCTTTATGGTTCTTCTTGCTATAGATAACTGGAGATAGCTTTACGATGGCATGATCAGAGCTCCCGAGTTCTGCCTGATTACAAACATAAAATCTTTCAAATTTCTGGCAAATACCATGTCATCACATCTAACCTGGTTGCAGATAGCACTATGTACTTTAGACCGTGGTTTGAAATGAAGCTGGTGTCATATCTGTTAAATCACCGGCAACTATACCCAATGAGCTTTTCAGGCATTCGAGGAACACAGCTGTAAATCTGTCGTAAAATTCTTCAACCATTGTTTGGACAGCCGCGAGAGATATAAACATTAGCCAATAAAATCGAACGATAACCCATCAGCAGTCCTCGTTTACATTTTACGGTTAAACAATTGATGCGTTACGACCTACGCTGAAAAATGTTTTTACTCTACGGACCGCATGAAGCCTTTATGTAAATTATGACGCCACCTCCGCGGCTCCGCTGGGTACATTTGCGGTCAACAAGTAAAGAGTTAGCTCTGTCAAGTTCCACAATTGCATCTTCAACGTTAATGAGAGGCCAGTTATCCTTCAAAATAATGGCGCTCAAACGAGAATATTGCTGATCTTTTGTAATGCTTGTTAGGTCTTCTAATGTTCCAAATAGCGATTAAATATAAGCATGTTAAAAACAGTTAGGCTCATGATTTAGATATGTTTCTTTCCAAGCGCTACCTGCTTGACCAGGAAAAAGTGTCCAGTACTTTTAAGCGCAAGCACGCAATCCTTTCGAATTGTCGAGAGCGTAAACGAGCGGTTCGTGGTTACTAAAAACTCCTCAATACATTAAAACAAAGGGTATATGTTTCAGAGCCGAAAAGCGTGTGCGTTAGTATATTTTTGCACGGAAATTAAAAATCGCGACACAATTTGAAAGTCCCGCCTTCCGTGATAGCACAATTAAAGTGTTAAGTGATATAAGATCTGCGCAACTACCTTTCGCTTGTATTTATTCAACCTTAAGCTTTAAGAGATAAAAATTCCTTTTACATTCTTAAACAGCTTTTTAAATTATTTCTATGCAAATCCTATGAAAAGGTAACCATTAAAATAAAATGGCAAGCTTTTCGTTTCAGAAAATATGGTAGACGACCGGTCAATATATTTATGATGATGCACAACGTTTTGCATTCGACACAAAAGCTTCATCAGGAGAAGTGAATTAGCTTAACATTGGCGTTTTATAACGTCCATGGTTATGCTGCATACAGAGATTATTCAATTTGCAGTTGATCGATGAAATATTGCAAAGGTCAAATGTCATTAGGCTCGCGTGTGCACTGTGTTTTGTTTAAGTCAGGGTCAAGTGAGGAAAAAAAATTGCTGGTCCTCGGATAGTTACATATGTGTTCAGCAATCTTAAGTTATCCGGTGAAAGGAACTTACTCATTGATATATCTTGGCTTAGTACTTCGGAATTTGTTGAATGATGGATCAATAGTCCATTCCGCTTTGTGGTCCATCCAGCCATGCTTATCAACCTGGTCGGAGTAAGACTGAAGGCCTTCACTAGACATCCCTACTTCTATTCTATTCACGCACTCGTTTGCCTTGGTTCTTTCGATCGCCTCAGCAATCAGCCTTTGTTTGGCTGATCGTAATTCCTTCCTGATAACCTAAACAGTTTCGAAGTCTATTTCGTGCACCGTGTCTAGCACATGCACTGCTATTACCGAGTCGCTGAGTAGAGCTCCATGCTTTAGCTCATTTCGCGGAGGTCAAGATATGTGTTGTCTATGTTCTGAAATACTTATACGTAATTTCGTCTTTATTTGGCTTATATACACTTAAGTAAAATCTTTACGGAATTTTGTAAATGCAGTTAGTTGTTTTATCTAAAGGGAGTGAATCCTTCAGATGCACAAGCTAGACCAAAGCATTTGATCCTTCTGGAAAACTACCCTTAGCTTCTGCTTATTAATGATCTCCGAATCGCTTCCGAACTACCTTCTTTATACGTAATACCCACTGTCGCTCTCCACTCTGTGGTTGGTGTTGTGCGTGGGTTGAGACATTTTGTAGCTGTCGCTTCACCAATCCTTTCGGATATCTGTTAGCTATTACGTTTTTCATCGCCTCCCTCTGCGCTGCTTTCTTATCTTCTTTATCCGTGCTCAGAAACTTGCTTTGTGAAAGATTGATGAGGCTGTTACCGCGTACAGGTTCTTCGGGGGGCTTAAACTCTAGCAAATACGCCATCTGTGTCCATTGGTTTGCGATACATTGTCGCTTTTAACGTTCCTTCGTTCCTATGGATCAGGCAATCAAGGAACGGCAGTGTACCGCTCTGCGACTCAAGTTCCATGGCGAACTTTGTTGCATTGTCAATGGAGTTCAAATTGGTTAATAATTCCTCTTTTTATTTTTATATTCGCAAAAGTGTCATCCACGTAGCGCCACCATAATTTCTGGGCACCACGTAAATTTGATAATGCCTTCTTTTCAAACTCTTCCATGTACCTATTGACTAATACGGAGAATATGGTAGATCCCATGGCCAGACCCTGTTTCTGTGTGTACATTCTAGACTGGCACGTGAAATAAGTCATGTCGAGACACAAAGCTATCCCCTTGACCAGTTGATCCACTGTCAGCTTTTTCTGTCCTCGACACTGCTGTCCCCTACCAAGTAGCTTCTTGCTAATCATAACATCTCCTCCATGGATGCGTTTGTGAACAAGGAGGTAACATCGAAGCTGACAACCAGTTCTTCATGTTCGATGTTCACCCCTCGTACTACTCGTGCAAACTCGACAGGTTTTTTTTACAAATGTGCTCGTTCTGCATGTTATGGGTTGCAGCAAGCTAGCCAGATATCTCGCAATTTCATGTGTGGGAGAGCCTATGCCATCTACTACAGGTCGCAAGCAGATGTTGGGTTTTTATACCTTTGAGAGACCGTAAATTCCAGGTGGAATAATGGAATTCGGATAAATGCTGTACCATTTGCTCTTTCCTAAACTGTCCTTCACGGTCCTTAGGTAACTACCCACATCTGACTTCCTCTTATTCACTACGGATGTAATCGTATTTTGCTCAACCAAGTTTTATGGACCGTAGTCAAACACTTTTTCACGTTTATTATATAATCTGTTTTATTCATTGCCAATATTAGTTTACCTTTATCCGCTCTTGTAATGACAATACTAGTGTCCTCTTTCGGATCTTTAACGCTATGTGTTCAGCTGGAGCAAGATTCGATTCAACCTGTTGTGAAAACCTAACTATATTTGCTAATTCTGCTCGGTTGTCCTCTGCCTTTTCTAGTGGTAATCAAGTCCTAAAAGGTGCAACTCCATGAATTACATCTTCCGCCCTTATTTTAAATTTACTGATAGTAAAATTCAGACATTTTTAGAAAACTTTACGCTCCGTTACAGTTAACGCCCTCTCTGACATGTTAACAAACCTACCATGGTTGCCACTAGGTATATAATTATCTGTGCGACTATCCACCTTATTATGTGCAGCTCTCAAGTGTTCTAACTTATGTATTTGCCTTTCCTACGTCTCCCGTCCTCTTGCTGCCTTAACTTTGGAGGCTTATTTTAAAGGCAGTCATAATCAGTCTGTGCTACCGAAGTCTCTAAATCCAAGCGCAGCTGACCCGTTTGGAGGCAGATTTCACCTAGAAGTCTAGTTCTTTGGTAGATACGTTGTTTCAGAAATGCTTTTGCTACTCTAAGTGCTATTCGTGTCAAGGTGTAAGAAGAATCCGGATGTTTAACTGTGAGGGATTTAAGACTAATGTTGTTCTTGAAACATTTGATGTCAAAAATCCGATGATTTTCCTAATTGGATTCGATGCCTGCTAGGCGCACAAATTAACTCGCCAATTAGCGAAAACCAGGTCCGCATCTGTACTCGATATTTTGGAACATATTTGGAACCGGCCAGGTTGATAAGCATGGCTGGATGGACCACAAAGCGGAATGGACTATTGATCCACCATTCAACAAATTCCGAAGTACTAAGCCAAGATATATCAATGAGTAAGTTCCTTTCACCGGATAACTTAAGATTGCTGAACACATATGTAACTATCCGAGGACCAGCAATTTCTTTTCCTCACTTGACCCTGACTTAAACAAAACACAGTGCACACGCGAGCCTAATGACATTTGACCTTTGCAATATTTCATCGATCAACTGCAAATTGAATAATCTCTGTATGCAGCATAACCATGGACGTTATAAAACGCCAATGTTAAGCTAATTCACTTCTCCTGATGAAGCTTTTGTGTCGAATGCAAAACGTTGTGTATCATCATAAATATATTGACCGGTCGTCTACCAAGTTTTTTGTAATGACGACTTCCCGATCAGTTTGCAATATGTTCCAAGACAGGGAAAAATTCAAGCTGTTTTCTTGCAGTTTGAGAGAATGTATATAATGACCCTTTACAATTCTTTAGCCCAATTGTGTAGCAGCAGTGTTTCATTAATTTGAAAGTAACGAAAAAGTACTCATCGCTTTAAATATGTGCCCGGCAAATGGTTAAAGCAAAGAGAATAAAATGATAAAAATATTAAAAAATCTTGAATTTTTAATGCTTTATTTGTTTACGGTGTCATGTATAAATATATATATATATATATATCAGCTGCCTTCTATGGGAGGCCATATATAATTGTTGAATGTTTAATTGATCCATGGGGAAACTTTCCAATTATTTTCGGATTTAATTATGTAGGAGAATGGCGTTAAGGTCTTTTGCTTTCTTTCGTTGTCCGGAATTAGACAAGCAGTCCTTGTGTGTGCCAATCATCTAACTTCAACCTCTTCGACCATGCTACTATGCAGTTTGGACAAAATCTTGTATTGCTCAAACTCCCGCGGCTTAACCATAAATGCTTACAAGAGCAATAACGTACTGTTTTCCTTGCATAAAGCAGATCGTTACCAGGAACTCGTCGCTGACTGTCCCCAATTTCATATCAGTGGTGAAAGCCTGAACTTCTCTACCTTTGTGAACAATCCTGAGATCGAAACACGCCATGATTTATCGTGATCCATTCAGTTAGATGAAGTGTTCACCAATGGCGACTGTCCGTTTAGGTTTCACATCTTCGTTTGTCCTGTCTCCCAGAAGTCGATCCTGCGATTTAACCTTTCACGTGTTTTATCACAATGGACCTACTGTTCTCCTGTGATCTTTCCAAGCCTATTGAGCAAAGCATTTCAAACTACTTCGTAGGTCGTTAAAACACACCTTATAAAGTTAGAGTTCTGTTTGATCCCTATATAATTATTCAAAAACTAAACAGAAAGTATTGTTTTGTTGTTCCACACATAAAACATTTCTTTAACCGCCAATTTCTTTGTGTTTTTGCATGTATTGTATTTGTTTTATGTTTACATTTTGATCGCGTATTTGCCACAGGTGATAATACATCCTTTATTATGCATAAAAGTGAATCCTTAGCTTGAATGACATGAATGACATATATGCTCAGTACTTGATGCCAGATCGATTGATTTTCCGTCAAAGTTGAAATAGGTTGTTGAGTACATGGCCATTTGTAACAACATCGCTGACCGTTCTTCCTTGGGTGCTTGCTATCTATTCTTGGAAGCGAGTGGCTGACAGACTTATTCATGCCAGGAAAGAGACATGCATTGTTTTCCTTGATATTATACATGGCACTTTATTTCTGGGTAATGAAACCATAGGAAAAATACTGAGCTACTTAATGTTGTTGACATTTCAACACGCCACAAGCATGACCAAGCTTTGATGACAGCTAGAGCATCGCATATGCAACTAAGAGAAAAATGCTCCTGTATACTAGACAAATACGGTCCAACCTGCTATGGCCACCACCTGTATACGGCGACCAGTTACAAACACTGTCAAAGGTTTCTCTTATGAGAGATGTTCCTATGCATGAACCTGTCTGCGGCGACAACCTGTCCAAAGAAAAACCTTTTGTCGGTCCATTGAGTGGTCTTCTTAGACGGGTTTGGCTGTATAAACAAATGAACAACGATTTAGTGGCATAAATGGTTCATTTATAATAACAAAGAAAGCAATGTTTGTGGACAAGAGAAAAGGTTAAGGATAGTGACAAGTAATTTTTGTACAAACCAATCGTTTCCAACTTGAATATGTCGTGCACCTAGCGTGCTTTGGTCAACAGAAGTTGAACATCTAATTGCGCCTGATGAGTGCGAGAAGTAGGGAAAATACCAGTTCCTGAACGGGCAACAACCATAAAATATGATGGCAGTTTAACTGGATGAGGAAGTTTGTTGACCAACTGATTGCACAACCAAGTACACCATGGTATAGATACACTTAATCTGCTATTTTGCAGACATGCAATCCCAACTACGTGTGTTAAGTATGTTATAAAATTGACACTGTAACTTTACTTTTGCACTGATTCATTAAACATATTTTCATTATCTCTAGTTTAGCCAAAACGCAGACACTTGCTTTTATTGTCCAAGTTTCCAATTTCCATGTGTCGTGCAATTTAACAGTTATATGTAGCTTCCTATTTTGCGAAATTAAAGAAAAAAGAATTTAAGATATATCTGCTAGCCTATCATGTCGCTGCTAACTTATACCCATGTTTTCAACTAAATTTGACTGAATTGCCTCATTTTTTCGTTCCATTTGACTGATTTCTATACTAAATATTTTGCTTTGAAAACATTCTGTTGATAAAGCACCGCTATAGAAATCATCTCGGACAAATTTGTTCCCGTCACTTGCATGTTGGCACGAGTCAACCACTATGACTACTTCAGTTATCTAATGCGCAACCGCGTATCGACATACTCAGGATACGGGCATCGATTATTATTGATGGAAAGTGACCACGGCTGTGAAGACAGCGAAGCATACAGCTTAGACTACAGACCATCGATAACATGCGAATGCCAACAAGCTGCCCAAACTCAGACAACTCTAATGTTCGTATGATCTGGTTTTCATACCTCAATCGTTGGTCAAATGTTTGTGATCGATGGAATATGCAGAATAATATTGTCACCTCACAAATTTTATCCACCAATTTTCCTGCTTAACAGCAAAAGTTGATCTACTAGTTTCACATATTAGTAAGATGTCTTTCTGTAATATACCACCTTGACAACATTCACATTTTATTATGACAGTGAATTTAATGCCATAATTCGTCCGCCTATTTACTTCGGTCAACAAAGGTGCAAATGCTGCAAACAGTGTAACGCAATAGAAATTAATAAAATGAATTATTTTTAATTCGTAGCATGTTATAGGCTTAGTAACTGTCTTATCAGATATGGAACTTTGTCGGCGTATGCTTATAGCATGTTTGGTGGAGATCACGCGCTTTAATTTTTTTGACCATTCGGCAGAACTTTTTGACTTTCTGTATGAGCTATAGGTTCTACAATTATGCGTTAATAAGTTAATTAAATTGTATTGTTGTATGATATTTGACAGCTATATTAAAACAAAAGATGAGTGTCTGGATTGTTACCTGCACACGTGAATTCGCAGCAAAATAAAATAATTTGCGCCACATTAATTTTTTTCAACATTAACTAAACATTATGTTGGCTGAACAGTTTAAAACGCTTTTGAACTCCAGCTGATGGTAATCGTCTGTTATTAATTTAAGCATAATTGCTATTGACGTAAATATATATCCCTAAGAAAGCTTTGCACCAATGCGCTAATGTAAATATCGATTGTTGCATTCGGTGAACAATGGAAATTCAGCGTAAGTTATTAGGCGAAATTTTAACGCAGATGTTACTAGACGATGGATGTTGGAACGCATTGCACCCTTTGCCTAGGGCTTTCGCACACTATTTTACGGAAGTTAGGTGAATTGGGAGAAGAATTTGTGCTTTACGATCCTCGGCTGGTGAACCTGTTTCTACGTTAAACGTGTCGCTTATTCAACGGATTATCGATTATTCCAGGCTTCGGATAATTTGTCGCAGTTGGCTACCTTTATGCGCACTAAGACGCATGCAACCACTAATCGGCACTTTAGGGTAAAGTTTTGGGGCGAGGCACTGTATTGCTGGTAACTTAGGAAGTCTTTATAGGTTCATAGGCAAGAATGCCTGCTGTGTGGATTATCTGCGACGAGGTACTTTACATCCGATTCCAATTTGATCCTTGCTCGTTTGTTCACAAGGGTCGTTACTGAGTAATATAAATAATCCATATATATCGCAATCCATTCAGACACTAGAAAATATAACCAAGCTATAACAAACGTTTAGTGTGCCTAATGTGGTTTCCAAAAACGGCTGCTCAGACATAAGTATTCTCACATATTTTACAACTTATGTACTAAGTGGGGTGAAATTAAACAGATCAAGGATTCAGTTCTTACGTACAGGGCTCTGCAATGTACTTCAGAACATGTGAAGTAAACGGTAAAGGAAAGAGATGTAATATCGGTTTTGAGGTCACGAATGTTACCACAGCGGTTTGTTTCAGTTCACCTTGTCGAGTGTTAATAAGTGTGCATACATGTAATTTCATCTAGGACGTATTGGTGAAGTAAAAGTTCTAAGCGGGTGAGAAACACGCGATTCTCGCAGGCGGTCCGCAGAAACAAAGGCGCAGTTGGTATGGAAAACTCCAGTCTGGCGTTCAATTGGTTTGTGAAAAATCAAAGATAAGGTAGGCAGTGCACTTAAGTACGCAAGGGTACTACTAATGAACAGGTGTGATCTATGCAGTTGTTAACAGCTGGTCCCTTATTCAACGGGGTTGTAGGAAACACCCATGCCGGACATACACTGCGCACACTCACTTTTGTTCTTAGAAAGCGTGATTACTTACTTTGTGTTGGCTCTTATTGATTTAGAGTCTCGTTTCTTTTACAGACGACTTAGGAGGCACATCTCGAATTCTAAGTATGGAAAAATGGAACAATGGTTTATAGTTAATAAAATACATAGGCCTAACATGTCCCGTAGGTTGGCAAGATAATAAACTGAAGTTTAAAGTAAAATAATTGGACAAAATAAAATACACATCAGTGACGTGATAGTGCATTAACGTTAGCGAGTAGGTTCAGAGAGTGAGGAAGTGCCGCGCAAAAGAAACACCAAAATATGACAACTAATACTCATCGCAATTAAATATCAGCTTACCCACCCCAATACACTGCAGGTCTTAAATCCAAATAGGCTAGCTGGCCAGAATAAATCCAGAATCTCTATTCCAGTAAGTAAGTGTAGATCGATCAATTCGATCTACAAACGTGGGTGAAAATGGATAGGTTGGAGGCAAAGACTACCGTGTTTGGAACTGCGTTACATGATTGGCAAAATTGGAGGTAGAAATAGGTTCGTCGACCATCTAGCCGATTGAATTTCTGACTCAGTTCTACGATATTAATACTGAGCTTAATATTCTGACTGCGTTTCTAATGGTCTTGGCATAAGTGTCTGGGGTTGCTCAATAGTTTGTAAACTGATTTGATGTCACCACGTAGCCACCGGAGTGCATTGAAATACAGTAAGTATCTGCACATGCTAATGGAAAATGTTTTATGACTTTACAATATGTTATCTAAAGCAGCCCAAAATAATGAGCAAACTTTTTGCAAATTTTTACGTTCCTTGGACAGATGCTTCTAATCCAGCATTAGGTTTCAATAAGTAAACATCTCTGTATGCCCTTATATTGCACAAATTGTATCTGGAACATTAAAGTCACTTATATATTGTGATCTGGCGGCACATTGTGGGCATTTCGTGAGCCTAAGTGTGTTGCTAATAGGCAGTCGGAAGCTTGGATCTAATAAAACCGATAGGTCGATATCTAGCAGATCCCTTGTGTTTTCTTGCGGTCTTAGATATGAATGTCATATGCAACAAGGGAAAAGTTATTACAAATGCTGGGGTTGTAGACTGCTGATTAGGGAGGTGCTTTTGACTAATTGAGATGAAATATTCACAACCAAGTGACAAACTGTAAGAGGGGTAGGGTAAATCTCCCTAAAATACGTCCATCAACCCCAACTGGTGAAGTGAGTATATGTTAGGAGATCCAGATACAAAGTATGTATAGCAAAAATATACTGAATTTTAAGCATTTCTTGCCTTGCAGATTTTACTGCCTAAAATGTTAGCCACTTTAGGGTTGCTTTATATACAAATTCGGGGAAATCCCTCTTATATCTGGGTAAGTTCATTTACAAACAACTTATTGTTACTTAGCTCTTTTTATTTGGCCTACATTTTCAGAAAAGCCTTGTTAACGCTTCTATTAAGTGATAACATTTTAGGCAGCTCAATCAACTGGAAATGATCTATATGTTTGGTTCCTCTCTCTCTGTTTATCATGTGACGCACCTTACATGAGATAAAGCGAAAAGGAATTGTTCGTTGCTTATTACATAATGCTGCTTAATGATTAATGGGAAAATGCTATTTGTGGAATGGTCTTCATTGTGACAGCAGCTCTGCGTTTTGACCGCTGTTGGCTTAAATTATCTAGGTGTTGTACAGAGAAATTAGATCCGTTTTTATAATTCCGTTAATCAGCGACCTTTGCTTATAAACTACAGCAAGGTTGGCACGGGACAATTGGTTTGGTTGGATTCAGGTTCAAATACCAATTTTTAATAATAAGAGAATTCGAGTTTTATTTTGTAAATGCCGTTCGCATAACGGTTAATTCTCATATGATTCAAATATCTCCGAGTATTTTTATGAAACAAGTAGTCGAATTGTTTAATTATAAAAGTCTTAATGCCACATTTTCGTGCAACCATTAGATAAATTTGTTTTAAGAATAAGGCTAACGCAAAGTACAGCTCCTAATGCAAGGAATGACCGCCAGCATCATGCTACACGTGTTCCATGTCTGTTACTCATGGTCGCTTCATTATACTGTCTTCCACACCTGGGTTTTGGCTGTTTCGTTGAAACCGTTACATGGTTTAATAATTTTTTGCACCTTGCAAGCACAAGGTTTAGCGCACAATTCCATCCTCTCATTCAGAGAAATAGAAACCAACAACCATGCTCTTTGCCATAAATTCGAGCCTTTAATCCCGCACCACATACTTTCGTTCTACTCATAAACAAATGTAGTTGGCGTGAAAGGAAAAGTAAACAAGTATTTATCACGGGTAAAATAGAAATACTTGGTAAATCTAATAGAATATTAGGAGTGGTGATTTAAATTAAAATGAAGCAAAGGATAAGCGAGTCATGAAGTTAAACGTCAACCGATATAACTGCACTGCCACTTTACAACAAGATGAAATTCAAACTGAATGTGCACTCCAATAGATGGGATGAAATACAATGATGATATATGAGTGGCTTTTGTCCGAAGATGCTACGGTTCGAAATGTGCTTAAAGGGCATCGATAACAAGCAACCCAAAATATTCATAAATTGGAGTGGATTTAGAGAAAATAGCGATAACCTCGAGGTTTGCAGGCGATCGAACAGGAATAAGTCTGATTTTACAACTTCACTTTGCTTGACCAGGAAAGTTGTTGCAGTTACCAAAGATGTTGTCCTCAGTAAAGAAGTGCAAAGTTAGCATTGTTGAGCAAGTGTAAGTAATGGCGAAAAAATTTCAGACGATTTCTACATTTGTCGTTGTACGTGGTGTAACGCTGAATTTGCTCTCTATCTGATGCTAAATCAAACCTAATTATTATATTTGCATTAAGAGTGTTGCTCTGATAAAAGTAAAGTAATTTTTCAACTCGGGAATTGGTCTGAAGGGCTGGTAGGTACTTTGCGTGCCCTATTTTAAATACCCCCTAGTACTTAACCGTTATCATTTGATCAATGCATCTAACGGCATGCGGTAAAAGGAGAACTAGTTTTTGCGAGGTTTCGAACCGACCAATATATCTACTAAATCTTACTGGGCTTCACAGTCGGTCCCATATAACTGAATATCCAACTAGGAAGAAGTTCTAGTGAATTTGCAAGGTGAACTTGCTTAAGAAATAATAACTTTTCTATTTCTTAAGCTGTAGGCATCATTCTCACCAAACTTCAATCGGCTGCTAGAGCTGCAGCTGTGTTCATATATCAGAGGGAAACGAAATCTTATTTCGATTCAGTGTTCGCAGCCAAGATGCAGCGATGCGCAGTAACCCACATATTTCGTGCTATTTTGCCAGTGACGATCTACTCAAAATACATAGTGGTTGACCGCTGCATGCACTGCAGTAAGGTCAGTAAGTCCCTCTTGTGCATGTGATTGTGCTTGATGTGGGTGTTTTAGTGAAATACGTACATATCAATGGATAAAACGGAATGTCTTCACTACTAGGCCTGAGTCGAATTGGGCGAATGTGGTCCGGCTTCGCATGAGTGTTATAGAATTGATTTTAAGGCGGATTTAACCTATGGGAATGCAACAGTTATCTCTGACACCAGGCAACCTTTGCCATTCATCAGAATGATATAAGGAAGATTGAGCTCGTTAACGAACACAGAAGCGAGATAGTGACAAGACGTTTTAAATAAGCCATGCCTATCATGGCTATGTACGTAATGGTTCGAATTGACTTGGGGATTTGGTCGATGCACTTAGGTTTTCTTGACTGTAACAGTTGTCTGAGTGCTAGTATATTGTGGCTATTATAAAAAGTCAATTCGTGTTCGGTTATATGTCACTTCCTGTATCGACATTACTAAAGCTGCTATAAAAATGCGCAATCATGTATAATACACCAGTCGTGTTATATTTACCCTTAGGCTTGCCTAGGTTGCGTTATATATTGATGATATTTTGTTGGTGGTACTGCACATTATAGTTCGCATCTGTTTGAACGGCGCAATTATGAGGGTAAATCTTGACAAATGCATTAGAAGACTCAACGACGAATTTTCAACCTTTATGAGCAGCAAAAATTTAGCCCAGCTTCTGGACCGAATTAGCTTCTAAAATAGGATCAAGCAACAAAATGTATGAAGCGAAATATTGTTTTTGTAGTTCACTGACTTCCGGTGGAATTTATGGATTACTATGTAGTGTTAGGATCAGTGTGCTGAAGTCTGTTAAGAACAGAGCATGAAAGCTTGAGAGGTGAAGAGAATTCAAGAGTTCTAGGCTATACTTCTCCTGTGTGACAGTGCTAACTTGTAGCATTGTTGCCAGACCATTGCTGAATATGAAGTAAGTGTATTTTTATAGCCAGAAAGTGATTCCCAAGAGATTTGTGGCGTTTTTTAGTCCTCGGCTACAAAATTCCCTTTAGAGTAACATGTTGCCGCAAATTACGTTACACTCCCAAGATTATTTTATGTAATGTCTGGGTGGCGGACTATAGAAAGAGTGCTCCTAGCATTTTAGATTGATGGGGGATTTCCTTATACAAACAGAGTCGTCGCCCACGCATGGTTGAGCATCGGTCAATTTCTCAACCCAGAGGTGATTTTGAACATAACTAAAACAAGCTCCACCATATATATTCCACGAATTTAGCAAACATTATTAATAATTGAAATAATTACGTGTGCTTGGCCAATTATGCGACCAAGGGAGAAATATATACCAACGTTTTTCTTCTATAATTTAAGTATAAAGTGTCCATCTACGTTAATACTTCTCTGTATATATTCTGTCACATTCAAATGAATCTCGTAGTTACTTTTAACATCTCCTCATTTTATAGCTGTAGTCCCATTGATGGCATGTCTGGTTGTGAAACTGCTATGAACAGTCATTAATTTGAGACACATATGTATTTTCGTCTTATATATTCCCTTCTTCGCCAACGCAGCAAGGTGAGATATTCATGTTCAGTGCGATGCACAAATGCACCACGTGCCATGATATTCCTGTGCAAGTAGATCATTAGTTTTCGTCAATCTATTTGCATCATATAAAATGAATTGCTTCTCTCGGACGTTGCTTGTACGGCGATACGCAAAATGTATACGATACACTGACTTATCTAGGAACAGAAAATTAGACATTTAGTCATCTTTGAAATAATACGCAAGTACTTGTATTCTATCCTTGTGACAGCGATCACACAATATTGAGAGCAAGGTTATCTCTACCTTTCAGCAGTTTCATTCGATTCGTTATATATCACATATCATTCTAAAATCTTTACAGGTTGAATAGAATGCTTCTCCTCAAAGGAGATGGTTGAAGCCATTGATGCTTAATTTTTCAAAGCGCTGGGAATTTGTTACTGTCACGTTCTTTTTATCAGCTTTAGAGTAGAAGAGTAATAAGCGATGATTTTATAGTGGTAATGTACTTATGCTCTACAACCCCCGCGATTCGGCAGTGCCTCCAAATTAGCGGTTGCTGTTTCTCTACTTGTCGTATTTTTGTTAACAAATTTACCGCAAATTTAACTATTTTAATGTGCAGCCCTCGGAAATTTGTTTATATGACCCATTCTAAGCTTACCGATGATATTCTGCGCTGCCAACTTTATGAAATACCCTTGCGGCGCCGCGTGGGGCAAAGTTATGCCGAATGCGATTAAATGGCCAGAAACACCACAAACTAATATTTAAAAAACATCTTGGTAAAATGCAGAAATATCGCGCTAGTTGGCAAGTTAGCTTTGGACGCTGTCCTGCAAACAGAAACATCAATGGGTCAAATGGAACAAATCTCGCAGATTATCTCTAGCAATGTGCGCTCTCTCCACAAGAAAACGTTTGATATTATTATCAAAATGATGCGTAAGGAATTTGAAAATCCAAGTATTGTGATGTTTCAATAAAACTGGATCCATCTTGACGTGTAGGATGGGTTATCCAATAATGTCACCACCTGGTTATAAGGACGGACAGACCGAGAAAGCCACGTAATTGTGGTGAAGGCGTCATTGCAAAGCAAGTATGGTGACGATGTCGTATTGGGATGCGTAACTGCAATAGTTGCGACACCTACTACTTTTCAAAATGATCTAGATGAGCTCGTACTCAAGACCTACTCCCGAGTCATCTTTTTGTATCCATCTAAATGTCGTGACTTAAAAATTGCCATTCTCCGAGCTGACAAAGTAAAAATTGTTTTGGCTGCCAATTTTCGATTGGCGGGAATTGCTCAGTTCATACCTAGATCGTCAAGTATTAAATACCTAGGGGGTCGCTTTTATCGTGAAACTCCACTTGGTCTATTCATGTTGCCGAAAACTTTTGCAAATATAGATGGTTGTCATTGTATGCATTTCGAATTAAAGTTGCAAATACGGAAGCGAAGTGCGCGCCAATGTGGATGCACGCTTTTTGCTCGAGTTTAGGGGCCGTTCATCTGAGCTATGCAAAAGTGGAACATTGCCTACAGCTTTCAGGCGTCGTTACACATATGCAAAATATAGTTGGGAGCAGTTTTTACTGCCGCGGCTAACTGCACTTCGAAGTTTCCACGCCTCTGTGTTTCAAATTTGTCGTAGTGATTTCGCTGTCCCTTACAAGCCTCTTAGTCTTCGTCAGAGCTAGACAATTTGAATTTGTTTTATAGTGTGCGTCATCTCCAAGCTAGTGTGCTATACTCTTTTGAGAACCAACTTGGCTTGACTGGTCTAAGTTTCTGGTCCTTGAGGGGTAGGAATCCGGCAAGCAACTGATTTACTGTCTATTGTATAATATACAACCAGGCTTTAACAAAGGTTCCTTTGGTAACAACCTCTCCTTCTGGTTTGCAGCCATGTGGTGCCATTAAATTCCACTTACTATCAGGTAAGGGCTGGTTCTAACGGAAGAGATTACGACACGGCAACCCGAGCAGTCTATGGTCATCGAGTGTTCACACATTCCCGGCGAATTTAGAAGATGGGTTTCATGCATATTGCTCACAGCTGGACAATACCAGTTATAAGACCGGAAGTTGTTAAGCGCGTGGTCATAAGCGTCAGCTGATTAATGTGGTGAGTGGCTACAGTTTCAAATATCTTATACGCGGACTTCCTCTCAAGAGCACAATGGCCGCGGAGAAGTTCAAACTCAGGCCACTGTATTCGGAGTATGTATAAATCGCCCATGAGCAGGAAAGCGGATGTTTTATGCGTTTGTGGATGTGTAACAGCCAGTCCACACAGAGGTACAATGGACTGCAATAAACCACGAACACGAGCAGCTGCTTACGTCTAAGGTGGAGTGAAGATGATAACTGCTCACATAAAACATCGACGCCTTGATAGTTGAACATGAGTCTCCCACATAACGAAGCCCTTGGATATAGCAGCACGCAACCGCAATCGTTTCATGGTCAAACACGGCGGAAACAAGGTGGTCATTGATTTCTGTGTCTTGGATGTTTGCGTTGGGATTTTACTGTGTTTAAACAACTCTTGCACTTCTGGCTGCCGACAAGGTACGAAAAAATACAATTTTTCACCTTTGTTCAGTAGATTGTTAACTAGTAAACGCGACATGCATGCTGCGGTAGGAAGTGCTGCACGCACTTGTAGCATCAGCAACCTTTTGATGCGGATTCTCGGAGGAGTTCGCGTGACTACCTGAAAAATTACTATGAGTATAGTTGTTTTTGCACCGTTCGTCCGCCGCTTAATTCAATCAACGCAGACTAAGCTTTATCTCTGTCTACCGGATCCAGATCGGCTAGCACATGAGTAAGATTGTATGATGGACCACAAGGAAACGTTTCATGCAACTCTTGAAGTGACACTATAAGCTGGAACATGAGTAACATTCTATCTACATCCCAGTCTTCGTGGTTATCTTCCCAGTTAACTACAATTGTTATACCGGTTATTTACTGATTCACTTGACCTAACAGTGTTTTTGTGTTAAAAGAGAAGTACATCGCTCACAAACTATGCCAACCGTTTTTATCAAGCCCTGCTGAATTTATGAATGCTCGATGGGTGCCAAGCATTCGTCAGCATGTTGCACAACCTTATGTAATTGTCTGTGTCAAGGAAATAACTAAAGTTTTAGTAATCGTCGCTTTTCGGAACTTTTACCATTAGGTTTTCTTTAAGTTACTTCGCGAGTGGGTTCGAACTACACGCTTAGTGAGTGCTCGGTGGCATTTTTAGTGCACCTATGTTATTAAGTCGATAAACTGATCATCTGACAATGAATCTCACTTTAACGGTAAGCACTGTGGTAAATAAATCCTGCTTGCTAGTAGGTACTTCCGTTTAGTGTTTTTACACCAGATGTTGAAGCACTAGCATGTTAATTTTATCTATAAATCCATGTCCGCAGTATCCTTATAATTAATTTCATACTTGCATTTAATATAATAGTACTGGTCCATTTAATCTACTGTATCCAATATGCCCCAAGATTCAAGAGATGTTCGACATTGGCCTGATAAAGCAGAGTTCACAGTAAAGTGATTCATTCAAACGGAAAGATTTCACATGAGCTCCTTATCTTAACAGCTGCAAAAAATTAGAATATAAGCGCTGGAAATTGCATGGTCTGAGTTAATCTCACGTGTTTTATTGCCACAACTTGTTTTATCTTATTTGTAAATAAACATAGACCAGTTATATAGAATAATGATCCTAAAAATTTGATAGCTTTTAACGGTTCTCAATTTGCACTCCCATCATTTTTCAAAATCCCTCCCTCTGATAGCCAGGCCATGGATAGCGTACGAAATTCGTCTTGTCCAAACGGGTACGGACGAGTTAAAGCCGCAGAGTTGCGAGTGCGTCGCTAAGATTACTTGGGAATTCCCATGACGTCACATATCATGTATGGTACAAAAAATGGCAGGCACCCTAAATCTAATGCTGACCATCCAACATACCCATCGGATCAGTGCGTTTTATTCTGGGTCTCATAAACTACGCCTAGTGTTGTTTACCGGTGTCCATCGATTCACTTTGCACCGTATTTCGCTGACGTCGGCGAATTTCGGTTGTCCATTTATCACTTAGACGTCCCAATTAGAGAAAGCCTTCCCTTTCTAATTACTTAACAATTTGGCGCCAAAACAATAAATATGACGTAAATAACTAGGTAGCGTTGCTTATTCCGGTAATAAAATAATAGGTGCGTACCGTATATTTATGTTAATGTAAGGGCCATATATTCCGTTGTGCGGAAGATCAAAGTAAGCGATTTAAAGGCAATTTCGGATTCGGTGCACAAGAAGTTAAAAAAGCAATCTAATCAAGCAGCTCTTTTAGCTATAGCCGAAAATGCACGTACGTTGCCGCAATTACCACACTACTTTAACTTGAAAATCCTTATTTACAATTCACGAACACGAAACCATAGATGAACAGTTAATTTAATAATTCATCTTCAGACCATTACAATCATATTTAATGGTTAAGGAAAGAAATAAACTCAAACATGCGAATAAAATGCAAAGCTGAGAATGAAACGGTACTTCAAACGTTTCCATCTTGTTGATGACGATGCGGTTTCATGTTGTGAGACACGGGTTTGTGGTAGGAGTAGACGGTGTGTTGGTTCTAGTGACACTTTGCAGTGTTGAAGTTAGCAAAATTAGAGATCAGATGTTAGCCGAGTTGGAGTTAGAGAATAAGAAACGTATTTTACAAGCCGAGAACACAGTGAATATGGCTAATTTGCGTTTAGAACTGGAGGGGTGACGAACATTAACCACCCGTTGTTCTCAACCGATTGCCAGTAGGTAGGAATGAACAAATGGATCGGCAATAAGTCAGACCTCTGGAAGTTTATTAAGCAATTTTATTAATTCATTAAAGTCCGAGTATCCGCGGAGGCCGAATATTGCTCTATTTGAATTAATATTGTAAAGGCTGACCTAAGAAGCCAACAGCGAATAAGTAATGTTGCCTCCGGAAAAGGCCTACGACAAGGCTAGGAGCATTCGCCGTGATTTATTTGGTCAATGCCACGTTGTTGCTAGATCTTTATTTGACGGTTTATTCGTCGGTCTAAAATCCACAGCGCAAGGTCATGATTCTTTATCTGATCGATCCAAAAAATAGAGAGTTGTCGCGCTGTTCTTTCCCAAATTAATTTCATTGCTGTCTTGGAGTCGTTAACTAACATTGAATGATTGGACCGCGCCTCGCCCAGTAGCCTACAGTCGATATGGACAAAGAGCGGCTGGTTTCTTCATCCAGAAGTTGCGGGAAGTTCCGTTTAGAGCATGGGTAGATTTTATCGCTACTGAAGCGTAAGTAGCACGTAGCAGATTTGGTCAGCTAGCGACTACGAGCACTCAGTGACTCCAGAATGTGAGGCAGTCGTAACAATCGGGAGACAAACATCCCGACCAAAAATTTGCCTTTTGCACCTCGCCGGAACAGCCCAGCAACCAGCCTGCCTAGTCTGCAGTGAGAAACATGACGCAGTGTCAAGCCTGACGTTTCCGTCAACGGACGTCTATAGCCGTTGGGAGCTAAGATGTGGAGGATTCAGAATCGCAGTTCCCCGAATCTACTTGATGCTGCTTGCAGTTAAAAGGCAGGGACGCTTTTCTTATTGTCATGGTGTGCCGCCCCACAACTATATACCCGAAAATGAATACCTCCTAGCGGCTGCTTTAAGATAAGGTTAACAACGAAAGTACACTCACATATTTATCATGAATGATTTTAACGTACATTGTGTGGAAAATCCTGCCACATTGAAAGAACAATTCAAAGTCGCTTTACAAGATCTCGCAACCAGTGTTCCTCTTTACATACACATCACTTTGCCCCCTCGATTCATAAGAGGCAACAGGCCCTCTGTGCTGGATCTTGTACTTAGCAACGAAGAGCATATGACTAATGTGTTGCTTTTAGACTGCCCGTTTGGTCGCAGTGATCAGTTTTATCGTCGTCTGCTATGCAGCATGTCAGAATGAGAACGATGAGACTGTAAGAACAACCTGAATCTATGATCCATTAACCCAGCTCGTCAGGGTTCCAAATTGGTCGTTCCTTGAAGAAAACGTACCCAAGGAAGTCGCCTGGCACGAGTTCGTCAAAAATTTCAGTAAGCTAATAGAAGTGGCTTCAGAGATAGAAGTTTGCAAAAGTGTACATCAGTTTCTTTCGTTGGGGGCGAAACTCGAAAATGGAGGACAGTACGCAACGTAGCACGGTGAGTGTCCAGAGAAGCACCAGGACCAGAAACTTCGAACAACGTAACTTCGTAACGTAACCACTGCACTCAACTGCTAAGAGGAGACAAAGCCGCCTATGAGCACAACCTCGCGAAAACCTTCAATGCTAACCACAAAAACTGCTGTACAATTTTGTCAATAGCCTACGAAATGTAAGGCAAGTATTTTCTCCACTCAGGACGGCTCATGGTCCAACAATGATGGCTTTGGAGGCAGTAACCGAGCTATGGATGCAATATGCCCCCAAGTTTCAGAAAGTCATGCCACCCAGCGACCTTCCAACCTCTGTCGTCTCCTCACCAGGACTAACACATATCACTTTTACCGCAGAGGCTTTATTGTAAAAGCTGATCTCTGTACGCAAACACAGTTCTCCGGGTGTCGACACCATTCGTCCAGAGGCAATGGAAGCAGCAGAAACCCAACTGGCGGGACCTTAAGCTCAGTTTTCCCAGTGCTGCTTAGATCAGAATCAAGCTCCCGCTATGTGGAAGCTTATAATAATAACCCCGATCCACAAAGGTGGAAGAAGAACTGATCCCTCTAACTACCACACAGTATCCCTTCTTTCAATACTCTCCAAGTTCATGGAATCCACAGTTGCTGATACACTGGTGAGCTATCTGAAAAACCGTTATATCATCACGCTTGAGCAGCGCGGCGTCCGTCGACAGCGGTCAAGTACAAAATTACAAAGAATTTACTAATCGCACACAGTAGCTGGACCGAGGCAGCTGACGATGGAGAAGGCGGTGATGTGATATACCTGGGTTTTTCCGAGGCTTTCGATCGTCCAGACCATCGGATATTACTCTCAAAGCTCCAGCATTACGGGATCGGCGACCCCATTTTAAGCTGAATTGCCATTTTTTACTTTGACGGCAATTACTGATCAGCTTTTGGAGCTCTTTATCGAACCCCATACAAGTGGAGTGTGGCGTGCCGCAAAGCTTTTTACTAGGTCCACGTTAGTTCTTGGCGTTTATTTCTTACTTTGCACAGAGAGTCGCTGCAAACTTTCTAATGTTTGCCGACGATATCAAGATCTGGCGCTGGATCCAGGCGAACGCCGACCAATATCTAATTCGGAGTGACTTCGATACAGCGTATCGATGGTCAACCCAAAACGTACTGCAATTCAACGTCAGGAAGTGCAAGGTGCTTTCCATCCGGCACCAGAGCAGCTACTCATACCGCATCGGAACGAATATTATACATCGATCAAATCTTGAACGTGACTTGGTTGTCCTGCTTCTAGATGACTTGGGTTGCTCCAGACAATCCGAAAATCCTCAAAGGCTGGGAATCAACACGTCGGGTTGTTGCGACGGGCGCTTGGACAAACAAATAACTCCAAATTTGACAACTGCTCAGTGCGTGTGTTCGCCCTCATGTCGAATACGCCATTCAAGCCTTGCATGCATGGCTGACACACGTCTTTAAGGCACTGGAGCGGTCAAAACTTCGGGCATCTAAGAACGCAATTCGAATACGCAACCTTTCATAGGATGAGAGGCTGCAGCGATTGGGTTATTTAGTGGAAGCTATCGCAGAATACATTAATAATGTAATGCAGACTACGAGGCAACCTGATTAGGAATAGTTGATTCTGCGTGAGCCACATCTTGTGTGCCACTCTTTACTTCAACTCCGCATCGATACAACCCTGAGGAGCCACTCATTGAAACTCACTATACAGTATAGACGTCTGGAGTGCCGCAGAAATTTCTTTTCCATTCGTGCCCATCAGCCGTGGAATGCTCTCCCAGAATCGGTAGTCTCTGCACCGACACTAATATATTGTAAAGACGGTTGGATTATGCAATCATCCACTTAAAATTTGTCATTTGACCCTACGTCTTTATCCTGCATATGGAGTTTACCGTGGAATTATTTGATGTTAACTGTGGGTGCTGTGAATTTAAGCGGATTGTAGAACTTCAGCGAAGCAAACGATAAGCCTTATTTTTATGTTTAAATTACGAACTGTCCTACTATCATTTTTATCAT
Source organism: Dicrocoelium dendriticum (assembly GCA_944474145.2). Classification (NCBI taxonomy): domain Eukaryota; kingdom Metazoa; phylum Platyhelminthes; class Trematoda; order Plagiorchiida; family Dicrocoeliidae; genus Dicrocoelium; species Dicrocoelium dendriticum. Next base: position 89,672,570 of record OX104069.1, on the reverse strand, counting down.
ATTTGTTATGTAGATATCCCCATTAACTATCCAAAGTGCTTGTAAAGCAAAGCTTCTTAACCCATATTAATTCATTGTTCATTGTCCACCATTTTTAAATCTTTATTTACTTATCAAATAAGGTGTTCGCGACTTTAATCTATTTGCTTTTTACCATGATGAAAATTCGAATACAATAGAAAAGCCAGGCACAGCAATTACTGCACCATCCCGATAGCAATGGTGAGCTACATTTGGTTTCAGTTACTTCAGAAGGGTACTCTAGTAACTAGCACTAGACTAGCTTATATATGCCAGATACTCATATGCTAGATGCAGTAACCAGGAAGAGCGGAAGTATATTGTGTGGGGAACATTTTTAATAAGAAGATTGATGCCCTACAGTTGGGAGTAATATCATTCATACCCAATATAAATATCTGCAAGTCAATTAAATTAACTGTTTAACGTAACTCAGTGTGAAAACCCTTTGACCCATTGAAGGAGCTTTAACAAAATATCAAGGATAATGTTATGTTGCTTAAAAAAATACTGGCCGATATTGCTCTGAATTAAAAATGTTTGAATAAACGCATGGTAGACGATTGGAATCATATACTTCTGGCGCTGAAAAAGACTTGCATATATTTCAGCAAATTGAACCTGCAAAATTATAATGCGTGGTAAGTTTGAACAAAATGCATAAATACAGAAGATATACGTCTTGTTCAAGAACGCTATATATCTATAAATATATTTGAAATCAAAGGAATGAACACTTTTTGATTCTCGTCCCATTACGAATTTTGTCTCTTGTATAAACGAAAGAATAGTTATACCTTTGACGATTTAATGCCGATTGACTTATTGGATATAATTGAAAATAATCAGAATGTCAATTTGGACGACTCCTTCAGCAATAAGCTATTTTCAAAATTAATTCTCCATTTTTACTGAAAAACCTTTACTAAGGGATCGGTCGTATCCACGTAATCACAATGATTTGTCTTAGAATTCATTGTAATGAAGTGCCTGGTATTAATAGTAGTTTGGGCAGGCAGTCCCTTCTAACCAACATCCAAGTGCGCCAGAGGAGGCACTGCTGTTTATTCGAAGACCAGAAGAACTCATTTAACCCCTTCATTAATGACATGAACTATGACAATTGAAGCTAAGTGGAAATGTATATTTATTTATCTATCTATTTATTTATCTATTTATCATTGTGATTGTCATTAGATGAGTCGCTGAATTATGGAAAACGGCTAATAAGCTTCAAATGCATATACTTTAGTGTAGCTCACTCGACATATTCTCGCTCAAGCAAAAGAAAAATTCATCATTTCTAACAGGCACTCTCAATGTCAGATCCTAATCATTTCCAATCTACTCTTGAGATCCGTAATTCACAAAATGATTGCCAAAGACATTTTTGAATGACGACACCGATTGCTCCTCGACTGATGTTTCAGGAAAAATGTTCCAGTATTTCGCCACCCCGATTCTGGAAGCATAAAGGCTTAGCTGTCTGCTTCGTGTACGGTAAAGTAGTCTGGAACCGGTGCTCCCGAGTGCTGCCTAGTGCGAGCACGTGTAGCCGTATCCTCGTGTGCTGGGAACCAAAAAATTGAATTTCCAATTAATTCAACTACACAAGCCCTCTTATGTGTTGAAGGAGGTTTAGTCAGCTCTTCAGATTCTTCACTAAGTTGGCTGAAGCAAAAACATAGGTTTAATTCTTTAATGATTGGGTTTAACGTAATAATTTGTCCTGCTATATTTTGAAGTTAAAGCACGCCTTTATCGCATTTACTCATCAACATGACTCTTAGGCGGCATGCTATGGATGTGACACAGTGAAGTGCAAGAATACTGAGGTAGTAAGACGTATAACACAGCTCCCCATGGCAAACGAGGAAGGATGTTTAGGAGTATGTCCACTCTGTAAAAGTTAGTTATTCAGCTTGGACCGCAAGCTACGTTTCCGTAGAGGCTGAAAAGTGACGTTCACGAAATTCCTAGTTTGCAAATGAATACAACTGTATCGCGAAATTCTAATGCCTGGCTTAGTATTTTGTGCCGATGGACTTAAGGGTAATCATATGGGTTATGTGTAACAATTAGAAAGCGTGCAAGACCAGAAGAAGGGGTCGGTCGCTAAGTCGGATGAGGAGTTAGGGCGCTTGGACTGTTTTAGCGACTTGTTGCCACGGGCAGCACAAAATTTCCGTCTGGAATATGGAAACTAAATTGCTTTGAGGAGCTAACCTTGCACAAACTAGGCAAGTCTGCTTCAACTTCGTTACTTGATAGGAAAGAACACGAAGTTAAAATTGCAGCAATACTTAGCAATGAGACAAAGTTTGATTTCATCACTGTGGAATTGGTTGTACCGAACAACCTGAGACGCAGATCACTCATATCTAATAAGAACTTCTGGCCAAGTGGTTCATTTAAGTAGCTTCGTAAGACAACCTTAAACCGTGGCTCAATATTTTAAGGTTTTATATGTTTTCACAATTCCATCAAGCAAGCATCCCTTTCTGTTCCGTTATGTCGGCAGTCAACTCACCCTAGCATGCGGTCGCTCTTGGCCTTTATAGGTGCTTGAGCCATTACGACGACAAGTTACAACTTCAAATCGATATGACAGCTACTGGTTCATCAAAACATCAAGGGTCTCAAAGTTGGGCTAAAATTAAATGTTTTCATTCGGTGTTGTCTCGCTTTGTACCAACACCTCCTGGGTGAGACAAATGATTACTTTGTAGATAGGCGTTCAGAAAACATCATGTGTGAACCTACGCATAAGCTAAAATGCACAGCTTTACTCCGCACCAAGAATGCGCAGTTCATCTTTGATGGCAAATACTTCAGGCAGAAAGACGGCATGATCATTTCAAAAAAACTTGGTAGACGGTTGTCATTGTATGCATTTCGAATTAAACTACCTTCAGTAACCCGTGAACTGATTCTTAGATTTGTGCCTGTATGCATACTACCACATTCACTCTACCGATCCCCGTGGTCTTCCCATGTTTACGCAAAAAGGATTTTAACTTACTTGTACGGTCCACAACCTTTATTTGGAGATGCAGCTGGTTGTCTAGCAAGTCACTTGTGGGTTTTGTTGTCAACGGACGCGTAGACGTTTGTACAAGGTTTTCCTACACAATTATAAACGACCCTATTCATCCACTAGGTTGTGACTTTTAAAAACACCATATATTTCCTTTACCCGCTACAAATTTAGAATTTCCTTTTTACGTTGTGTATCTTACTGCAAATCTGTGTGACCATACCTGTTCCGCTTACTGGGTGACCCAATCAAATCTAGGTACGATGCAAAAGTATTTGCTTAAGTGATATACGCATAAATTATTAGACGTTTTATTTCTTTTTAACAGAAATCTCTCATAATTCGACATCTGCAATGTTAATGTAAAACGCCTAATATTGCACCAATTCGGGCCCATTAAGGCTTCTTTGATTTGAAGTTGACTTATATGTGGTACTCAAAAATAGGACTTATGCCTTTAAGTGTTAAAATATAGTATTTCTGGATCCCTTGTTTCTTCACAGTAAATGTATGTGTTGTTTCTTAAACCTAGTGATTTCCCAAGGGTGTGACGGAAGCTTCTGCCAATTAACAAAATGAAGGTGAGTAACTGCGTCATTCAACAATCGTTTATATTTGGTTTATTATATACGATAGGGAGCGCCGAGGATAGCGTTAAAAACAGAAGGTAAATTACTGCATTACATATGAAGTTTAAAAACGAAAAGCACTTAATGGCTTGAAAACGTCCATTTATGTTCATATGCATTGGATTTTTCTATACGATATCACTTACAGGTATCGGAGCCGCGCCTATTTTTACGTTACTATTAAGGATTTTTATCGGAAATTGTGACCGCTAGATGACATATATTGAATGAGGAAAGCCAGAACTCAAGAATTAAAACCTACCGAAGCGGGCAAGCAACTATCCTGCAGTAAGCTCATATATGATGTGACCAATTCCAAATTTTTAGGCATAGGCCATCGGTATCTAATTTTATTTAAGTACGGTAAACAGTGTTTTTTCACATACTGCCAAATAAAGGTTAGTTTTCCAGTAAAAATTTAGAGTCAGCGTCTAGCGTCGCACTGAGTGTAAACGTATGTTAGTCGTATGTACTCAAGCTTCTTAAAATTCGGTTTATTCTGCGATTAACTGGCACTGCTTCCACCAGGAATTTTGTCATTGCGAGCAACAACATAGTAGTACATTAAGCGCATACCAACTTCCATACATAATTTTGAACTACCTGAATTGGTATGTGGTTTTAAAATACAGTAATATCTTGTTTGATTGCAATTATTTAGTTTTCTTTTAACTTAAGCAGGTTGCTTGTATTGAGACAGATAACAAATCTGTTCAAAATTAATGCTTTGTAAACTATACCACTTCCGAGTCAAGTTAGTTAATAGAGGAAGCAAATTGGTTCATAAGCATTTTCAACTTGGTTCGTAAGCATTTTCAACTTGGTTCATAAGCAGTTTCAAGTTGGTGCGTTTCAAAGTTTGGCTAAGGTGCACACACGCACCGACGAGTAGCTTCCTCATTGGTCAGACACCGTCGGCCAACAGGATGCGGTGTGTCACTATAGAGCAGGTGTTCTCAAACTTTTCGGCACGTGCACCCCTTTGTAGTGTAACCTAGCACGACGGACCCCTGAGCTTTCCTTATCCACAGAACTAGGCTTTAATAACATAAGAATGAGGTGGAGTTCATCGCTGTACACTGAATTTGCACAGTTGTTCATTTATGTTGGCAAAAGTGAAGGCTGTTGAACTTACATGCAAATGCAGCTATATTAAGGCCTAGTACCTTGGATAAAATTCGTTCCGACATGCAGCGCTGACTTGTTTGATACTAGGTGTTATTGAGGAAAGCTATAACCTCAGATCTCGTTACGCTTCAGGTCTGTTTCGGTACTTTGTTTTGTATAGATATAATGCGAGAATGCAATCTCACACAGATAAGTTGTGGCAAATGGGAGAAGCACTGCGATAGCTGTCTACCATGACAAGGTACACATCATTCGCTTTGCATCAGAAATCACACAGAGACAATCTGTGAAAAGCTTTTTGAAAAGAAGAGTCTTAGGTCATCTCCATGCATTTTGTATGCATTGCCGGATACGTTTCTCGGTTCTGCTGTCAGCGCATTACGATAACTAACGATGTAAGATGCTTCCGTAGCTCTTTTTTACAGTCTGCGACGCGTGAAGCATGTACGTTTGGGTGTTCAATATTTCATCTCGCATGCGCTGTAAGTACCTTTTTCTGTCTTTACAGTCCGTATGAATTTTTCCAAATGCCGCTGCATTTTAATAGGCACCATGTTCAGAAGAACTTTGTTACACAAGTCATCTTGTGGACAATTATTGGACTCTATAAATCCAAAACGAAGATAAATGTTGTTGTATTTCCGCCTCTTACCCACTGGTACAGAGGATCCGGTTGGCACAGACTTATATTGCATCACATCAGGTAGTACAGAAACATCGCACATCTCAGTTGCTGCATGCTCAGAAGGCACATTGGATGGCCCAACTATTACGACATCTGAATTCGACGAAGAATATCCCTGTGAAACATTTAGCAGTCTTCCATTCTTCATTTCATGGCACCTGTTGATGTTACAAGTCTAATTAGCACAATGGAGGTAAAAAAATTAAACACAAGAGTCCAAAACACACCAGGAATTTGGTTACTATAATAAGTTGTACTTTGAAAGAGGTATCGTAGTGAACGAAAGTGCCACCCTTTTGTAACGTCGCTGATGTAGTATCTCTCGAGTTCGCATAATCGGCTGAGAATATTCGTTAAACACAGAAATAACCACGCTTTCCTTCTAAGCTTCCATTGAAGCGATCCCGCAAACGGGCCTCCCTCCCTGTTTGATTATTTTTCGGAGAATAGTAACACTTGAAATGACTGCAAACTTGAGCCCTATCATATGGCATACTTCTCGCTGCCCCTCGAGGGACAGCGGCTGGGTTATGTGAGCTTGAGCGGACGTAGAATGTCACATCCAGCCATTGCCCATGGCATCAAGGTGAAATTAACACGACCTTTCTGAACTTGGAAAGCCTCGTTCGCTCACATTTTAACTCCCAGCCAAAACAAGCTTCCTTCTTAGAAGAGGTATGTTTCCATGGGCAATGCACAAGGCTATAATGTAAACCGTTAGGTTTGATTTAAAAATTTTCACAGCAAGTTTGTCATAAATTTGTGACATAGACTGATCGCGTCCATAAAATTTCCTAATAGAATTATAACACTTTGTGAGATCACGCGGATTCCCTGAAGGTCGCCCACGTACCCCCTGGGCATCCGCGGACCACCCTTTGAGAAACAGTACTATAGAGATTCTTATACTTATAAATTATGCTCATTCAGACATGAGGAGAACAATTGTGGAGAAATTTCTTTTCCATAAATATCGTCAGGCGCTACAATTATGAAGCAGATAACTGAAATAGATGGAAATTGGGTATTGCCCACCCGAAAACACTGCACAGCCACGACGCGTTTCGATGTAATTTCATCTCATCAGGTGGAGACAGCAGGATTTGAACCCACGACCATTGGAATAGCAGCCCACACTACTACCCCTTTGGCTACCGGGTCACGATGGGCAATACTTTTTGTCACAATGGTCGTGGGTTCAAATCCTGCTGTCTCCACCTGATGAGATGAAATTACATCGAAACGCGTCGTGGCTGTGCAGTGTTTTCGGGTGGGCAATACCCAATTTCCATCTACTTTTAATACGGTCCTAGCGATCGCAGTGACTAAGGTTCATTTCAATGTGAATCAAAGTCCATTAAATTGAGGTTGCGTGTCGCAATCCAATCACACAACGTGTAATCCAAACTTGACCCTCCAGATAACTGAAAATTGCAAAAAGCTATTGCTAGCTATGTACAAGGACAAGGACGTCGGATGATAGAGGAACCAGTTAAACTGGGAACTTAATATGTACAGCAATCAATGACATATTCAAACGAGTCACGATGGACCGGTGACCTTGAGGCCTACTAACTGCGTGAGGACCAGTTCAGAATTAGCGCTTGCACGAGAGCTTGCTGCTTGCATAATTCCGGCTGAAGGCGTCCGATAACAAGAAATTCAGCTATAGCCAGGAAGCGCCTTTTGAGCCCCTTTGAGCATCGCTATGGAGAAACGTAAATGAGCATATAACGCGACATTGATGCGCAGTGTTCATCTGGTGCTCACAGATGCCATGGCCGCAGCGCAGTAACTCTTTCGACTGAAGAACAGTGTGATTGCCTAACTGTGAAAATGCACACTGATAACTGCACACGATCAATAATATGACAGTGTTAGTGCATGTGCCACGATTGAAGTGGTTGCATTTCGAATTAGAGGGACACTTACAGGAAACAATATAATAGCACAGGCAATGAAAAGAGTGCTTGCCAAGTCTCGTATTTTGTTAGGGTGCAAGCCACAAGCACTAGTGCACAAATACAACAGCGATCCGTTTATGTCCTATGAAAGGAAAGTATTATAGCAATACGCAGCGATCCACGAAAATGGTACAGGTAACCATCTTGCGATATTTAACCTATCATTGTGACATATGAGCTCAAATTGTCAACCTCGTAAGTATAGGGCGTAAGACCGAAATTTCTCGATGCACTAAATCTGCTCGCGGTCCTCCGTGAAGAATCGTACGGTTCGGGAAGTTCATGATTTGCTGATTGCTGTCTCTCCTCTAACAGGCACATGTGTTATACAATGGAACCCGCTTTATTGCCCACCCCGTTCATAGCCCACCCCGCTTTATTGACCAGTTTTTCAAAATACCAATTCTTTTCTCATAAATATGCTACATTTTCACCGTCTAATTGCCCACTCTTTGGGTCGTCGCACCGCTTAATTGCCCGGCGGCATGGGCTGTGCTCTTGACGCTTTGTCGATTTTACGCCCTCGCTCCGACTATCTTTTATTACGATTACCTCATAGCTAGGTAGTCCGAACGATCCAAGAACAATAAAGCCATCGGCGGCGTTTTTGACAGATCAGAGAAGGCTACCTACGTCATTCAATACACGAGCAAGCTAAATGAACAAACGGCTGTGGGCAATCCCCCAGCCTTAATGAAACTCGAGAACTGAGCAAAGTGGAGTAATTTTCCCGCTCCACACGTGTCCCTGCTCTCTTGGTTGCACACAAGTATGGTCAGTAACAGAAAGGATTTGTCCTTGACAAAAATGTTGAATCGCGCTGTCATGATTCATGCCGACAATGTGTTTACAGTCGCATGCCCTGTGACACAAGCAAGCAATAGTATTCCTCCAAAGACTCTGGGTCGACCGTTATGCACGAAATCGGAGGGCAAGAAGACACTGCTCAACGTGGCGGTTGTAACAGAATGTCCTACTGCACAACAAACTGTATCGTACTCGTGCCCATTTTCTTTCGGTGCACTGCCCATGGTGCTTTACTTGCGTTCTGAAACATGGCTTTACATGGCAGTTAGTGCAACGTGTATCACAGTGGCCACCAGTCGTTTGAAATCAGTTGCTGCTTACGTACTAGACTGCTTGCTAGATAGCGGGGACGTTGGCGTGTATACAGTTAGGCACAGCCTATGTTTCGTACGGCATTCCGATGTACGGGTATTGCGTTCGGCTCTTGCGCGGAACCATTTGAAGTATCCGTTACCTGGTACCTGGTTCCCCAGGCTGTTTTTACTACTGACTTGCTTATATTATGACGGATTTAAGGCTACGTGCCCCGGATCACGTTTCGTTTCAGGTAACGGAAAGGTGAGTAAACCGCTGGAAAGCTTAGCATCTGCCATGTTATGTCATTCGGACAGCAGAAGTCAACTTATGCTGCGTCATCAGTGATGTGAGGACGCCACTTGACCAACATCCAGTGTTTTGCAGCCGAATAAACTTTCCCTGCTTACGGGCCATAACCTGCGGTACTGATGCTAAGTATGTTGATGGAACCATTCCTCTCCTGTGCAGCCATACATAGACTAAGAATACTACCTAAGCGAGTACGCGCAATTCTCCACATATCTTCCGCTTGACATCGCTACTCTTGGCTTTGTTAATAATCAGGTTCTAAGCGATAGCTACGCAATCCGGAACTGGTACCAATACTATACCGCGAAACCTTTCCCTGAATATCCTTATCGTATCCTGCGCGCCGCATCAATCATAAGGGATTTAGTGAGGTGATATCCATTCACCTGCGCTCCTTTCCTCGTGCAAACCATTATCCTATACGCATTGTCATCAAGCTTGCTACAGCAATGCTCTGCAGAACGACACACACCCGACTTCTGATACGTCTGTGATGCGTACGTAAACTACTACGAAATCTACGACGAGAAATGAGCCTGCATTTCCGAGGAACCACATCGCAGCGTATGTGTTACCAGTAAAGCATATCGCAATACCATTTTCACGGCACATATACAGAAACGGGTACGCTGAACAATGTTGCGCACTCCTTTCTAAACGGGCGCCAGTGTGTTCCACTATCGCGAACCTGCACATTGCAAGTGGGGCACGTAGTATTCCCAGAAACCAATCGGCGATGAAAAAGCAACACACCATTTCTATGTATAAAACTATATGTTAATTTAGAGGAAAATTAGTTACAAATCGGACATGTGAATAGCACGTACGTAATTCCCTGTTACGTGTTGAACCATGTTCCCGTAGTGGCGCGGTGTCACACATGATCGTGCCTCTGACACAACCTGCTCCAGGAATCTGATGCGTCACTCGCTTTGGCTGAGAACACAATCAGTGTTCCCTCGGAGCATTTCCCCATACCTGCTCCTCATCGCTTGCTTGACGTAGCTTTTGATTATACTCCAGATCCCCTCGATAGGGTTCAGCGCCGGAGAGTATGGGGATAATCGTAACATCCTCCCTGTTCTTCCTGGAACAAGTTTTCCAAATCTGTGTAGCACGGCGCGTTGTCACAAATCAGCAGGCACCGTTCGATAACATCCGCACCTTGTGTATCTAGCAACTGTCGCAGCAACTGCACATTTTTGTTTATTGTAGCTTCCACGTAAAACGGAGAACGCTATCAATGCGTCCTTTGTCATTGCTCCGACAAGGTGCACATTTTGCCCGCGACTGTTTGCCACAGTACACTGTGCTCGGCTCCCACTTGGTGAACGGCCCCGAGTTCGTGCGCAAAAGAGATTAAAGTTCGTCGCGTCTATCCACATCGGTTCCCTTCCTTCGGCTTGAAAATTTAATAGCTGAAGGACGAACAATTTCCATCGCTGTTTGTTCACCTGCGTGTTCAGGAATTCAGGAATTGTATGTAACTTCATCGTCGTTATCAATCGACCGTCAAGTTATCTGGCAACAGTACTGGTACAGACATCAACGTCGAACTCAGCTTTCAAGCGCAAGCGGAGTTTTGCAAGGGTTATGGTGAATTCCGCCGACACCCACTCAACCAGAGAGTCAACGTGGCTCTCAGTCATCGCTATACAACGAGCACCCCCGTGTTGACCCCGTGATTCGGTCGACTCCAGTACTCTTATCCCATTGCGGCAAGTGCTCAATTTCACGTGAAGTAAATTGGCGAGGGGCTTCCAGTCGTTTCCTTCTTCACACACAGTCAGTATCCTGTTCCTCACTTCGAACGAGTGGCGGACATCCGGACCTCTTCGTGTCATTTGGTGTTGGCACAATGAGCTTTCCAGGACGATCAGGGGAAAATATGTCATCACGGCTATTTAAACCAGACATCAAGTCCTCCATGCATTTGACCCCATTCGGTATGGTGAATTCGCTTGTCTTGTTGCGACATAATTTCTCCCATGATTGTGGCCGTGCCCGTGTCTGGTCACTTGGCCCACGTGTCCGCCGCTTACGAATTCGGCTGTGGCCATTTGTACCGATAGCGCGGGGGGGGGGGCTCAGTGCATGTCACCCGAACCAGCGTAGTGGGAACAGCGTTGCTCACAGCTCAGCCGCCTACTACGCCTGTACTACGGCTGTGGTTTGCTTACCTGAAGTGCCAGTCTGCGATTTCACGCCGAGTATTGTAGGGGTCACAACGTCGAAACATGAAGGCTTGGTAGTGCCACACCTTCCGGACAACCGAGACGTATACTCACTTTAACAAAGCGATCCGAATCAACTTGGCCATGCAGTGGTGAGCGAGTGCTACAGACGCATGTCGTGTATGGGACCTAGGGTGTTGCTGAATCAGTGCTCTGAGTCACGGTGATGTGACATTCACAACTGCCTGAGGTGAGGTGTGCGATCGATAATTAGCCCCGATTCACGCAGTCCAGCTGAGTGAAGCGTGATGGCAGACGTTAGGTGTGGCAAGAATTAGGCAACTGAACCACTCGTCCGTTCACAAAACAAAGATAAGCTGCCCTGCTGACCGCCTCCATGATTATTGATCAGCTTGAGTGTGCCTGTGAAGTAACCTATATCGGCCTTGCGATGCGGCTCTTGTCCAAACGCGTGAATAAAGACTGCCCACGTTGGTTGCAGCAATGTGGCCCTGGGGCAATTGACAGCTCCATTATGGCTCATATTGGCCATAGTGAGAATCAGGAGGATTCAAATCTGCCCTTAGAATAGTATACGATGTTCGACAACAAAGATAGAAAGGTATACGTCTTCCTACACTTGCGACGGCCTAAGCTAGTTGCAATCGCTCATTTCAACCGTTCTTATGCTCATAAAAGTTGCTAATCCGGGCTCTTTAGCTTCCTTGGCCCGCGAAAACGGAGGCTACTTAGGTCAACGGCCTTAGGTCAAACTCCGTAACGTGTAATTAACTTGTTTCGCTTTTTCACGTAGGTAATCTCTATTAACTGAGTCCATTTTGCTCCCTTTTTAGCCCTAAATATCGTTGTAATGGTCCGAAGATGAATCATTGTAAGTAATTGCTCACCAAATGGTCGATGTTTTCCACTAGTCTGGAAAGTAGCTTAATTCCAACGAAATGGTAAACATGTTCATCACAAGTAATGGCATGTCAGGCAATCCCAAAGTTTTGATGGTATGTGGGGTACCATCAGAATCCAGATGGGAAGACGGTTTGTTAGTATTTCTTACATGTTGGTTAGCAATGATAGAAAATGCAATGTTACAGTGAGCGTTGGTTGTTTGCACCCCAATGCTTGCATTAAACGGGGTCGTCTCCAGGCTCAAGGAGGTAGAAAAAGATGAGCTAAGCGCTTCGCAGATGTTGGCTGGATCATGAAGCGACTGTCCGTCTCTATTACCCAGTCTATTGACCATGGACAAGTGGTTAACAGTTTTGAGACGCAGCATTTGAACAAGATCTTACGTGTTGCACGTCATCCGTAGAGCCAACCTGTTTCGTGTATCTTCTTCGTCAATTGTATGTGTTTGACGCTGGCAGATATGTTGTGTAACCTTAAAAGCAATGTAATGTTTTCGGATTTATGTATTTATCAATTAGTCTTTTATGTTTTCGGCTGACTGAACGCGCAAATGCGCCTTTTTGGCAGTGTGATCCTCTTGCATTTTGGAGTATGGACAACAATGGCCTGGTGCACCCGATGGTAGAATAAGGCAATGGTATTGCACACAAGTTATTAGAGCGAAAGACTGCGTCCCACTCGAATGATCGGATAAACTTTTGGAAATGTTTCGCGTTTATCCTATGGGTTAAATATTGCGAAATAAAGGTGCATTTGGTGGCCAATTTAACGCAGAAACTTTATCGTACAATGTTGTGGTCATTACAAGAGATTTTGTCTAATACCTCTGTTTGTGCAATTGTGACCCCCAAAATGAATATCAGGTCGAGTATATTGGTCCCTCTTGTTGGCTCAGTAACACAATGTTTCCACCCACTAATTCTGAGAGAGAAAGGGAAAGATGGATGTGTAGATGAGGATGTTTGAGAAGACCAGTTTATCTTTGGTTGGTTAAAATCACCAGCAATAATATTCTGCTTGTTGGGCATCTCATCAGCAAACTCGAAAGCTGAAGTGGGGATGGTAACACTCGCAGTTGACGCAGTTGTCAGGTAGTTTAGGCATCGGAGTAGAAGGTTAGAACCGGTTTCTGATTTTCTATTATCATGCAATGCTGTAATTGCGTATTCGACATGAGGGCGAACACACGCACTTAGCAGTTGTCAAATTTGGAGTTATTTGTTTGTCCAAGCGCCCGTCGCAACAACCCGACGTGTTGATTCCAGGCCTTCGAGGATTTTCGGATTGTCTGGATCAACGCAAATAATCTAGAAGCAGGACAACCAGGTCAGGAGCTCTTTATCGAACCCCATACAAGTGGAGTGTGGCGTGCCGCAAAGCTTTTTACTAGGTCCACGTTAGTTTTTGGCGTTTATTTCTAACTTTGCACAGAGAGTCGCTGCAAACTTTCTAATGTTTGCCGACGATATCAAGATCTGGCGCAGGATCCAGGCGAACGCCGACCAATATCTAATTCGGAGTGACCTCGATACGGCGTATCGATGGTCAACCCAAAACTTACTGCAATTCAACGTCAGGAAGTGCAAGGTGCTTTCCATCCGGCACCAGAGCAGCTACTCACACCGCCTCGGAACGAATATTATACATCAATCAAATCTTGAACGTGACCTGGTGCTGATCAGTAATTGCCGTCAAAGTAGAAAAATGGCAATTCAGCTTAAAACGGTGTCGCCGATCCCGTAATGCTGGAGCTTTGAGAGTAATATCCGATGGTCTGGACGATCGATAGCCTCGGAAAAATCCACGTATATCACATCACCGCCTTCTCCATCGTCAGCTGCCTCGGTCCAACTACTGTGTGCGATTATTAAATTCTTTGTAATTTTGTACATGACTGCTGTCGACGGACGCCGCGCTGCTCAAGCGTGATGATATAATGGTTCTTCAGATAGCACACCAGTGCATCAGCAAATGTGGATTCCATGAACTTGGAGAGAATTGAAAGAAGGGATATTGTGCAGTATTTAAAGTGATCAGTTCTTCTTCCACCTTTGTGGATCGGGGTTATTATTATAAGCTTCCACATAGCGGGGGCTTGATTCTGATCTAAGCAGCACTGGGAAAACTGAGCTAAAGTTCCCGCCAGTTGGGTTTCTGCTGCTTCCATTGCCTCTGGACGAATGGTGTCGACACCCGGAGAACTGTGTTTGCGTACAGAGATCAGCTTTTACAATAAAGCATCTGCGGTAAAAGTGATATGTGTTAGTCCTGGTGAGGATACGACAGAGGTTGGAAGATCGCTGGGTGACATGACGTTCTGAAACTTGGGGGCATATTGCATCCACAGCTCGTTTGCTGTCTCCACAGCCATTCTTGTTGGACCATCAGCCGACATGAGTGGAGCAAATACTTGCCTTACATTTCGTAGGCTATTGACATATTTGTACAGCAGTTTTTGTGTTCAGCACTGAAGAATTTTGTAATGTTATCGGCTTGTAAAACACGTTTCTTATTCTCTAACTCTAACTCGGCTAACATCTGATCTCTAATTTTGCTAACTTCAAAACTGCATAGTGTCACTAGAACCAACACACCGTCTACTCCTACCACAAACCCGTGTCTCACAACATGAAACCGCATCGTCATCAACAAGATGGAAACGTTTGAAGTACCGTTACATTCTCAGCTTTGCATTTTATTCGCATGTTTGAGTTTATTCCTTCCTAACCATTAAATATGATTGTAATGGTCTGAAGAGGAATTATTCAATTAACTGTTCATCTATGGTTTCGTGTTCTGGAATTGTAAATAAGGATTTTCTAGTTAAAATAGTGTGGTAGTTGCAGCAACGGACATGCATTTTCGGCTATAGCTAAGAGATCTGCTTGATTAGATTGTTGTTTAACCTCTTGTGCACCGAATCCGAAATTGCCTTTAAATCGCTTACTTTGATCTTCCGCACAACGGAACATATGGCCCTTACATTAACATAAGTATACGGTACGCACCTGTCATTTTATTGCCGGAATAAGCAACGCTACCTAGTTATTTACGTCATATCTATTGTTTTGGCGCCAAATTGTTAAGTAATTAGAAAGGGAAGGCTTTCTCTAATTGGGACGTCTAAGTGATAAATGGACAACCGAAATTCGCCGACGTCAGTGAAATACGGTGCAAAGTGAATCGATGGACACCGGTACACAACATTATGCGTAGTTTATGAGACCCAGAATAAAACGCACTGATCCGATGGGTATGTTGGATGGTCAGCATTAGATTTAGGGTGCCTGCCATTTTTTGTACCATACATAATATGTGACGTCATGGGAATTCCCAAGTAATATTAGCGACGCACTCGCAACTCTGCGGCTTTAACTCGTCCGTACCCGTTTGGACAAGACGAATTTCGTACGCTATCCATGGCCTGGATATCAGAGGGAGTGATTTTGAAAAATGATGGGAGTGCAAATTGAGAACCGTTAAAAGCTATCAAACTTTTAGGATCATTATTCTATATAACTGGGCTATGTTTATTTACAAATAAGATGAAACAATTTGTGGCAATAAAACACGTGAGATTAAATCAGACCATGCAATTTCCAGCGCTCATATTCTAATTTTCTGCCGCAGTTAAAAAAGGATCTCATGTGAAATCTTTCCGTTTGAATGAATCACTTTACTGTGAACTCTGCTTTATCAGGCCAATGTCGAACATTTCTTTAATCTTGGGGAATATTGGATACAGTAGATTAAAAGGACCGGTACTATCATATTAAATACAAGTATGAAATTAATTATAAGGATACTGCGGACATGGATTTATAGATAAAATTAACATGCTAGTGCTTCAACATCTGGTGTAAAAACGCTAAACGGAAGTACCTACTAGCAAGCAGGATTTATTTACCACAGTGCTTACCGTTAAAGTGAGATTCATTGTCAGACTTAATAACATAGGTGCAATAAAAATGCCACCGAGCACTCACTAAGCGTGTAGTTAGAACCCACTCGCGAAGTAACTTAAAGAAAACCTAATGGTAAAAGTTCCGAAAAGCGACGATTACTAAAACGTTAGTTATTTCCTTGACACAGACAATTACATAAGGGTGTGCAACATGCTGATTAATGCTTGGCACCCATCGAGCATTCCTAAATTCAGCAGGGTTTGATAAAACCGGTTGGCATATTTTGTGAGCGATGTACTTCTCTTTTAACACAAAACACTGTTAGGTCAAGTGAATCAGTAAATAACCGGTATAACAAATGTAGTTAACTGGGAAGATAACCACGAAGACTGGGATGTAGATAGAATGTTACTCATGTTCCAGCTTATAGTGTCACTTCAAGTGTTGCATGAAACGTTTCCTTGTGGTCCATCATACAAGCTCACTCATGTGCTAGCCGATCTGGATCCGGTAGACAGAGATAAAGCTTAGTCTGCGTTGATTGAATTAAGCGGCGGACGAACGGTGAGAAAACAACTACACTCATAGTAATTTTTCAGGTAGTCACGCGGACTCCTCCGAGAATCCGCATCAAAATGTTGCTGATGCTTCAAGTGCGCGCAGCACTTCCTACCGTGGCATGCATGTCGCGTTTACTAGTTAGAAATCTACTGAGCAAAGGTGAAATATTGTATTATTTCGTACCTTGTCGGCAGCCAGAAGTGTAGGAGTTGTTTAAACACAGTAAAATCCCAACGCAAACATCCAAGACACAGAAATCAATGACCACCTTGTTTCCGCCGTGTTTGACCATGAAACGATTGCGGTTGCGTGCTGTTATACCCAAGGGCTTCGTCATGTGGGAGACTCATGTTCAACTATCAAGGCGCCGATGTTTTATGTGAGCAGTTATCATCTTCACTCCACCTCAGACGTGTTCGTGGTTTATTGCAGTCCATTGAACCTCTGTGTGGACTGGCCGTTACACATCCACAAACGCATAAAACATCCGCTTTCCTGCTCATGGGCGATTTTTACATACCCCGAATACAGTGGCCTGAGTTTGAACTTCTCCGCGGCCATTGTGCTCTTGAGAGAAAGTCCGCGTATATGATATTTGAAACTGTAGCCACTCACCACATTAATCAGCTGACGCATATGACCACGCGCTTAACAACTTCCGGTCTTATAACTGTTATTGTCCAGCTGTGAGCAGTATGCCTGAAACCCATCTTGTAAATTCGCCGGGAATGAGTGAACACTCGATGACCATAGACTGCTCGGGTTGCCGTGTCGTAATTTCTTCCGTTAGAACCAGCCCTTACCTGATAGTAAGAGGAAGTAAATGGCACCACGTGGCCGCAAACCAGATGGACAGGTTGTTACCAAAGGAACATTTGTTAAAGCCTGGTTGTATATTATACAATAGACAGTAAATTAGTTGCTTGCCGGATTCCTACCCCTCAAGGACCAGAAACGTAGACCAGTCAAGCCACGTTGGTTCTCAAAAGAGTATAACACACTAGCTTGGAGACTAATACGACGAAACTGAGAGGCTTGTAAGGGACAGCGAAATCACTACGACAAATTTGGAACACAGAAGCGTGGAAACTTCGAAGTGCAGTTAGCCGCGGCAGTAAAAACTGCTCCCAACTATATTTTGCATATGTGTAACGACGCCTGAAAGCTGTAGGCAATGTTCCACTTATGCATAGCTCAGATGAACGGCCCCTAAACTCGAGCAAAAAGCGTGCATCCACATTGGCGCGCACTTCGCTTCCGTATTTGCAACTGAACAGGTATCTTCACCTAACTCGCAAGATAATGCTGCAGCCGAACTTGGCAGCCTGGTTTGCAGCAATAAAGATATATGCAGACTACTGACCTGTCTTGAAGGAACCAAACCTATAGGAGCTCTTGGGATCAATGCTTTGATTGTCATGTCGCGATCCGTATAACCTCCTTTCCTATGACTTAGCTGTTAGACAGCTTGCTGTTTACGGGTTAATTACTGAGCGACCGGAAGAGCTTAGTCGTAAGCTAATACCGAAAAGCGGTGACCAAAACAGAGTGGACATCCACCGGCCAATCTGCATGAGTACTGCCTTGGCTAAAACACCTGAGAAGATCGTAAATAACAGCAAATCGATTCGAAATGTTCTTTGGCGTCAGCATGGCATGGGTTTTTGTGAGGTCGCTTATGCATCACCAATATACTTTGACAAGGCACGAATGGTTACATGCGCAGAAAAAGGAGACGCAGGTAGACGTAATCTACATTAATTATAGTAAAGCGTATACAAATCGAATATAAACGTCTTTCTCAATAGATCAAGGTGGTTCGGTGGTAGTTTCTCGCTGCACCAATTTATTAGAAATTTCCTTGTTGTTCGAAACTTGACAACCATTTGACCGACGGTTATTCCCCGAGCAGTAGCGTGCCCCAAGTCACTGTACCGGTGCCCATTTCATTCTTGATCCATACAAACGATGTGTTTCACCTTTTCTGTATGCTTTGTGCGCTGTTTGAAGTTGGCTTGGAGAAGTTTGGAGTAAATGAGTTGTCTGGTGACTGTAACCTGCTTCAACGTAATCTTGATCGCCTCTCCAATGGGGTGTGTAGAGGTCAACATCTCCATAAACCCGGTCAAGTTAATATTTGGGAAGCTGGGTAAAGGTGGACAAAATCGAGTACAATCGATTCATAATTCCGTGAAATAGCTAGGTTTATTTCGTGCCCCGAACTAAAGTCAGTGAAAAACATGAAGGGGCTCTAGCAAAACAAAATGTTATGTTTGGGAGATCAAGCGCATTTTCAACACTTGTTCCGAAATGATTGCCAACTGAATCTTCATTTCAAGTACCAGACCCATGCTAGAGTACGGCTGAACCGCTTACTGTCAACTTACCCGGGGCGAGTTACAAACAATTGAGCGAGTACAGCATGTGGCCACCATGCCCATCCGCAATTTATGAGGTGTAAATTAGATAATCTGTACAAGAGGCTGGCAAATTAGACCCTATCGGTTCGTCGAGTGCGGGTTGACATCATGACGCGCCGGTTATCAAACGTTGGTGAATACCGTATATTGAGGCCGCTGATAGCGAAGCGGCCATCAAACAGCATTGGATCGGATGTAGGTAGGTCATCAACTCTATTTAGAACGGAGTGGTAAATGCACAGAAAACTTTGCCGCTGTACTTAGTCTAAGCGACGTCCGTGTGGGAACTCAGCAATTTCTGATAAACTTTGCCGATAGAAATACAAAGAATGAAAATAAACACAATCGTTCAGTAAACCTAAGGCATTTTAAAATCAGATACACAGTAAGATAGCCTTACTGCACTTATCCAATAATGATAATCAGAATATTAGTTCCTTATCGTGATGAATGTAGGGTTGATTTGGTTTTCTTCCTTTGTCGCCGATCCAAATGCCGTCGCTCCTCAGACTTGTCGGGTTAGGAAAGTGGACACATGTTAGAAAGTCCTACTCCAGTCCGATCTGCTCACCCAGCCCTTCGTCTTGTCGATCTCAATCACCCCCGTTGTAAGCCGTTGCGATGTGGAACGTAACCCCACCCTAACGTGCGCGAAGTGACCCAAGCCGACCAATATCTGTCACGTGCATTGTCTCTGCGGAAGCTCTTACTACAGCCTTGTATTCAGGCTAGTTTCTGGATAGCGTGCTTCCCGCCTTCTGTGGTCTACCATCCTGGTGCATAGTTCTCTAGCGGTTTGGCCTGGGTACACGCGTACGCAGCCTTTACACGAATCTTGTAGACACATTTACTTGTCCTATATACGATAAGTCGTTCCTTTAAGTACAACTGTGCCTTGGACAGCGTTTATTCCTTATGGAAAATTACCTTCATCTTCTTTGTTCAGTAAACTAAGGATGGCCTTTGAAGTTCCTTATTATAAGGGATTCCTACTCTCCCAAATCATTAAGTAGTATGCCGTAGATGCGGATTTAAACTTGACTGCTACGCGTGGTTTATCAACAGTCCCAGTTATCCACTACCAAGCTTTTGGTACAGTGCTTCCTTCCTGTCAACCTTCCTAGCTTCCACTGTACACCGTGCCTGGGCTCTGTAGAAAAGTGATCAGGCGATCCCAGTACACAAATAATTTGGGGGATCTGAACGGTAGTGAAGTACCACATCTGCTCCGCCGCCATATAAATTACCATTGTTTGTAAAGTACCATTATAAATGCAGACTGAACAGTTCAGGAAAATTTTTTTACCCTATTAATAGACCACCATCCCATTTTGCAAGTAATATCTCAGCAAGCTTGTTTAAGTGGCCTAGCAGCTCATCTTTGGTGTCAATTTTTGTGGTCACGAATGTGAGTATAATTATTAACATGGAAAAGTGGCATTTTCAAGCATGCAAGTAAATCTTCGCATGCTTGGCGTAGAATAGTTTCGCAGTCCTACTCAAGCACTAAAATGAGCGAATAATTGTATCTAACACATTGCTAATTCATAATGGTGAATTATTTGATCACTACTACAGAGTAGTCGGAAGCTGGATACCTGTGTACTTTGGAATTGTTCTGCAAGTTCAACAGATAGGTGCAAAGTTTAGTTCGTATAAATCTGGATAAAGGACAATTCTGGGTCACAAAGGTACATAGAATTTATAGGCAAAAAATAAGTATTTTTGGGAGAAGCTGATCATAATTGCATTCATGTCCAGTAAGTCACAAATAACTCAGTCTCTAGAAAAGTACTGATAGAACATGTTCCAAGGCCATGGTTAAAACGTAAGGATGCGGGTGTCTGAAAAATATAATTAACTGGGATTTCGTTGATGTGCAGCATATTCCCATAAAATTTTCAAGTTATGTTATTTCGTTCGTTTCTCTTACAAAGCTCATCCGTGGTAAATTACAGGAAGCAATTTTCCGCGTACAAATGAAAAGATAATTAATCGTACAGTGGTTACGCACAATTGCGCTAGTCTCGTTAGCCTTTTTAAGCGTTCCCGAGTGTATTTAATCGTGGATACAAATCAGTCTCGCAGTGAATACTGAATACTGTCTTATAGAGCAAGTAGAAAGGAATTCCGTAGCACACTTTCGAAATATGGTGAAACAAGTTGTAAACATTGTAAAAATAGAATTATATTGGGATTCGGGGACAGAAAGTTCAACTACAACGACATTGGCGAATTAGTATCACGGAACACCGAGTTAGCCTGATTGAGACATGGCGCAAAACATCATGGTGACTAGTTGGCTATCCTTTCATTCTCACTTTTTAAATTCACTTTATATTCCTCAATTTATCCCGGCCAAAGTGGTAAAGAAGTAATGGGGAAACAACAATGTTTGACTTGCTCTTTTAAGTCAAAAGTGCCATAAAAGCCATCAATTAAGCATGGTAGCTAAAAAGCATCAAGTACTATTGAAAGAAAGCAGGAAGATGCAAATAGGTGCATATGTCTCAGCAATCACATGACGGATTTTCAGGCAAATTGTGCAACCACTTAAGTGCTCTATAATCCTTAAGACATTAAGATTCAATTAACCATAGTGGATTGTACTGCTCAAAAACTCCTGATTAACAAAGTAAATGAATCCGCTTAACCGTTTAAAAGTTTATCACCTAAGTTGGTTAATACTGTTAAACATAACCGGGGAAATAAAAAATGTTTTTTTTTAATAATTATATGAAAGGATATTTTTCCCAAGGCATTAACCCAGTAGGTGCGGAGACGGTTGCGAACAAAGTAAAATTCGTACAACGGTTTTAAAATAGCGATACAAGCGCTGGTGAAAATTCGCAGATACGAACTGCCAGTAAATGTTGAAGAACAGATTGCAAATATACCGAATCTCAACACGCTATAATTAACTATGGAATTGTTATGTTACTTTAAACTTCTAGGAAGGTATTAGCGTTATTAACCAAGTCACCAGTGGATTATCATGCATCTCGACATGGATGTCAATGCTTGGCACATTAATGAAAACTACAAGTCACTGACTTATAATGTAATTGGGTGTTGGGTGTGGAATTTGATGGTCTGCTTAAGTTTTGAATGCCAAAACGCTGTTTCTTCACTTGAGGAATTTAACACATGTTCATAATCAACTAACATTTTTTCGTTGCAACGTGCTGCATCGAGACAATTACATTGTCTTTATTGAACTTTACTGGCAGTCGCTTGGCACAAACACTCGTATGCCTCACCAGGCTAGTTTAAAACACCACATAAACATACATGTAAGGTTAATTTGTTTGCATGTTTCTACAGTGTTGTAAATCTCGTATTATTTGGAAGAGCTAAAATATGTATGTATGTTTGTATGTATGTTGGTCGCATGTATGTATGTTTGGTCGCACCCTTCACTGAATAAATATTATTGCGAGTTATTGTTAAAGGCACTGACGAGACAATACGAAATGCTTGCATTTGCCAGTCTTCGTCTTCTTACTGCGCTTTTCAAATTACTAAAGGGAACTAACTGTTTCAAATTTCTAAAAAGACGAATTCCCTCTGAAACAGTCAAGCTACTTCGCCGCATTGTCAACCTGCGATGTAAGATTGCTTGCAAGCGTGTGGAAATATCCTTCCTCTCTGAATGTATCCGCCAGCGTCGTTATTCTCGATCGATTGTGAAAATGTTACGTAGAAACAAATTGAGGCCCTCTGCAGCTAATCTTAGACGGGTTGCATCCGCTCATCTTGAGACGGCACAAACCAGACTTGTGGATTTACTCGAGACACACACACGCCTATTGCCCGTCATCGAAAACTTGTCCCTCTGTTGTCGTATTGCATTCTCTTGGTTTTGTAAAACCACCGTTGATCGCACAAAAAGGATTGCGTTGGCTCGTCTAGAAAAGTCACTGATGAACAACAAAGAGGAAGTGGCAGTTACTCGTGACCCCGGTAAGTATGTTCTGAATATGTCGGATTTGAAGCTTAATGCTTTACAATTGGAAGCATTATCATTTGGCCTAGACTACAAAGTTCCACCTAGACGGTTAAATGAGCTTTTTATTGAATCGCAGTTTGAAACCTTCTTTGATCAGGTGAAAGATCTACAACCAGCCAGTGCTGATAAGCTCATATGGTTTAGAAACAAGCTGACAGATATTGCTTATGAGGTTAAACATGTGCCAGTAAAAGAAAAGTATGCGCTTACAAAACGTCATTTACAGGCGCTACGCGAACTACGTACCGAGGATGTGATTATAACAAAGCCAGATAAAGGTTCTGGTGTAGTACTCATGAATAAGAATGAATACCTAAAGAAGATGACAGTCATACTCGAGGACACAAGTAAATTCAAACGACTTGAGAGGGCAGAGGATGTGACTGTGTCAGAGTCTCGCATAACTCGTCACTTAGATTTGCTTCGTCTGCATCGTGTGATCGACAGTGATACGTATGACAGCTTAAAGCCGACCGGCTCCACTACTCCTCAGCTATACGGGTTACCGAAAGTACATAAGAGTGGGGTGCCACTCAGACCGATTCTATCGATGGTAAACGCGCCTCAACATAAACTGGCTCGCTGGCTCGTGAAATTGCTTTCTCCGCTGCGAGAGTGGGCCAATCTATACAGCCTCAAAGATTCTTTCGAGCTTATCGACGACCTCGACATACTTAATATATCCGACAAGGTCATGTGCTCCTTAGATGTGGAATCGCTTTTTACCAATGTTCCCCTGCACCAAACTGTTGATTACATTTGTGAACTAGCAGAAAGTTCGTGGTGTACCCTACCGATGCCAGTTGAGTTACTAAGAGACTCCTTGTTGTTGTGTACGGAGAACGTCAATTTTCACTTCAGAAATACACCGTACTCTCAGATTGATGGAGTGGCGATGGGCAGTCCATTGGGCCCAGTGCTTGCTGATTTCTTTATGTTAATGGTAGAGCGAGGTATGTCTGGAGAAATATCTCGACTTCCATACTACAAACGCTACGTGGATGACATTTTAGCAATTTGCTCATCGGAGCATCAGATGCAGCAGTTGGTAACGCAATTAAATTCTGCGCATTATAACTTGCGAGTCACCTGTGAGGTAGAGAAGCAAAATTGCCTTCCGTACTTAGATATCCTTATCAGCCGCAGAGAAAACGGGCAGATTAAGAGGTCTGTCTACAGGAAACCAACATGGTCCGGGCAGTATCTGCATTTCACTAGCTTCACACCAATGCGATACAAGCGGACGCTCGTGAGAACCCTGATTAGCCGTGCCAGACGAATCTGCTCTGCTGATTGCCTGGCCGACGAACTGCAGTTGATTACCAACACGCTCATCGAAAACGGCTACCCCCGAAGGTTCATCGAGAAACATAGTCAAGTACGACCAAGGGACCTAGTTCACACGGTACCTAAGAAGCCTGTATTCATTGAACTGCCATTCAAAGGTGACGTCTCCTCGTTGAGGACCACAAGGCGCCTGATCTGTGCCATGCAGACAACTTATTATGCCGCAAAGGTCGTTGTCATTAACAAAACCCAAAAACTGCCACTTCCTTCTCTAAACGAGGCTTGGTCTATCGGGGCCAAATCGCATTGCGTTTACCAATTCATTTGTGACTGCGGCGCCAGTTACATAGGCAGGACCGATAGAACACTGAGTTCCCGAATGAAGGAGCATATACCTAAGTGGGTTCAACATTCGACCGTGCAGGAAACTGACCAGAGTCAAGCTGCTTGTCTGCGTAAGCCACCAGCCTCTTCGATCGGCCGACACCTATTGACCACAGGTCACCGAGTCGAGGTCAATTCGGCGTTCACAATCCTATTACAACACACCAATTCTCGCCTCCTCCGTTTCGCAGAGGCGATTGCAATTAACCGGACTAAGCCGATGCTTTGTGTTCAGAAACAATTATCGGTCAGCATTAGACTGCCCTGGGGATAGGGATGATAACCCTATCTCACTTATCACGTGTTGGTCTATTTGTCTGTTTGTATGTATGTTTGGTCGCACCCTTCACTGAATAAATATTATTGCGAGTTATTGTTAAAGGCACTGACGAGACAATACGAAATGCGTGCATTTGCCAGTCTTCGTCTTCTTACTGCGCTTTACAAATTACTAAAGGGAACTAACTGTTTCAAATTTAAAATAAGAACGTTTGTCTAGGGTCTTTCACAGGTGTCTTGTGGAAGATTAAGCGATTCAGAAGAATCACGCTGTAACCCTTTTGCGAATCCTAGCTGCCCTCTAGACCGGTTATTCGCAGCCGGAGATAGATGACCCACTTGTAGGCTATAAAAGTTTTCCAGAGACGCTGTGATGAGACAAATAATTTGGGGGCGTAGGAAGCTTTGCTGTCAAAACTGTGCTGTGATAACATAATTAACATAACTCATATAACAACATCTTTCTGATGGTTATTCTCTTTGCACAAGTATGCAGTTTTTACGACCTGTCAGTGGCATAAGTGACGAAGGCGCAAGTGGCTGTTTAACGACAAAGGAAAGCCAGACCGGGCGGAATCTCTTTACATCTAATTCAGCCTAATACTTCAAATTAGTGACCAGCTTTAACCAATTGTATCATATGTGTGGACAGTTAGTTCCTGTTGTTCTTGAATATAATATTATAATATAATATTATTTTAACAATAATATTGCACTGCTTCTACAACAAGCATTAGGCGTCACGTCAAAAATTTCTGATTAAAGCTATTTGTTTTGTTGTTGACTCACCAATACCGATTTTTTCGAAAATTCCGGCTTTTCCACCGTGTTTAGCACATCTTCATCATTTACTTTGTTGTCACCGTTGGCATCGCCTCAAATCAAATAAATATGTCTTTTTAGCTTGTCATTTTTCAACTTCCCTATTTTATTTTTTATTAGCTATTTTCAATATATTTTCTTTAGTCAACTTACCTAATCTTGGTGATTTTAAAATCATCTTATAAACCACCTGTTGATTACATCTTTATATTTTCATATGGGGCAAATACTGATTTTGCAAGAAGGTTTACCGTATTATTTACAATGCACGCATTTTTATGCAAGCATGTATTTAGTTCTAGAAATGTTACATACCGTATGTGTGTATTGCTTTTTAAATGCGGTTGTTTAATAGCCCTAATATAACGTTACATTTTACTAAAAACAGCAATTTTACGTTGCATAAAGCCAATTTGCAGGGACAAATTTTGGAATTGGGCTTCTCAGCAATAAATAAATGTTGGACATACCCCTTGGAATATCAAGCATTTGGATAATTCACACTATATTAAAATCTCAATGAAGCTGTGTTTAATTTGCCAAAACTCACTTCCGGATGAAAGTTTTGACCAAGTAACTTGGAGCATCATTTGTAAAGTATACATCGGGATAAAAAAGAAAAATCTTTGTTTATTTAAACGGCTACGGCGTAGTTTGCAAAATGACATTTTAAAGAAAATGAACTTGACAAGTAAAATAAAAGGAACATGGGATTATTTTGCTATAAAAATTCAGCAAGGTAACTATTAAACGTTTTGGTCCACGCAGTGATGGCGACAATGTTATTTTGAGTTTATTATTAATAATATCAAGTGACAGGATGAACATCAATGCTCAGGACGCATTTTAAGCCATTCCGTTTAGTAACTAAACTGTGTCTCGGCGAATAATTAAGATGCCTTAGGGTATATAAGACGAGTTACCTACAATCCTACATTTTAGAAAGCTTCCCTTACGATAAATACATTTAATTTAACTGATAAGAACGCTCCTCTCCTGGTATATATCTGATTCCTAATGGTAACTAATTAATACAAGTGATGCTACTGACCAAGAGAATTAAAATTCTTGCCAAAGGCCGGTGCATATTGGAATTAATCACTGACTAACTGACTAAACCGCCGTCGTAATGCGGAAATGTTTTGCATGTGCAACAAACGGAGCTACCGCAATAATCGAATGATAGAAGGGAATCGTTGATAATATTAAATATATTCTTCCTTTTTCATGCAATTCACTGTGTGATTCATTGAGAAGACCAAGTCGCTAAAAACTTGGGATGATGCTTAAAATACTCCCTGTCAACTGTTCTCATAACAACAACCAATCATATCAAATCGAATCCTCGTTAAGACCGTCTTTTTCAATAGCATAGTGAAAAGTGTATCGAAGCTTTCTAGGTACTGGTGTTGTATACAGAGAGTATATTGCTATCTAACTTGAACCGTTTCGCCGTTTTGTTGCTTTCAGGCAAAACACAACCACCTTCCAGTCAGAAACTGACTATTTGTGAAAAATGGTAACGAATAATCCAGGCATGTTTTCCCTGAATGATGAATTTAAAAAATTGAACTTATTAAATAAAATCCTTCAAGGCAAGTTAGTAACCATAAGCGATTTTCTTAAATAACTAGAAGTGTGTTCTCAAAAATCTTAGACGTTAGAAATTTCCTTTATTTTAATTAGAGTCAATGAGTAGCTGCTGGATAATGGCTTGATAGTTTATGCCGGTCATTAATAAAAAATCCTCAAAGGGATAAATTACAGGTTGTAATACTTAATGGACGTGGAAATCAGTGTTTAAATTTCTGATATATTTGATATCCATCCCAGATATGTTGAAGTTTATGTCCATAGATCTAGAAGTGCCACACCTTTGAGATGTAAATTCACCCAATATTAAAAGGATTGTTTATAAATACTGATCTCACCAACAGACTTCCCAGATTGAAGAGAATTATCCGAATGTATTTCCTTGATTTCCACTCCAGATTCACGGCTGCATGCAGATTTTGCATGGTGGTTTCCATAATAAATTTTTAAAACATATTTTACATCTCTACAAGAGGGATATTCTATTCTCACTGAAAAGTCTGGAGTCGAATCTAAAAAGGTTTGTCCAAGTACAACAGGCACGACGCTCAAACAAAACTTTGACAAGAATGTTGCTAATTAGTTACTGCACTACATAATTCTTTGCATACTTAATAGTAGAAAGTTATTATTAATTAAATAAAAATCTAGATCGTGATTATGATAGGTGCGTTGATGTTGCTACAAAATGTATGTTATCTGGAGACGGTAACGTGTTAAAAATGAGGTCTATAAATAGAAGAGCAACGAAATCAGCCTATAAAAAGCCATGGCAAAATATATCGCTGAAAATCACAGAGTAGCATGTTAAGAGTTTTGGATTCTTGAAAAGTTTTGTTCACAAATGAGGCCTCATTTCAAACTGAAAATGTCAGAATGGGGTCAAGGTTGAATAAAAGTTGATAATGCCTGGTCTAGACGACTGCGAAACCCTGCCAATTCAGTGCTGTACAAAAACTAGGCGAATGTAACCCCAGCTGCCGCATCTCGACCAGAGACAATTAGAAAGAGGGACCTTACACCAGGCGCTTTTGCTGACTATGGGGAAGAAGATATGAGCAGGGACATGCACAGTGTTGTAGCATAAATTACTCGTTACGCGGGTGTGATTTTCGGTGCAAAGAATTTGACCACGAAATGCTGCTTAGTCCTGAATTGGACGTTGCGTGGTCAAACTGCGAATGACACACGCACTAGATCTTTACTTGCGCAGGCGAGTATTGGAGTTCGTGCAGCAACATATAGCATACAAGTTTTATTCTACCTGTCGGATGCGCTGTTTTTATTTATGCAAATTAAGATAACAATGCAACCTGTAATGATCACAAAACATTTGCCACATACTAGCGCTCCTTGTACGTTTTAGTGATTTAGATAATTTATAGCAGAAAATTCGACAAAAGCGCAACAATTAGGGAATTTTGGACCTTCTCGTAATCAGGGTACCTGTAAACGACGTTGGCGCTTGTTCTCCAAACCTGTGCTATACAAATTGATGTGGTTGTTTCCGATGCTTTTGCATCAAAACCCCGTTTTATTTTACTTATCGTTTCTTAGGGATTCGTAGGAACCGTGCTTACTGTGTCGGCCTGCTAGTATTTACCGTTAGATAAAATGTAATGAAGATAATTTACTTCAAACCTTTTGTCCTAGCATAGAGTGGGTACACGTGGCAAACAGTGTGATTGCAAATGTCCTATAAGTCATTTGGAGATGATTCCCTTTTTATTCAGGAAATTATATATATACGGTGGCGACTCACAAGGATACAAAAGGTTGTATGTGATACATAATTTCGTCTAAAATTACACCATATTTGAGTATAGCTTTTCTAGCCACAACCACTAAACAACCAACTACGGCGGATGTAAGTTAAACGCTGTTGACGTCAAAAGCAAAATTTTGCTACAATAAAACTCTAAGAACCGTGTTGTATTCAAAAGCTTATGAAATCTAAATGATATTATCTTCATATTTCGAGTCGCCGTGCTAGTGCAGCTGAAGCATAAGACGCTAGCACTTTCTTACATATATTCATGAAACTCACTAGGAGGCTATTACAAAATGACTAAATAAGCAGTGCTATAGGTTACTAGTGCTTTACGTTACAAGATATATCGGAAGTAGACGAGAGTTGACCATCTATTCACCCTTGACACGTTGTTTTGGAACAAATTTATTGGAGCAAGTTTACACATATTTAAAACTGTATATTCTCAGATTGCTAGAAATCTTCCAAGTCAAATGTACGAGAAGATTCTTGCTTAACTTTGGTTGACAATTAATTTCACAATGGAAGTTAACAGCAATCTGATGTTGGTAATATCATAAAGGTTTAAATAAGTTCAACTCGATATTAGCGACATTAAGCTTGCTTTACTTTTGTACGGCTGTTCTTGCACCAAGCTGAACATTTTGCTGTATAGTTGAGAATTACTACGACGGCTAGTGCAGTCTGTTGGTTGCTAGTGTATAAGCTAGGTTCAGCGTCCACTAATCTTCACCAGAAGATAATTCCTTCCATGAGGCAAAGCACATGGCGAAGCACGACCAAGCAACGCTGAGGTAGCTTTTTTATGGAACTGGGTGGAACAGAGTTCTTCACCACCTGAGAGGTGGCGCATAAATAGGGTCGACGCCTCAGCAGTGCTGTGGAACTTTATGTGGAGTCTTAGTTGCGCTTCCGACCGCTAAAATGATGTTCGAAGCACTACGCCTATGTAACGAAACAACGTTTACAAACCATTGTTGTTTTCACACCCATGTTTAAGTAGAGTCTGATCGATTCTGCCGTTGGATGTATTCAGACAAATAATCGGAACGAAAGTTCCCGAAATGGAAGCTTGCTTCATATGGATTGTGCACCGCGTCCACCAGACTTCAAGGTTTCTAACGTGGAGATATGTGAGTACGTCATCAGTATTCCTGCACGTCAAATGTCACGCATCGCTAGAGAAATAACGCGGCATACTTCAAGAGCCTGTTTATATACTACGGACATTAAGTAGTTGGCTGCGTGATCAGAAATTCAAGCCTGCTCAAACATATTTTTATGTCAACACGTTAGCTGGAATGTGTTTGTCACCGAAAGCACGGCGCAACTTTTCAATGTGTTCTTGTTCTCCGAGTAACCAACTTCCGGTCCACTCTGTCGCCGATCAAAACAACCTAGATTTTCCCGTATACACTTGACTGTGCTCTTAGTCTGTTTTATGCATGTTTAATTTGTAAAAACCTTATAACAATGCCCTGCCGGTCTGTTGGCTCTTCCTTAGGATACGTTTTGTTCTACAAGAGATTATTGTTGATTTTGCAGTAATCGGATTTGTGGTTCATGGCAAGAGTGTTCTGTACGGTTCACATGGTTGATACTTTAGTCTTATTAGCAACTTGTTTCATTGGTTTAATCACATGGAATGCCACTGTAAATATCGTAAGAAAATGCGTTTTTCAAATTGTTGTTCAGTGAGGAAATTTCAGGGTATTATGATTCATACAGTTTTCTAGGGATTTAACCAAGAGGTTGCCATGCCTTGAAGCCCCCACTGCTTGCGTATTTAAATTTGTGAATGAATAAAACTTTGCACTCTTGATATGTTAATTTTCGTTATTAACACCATTAACTCGGCTACACAAATGGTTTTGTTAGATTTTCCGTGAGATAACCGTTGCTTGCAATCTTAAATATATAGGATCGCACAGATGGAACTACAAGTATAAGCAGAGACCGAAGAAGCCGAACTTTACGTGTGGATGCGAATGTTTGACCAGTGTGCTTACAAGATTTGCTAGCAGATCATACTGAGCTTAAAGCAGGTGAATCCTGATATACGGCAAATGATTAGGACATAGTCCGTAACCACCCCAAATATTTTTCTACGAACGTTTGTAAACGTATACAGGCCGTCTGAGGATATATGTCCAGAGGCGTCCCTTTTTTGTTTCATCAATGAGCGCCTGAAGGAAACGCAAAACGTTCTCTCTAAAACGAAACCGTCCAATCTGCTCGCTGTGTAAGAGCGCAAGCTACCATGAGATTGCACGTAAGCTGTGTCACAGTTGTCTTTCTGCCCCTATTTTAGTGTCACATGTGATGTGCAGTCTATAATGCAAACTGTATCGTCTGATGGCCACCCTGTTGCGGAGACAGCCGACCTCCTTATCCAAAGCAAGTGATAACCTGACACCGATATGACTGCGGATTGAAGGGCAAACCACTAGCGGAAGTAAGTAAGAGGTTAACGAGCGCTGACCTCACAGAGCAGGGGGAGGATGGTCACAAAATTTACAGCACACACACAGCAGTCAGGCTATGACTAGGCAACGTTGTGATCTCCATACAATTTGTTTATCGGATCACGGGCTGGAGGATGGATCACAAGCAAATACTGCTGTCTTGAATTAACCGTCCATCCGCATCACCTTTCGTGCTTGTTAATCAGCGAGTGAGTACTTTCCGTCTGTATGAGGAGGGCAAGTATAATCCTAAACATACTGCTCGACAATACAACCCTATTCACAATGCCAAGCGGATTAAAAATGATCGGTACCTTCGAAGGCTAGTGAGAACATTTGAGAAAACTGGGAGTATGTGCAGCGCCAAAAAGACAGAGCAGTCTCACATTACCGCGGATGACATTTCTCTTTGTGTGGTTATTCGTGAGGTATCCAGTAGCTGCGATCTGAGCATTCACAAAATCGCCCAGCATTGAGACACCACCAAATATACTATCCATAGGATCTTGAATGAAAGGGAATTCCGGAAGTGTACGGCTCGTCAAGTGCAGGTTATAAACTCATGGGATTCGGAGAAGCCGCTTGATTTTTGTCGCAGGTATTTGAATGCCATGGATATCTATTCAACTCTTTTTACCGATGAGGATATTTTCCGTATGCGCGGTGCGGGGAAGTAACGATTTTGGGCAACTTAAAACCTACGCCGATGCAGCGCTTCAGATATACAACATGGCGCAAAGCTCATGATATGGGCTGGGTTAACTGGCCAAAGAATCGTGGGACCATGTTTCTTCTGCGGTACTGTGACCGCCAGGTTGTGGTTTCGCAGTAAGAATGCCTTACGCTTTCTAGCATTCGCGTACAAGGAATTAATGCAAAATTGTGGCCTCGCGTAACTGGACGCCGCTGGGTTATTAAGTACCGTTTGGTTGCAACAAGCTGACACACCTACTCACTATGCACAATAATTGCGGGATTTCCTTAAGCAGACGATCCCTTGCCTTTAGATCGGGCGGGGAGGAATTATAGAGTGGCCGCACAGTCACCAGATTTGTGCCCATTGTATTCCTTCCTCTAGGATTACTTGCAACATCGAGTTTACAAGACGAAGCTGAGTTTGCTTAAGGCATTGAAGCGGAAATTTTGCAAGGATATCGCGGGATTACATTTGGTACTTTGGAGTAAGTGCTAGCAAACACCATCAGAAGCGTACTGAACTGTGGGCATAACGCCGTCAGACGCTTCGAATATCAACTTCGCTGACATTTCTGTGCATTACATTGATAATCTCTAAATATACCTATCATGTAATGATTTATCGACTAAATTCGTGCGCTGGCTAATGCTCCCTTTTTGTTAGGTACATCAGTTAATGGTTTCGCCTAGGGCTTTGCTTGCGCGTGTCGTGTTAATAGTAGCTCGGGGTATCCGTACTTCCGTAAGTCGACCCCAACTTGAAACCTTGTCCCTAGGGTTCATTTGCTCTATTCCAAAAAACCCATGTAGTAAAATAGCGGTTGAAGCTCAGTTTGCAAATTTGAACGCATGCCTGCTTAGATGGACACAGAGCAATGCGGAAACAAGCGGTTTATTACGACTACAAGGATGGAACTTGCCAAACAGTCCTGCAACAGTGAAACAGAGAAGTGACCTACGTGACGAACGATCATTGCGTGTCCTTAACACAATAGCTACGAGATGAAAAGGTTGTTATACTGAGACAAGTGATAGGATCAAGTGTCGCCCTAACAGAAAAACAGAGCTCCATCCAGAAAACGAAAATTTCTCGCAAAGTAGTCGCATTGTTCATGATGTGACAGGCAGCAAGAAAACCGAACAGGTGATGAAAGCAAAACTTTTTCAAATAAATATCCTAACGGCGGTGTGATAGAAGCACACAAAAACTTTGACACAGCCAATCCCTCGAGCACCTTTGCTTTCTTATTTGTAAGGACTACCGAAATCTAAGAGAAGCATCTCTTTACCACCAGTTATTTCAATTGTAGGCGCACCGTATCAGAAGTTGGCCAGAGGGTTGACTAATGTAATTGAGCTTATTCTAAGGGAAATAGCTGACTACAGCGTTAGGCCACATCTACTGATAGAATACGGAATGTAAACGTTGGAGAGCAACGTGCTCTTTGTTCACATATTTATGGGATACATGGAAACTACATCGTTTTGGCATCGTATGCAAAAGGCTCACTTTTACCTTTTTACCGTTTCACTGTACTTAATACAGCAAGGACAGTGGCTGTACTAAGAGAAGGCTGTCAGCGAGGATCACAGAGCACTTCGCGTGCAGTCTCTTAGACGCTTGCGCGCCTACACAGCTTGCCGATTTGACCGGTTTAGTTTAGGGAGAACGCGGCGGGTTTCCTTCAGGCGTTCATTGAGGAAACTTACAGGGATACCGAAGGACTTATATTCTCAGACTACCTGTACACTGAACCCATATAAACGCATCCCAGAGCATGATTTGAGGTAAATCAACCTACCAAATGTCATTAACACACCTTGATTTGGCGTTGCTAACTCTAACTTATGTCATGGGGATCAATCTAACTACATGGATAAAAGACAATGCGGTGTGCGTAATGAAACTTATCCAAGTTTGCTGAAAATTAATGGACAAAACAAATAGGCGAGGAAAATCACGAGGTCGTAGTTGAGAGCCGCCATGATATTTCTGCAGCTACGTCAACAAGTTTTTAAGCTAAATGTAGAATCGAACATTCTAGTTTAACCTCAACTGCGATCTTCACATCATATCTCTCCGAAGTAGAAATCTGCGTCTACTATTTCCACGCATAAATTAAATGTGACAGGCAGTCTTGTCGCCTACAATAAGCCGATAGCAGATATGAAGATGAGAAGCGCTTCCACTTCGCATGCGATCAGTAGGATGAGCGAGGTTTAATTTACATCGTTGATCACGTGCAAAACAAATTTGCCAAAATATTCCGCTACGTAATAAAACAGTCATATTGTTCCACCTTTCTACAGTTAGCAATAATCCGTTGAGAAACAAATGCCATAAGTGTTGCTTTTCAGGATGGGAGCATTGATGGCATTTGAGCTGGTCTGCGTAAGCGTTTGCAACTTTTAGGATAGTAAAATAGATCAGGTACTATTCCTTAAACTTGCTGCAAAACCCATCGATTTACGTTTCATTAGATTTGAGTATATTATGCATATCGTGGACACATAAATACACGAACGGGATTTATCTAGAGTGGGTTTCGAAAATACTAAATAAAGAAATTCGGCTCAGATATAGAAAATAAAAATTTGCAAGTCTGTAGCTCAATAGCTCCTCTTC
This sequence comes from Dicrocoelium dendriticum, assembly GCA_944474145.2. Lineage (NCBI taxonomy): Eukaryota > Metazoa > Platyhelminthes > Trematoda > Plagiorchiida > Dicrocoeliidae > Dicrocoelium > Dicrocoelium dendriticum. Next base: position 89,637,777 of record OX104069.1, on the reverse strand, counting down.
AGATAAGTAGGTTTATTGATCAAAGGTTTATGTCTAATAACTATGTGGTGTTAATGGGCATGAATCTTGTATGTCCAAGACCACGGACGTTTTCACTTAGGACCTCACGCAAAACTTTCGTTTGCAACTTCTTGACACGCTCGCTCCAAACGGTTTGGAACCGGCCATTGAAGTGTTTGGGTTTTGATAAAACAAGCAGTGCACATAACGAGGTCATGTAAATATATGGCGGGGCCCTTATATCTGCCGTTGCAATTTTTTGATGATCCACATATTTTACATTATCAGTTGCACATATCTCAGTTTTGCAAGATTACGCAACCAAGTAGTTCGTTCAATCAAATTCCAAGTTCACTAAGACCCTCTACTAAATCCAACTATGAATACAAACGCGAGATCTCGCGCACAATTCCTGCTCTATTGTCTTTGGACACAAACTGTTAAGCCAATTAAAAAGCATTTTGAAGAAATATTCCTTATTAAACCGTCTCCGATTTGAATAATACAAATCCCGGTTTTGTTCATCTGCTTGGGATCGTTACAAGACCGATCTATGACAGTGCGCACTCATTTTTATGGCCCTTTTTAATAACAGTCATTTGAAACATTTGGATTTCATAAGGTGAAATACCAAAAATGCATCCATTTGGTACATAAAGCTTATACTAAGTTGAGAGGAATAATATGGAATTGAGTTAATGCAACATATATTTTGTGAAGTGCTTCCCGCGTCACCAAACATACTACCAGACTTAAAGGCTGTTGATAGCCGGATAGCTTACTTACAGTCTTAGTGTTTGAATAACTATATCACCGAACTCTATAAAAATCGATACTCATTTTCTGTCGTTCTTTTGCCCAAACTTGTCGTTGTTTCAATCAGTGGTCAGTGACCAAATTCTTTTGTTAATTCAGGCACATAGATTAATTTGTCGTTAGGTACTTAGTAGTAAACCAAGTGGCCATCGCAGGAAATCCGTATCCTAAGACCCCAACGGTGATTGTTCGCTGTCAGTTCCTTCTTTTGCTCGCAAAATATTTAAACACAAATTGCTGTTATTTTCATACCAACTGAATTCCCTTATTTTCAAACTGGGAGCCAGTTAAGCAACATAGAACTGCTTTCCGCCTTTCATTATCTGTCTGGCTTACCGGAAGATAAAATGATGTACCCATCCGGAGATTCAGCCATGTTACATGTGTGGTTGGGCTACCAAAGGGTACCTCACCTGCGTTACACTACAACATTCCCATCAGACTAACGGGCGAAAGATTTCTGTAATTATCTCCACCACAATCGCCTAACGACAAGTGCGTCGAACATAAAGTGTTAAACGAACAATATTTAGCACCTTTTAACATTTGGTACAAACCGCTGACAGGCTATTAGCATCGTTTTAAATTTTCGAGATTATGCGAGGAAATCGAATAGAATTGACAAGTTATTGTAATGCTGACACATTCTATAGCATTCTCCATAAAGTAGACTTCAACCTGGTCTTTTTAAATTGTGAAGTCTACATTCGATTAACACTGTTCTTTATTCTACTGACCAGACGATTATTTCAATACTAATAATTCCTTATCCGAATATCCGCCTGGCAAACACTCGACACTTTCATATGGGCACGTCTGTTCATGGGAAACACCCGAGTTTTAGCGCTCCCTACGTGACCCATAGCAATTACATGCACATTCATGCAAGAAACCTTTCGAAAATCAGTCACTTATTGAAGTTTCCTTAATCAATTTGCAGTGAAGTGTTCTGATCAATCTGCAGTAAACTGTCCTTACTGTTCATTTTCGCTGGCTGCAACGAAACTTCTATACATGGTAGAAGGAAGACAGGGTATAGATGCAGATGAACTTACTCCATTTTACATTCGATCATATCTTTTTAAATACGTGGACGGACTTTTCATAGTTGGAATAATGTTTTGCTTTTTATTACTAATTTAAGAAGATGTAACATACCTTAAAGTCTAGTGAGTGAAACTGCGAGTCAAATATGAAGCGTTTATGTAAGTAAGAAAATCCGTATTTTATGCCATCATTGCTCTACGGACTGAAATATTTTGTAAAATTTGCACCATTTAATATAAAGGCATAATAGATATTATGTTCTCAGTGAAATCTAATATAAATTGGGTATATTCAATATGGTCATGAGGACATTTTGTTGTTCGCGAGATGTACTGTGGTTAAACAATTAACAGCCCAAAACAGCTATCCGGCTTACAATATTGCGTGATTAAAGTGATCACCAATTTGGTTCTTTTTTTAATCCACCCATTTACCTGGTTCTCAGTGGTGTTAAAATTGCTGTAGATTGCTCCTGTTACCTGGACAAAAGAATACCCATAATTATTAAGATGCCATTTCTATTCAGCGGTATAATTCTACAAATTTAGTGATGACCGCAACGAGATAATAAAGTTTAGGCGATTTGCTTCTCACTGCGTGTAAACAGTAGCATTGTCATCATCGCCTTCTTCGTAATAATAGATTCTATATACCGCTGTCCCCTATAATGTCACCATGGTAACAGTAACGAAACTTTAATCACTGCCTCTTAATTTGCAATGGAAAACACATTGCGGGAAAAAACGCCTTTGCTATTACCCCTTTGCTTAGTGTATCAATCCACATTTGTGAAACATGATGAAATGTCTTGAAAGTGGGCTGATCCTTTTGTGGTAATCAATCACTCTTTGGCCTCCTTCAACGATAATTTCGTTGAGATTGTAGGTTACTGTTATGACTATTAAAGTAAACCGTATATCTCAAAGAGATGAGACCATACCCAGTAAGGTTGATAATAAGAAGTTCAAGCTTATACTATATGACTGACTTGCGATACCGAATGTTATTTATATTTATTGTTTTTCACGATAACCTTTTACAGGTTTTCGGAATAGACGGCATACGTATACCGTCCAGGTCATTTTAGGCGAATTGTAGACAAAAGCGAATAAGTTAAAATGATTCAATGGGTGCAGTAATAATAGGCACAATAATGCGGTCAAAATATTTATTATTAATATAAGAGGATGATTTGAATAGGGAGATAACGAGTATTTGAAAATATTATTGAAGTATAAAAGAGGCCTTATCAAAATCTGTCAATCTCGTTAAATGATCAAAAATCCAGTAAGCTAGTGACAGTTGCAAGCGTTTGAAATAATCCGCTCTAAAATGTTGTTAAAAGGCTGTTTGTCTTTGGAAATTTAAGCATTCGTTTTAAATTTGGTGTTCACTGGTCCTGGAAATAATGATAGTGCGATTTTATAGCCATTAACACCTTAGCATAGATCACCCAGTGAAAGCCTATGCCGTAGTCGGTATGCGGTTAAAAAACCTACAACTACAGGTAATTTGCGCTGTTTTCATGCCTAAACTATCACATTCTTCAGGAATATTTGCATTATTTTAAATTGTGGATGGAAACAGTGGTCTGCGTAGTTGCATTGAATGGACATAGCTATGCTTTGTACGGATTTTATTGTTGAATGATCAATACCTCTTTTTCAGTGCAAGCTTGATGAAGCTAACGTTAGTGGGGAGGATGTTCGTTTCTGCATCATATCCAGGCAACGAATATGATGCTCCCACAACATTGTTACACAACGAAACAGCGCACACCGAAACATAGCCTGCAGGACCTCAGTGATATCAATAAATGTTGCGTCAGTTAATAAAGTTTCTAAAAATTTGAATATAGTGTCAGCTATTTAGTTGGATTATAGGTACAAATATGCTCGAAAAAAAAGTTTAGTTATCGAAACTACAAATTTGTTTTTGCATTTGGTCTACTGTGAATTTCACCTAGTTTTCTGCATTTCTCTATCTGTTTTGATGTCAATTTTAACTCATGTAAGCCGATACTATTGAGAAATCCATCACAACTTAGTGAAATATACTTCTGGAAGTTGATATGAAAATTATGAGATCGTTGCAACTGAATTTAGGTTAATAATCTTTATATTTTGGTAAGTTTAAGCGGGTTTCAAAGTTGCCCCATGTGTCAGTAAACGTAAAGTTTAAAACTGCGAATCCTCACTGATTGTACTTGTCAGGAGAACCAATGCAATTTTACAAAATCACCTGCAGTTTATTGAATAAATGCATAAATTTGACGACATATGTATTAATATACCTCAGTATGCCACAATGATATCATGCATAAAAGCTGGTCATTCATTTTACGGCATTTCATGAGGTCAACATTGTCTCAGCTGGTTCCCAAATAGACAGATTTCACAAACCAAATATGGAAGTTGATCCACGTAAAAACCGTATTGAAAATCGTAACCCGAATCCTCACGCAATTTTTGAGATCTGAGGGCAGCATGAAAAAAGTTGATTAAGTATCAACAAAGAGGAATATTTGATGGGTTAAAAGGATAAACGGTCGGTCGGTTCAAAATGTTATTGAAAGAATTTACTAACAGGAGTACCTTTTTGATAAGGCGAAAGTATGCCATGCATATGCTAGTATGAAAGTTCAAGTTTGCTGGCTATTTGCTTTAAAGCAGCTGTGGATCAAGCATTATTTTGTGTTGTGCAAGTTACTTCCCAACCTTGCTCAATCGAATGATCTAACGGTTACCATTAAGAAAAGCAAATGAAATGCGTAAATACATTTTGGCTACGCTTGTGATATATGATTTTCGCCGTGCAAACTAGTAGGGTAGTTAAGGTTGATCCCAAATGCCATTTCTATGCGTACTTGATTATAATGTTTATCTCTATTTATGGATACGTGGTCAGAAAATAACTAACATCGATAACACTAGGTGTTGTCTGAAAGTTGGGTTAGCCTATTCATGCTTTCATTGGCATTACTGTTTATTTCTTTAGGCCCAGTGGCTAACTCTGACATTAGAGAGGCAAGCTGGACATAATGGGATGTCTGAGGTAGCCGTAGTGCAGACTACGGGCAGTGAGCGTAAAGTCCCCAACCACGCGGGGAATCAAACAGACGGAGTTGAACCTGAAAGAAATACATCAGAAACAGCCTATGTGCTTGGTGTTTCTTCGGTATTTTTTCCACCATTACTTGATAATAATAATAATAATAATAATAATAATAGGCATATTCCTCCTTATATGAGAATCAGCATCTACATTTGGCACAGACCATATATTTACAGGTTTTATCCTTCTGTTGCATGCGCAATGTTAAGCTGTGACAAATACAAAACAACGATATATTCTATGTTGGTGAGAGGTACAGTTTGACTGGATGTTAAATTCCTGGATGCATGGCGGAATCACTAAGAGCGGATATTTTATTTTTCCAAATTCCGAAGCAGTTCTCCAATTACATTCTGGTGGATGTGGCTAATTGATCGGCTAAACTTTTGGGTAAGATTGAGTGGTTGATAAAAATAATAAGTACAGTGAAATCAATATATATATAATATATAATAATAATAAATATATATATATATAATATATGTACAGCCAACCGTGGAACTGCCTCCTGGGGAACTGCTTCCATGCGGGCCATTCCCTCGATCGGTTTCATCCGCTCTTCCATGCCTTATCTTTTCATGTGCCAATGTGGTTTTAAAGCAAGTAAACCATCACCTTGGTAACTCATCATTGGGGCTGCTTTTTCTGCATCAACAATGTGGACATTCATGCCACTTAGCCCGCACCCACAATCGGTAGTTTTGAGTTATTCACATTTTGCGTGTCACAGAACCAATGTCAATGCACCTTGCCTTATTAAAGTAAGAACAATGAACAATGATTTATAACGGGTAAAAAAGCAGTTGTTTGACATGTCCCGTAGGGTGTTTAGCGTGACAAAAAACGATAGCGAATAGATAATGGAGTCTTCAGTTCGGGCGCTTACGGATGTAACTGCACTGTCGTATAAATGGAGTTTGAAACGAGAATGTACGCATACAAAGCAACAGGGGAGTGGTTATTGTTCACAACATAGGCGAGAAAAATAAAAAAGATAGCAATGGACAACGCGTACTCGTGTGCAACTATCTTGGGTCGACAGGATACAGTAATCTAGATTCTATAGTCGTAGCGTTTATCAAAATTCGTGCAAGGCGTTTGGAGTGACTCATTCTCGAGTAGGGTTATGGTACTATCCACTGTCTGTTGTGCATTAGTGCCAGCATCTGGTGGTCATGAGCTATAGCATGTAGTGTACATGTGACAGAGTATCGTCAAGGCGTTCTTTGAAAAGGGATAGGGTGGGTGCATTAATTACATGTTCCGGGAGGGCGTTCCAAGTCTGTGCCACTAGAAGGGAGAAATAGTTTCGCCGACATTCCAGGCGGCTGTACTGCGTGACTAACTTAAACTGGTGACCTCTTAGCGAGGTGTTTTGACTGAGTGTTAGAAGGGAATGGCTTGGCTGGTTGGGTTTCTCAGGATCTGGTAAACCATTATGAGATTGCCCCTTAGACGGTGATAACGTCAACTGTATATTTTGAGGGTCTTCAGCATAAGTAGGTAGGGGAGGCTGGTCAAACCTCCGACGCTCTTCGTTACCCTACGTTGTGCAGTATCGAGCGCGGTAAGATGGTGCTTGAGCCAGGGTTGCCACGCTTGGATAGCGTATTCCGCGTGCGGCCTTAAGTACGCACTATGCATGTTTGGAAAGATCAAAGGGTCAAACTTTGCGAAGGCTCTGCGAAGAAAACCGAGGTACTGGTTCGCTTCTTAGCTGCCCTTTCTGTATGTCTCGAACAACCGAGGTCATCTTGAACTATCACACCGAGATGGTACTCGTGAGAAGCCCGCTGTAGAATTTGTTGTCCTAGGCGGTAGTTGTGCATACTCTTGTGCCACATACGGAGATCTTTGCAATTGGTGATGTTGAAATGCAGCATGTTGTCGATGGACCATGTGTACGCTTTGTCCAGGTCCTCCTGTAAGAATGTGTGATCCTCCACTGCAGCTATAGTGCGCCATACATTTAGGTCATCAGCAAATAGCATACAGATAGAAGATAGCACACTTGCGAGATCATTTATGAAAACCAGGAACAGGCAGGGTCCAAATACCGAGCCATGAAGTACGCCACACTGAACTTCGATGGATGCTGACAGGTTGCTTCGAACCCTCACATTCAGGTGACGTTGCACAAGAATGTCTCCTATCCAGCCCAGAACAGGATTGCCGGTTCCATATTTCTGGAATGTGTGTAGGAGAATGCGATGGTCTATACGGTCGAATGCCTTTGAGAAATCCAAATAGGCTGCGCCGACTCCTACACCAGCGTCCACAGATTCCGTCCAGTTTGCACGAGCAATCAAGAAATTAGTTTTACATGAGCGATTTTGACGAATTCCATGTTGTTCCGGAACGAGAATTTTGTTATTCTCCAGGTATTCTATTAAAGCCTCAGCTACCATGGACTCCATAACCTTGGAGATCACAGGAAGTAGTGTTATCGGGCGAGAATTTGTTGGTTGAGCACGGCTACCACTTTTGTAGATAGGCGTAATGATTCCGTGCTTCCGCATCGTGGGGACGTGCATCTCGTTCAGACATCGTTGAAAGAAAATTGCTAGTGGTCCTGCCAAACTCATGGCAGCAACTTTTGACGCATTCGGGCGGATGCCGTCCCAACCCGGGGAGGTGAACTCGCGCAGAGACGTTAACCTCTTCAGTACAGCTGCGGAGGCGAATGATATGTGATTAAGCCCTGATGGTGGCATTATCTGCTTAGGCAGGATGTATGATGATTGCCCGCTTTGGAAGGTACGGCCAAATTGTTGTCCAAGGACGTTGGCCGCCTCTTGTGCGGTTTGGGCTAACCCGCATGCTGTGTGCAGAGCAGGAATACCGCGCTTAACACGGCGCAAATTGTTTACGTGTCTGTATAGCAGTTTGGGATTGGAGCAAAACTTTTCCACTAGACCTTGTTGGTTCTTCAGTTTATCCTCCCGGACGAGTTTGACACAGTGGTTCCTTTGTATTGTGTAGACATCCCAGGTATGGTCGTTCGGGGAGGCTATATAGGTGTGCCATGCCAAGTCCTTTAATGCCATGCACTTACGTGTCCTGCTCCTTACGAAAGACTTCATCCTTTTAGGCCGGTAGAGTTTGGTTTCAGATGTCCTTGCCACGAGCTTGGTAAATATGTTGACGAATTCACCGCAGGCCACCTCAGGGGTTAATTCAGCTAAGAACGACCAGCTGGTTGCATCAATGAGGTCGGACAGGTCTTCATAGTTGGTTACGACACGATATTCCTCGGCATGCTGTTTAAGATAATCCGCGTAGCACATGTAATAAAACAATAGCGTCGCGTGATCACTGCGGCCCAAAGGTGTATCGACTATCACTCTCTCCACCATTAATTCTTCACTGGTGAATATTCGGTCCAATATGGATGGCCTGTCAATTCCCCTGAATCTGGTGGGCATAGTGACGTGGCCATAAAGCTGGATATCTGAAACCATATCTTGCCAATCTGCTTTGTATTTCTCTCCTGGTGTTGCCTGGGATTCTAGGGCATGTAATTTGAAGTCACCGGTGACTAGAATGTGACTGTACGTCCTGTTTATCACTTGCCTCAACGCAGCTATCAAGTTGCAGTGCATCTCAAGAGTAGATGACGGTGGGCGGTAAACCACAACCAATGGCCCAAGATCGTTCTCTCTTAGCCGGAAATTACACCAAATGGCGTCGGGTACGTCGGTTTCCGAAACGTTTATGCGTTCGCATTGCATGTTGTTACGAAAATAAAGAGTTACCCCACCACCTTTGTTGGTTTGATCCTTCCGGACAATGGACATGCCCGTCAGTGCAAGTTCAGCGTCCGTTATCTCACAGCGCAACTACGTTTCGGTGACAGCGATGAGGTCCCAAGCTGCAGACGCGTGTTGAAGTCTTAATTCAGTTAATTTGCTGAGTAGACATTTGGCATTTGTGTAAATGCATGAGAGCTTCTCAAGACCAAGAGTGTGTTGGATTAGATGGATGAAGCAATTGAGTTTACGCCGACCATTAAATGGTCGGCGAATAATCGTTTTATGGATGGGTTGCATACTCACGAGAAGTATCTGATATATAAGCAGGTGGTAGATGCCCCAAATCCCGGTGTTTACTCGTGCTCTGCGGTGCCCCTCCGGATAATATGGTTACTCTTGAAACCGTCCCCGAGTCAGTTCCTGCAGTTGGCGTTTTCATTAAGAGCTGGGCCTCTACTGAAATGACATTAGGTGTTAGTGTTCCTGCTGCTTTCAGACGAATTTCTGTTGGCAATCTGCAACGGAATTTAATCCAGTTTGTTAGTAGGGTTTTGCGATTAGTTCTGATTGTAACACAAATTTTAACAGCCTGGGACCGCGCCCCTTATTATTTGGTGATATGGGGATCCTTGTCAAAGAGGTGACCACCACATGTTCGAGAGAAAACCTTCCGGATGTAGTGCCATTGCTCGCGGTCGTGCATCTGAGCATCGTCGGAAGAGGAGTCAGTAAGCTCAGAAACATCGTGAGTAATCACTGTTTTCTTATCTTGACTTTTTCTGTACCTATATTTGTTGGCGGGATCTCCTAAACGTTCTTTCCACGGGATTTCGGGTAGTATGCGCACTCCACTTGAGTCGTTGCGGAGACGATTCGCAGACAGCAGAACGGCTTCAGTCTCGTCCGTCGAGTTTAATGTTACCCGAAGTAACCGGGGATCTCCGTAGTGCAACGCGTTTGGGTGGCGCGAGGTTCTTCTTAATTTCGTGGTATTAGCATGGACACCGATCAACGCCCTGATGGAACCCCACTGATTTCGATCTTCCGTCAACTTACCCTTAATTGTATTGGATTTGGATTCGGGGACATTTGTGCATGCAGTGTTTAGGACAACATTATTGCGCCTGGTGGCTGCTGGTTTTGGATTTTGAGGCTTAGTATCCGGTGTTTTTGTTGCATTTGTAAACGGCACTGGTGTGTGCCATCCGTGCTGTGGCAGTTTTGTTTTCTCTAGTCCGTGCACAAAATTACCGGTGCTGTGTCCGGTGTTTGCTTGGCGGCAACCGATGCGTACGTTGCCGGGTTGTTCACTATGGCTGGTTGACTGTAGCTTACAGTCTCGAGCGTAGCGAACTGACTACTAGGTGCAGCACACAATACAGAAGTTGAGGCGGGTGCGCTGCGGCCACAGTTTTTACTTATAGGACGGAGAGAGAATGGAGTTGATACTGCTGGAGGCTGAGTCGTTGGGGTAAGGTTGGGACGCTTGGCTCGCTTCTTTGGCCTGACTAGGGAATTCGGGGTGTTATTTTCACTCACAAGTGCAGGTCCGTTTCCTCCCATACGTGTAACTCTGACGCTCACCAGTTGCTCGACCGTTTCGGTTAGTCTTTCACACCTCTTCAGTAGCACAGATAGACAGCTAACAAATGGAATAGACTTGCATACTTGGCAGAGCCAAGACGCCTCTGCGGTGTTTGCTTTCGTCTAACATTCCCGAGGCAGGTAGTATGATAGGATTTCAAACACATGGTAAACACCAGACAACTTTTTACCACTTTAGCACATGAGTCGCATTTGCTCTTCATACGAGACATGTTCTTACTAGGGGTGCAGTTTTAAGGGGTAGAAATTGGATAGAGATACTGACGCACCGTTGCGTGGCGATCGGCGCTGGGTTGAGTTCAGCGGGTCCAGATGTGTCGCGGCCAGTTGAGTCACACGTTCTTCAGGGTAAGTAGACGACGCCATCATCATCATTATAAACATCAGTTAGAGGTGGGAAAACACCTCCGCTATTGTGCCGCAATACATGAAAGAAATACATACACATAACACAATCACCAAGGAAAAAAGATACAACAATTGCATGCCAGCTGAGCTACCAGCAACGGTTAGGCATTGTTCCGGCAAGCTTCCAGCCAGCTACTAGGCAAAAAGAAAAAATTTTTAAGTAGGTTTTACCCTAGGAAATGAGATCGTAGATGGAGGGGAGACTAAAAGGAATAGGGATGGACAAAGATACTCACAGCAGGAACGCCACTGAGGTCGGCTGCTTGCCATGTCAGCAAGTGTATCCAGCCAAACGTGTTCACCGTCTTTTGGACCCCAACCAGGGAGCCGTGAAGCACCAACCGAGGCTAGCTCCGAAGTGATGGACTTCATTCCGCTGGACCAAGTCGTCGCTTGGCCACCTCTCCTCTTCTTCCACCCACATCCCCGGTGAGCAAACAACGCACGTCGAGGGAGTCGGTGGGCTGGCATGTGCAACACGTGGCCCAGCCATCGGAGTCTGGTGCGAACAATAACGGTGCTGAGCGGTTCAGATCCTTTTCCTGGGCCGTAAGCAATGCGTGGAACACGCTCGTTACTCACGCGGTGTTCTTACCAGATGTGAGCCAAACTGCGAAGGCACTGATGGTCGAACGTTGCTAGCCTCTTCAAATCCGCCGACCTTAGGGTCCAGGTTTCGCAACCGTAAAGTAAGGTCGAACGTACTGCTGCATTGTACACTCTACCCTTCAGGGCGAGAGTGATGTAGAGCCGCCGCCATAGGTGACGAAGGTTAGCAAAAGCACTCCGTGCTTTCGCTATACGGTTCGTGATCTCGTCTTCGATCCCAAGGGCGCTGATACAACTTCCCAGGTAATTGAATTTCTGAACGACTTCCAGCTGATCCCCACCAAGGGTCAGCGCAGGAGGCCATCCCTGCCAATCTTAGAGGAACGCTTTGCATTTCGATGGTGCAAAGCAAAGCCCGAAGCGGCTGACAGCCAGTGCTAATCTGTCCAGCGCGGCTTGGCACGTCTGGGAGCTGTCACAGATGAGGGCAATATCGTCTGCATACGCCAAGTCAAGAAGTCGTTCTCCTAGGAGTAGCTCCACACCTTCTAAGTCATGTCCTGTAAATGCAAACTCCATGACTTCGTCAATAACGAAGTTGAAGAGGAAAGGTGACAGCGGGCATCCTTGTCTCACACCGCTGGAGACATTGAAGTGTGGCGACAGCTTGCCGTAAGCCCTCACTCTGCCCGTGCTACGCAAATATAATCCTTGGATAATATTTACATATTTCTCGAGCACACCTTTCCTGAGTAAACATTTCCAAAGGGCACATGGATCAACCTAATCGAAGGCACCTTAGATGTCAAGGAAAACGACAACGGTGGGCCGCCAATATGTGTGAATGTGCTCCCACAACTGACGCAAGGTAGACGAAGTGCGTGCAGTCGATCCAGCCGGTAGGGGGTAGGCAGCAATGCGGCGTAAGACTGAGGCAAAGCGAGGTCACTTGGAAAATACTGTCTAATGACGACAGTGGCTGTTCCAAGGGCGGATTAAATTGACTACTATCGCTTTGTACAGCAACTTGAAGGAATGGTGGTAAGCTGATCGGGTGACTCTCAAAAAGATCTTTAAAATAAGACCACAGGAGTTCTTATGCGACGAGAGGAAAAATAAACCTCCGAGAAGGTTCAAATACGGTTGACTTCGAAGTAGAAAGAACACAGTTTGCTGGTGATCCGCGAATAATAGATCCAATAGGTGAACTGTGGTAGGAGGAGCTCACGGAGCTAAATCGTATGATGTTACGTAGGACTCTGTGAGAATAAATCCACACCTTTGGAGGCGATTAACACAGGAGGACAGGTTTTTTGCGACCGCTCGGCACAAGGTATGAACAAAGGAAAAAGCTTCAGTCCGTTATCTCAGGAGATTGATCCGCTCGTGGCCTAAAGACCGCTGCATCAGTATTTACAGGGGAAGTGTCCAAAACGGTTAAATATTCGAAGTGTCAGTTTGCAAGACAGTTGTAATAAGAATTTTGTTGTTCATCCCCAGTTGCACGCTTTCGAGAAATACAGGAATTTGTAGCGCTGAGTGATAAAACTACTTTCGCTGCCTAGGCTCGTAACCGGTAAACGCGCTTAGTTTGGGTTTAAAATTTACTTTTCCTAAGAGAAACGATCTTTGTTATACGAATTAATGTTTGACGAAGTTCACCCCGCATACTGTACTTCGTCTACATAACTAACTGGCTCTTTCGACACACACTAGTACTCAACAAATCTCTGTATAAGTACAGTCACACCAACGCTAACAGAGAACCGCCTTGTTTCGTAGCTAATAGTTTGGAAGAACATAAATATATCTGTGATATTTGCGTCGGACACACACTGTTCCTGCGTAGCGTGATTAAATGACCCCCCAGATCGTCCAGTGTAATTAGCGTTTGGAAAAGGTCGTAATTATTTCACAACCAGAATTCATAAGCTGCTTTCTCAAACAGTAAAAACTGGGGCAGGATTGAACAGTTAGCGAGAAACTGGTTAAAGTATCTAGCGGGATGACTAGTGGGAAACGTATCTGATTAACGTAAATTCGAAGTCGTCCATCCATATGACTGTGACGAGTTGGCAGTGTTCATAGGGGCTAAAGTGAACACTTCATCGTCTGTTCGATTTTTCTAAAAGAGTACGTTCTTTAGTATATACAAGGGTGGATCAAATAGTTCTCGGCGTGACTTAGAAGTATATACAATAAAGGAAATACGTTTCCATTAAAAGTATTATGTCCTTTAAGTATTAGCAGTGTCACGCATTTATATTTATTTTTCGCAGGCGATGATCCCTTGAATTTACTTTGCTTGCTCAAGTTCTAAAAATGGCAAGACTTTAAAGAGTAACCATGGTCATGTACTTGCACAAAAGCTTGACGCCAAAGGAAATTCAATCTGAGATGTTCGACACGCTTGGCACGGACTCCCTTTCATATTCCACAGTTGCGAAGTGAGCTGCGAATATAAAACATGCAGGGAGATTATTGAAGGTAACCTATATTCTGGCCACACAAATTCTTCGAGGTTTGATGACGAGGTGCGAGCAATTCATCAAATGAAATTGAATGGTAGAAATTTTTCCATTTTCAAGAAAACTATGACCAAGGGCAACATCTATGTTTGAAAGCATTTCTTGGGATAAGAAAGCTGACTGAAAATAGGTGTGAAACCGTTAGTCCCCTCCAGCAATTTCCATATCGCTATAAGAAAATATCTGGCATTGATCAACATTTCATATTATCTACTCTGTGACAATTATATGACAGGAATTATACATAAATACCGCTAGGGTTTGAATGGTAATGTAAAGATAAGGTGGAGACAAAATTGTCGCTCCCACGTCTGCTGTAGCCCTGTGGTCACGAGCAGCTGTTTTTACACAAATAACGCTGGTTTGATCAGGCTGATGGTAACGGCCTCGGCAAAATACAGAAGGCGGGTGTTATCATGTCTACACAAGACTGTGAACATTGTGGCAGGGTAGAATAGACGACAAGGAGCCAATAAATGTTTAGCATTGGATGAGGTAACTAGCTTACATGAACAGCTGGTAGACGAAAAGAAAGACTGGGTGATTTTATACTGCATCCAACTAGGCGCCTCTTCTCGCACTCTCGAATTCAACATTCTGTTGGTTCGGCCGATTTAACTTGCTCCCCAACTACAGATGTCTTGGATGATGTGGTGTAACATCTGTCCTCTACTCTGTTTTTATGTATCCGGCCAAATCCTAGCCGTAGTTAACTATTCTCTCCCGTTATGTTAGCAATAACGAGACAAAACAAACTTGTAACACTTGCCTACTTTCGTTTTCTCACTGAAGGAGTTGCGCCAAGGACGCAGGCATGTGAGTAGAAATTGAACAGGCTGGATAGTTCGAAGCAAATTTGGACGTGCTTCAAGGCAAAGGACAACAAATTTTCCAGAAGATGGAATTTCGGTCCGTCACTCCGAACCAGAGACAAAGATTCAGTGATGAAAGGGTGCACAGTATTGCTCCTCCCCCAGAGTAATTCCATCCGCTGGAATCCGCGAGAAATTTGTTGGCATCGCTTTTATGGGACAATGAAGATGTAATCATGATATAAATCTTGCAGAGAGGTCGGAACATCACAGACAAAAAATTCACTTCAGCATTACACTAAAAGTAACAAACAATCAAAGAGAAGCTGGGTGAAAATTTCGTGACAGCTTTTCGTTTACATGATTACGCACTTGTTCACGCTTTCCAAGTGTCCGTGTCAGAGTTAAACATCGTTGGCTTTGAGTTGCTGCTACACCTCAACTTGGCAAGAAATGTGGCTCCGATATACATTCCCCTGTCGTTTATACAAAATCTCACATATTTGCGAATACAAGTAAATTGATCAGGGTACGGGATCTATTTTTATAGTGGTGGTTTTCCACTCCCTTACACACAGGGATAGTTATGCTTGAACACTTCAAGACGTTATGGGTGATTATGTTGAAATGGAATGGTGATTTAGGTAGCTGGATTCTTTTATGTCGGGCCGAGAACAATTTAATCCTGCATGTAAACCACGTCCAGTTCTGTGAGTCAACGACAGATAATCTTTTCTGAGCTGTTTATGCAGAATAAACGGATTGTTCCTGAAGGATCAAACGTTGCGAGAAAGCACAGTTCACAAAAAAGTATTAACTAAAACATTCAACATGTATTGTGAACACTGATGCTGTGAAACTGCTTCTATTTAGGGTATGTCTTTTAGTCAATAGCATCATCCGCATTATGTGTTGCAACAAATGAGGACATAAATTGACGAGCTTGTTTTCAGGTGGTGATTCAAACATTTTCGAAACTAAGTTTAACCGCTTTTACTCACAAATATATCAATTGCACCCGCAGTTGCTTGGCTGTGAGGTAGGTTGCAAAATTCATCCGGTTAATCAAGACTAAAAATGCAACAACTTTTCCATTTTCCGGGGCCATTACAAATGATGCTCTCATGGGAACATGCGTGGTATCCTTTTTGTATGCGCTTGCATTATGGTGCCTCTGAGTGCATTCCGATCAAGTGGTTGCAGTCGAAAGCCATTCCAACGTAATGGAGATACCAATTAAAGGTGGGATTGCCAGAACTTTATTTCATAAGAAGGTGTGGCATTCTATCCCATCCGAAGAACATGAACCCGAAGTTCACACTGCTGGCTTGCTTTGTTCTAGATGCGATCAATATAGCTCGAAACATCACAGTCATTTAATGAGTTCGCTCTGTTGGCTGATTTATAGCAATCAATTCAGAATCCTAAATCCATTTGCTAAAACTTATGGTGTTTAACGGATTTTATAAATCAGTGAGACAATTTTAGGTTCAGACTGGGGCTAACAACCACACCTATATAAGAAATATTAGCGGCAACACGTACATCTCTGCAAGTATAGCATCTAATTTTTTCACAGCCTTGTTAGACAGCGGATTTACCTAGTGACCAAACGTTTGAGCACGATCTGCATCGATGCGAATCAGCTGAGCCTGGATATACAGACCGCCATTACGCCTCTTGACTATAACCGAATTTTATGTAAGGCCTCAAATGTCAAACTGAAATGGGCAGGATTCAAAGAAAAGAAAAATTCGTAAGTGCCAACATTTAATACCTGTGCATCCTAATAACATCGGTCCAACCAACAGATCCCGGTCTATTGGTAGCTATTGTAATGTACTCACTATACCAGATGGTGTTTTGAATGAAACTATGTATAGATTGTTGGAGAACGTTGTGACCTTTACTGTCAGTAAGTCTAAGATTTAGCGGATGTGATTATAGCAAGCGTTGAGCTCGCGTTGACAAAGTTGCTTGCTGCGAAGGCAGAATATTCTTGCAAAATTAGTAAATATCATAGCAAGTTTCAGCAACCGGTTAAGCCAAATCTCCCGAAAACTGAACGTGCCGCATTAAATTTCCTGAAGTAGGATCGCAGCATTGAACTCACAAAGGCTGACAAAGGGAAAACTCTGGTTGAAATAAGTAGTGGGACAACCTTTGGAGACGGGTCGAAATAGCGTAGTCATTGACAAGACCGTGGCGTCAATAATGAATAAGAGTAAGACCGATTTTATTAATTATTAAAGAACCATAAAGGACGAATAAGGAGCAGGTTAGTGTTACAGTCTATACCCAAAATCGACTTTACCTCCGAGGGTTTATGATTTGTTAAATGTTCACAATCCCAAAGTCCCCGTACCGCCCATGGTCAACGGTATAGGCTACCCGACCCATGAACTCGCTAGGTATCTGACACGGCTTTGCTGCCTCTAACAGGACAAACCAGTACATTAGTAAAAGACTTACGAGTTTGCTCAAAGAATGGTGAGGCTCAAAATTGAGCCAGAGGAGTTGATGGTAAGCTTCGATATCACATCACTTTTACCAATTTACCCATAGGCGAAGCGCATGGAATAGCAAAATCTTGTCTAAATGAAGACCTCACTTTGTGTGATCGCACAAAACGTACGGTTAACCAGATAAGAAAGGCTATGACAGTGTTTTAATATGTCGGTCTTCGCTTTTCAGTGAGGAACAAGCTATCGCTATGGGATCGCCAATATTCCCTGTATTGGTGAACTTTTATTTGGTAGACTTCGAGAACAGGGCTTTAACGACCACTATTAACTCACCGACAGTTTGGTGGCTCTATGTAGACGCCACATTTGTACTGATTACAAGGGATAAGGGGGATGAATCGCTTTATCACTTAAACTTCATTGGTGAGAGGATACATTTCACTATTGAGCTGGAAGCATGTAACGGAACAATAAAATTCATTGACTGTCTGGCTCATAAGAATAGAAGAAATTTAAAGGCAAGCAAATATCGCAAGCCAACAGATACTAACGGCGTACTTCACTGCACTTCAGGTCATTCGAAACAGGTTTACGCCGGGATAGCATCAGCGCTGTTCTAAAGGGCATAAACCCTGAGCATGATGTAGGAGGACAAAAGGATCGCGCAGAAAATGGCAATGGATAACTATTAGAAAGTGGTAACCCACGGCGGTTAGTTAAACTCTAGCTACATAAAGTGCTAAACCGACAATAAAGACCGACAAGCGAGTGGATAGAGACGGTAGGAATTCCGTACAATGAAGTCACTTCGGATGTAATTCGGAGGGTACTAAACAAGGAAACTATAAGGGTGATCTTTCAGCAAAGTCGAGTGTTACGTTCGGTGCTGATACACCTGAAGTACCCCCTTCCCAAGATAAGGCGAGTAACTGTGTTTATAAAATTAAATGTAAGGACTGTACGCATGTGTATATAGGCCAAACGCCGAGAGAGTTACGCGCACTAGTTTCAGAGCACAGGAGACGCATTTCAAGACCACTGACAAATGCGTTTGAATAACAAGCAATATTACGAAACTCGGCCGTGGCTGCACATGCATTAGACACGGGGCAACAACTCGACGTAGAGAACATTAGAAGGGGTATATTATCAGCATCCCAGCTGGTGGTTGGCGAGGTTTTGGGAATTATCAAATCGGACAGCTGTGTGATTAGAATTGAGGGAGTAGAACTCTCTACTGCTTGTCGAGCCATCTTAGGCCGGCCAGCCTGACGAGCGCCGGTGCATGGACCAGATTGAAAAGTTCAACTCTACTCCCACTATTCCTATTTTTGGGCTTATTCGTCAATTCCCTGACGCACAGAGGAACATCTGGAGTATTTCCATTTTGACACAATCACATGATGGGACATCACGAGCTGTGGCTGTAAGGATACCTGGGCTCAAGTCTCGGGTAAGGCGGTTATCATCCCTGTTTGCCATAAAAGTGCCGCTCCAACCGCACACCGATTCACCTGGTCTGACAAAGCTCTTGTGTTAAGAGCGAAACGTTACTAAACAATAATACCAACCGATTGTTACCAAACCTCTCTGAACTCAAAAAAACTGAGGATAGTGAAGATTTTCTGGTCAAAGGTTTAAAATTTCAACATTTTTTATTCTAGTTCAGAAAACCAAAGGCACGAATTTGTAGATTCGGACCAGTGCATCAAACATTCATGGTAATACTATTACACCAACGTTTAGCTCGGAAATGTTACCCTCAAAACGATTTAGAGAAAATAAATATAATGGGAATCGCAGGCAGTCACTGGTGAAGTCATAGTGTCTGCTTGATTAGCAGCTAACCTACGGGAATAGGTTAACAACAGTTACGTGTAAAGGTGGGGACAAAAGCACCCTTTGTAAACCTCTGATTTGTAATCATTAACTAAGGTGAAACCATAACCTCTCTTTATAATTTTAAACAAGAAACCCAAACGGCGTGGTTAACTAAAGGATGTCGTTTTGCTTGCAACTCCTTCAATCACCAAAATGTCGCATTGTCAGATAAAACAACAAGCGGTCTTAAGAGATCGTACATGGTCTAACGTTTGCGTTACCAAGGCAGGTTTAGAACCATAGTCCGCTGTTATAGAACGCACAGTAATGGGCTTTTGCGATCGCTAAAGATGGTCTCTAGTTCGGCTGGCTAGCCGAATATTCTCCACTTGGTGCCAGCTGGGTTGTCCGGGTTAGTCCTGTTCCAGCCAATGGTTCGACGGCAGTATTCCAGGACGTGGTGAGTATTCGTCTGGCAAGAGTTCTCCTTATAAAAAGCCACAAATATCTGTTTAAGAACATTCTGAAGTAGCGGATATGACTGGCCATTAAATAAAGTCGCCAATTCCTGCTTTTCCGGAGGATCTTACCCCACTCATGGACGTCAGCCAATTCCAAGATAATATTTGGTATTTTCCTATGTTGACG
The DNA here is from genome assembly GCA_944474145.2 of Dicrocoelium dendriticum. Taxonomy (NCBI): domain Eukaryota; kingdom Metazoa; phylum Platyhelminthes; class Trematoda; order Plagiorchiida; family Dicrocoeliidae; genus Dicrocoelium; species Dicrocoelium dendriticum. The sequence goes on along the minus strand of OX104069.1, from coordinate 89,618,212 downwards.
AATTCACCGAACACAACCACCAAGTGAACACAACAGTAACAAGTTCACTAAACATGATTGCTAAACCATGCACTAACACATATACATAATACACAACTCCCGTATGTACTGGTTACATAATAACACTTGTGGCAATTATAAATGACATTCTCGGTATTATTATAAGCATATCCTTTTTGGTTTGACTCGCACTGTCAGAAACAAAACTTTTATTTATTAATTTAATTATGTGGGGCCGCTGGTGGCCTATTGGGACTGTTAACCATACTTCAAGAGCGACTCAGTTGCTGGTGCTCGGCACGAGTCTTGTGACTACAGAGAAAGATCGGTTTCCCTACTTACTCTATTCCTTCGTCACAAAGCCACTCCGATTCCTTAACCACAAATGGATAAGTAAGTATTACAACTTCTAAACTTCGGTGGGTGCTCCCAAGATATATTTCTTCACAGCTAACATAGAACTTGTATTTGAAATAGGATATTTACTGCATTTCGTATGTTTCCAAATCGAAACATCAGCACAATTCTGTTTCAATTTTGCTGCCACAGTTCTGTCGCATTGTATACTTATTTTTATTGGAGCACCTATTCACTTCTCGTTGACCATTATGATGTTTAGTCACAAGTAAATGGCTACACAATGAACATTAGGTTATTTTGGCCTGTTGGCTAACGATTTTGTTTATCCATTTCCCGGAGGCGCGTAACAAACTGAAAAGGCAAAACGTTGGATCGCAGTGTATCGACAAGCGGATCTCCCTATCCTTCTGTGACATTTCAATTACCTATCAGTAAGGCCATAATAAAGCATACTCTATCAATCGACTTACAATAGTAATTTAAACCGAGAAAACCAATGTGTTGTCTTGGTATTCCGTCTCTCCACAACATAATCCCAATGAGCGAGGCTGTCTACAACCCATATGAATTTATCTTATGACATGCTTTTCGACGGCTTCTGCACGGACATAATAGCTTGTTAAACATTAGTTTCTAATAGTAAAACCTGCGTAACTTGAATATCCAACGGATTGGACCAAAGTGGTAAACATAAAGACGTGATCAGCATACAGTGGTTCCATAACGAAGCTTAGCTTAACCTACCTTCCCGTTGCGAGTAGTTATATTTTGATATTTATTTTGACCTAAAGCCGTTTCGAACCCACTAGACGTGGTCTCACGTAACCGCAAACGCTGTTCATACATACAGTGTTATGATACATCAACACGCAATGCGCATCACGTAAGTTAAATATGTTTTGCGATAAAGGCAATCTTTGTTTCTGCTATCACAAACGTAACTAAGAAAGTGTTCTCAACAGAAGCCACGCTACACAGCATGCCTAGAAATTTTCTCCAATAATTTCAGTTGCATTAACAGATGCCTGTTATCATCTTCGTTCGGGACTCCTGTGATTTCCAAATCATCGGCACTCACCCCTTCTTCTTCATCATTCTCATCAGATTTTTGAGCTTTGTATCCGTAGGGGAACACGGTAGTCAGTATCTCTTGTAAAGTAGTATCTGTGCCCGGTTCAGTGCATGTTACCCATTTATCATCCATTTCAGCAAACTCTTTAAAGTCTTTTCCGCTGAATTCTGCCAGTATGTATAGAATGTCTTATAAGGCTCGAGAGATTGAACCAGACCGACTTTTCTGAAACACTACTATCTCATTACTGGTTGAACTCTGAACCAAGGGGAATTTATTCAAAGCACAGCGTCTAGTGAATTAACTGAAGCAACAGAGTAAGTTCCCTTCGCATGGAAACATTTAGTATGCATTGTTACCATAGCCTACTGCGTGAACTGTGCTGGGTAGTCTAGGGGCAACGAGCTTGCCTCGCAGTCTTGCAACGCGGGTTCGAATTCACTTCGGGTGTTAGAATCCGCATATGGGTACGCGTCATGGCAGTATACTAAGCCTGTGTGCTATTGGTGGTGGTTGCAGGACAACGAGGCGTCGTTACGGCTTACAGCTGACACATTGTTTCTGTATAATTATTATTCTAATGATCCAAAGTTTGAATTTGTATGGTCATGTTTGGAGGCCGAAGCATGTGTAATATTTAAAAAGCTTTACACTGGTGTGACTAAGACAGTTGCCCACTTTCAGGATAACGAAGCGTTTCTTTTTCATCATAATATATTTATATATATGCCTAAAATTAATTGACTACCATGCGCTTATTATTGACTGGGATCATGTCCACTGCGGTCTACCCTCAGTCATTTGCTGCTGGTCTTTTGGAGTAGTCCTTTCTGTCAACATATCTCAGCACGTTTTCATGCCCACCAGAATACTTCAAGGCCAGACACTCCACATTCTTGATTTGGGGCTCTCACCAGTACCTTCTGACATCTCTGAATTAGTCACTCTTCCACCAATTGTTCTTAATGGTTACTTTACTCTCCTCTTTACGTGGACACGACGGGTTGTCAGTCATGACTGAGGCTAGCCATCGTCCTCTGCACAGTTCGTAACTGGTATGGCACTGGAAGATGAACCGGGCTATATCGTAGTCAACTATCAATCACGCAGGTCCGCGGCTGTCACCCTTGGCGAAGTGGCACTAGCTGCTGGCATCCTAAAGTCATGGGGGCGGAACACAGCAGTGGTCCGCTGAGAAGCGCATCACTTACGAGACCCAGAAACTGGAAACGCCGGCGTCTGGTGTTTTTCCAGGCAAGCCTAAGCCTGCTGATTGAGGGTAACGAATATGAATTATCTAAACAAGACCAAAGGGTTTACCACCGAAGCTTCTGGCGTATCAATCCTACCAGCCTATGAGAGGCGGCATGTTAGACTGCAATACCACGCAAAATCTTGATGTCGATAGTGCTTGGACACTTCTGCTCTCCAAACTAAACCAGATCACTAAACAAGTAGACCCAAGCTCAAAAATTTCCCCACACGAGAGCTTCACTTTGGGTTGAACAGGAACCACTGCTTCTACTGAATCAACAAAGGCAACAATGGGACCGTATCAAATCTACTAAAGTGGCCTCGGACTATTCAAACTACCAGAGGTTGAGGAGCCTATGCACTACGAAAAAGCTGGAGAAAAGACAACAATATGAACAGAGACTGACAGAATAATCTGTGTCTAGACCTAAAAAGCTCTAGGCATATATTAACAAGTGGACCAAAGTCGGATGTGGGATAACCGATTTGCATCCAGTACAACAGATTCCGTTCCATACGAAGACGTCAAGAAAGCAGATATTTTAGCGCGACATCACTCATCCTTTTACGCACTGATGGACTCACCACTCAACAATCTCGGTGCTTCGGATCTCAACCGTCTCGAGGACATCAAATTCAGCGTGGAAAATGTTGCAAAAGTTGCTCCAGCTAGATCTAAACTCGTCACCTGGCTCTAAAGGGTTGCGTTCCCTCATTCTAAAGAATGGCAGATTACATTGCCCACCCACTTGTCAGATTTCTCAGCTCTCTATAGAAGCTGGGCATCTCTCATCTGGCTGGAAAATGGGAATAGTGATGTCAAAGCACAAATATGGAAATCTTCTTGACCCCACGAACCACCGCTTAATCTGTCTGACATCGATAATTTCCAAGGTCATGGACAAGATTAGCAAATGCGCTCAACAGAAGAACTCGTCTGACCTGGACATCACTGTACAACGCAGCTCGACTTTCAGTAGTGTCACTCCTGCACTACCAACCTACTGATGGCGAAGGAAGATGGGCAAGGTCAATAGATGCCAGCAAAAGCCTAGATGTTGCCTTCATTGACTTCAGTAACACGTTTGATAAGGTCCACATCAGCGATTGTTGTACAAGCTCCGGAAACTTGCTGTCAGTGGATGACTATACTCATGGATCGCCGACTTCTTGGTAGACAGAACCATGCAGGTGCGAGTGAATGAAACCCTTCCTCAGTCAGTGTTGATGACCAACGGGGTCCCGCAATGCTCTGTTCTCGAACCTGAACTTTTCAGTCAGTTCATCAAAACTCTGAAACGCTTCATACCAAATGACTGTTTTATGCTGTTTACCTTAAGCTTTGGTCGGAGGTCTCGGATGTCGATAATGCTAATAAACTACAGGCCAAGCTGGATCTACTGCAAGACTGGTCCACCAAGTGCGGTCTACCCATCAACCACGACAAACGTCATGTACTTTCGATTAGCGCGTCTGATCCACTAGGCACCTACGATAGTAGCCGTTACCTTCTCAAGAATGCCACTCTGGAAAAAGACCTAGGTGTGTTAATTTCATCGGACCTAAAACGCTCCCAGGACACACTAAGGAGAGTGGCCGCGGCTAACATGATGTGGGGTGCTGTAAAAAGATCATTCGAATGAAATCAAAGATCTTCAGGCTCCTATTCACCTCTAACGTACGGCCTATTCCTGAATGCGGTCTACCGGTTACGTTTCCGCTTTCAAAGCTATAAGGTACTCTAATAAAAAGGGACAGGAGACGAGGCTCAAAGTTTGTTTTCGGACTTCGGGATTTCTCTTACACCGACTCCAAGTGATGAACCTCTTCTCGCTGGACTACCGTCGTCGCCGTGTAGACGTAATCTACACCAGGCGCATATTAAGTGGGGAACTTGGAAATGAACTGCGGCAGTTTTTCCAACTCAATATAGGAGGCCCAACACGAGGTCACACTTGGAAAGTATTTAAACCTAGGATGCACGGAGTCCGCTTCCCATCGCCTTACATACGCGGGTGCTAAACGACTGGAACAGTCTCCCAGAAAACGTAGTCAGCGCAAAGATTGAGGGAAGTTACATTTGGCTTTTGGATTCCTATCTACCAAAGATGCCTGGACACCACTGTTCCTCTGCGACTCCTCTGGTCACATATGGACAGTTGGCACATTCTCTTCTCGTGCTGATCTGGAAGAGATGGAGCTAAGATTTGACTTCTTTCTGCCCTCTACAAGTCAATGAACTCAATGAACAACCATATTTCGTCGGTACTTTAAATTCACTCTGCAAAATGACAGCAGTCATCCACGCAGATCTGCTAGATCTCTAAGGGGCTGGAAGGATTTCAGTAGTTGGGTTTTTAACTCACGTCGTCCAGCTGATTTACCAATGACCAGGGGCTTTAGCTTCCGCTAGCTTAAGCTAGCGCACATAAATGTGAAATATTATTCGAAATGTTTTTCACTCTTACATTTGTCACCCATGTTAACAAGGCTTCTGATGGTAATTAGACCACACATTTCAGCGCTAAATAGGTCACCAATATGAAATTCTAGCTGAAGTTGGAAAACCTTTTAATGAAGTCTTGAACAAACTCTTTAGATTCATGGCACACAAGTCTTTGGGAAATACCATACCGGAGTTTAAAATTTTCTAACCAACCATTAGATGCCTGGAAATCTGCAACGCTAAGTTCTTGGGCGAACCTTTCTGCAATTTCTTGAATAAACGGCTCATAGATTTATGCGTTAGTTAACTTCCTTTACTTAAACCAGCGCAGCGTAGCCTCACTGAATTTATCGTGGAGTTTTCTGTATCTTCCACTGTCGATCTCCAATTTAGCTATCGTATCTCACCAAGTACTCGTGTTTATATCTTTGGATCTTATTAACTATTTTCTTGCTAACACACAAATGCTCTGCCATCTTTCTTTATTCACTGCTTTCCAGAAAATGTAACACACTAATCTTTTCAAAGTCAACAGTCTGAAGTCTTTGATTTGGGCCATAACGTTGAATTACTGGTTATGACTGAACCCAAATTCTTCAAAGCACCGAGTGGATCTAAAGTCTATGTTTTTATTTACATGACATTAATTACATGCAGCAACTAAACTTAATTTGTTTTCGCCCTCAGCCCGACACCAGATGGAGCGGGATAAACACTCGAGAACTAATGTGGGTGTAAAAGACAATCTCGCACAATTCATGATGCTAGTGCACTGGTGCTTAGACTTGGTGATTAATCGAAGGAACCACAGTCATCCAAGCTCTTGATTGCGGCCTTTGCGAAGAGTGGACAAATGTTTTAGGTGTAGACGAAGGTTAGCTTGTGGACAGGTAAGGGAGGTTGAACACATATTCTTCTGAGTCATTCTGTGGGCGCAAATCTGTGGAGACCGACATTGATCTACGTAATATGCGTTCTCGTCGTCACTGATGATCCGGACAAATTCGCACGTACACAACACACGGAGAACATTCTGTACCCTCAAACGTTTTCACTGACTTGGGAGTCAGAACTCCACACAACGCAGTCTTGCTGCGCACCTTGTTATCGGAACAAACGAGCCACTCGAAAACCATGGGATGGTAAGGCCTCAAATGGTCAAATTATGGAGGTTGAGTTGTTACGAGTGACATAGCCCAAGTGGTCAACATTCAACTTGCAATGATTGTCAACATATAGAGGACTGGTTTCACAGGGTTAACATAGTGACCGTTCAAGTTATGAAAATTTGGTCAACATTGAGAGGTGTCAACGTATAAAAGGTGTGAAGTTTGGTTTTACTGTAGGTCATGTTTTTCAATAAACTGATTGCAAACCGTGTTCTTAACTCTCGGAATTGGTCTCTAGGTACAACCTAGTGGGATTCACAAAGCATCGGTCGCAGCTAGCTTTGTGAATCGCTACAGTCAACTAGCGAACTTGAATCCAAGAAATAACTTCAATTTTGCTTTGTTAAAGAAAAAAGTAGTAGAATTATCGCAACATTTTTTCAGCGATCGAGTACAAAAATGATGTGCCTTAATCTAGTGTATCTTAAGGTACTACATGATCTGAGGCACAACAAGCACATTACTATAACAGCCCTATAAAGGTTACGGAGTGCTCGTCCTTAGCAATCGCGATAAATTTCGCAAGAAAGCTTCAATGCTGTTTAAAAGCAGAGTTCAAATTGGATATTACCTTTGACACATCATCATCATCAGCAGCAACAGCAATACATCAGCCATTTGAACTGATGCTTCGCTGCCATACAACCTTGAGGACCTATGAAATAAAGAATACGATAAGAGAAGGGGGACTTACTTGAAAACATTAATGCCCTAACCAAACATTCAGGGTCAAGGCACCTACACCTTGTGTGAACAACATACCGTCACAAACAGCTGGATATCGTGCAAAGATAAGGCGGCATCGACGATACAGCTTCCTTGCAGCTTTCACTGCCCCGCGTCATAATCAGCCATTACCCCGCAGATAACTCAGCACCAAACACACTTTAAACAGACAATCCGATTAGGAGACGGCAGCAGACGCGCCACTGGTGTCGGTTGCGAGCCATGTCCTGTAAAGTCTTGAGCCAAGCACAAGGTGAGTCACGTGGACTCCAACCCGGAAGGCGAGACGGACCAACGGCACCCAGTTTGGTCGCCAGTGACTTGATTTCCCGCTGCCAAGTCAACTTCTGTCCACCTCGAGCCTTGCGCCCTCCTACACCTGGTAGACTGAACAAGGCCCTCCTAGGTAAGCTGTGATCAAGCATACGTAGCATGTGCTCGAGCCGACGCAACTTATTCAGTGCTATCTGTTGTTCTTGGGAGTTAGCAGGATTATCACTGCCCAGTACTCGCCTACGCACATCATCGTTGCGGACATGCTGGTGCCATCCGACACCAGCAATGCTTCGCAAACAACGATGATCAAAGACTTGAAGGCGCCTCAGATCTTCAGACCGAAGGGGCCAAGTCTCACTACCATAGAGCAGAACGGACCTCACTGTGGCCTTTCAGACGGAGCGAAATTCCGTTCTGTGTCCAAAGATGCCTTAGGTTCAAGAAGGCAGCTCTGGCCTTCCCAATGCGTGAGCTCACGTCAGTTTCTGTGCGCCCATCATTGCTGATGCAGCTGCAAAGATAAGTGAAATGATCAGCCACTTCGAGTTCCTCGTTAACAAGCGTCAAGGGGTCATCAAGTGGCTGGTGGTCTTGCAGCAACACTTTGCACTTTGAAGGTGCGAAGGGCATACCAAATAATGGGACCACAATGAACAGGCTATTCAGGGTTGATTGTGCCGCCTCAACATTGTCGAAAAGCAAGACGATATCGTCCGCATAATCTAGATCAATTAACCTTTCACCAGGCAGCACTTAAACGCCTACATCGTGAGATTCCGCAAAGGAACACTCCATGATAGAATCCACGACGAAATTGAACAAAAACGGGAAATCGGACAACCCTGACGAACGCCACTTGTAGTCGAAAAGCTATCCGATAGGACACCATAGACACTGACGCGGCCTCTAGTGTTCGAGTATAGAGCACGAAGGATGTTCACATATTTCGTAGGAACACCTTTCCGCGCAAGTAATTCGAACAGAATCGATCGATCGACCGAATCGAACGCACTCTTGAAATCGAGGAACACAGCTATTGCCGGTCTGCGGTATGCGTGGCGCTGCTCTAGCACCTGCCGCAAATTAAACATATGGTCTATACAGCCACGTCCTGGGCGAAAACCGGCCTGCTCTTCCCTAGTCCGTGATTCCCGTTCTGCAGTGAGGCGACGAACGATAATCGAAGCCAGTAATTTTGTAACAACTGGCGTAAGGCTAATACCGCTGTGGTTCGCACAGTCTGTGCGACTGCCCTTCTTGTATATTGCCACTATAATCGATTCGCTCCAATTAGCCGGCACACTCTGTTCGTTCCAGATACGTTCGAATATGGAGGTCAGTGCCTTGCAGAGGACCTCACCTCCATCCTTAAATAGGGCAGGTGGGAGGGAATCCGGGCCAGCGGCATGAAAACGATTGAGGGCTGTGATCGCCTTTCGGACTTCGGCCTCCGACGGAGGCTCTAAACTTACCGTCCATGGCACGTCCTGCATCATCTGATTAGGAAGAGGTCCGGGAGCAGGGGGCCAGCTGAACTGATCTTAAAAGTGTTCAGCCCAACGAGCCATACGGCGCTCCTTATTGTGTATCAGCGCAACCGCGCTGTCCCTGATTGTCTCACTGACGCCTAGTTTTCTTGGACCAGTGGTGCGGATTAGCTGGAAGAGCTTGCGGTAATTGCCTGCTGCTCCTGCCTCTCCATTTCTTGAGCCCGACTGGTCCATCAGGCTTCCTTTTCAGCACGTATGCTCCGCTTTAGTTCACGCTTAATAGCCCGTTTTGTCACATTGTGTGCAGAACCAGCCGGGAGGTGTCTTCTAGCTTCCAACATGTTCACGATCCTCTCGGATATCCAGTGACTGGTGCGATGACGACTGATAGTGCCACAAACAGATGCTCCTGCGTCGTGCATAGCGGCCGAGATCCTATTCCACTGAAGTTCAGTGTCATTAGGAGCAAGACAGCGAGAGTTCGCTATGCAATGCTTCTTGATAGGCTTGCCTGACCGTGGGCTGGGACAATTTCTCCGTTGCCAATCGGGGGAAGACGCTTTGTGCGCTTTCCGGTAAAGTTAATGGAGAAACGACAGCGCACCAAGGCATGATCAGAGTCGACACAGGTACGCCAGTATGAGCGACAATCCAGAAAGGCACCGCACCATCTGTAACTTATGGCTATGTGTTCAATTTGTGTCCATCGCTGGTCAGCTACAGGTGGACGCCAAGTGGCACTTCGGCGCCCACTGTGTCTAAAAGCAGTGCCACTGAGAAACAGCTGGTACTCTGCAAACAGTTGCAACGGACGCTTGCTGTTATCCGTCCGTTCGGAGTTAAGTCCATACTTACCACCCAGCTAAGCTTCTGAAGAGCTCAGACGCCCTACTTGTGCGTTCATATCCCCTGCAAGTACTATAATATCTAAACTAGTAGCACTGCGTAGTAGGGCGTTCAGTTCGTGATAGAAAGTGTCCTTGACTGCATTAGAACTGCAGTCGGTGGGAGTATAAACGGAAATCACAAACAAACAGCGTTTTGCACTACTTTGCGAATTCACCTTAACTGATGTCGTCAAACGAGCTGCACATAAACGGCTGTTCACCGGAATCCAATCAACCAATGATGACTCAGCCTTGGAGCTTAGATTGATACCTACACCAGCTTGACCCGTGAGTGCTGCATCGGCGTCTCCGGATGCGTGCAACCCATAACGAGAGGATGAGCCGGGTGCAGTCAATTCAATAACCCCGTTAGGGCCATTAATCCTAGTTTCGGACACACAACACACATCAACACCCAGTGTGTCCAAGGTGCGTGCGAGTGCAGCCTGCTGACCTGTTTGTCTTAGAGTGCGGACGTTGAATGTCGCCATAGAAATGGGACAGCGTGGCCTTATAAGCGACTTTTGCCGATAGGCGTCCGATAGGTGCTGTGGGATGGTGGCTGCAGATGGTTCTACTCCAGTGGCACTTCGGTTGCTGTCAATTAAGCTGGGAATTATAGAAGGAAGGTTAGTAATGGGGTCCGGGATGGGAGTAAGAGAAAAAGGTGGAAAAGAAAGAGGAGGCGCCAGCAGTAGCATGTTTTCGCTTATCCGCCCTGCTGTATGCAGCAGATAAGGCGACCCTTGATAATCTGCGCGACGGCCGATGCAGGATGATGTTTATGTTTGAAGAAAATGTCATGGTTGTATGTGGGCTGGGATACTGCCAGGGCGCCCAGACCTAGACAGGAGGACGATTAGGGTCCTCATCCAAAGCCTTTGGCTCAAAAACCTATCCGCAAGGCAGCGGGGTGGCAGTGATTTCGTTTTACAAAAATGGACGCCATCCCATTTCAAACCCCCAACCTGGAGGACCAGGAGACTGAGTTTGTCTGACCTCTCACCATTGACCAACCTGGTAGGAGTAGCTCTCAAGATGCTCGGAAGCATCACCCAGTATAGCTCAATGGGTCAATGAGGTACGCAAACCGTCGCACCACGTTAAGGTCCAGTCTCGTTGCGACACAGCCGTTAAATGGAAAAGAAATTGGCTTTAATTTGTTGCTTGTGGTTTATCCCGCACCGACGCGACCCTTGTGGAATGGTTAAAGGTTCTTATGGGCCAACAGCGACCCCAGACTGCTGGAGGCCGTGGTTATCAATCGCGAACACCCATCACTCTGTATTCCTAAACAGCTGACTGTGGCTCTAAGCTTTCTTTGGTATTGCAAGTGTTCGGGCAAGCATTATCTCTTAAGATAGGGTTCTGATTTATGTGTCAACGTAGCATGTTTTTGTTTGGAACTAATGCAGAAAATGGCGGCGTCATCACATATAACACCACTTAATTGTTGTTTGGAACAAGCAAATAACTTGCAGCAACTTAGCGCTGTTACATCTACACTTAGCTATTGTTTTGGTAACAAGTAAGTTTAAGGTCATTACTAAAGTGACGGTAGTAAATAATGTTTTATAAGCGCGTTATTGCGTTTCATAAATAGTCACAACATAGGTTGTCACAAAGAGCTACCGATTAACAGGAAATACTGTGAATGGTTCCATTGCCCAAAAAGACAAATATAAGTATATAAAGAAATCGTACTCACGCGGATGTTGACTGCGCTGCAAATCGGCGACATATTTGGTTGCGAAACCTGTTCCAGTAAATGGTTAATCGAAAAAAGCTAGTTTCGCTTGACGCCGGTGCCTTCGCCGTTTGGCTTATATCTGGTGAAAACACTTTGCGAGCAATTTGCGTGTTTGACGCCTTGTTTATGGCACAGAAGTAGAAAACGAACCACGCATCACCGTTATTTCATGCACCAGGTTTTGATGGCGAGGACCCTTGTTGCGCACGCCACACCAACTCCCGCGACTCGTTTCTTTTTGCCAAAGGTGTGGATGGAAGGAGAGATGGGTTGGCAAGGCGACGACTGGATCACAAGGAATGAAGGGACTTACTCTAAATTTGGCTTCGGTTGGAGTCTCTAGGATCCCTGGTTGGGATACGATAGACGATAAACACATTTGGCAAACCGCACTTGTTGGCATGAGTAGTAGCCGACCTCAGTGGTAGTTCACTTGTGAATGTATTTGCGCCTCCCTCTGCAGTTTAGCCTCCTCGTTCAATCACGATCTCCTATCCCAAGCATAGTATAATTAAAATTCAATGTTAGTGAACATATGCTTTCTCTAATTCTTCATCAATTATATACCAAATACATAGATTTGACACTACTGAGTCATTACAAGGGGGTAAAATCAGTTTACAAGAGGTCGGTTATCGCCAATAATCAGGTCAATGCCAGAATCTTCACACCATCCAACTGAATAAAATCCACTGCTCGATCGAGCCACGGCAGTTGCAAGGTTTGAACAAATCGCTTCTGAGTGCACAACTTTGGTTCGTAAAACCGGATTTCTAAAGTTTCAGCGGCTTCTGGTATCCGTCTGCGTATATAACTTGATTGATTATCCGGAGGCTTGTAGATAATTTGGAATGCTTCGACTGGTCTAGGGTTGTGGCTTGTGCCGGCAAGATGGGCAAATACGGCTGTTATATACCCTTCTGCATCCAGTTGCTAGCTACACCGGACGGTGTTCTTTCATTCCCTCGGATAGACACCTAGTGGTACGACCAATATATTCTAAACTACAGGAACAGATAAATGAATAGAGCTGTTTTGGACAGGTATACTATCAATGAGACTGAGCTTGACCATGGGTGTGCTGGTAAAGTAGATCTGTAATTTTGCAGCTTGGAACCTCCGTTTAAGCTCTTGTGATAGACGGCGAGTAAGAATTTCGACAGTAATTTCCCCTTTGCAAGGAAGTTACAAGAAAATCGTTTTTCTGTTAGCTGTTAAAACAACCGGTATGTTCATGCTGTTCTGCATGTGGACTTTTATGAAGTGATCTGGATAACCATTTTCTCGCAGCAACGAACCTATTCGCTGTAGTTCGCCTGCAAGTGTTTCATACGAGCAGATTTTTTCTACTCTACAGAGCAGATTATGAATTAAATTCCGTTTCAGCCTGAGTGGCACGTAGCTGTGGAAGTTGGTTTACTGGCCGTTCCACGAGCTTTTTTTATATACGTGACGCTGTAATATCCCGCTATCGAGTTTCTTTAGGCTCACGTCCAGAAAGTGAAAACAGCCATTTTCCTCTACCTCCGAGGTAAAGTTCATTGCATTATGGGCCCGGTTAAAAGTGGGATGATATCTTCAATATTCTGTGAAAACTGAAACAACACAAATATGTCATCAACCTAACGGCGGTAGAGATTAAAACTTGCAATGGTTGATTAAAGATTACTTTGTTCAAGCATACCCATGAAGATATTAGCAAGTACTGGCTCAAGTGGCGAGCTCATCGCCACTCCATCTCGCTGTCGGTATATCTCCTCGTTAAATACTAATGGAACTTTAAACATGATTCTAAACATTAGTTCTTTTGAGGTCAACTTGGGTATCCCGATGTTAATCCAGTTCCCATATTATGATTCTTTACTTTTTAAGGAAAATATAACCGGTCGGTAGCTCCAAAGTAGGTTGCCAATTCTTCACTAGCGGTTCAGCTAGCGTTTCCTTGTTGTATCTCTTAAATTTTTATGTTACAACACTATAGCTGGGTTGCTTTCTATCTCTAGCAAACCTGTGTAATGATGATGAATGTTGGCTACCGACAGTATCTCTATTCAAAGTATCATAAAACATGACAGTGTTGGCAAACGGACCCTTGCAGTCTATTATTTGATATTATTCTATTTAAAAGCTTACCAACGGAGCTCATTTCAAAGTACTTGCAAATTCCGGCTGCTCATCAACAAGAGGATCACGGAGTAAGATGTTATTTACCACTAGGCCTGGAAATCTGAAGCCGATTAAAGTGAGATCGCAGTTATGTGGAGCTTATGATTAGCGTTCGTCCTGTTTTAACTGACTGATGCTTACCATCAAGGCATGTGATTAAATGCGATTGCCGCTATATTAAACACAAATGTATATTTTTCTAGGCCTACCTTCATCATTCGCAGACCTAATGAAGGCTATTTTGTGAACGGTGAGTAGTGCTCGACTTTCGATGCAGATCCAAATTTCCACAATGGAAAATAAGGTCCATAAGCGTCGTCTCAACAAGTCTATCTGTCTACTAGAGCCTATACCTGCATAGTCCAAGTACATCGTTCATAATCCGAGTAGCGCATAATTAAAAACGTTTTTCTATTCACTGTATCCTAAAATATTAATAAACCGTAATCGGTATCGCGTTCACATAATTACAGCCATGTTTGAAATTCTTTATAGATTATTCGCACTGGTATTTGTCTGTATAGATCAACAGATGCGTACGGCTTCCCGGAGATGGTTTTAAAAAAAGGAAGCTCAAGACATGGCCGAGGAGCTATAAGAATTTCTCACCACTGCAAAATTTAGTGACCCGTAGTAGCACATATTGTGGTGAACTGAGTAGTCAAAACTCTAATATCAGTACTATCTTTATGGAAACCATTACAATAATATTACACTTAGCAAAGGTCAGTTCTAATGCACGCTTTGTGAAACGCCGCTGTTTGATGTGGGGTGTGACTATTCAAGGATTCCATTTAAATTGTAGTGGAATGAACAACTTAACTAGAATTTTATATAAAAAACGTCACTTCCAATACAACGAAATACTTCTACGGTGCATACCAGTAACAAAACATATAAACTAACGGAACAAGTCGCCTTCTAATGCGGCAGTGTTTCCTGCGCCAAGAAAAATCGGAAGTGACCGTGGAACAGGTTTTACTTCCACCTGTATTTATTTTGTTGGTTGACTACCATTTCATGACAAACTCAAGATATGTAAGGATACCAAAAGCGTCGTCTACTTTAACGGCAAATGAAACGTTTAGTAATGGTGAACGACAATTTCAAATAATGTGCTATTGTACTGATTGTACATGCCAGTGGATCACTGGGTTTTCATGCTCAGCAGTTGCGAAGAAGTTTCTATCTGGATAGCACACTAGAAACAGCAATTCAATCCGTGTATTCTCCTCGCGGCAGCATAGTTAAAATATTCTTATCTGTCGTAGAATTTCTCTGCTCCATCTTCCATCAGCGCAGTCACTAGTTCGAATCGAATTAATGTCCCGTAATCGGCAAGTATACTTTTACCGAATTGACCCCCGCATATTGTGATTAATGTGACCCACATATTTCTACGTTTAACTATGCTATCTTTTGGCAACTGTCGCAGGTGCAAAACTGAATTAGATTATGTATTCTAAGCGCTATCTGGCAATTTTAAAATTGTTCCTAAAAGATCATTTCTAGGGAACATAGGACTCGACTTGTTAATTTCGATCACGTTCGGACATCGCCAACATTTATTTACTATGTCCACTCCATACAAGCCAAATTTAAAAGCTTATCCCAACATGGGTATATCGTGGTCAATAAAGCAGCGAAACAGCTTATGTGTGTATGCTTTCAATTAATTACTTACCCAAGATAACCGATGGCAAACTTGCAGCTGCGAAAAAGATACAAGGATCACGCACACTACTCCACTTGACTGGACAGGTACAACGGTCATTGGCAACTACGGGCGCCACTCGATATGACTCCACTTAGGGATAAATGTGGCGAACCGAATTTTTCACCAGTAATCAGGAGAGGACCGATCTGCCCCAAATTGAACTTGCTTTACATCCTAAGTTCGCTGGAACACTTCAGCTAGAATAAAGGAGACAAAACCATCTGATTGCTACGTATTGGTTTTATAAATATGTACAGCCACTCTGATAGTTAACTGTTTAATCGTGCCTATTCTTTACTGCGCGCCAGATCTTCCTGAAGATAGACAGGATCGGATGCTGAACGAATTGCTCTTTATATTTTAGCATGGTCTGCAAACGTTTGCATCGGGGATAAAATGTTAGCTGGGTCCTTAATGTAGACCAAAAATAGTAGCTGGCCGAGGACAGATCGTTGCTGTACACCACTGAAGACGCAAAGGCTTTCATAGTGAATGACGGCTTGATTGCTCTGTCGGGTTAGTAATCATCCAAACTGGTGAAGTGGGAACCGTTGATACTGTACGCAACAAGCTTTGGAAGAAAAATGAAGTAAATGGTCCTGTCGAATATTTCAGAAAAATCGAAGTAGATCACATCCATCAGGATTCCTTCATTAGCCGCCCTGGTCCATGAGTCTCGAGTTAGCAGCAGATTGGTTAAGCTCGTCTATGTCTGAAACCATGTTGAGCATTCGAAATTAAGTTTAGACTTTGAAAAGATTGCGTAAGTTCATCTGCGAGTACTGATTCATCATTTTTAATAAAACAGGATTGAGTGTAGTAGACCGGTATTTGTTATGATCCGATCATTTACCTCCTTTGTATCTTCGAGTGATAATTCCATTTTTTCACAAGGAGGTAAGTGTATGGCAGTTGACCAGACCCTGGAAGTAGGCTGCAAGTGGTGATGATATGGTGGGCGCAGGAGTTTTAACTGCTTTTAGGAAGATCATGTCCATTCCAGGCGCACTGTACTCTCAGAGCGACTGTACTTTGCTTGCAACAGCTGCTAAGTTAGAGGTGACGCTGTATAAGTCAACGTCATTTGTTGGTTGGAAGGTCAGAGTCTCCATGGTATTTGTAGCTACTGAGCCAAAATGCAAGAGAGTGTACTAGCGGCATCCACAGCAGTAGTTGTT
Organism: Dicrocoelium dendriticum; assembly: GCA_944474145.2. NCBI lineage: Eukaryota > Metazoa > Platyhelminthes > Trematoda > Plagiorchiida > Dicrocoeliidae > Dicrocoelium > Dicrocoelium dendriticum. Next base: position 89,601,721 of record OX104069.1, on the reverse strand, counting down.
AGGCCACTGGCTGTTTTGTGTGGTGGTATTTTTGTCTTAACCTGTTCTGACGAGTTCGGTGTCCTATAGATAATTGCTAGGAGACAAGCATCAGGTGTCTTCTTCTATGATCCACCATCTCGACCTGCTGGAATCAGTCGGCAAAAATAATGCGTCAGGAATAACGAGGAAAAGTTCGGTTATGGCCTCACATTATAAGTACTCTTGACAGCGGATGGCAACACGGCCACCGCGAGATGGACGACCATTTCGTATGACTGAGGTTTCACTGAGTTCAATCTCCGGACCAAGTATGTCGTTTGAATGCCGTTTCAGTAACTGCTATGATGTCCATATTTGCTATTTTATATATACATGGTGCTCCTCCGGGAGCTTAGAACACAACTCTTAAGTTTAGGAGTAGCAGCATTTTAATTGTTGACGTATTAGTAGCTCGGTTCGCTGTGAGTGACCGGTACAAATAATGTCGATCTGCTGAGTATTTGGAAATGGGTATTTGCAAAGTTGGCTGATCTGAGGTATTTACAATCGAGAATAGCTCATCTGTATCTGGGGTCTGTACCCATTGTAGGAATAGTCCTAACTATAATTCCGGTGGCCCAATTTTACTGTTGTTATTCCACGCTTTGATCGCCACTGATATCTGTTCAAGCGCAGCCAAGGTAACTTTCAAACTTTTCCGCCAGCTGCCTTGGTAGTGGTTGGAGGCAAACAGACGGGTAACGTCAAATGCCAGGACATTTTGCATGTCGTAGAACTCTATGACGTGCCCCCATTCTTCAATCTCGTGCTCTTGCTGTTCCCTATTATCGTCATGCATCAATTCTGGCACAATATGAATCAGTGGCACTGGCTTCATCTCATTGTGATGTTACGCTCTAGGGTTGGTTTTCCGCTTCTCTCTTTCTGTCCATATCTAAACAAAAAAGCTGCTGGCACTGAAAAAATAGTTCACTAAAATGTGTCTTGCTAAGGGAACATCTTCCAGTCTGCAAGTGTTGTCAAATGTTGCTCACAGTAACCGTGGTTCCCGTACGTGTGGAGATCATGGATTTCGTGAAAGGCGTGTACGACTGGTTAGGAGAACTTTCAGTCCGAGAGGGCAGGTTATTTGAGCCTAGCAATTTTGCACTTCGGCTTGCCTACCCTTTAGCGATTCGTTTGTGTGTTCTGGGACCTTTGAACATATCTCAGTCATCGCGATTTGCTTACGTAGTAACCGTTTGTTCTGCGCTCCTTGTGTACAGGGAATTGTCGTATGAGTGTGCTTATCTTGTCTGGCGTTGAAGACAGGCGAAGGCTACGGCTAGGATGCTTATGTGCAACGCTGTTAATCGCGCTATTCTTAGGAGTCACGTGTCGTTGCCCAGCTAATAGCGAAGGTGATCGCGTAATTTCGCATAGCTTTGCATGCTTTGCAGCATTTCGCGAGATTATGACGGTTCAACCGGCTTATTTCATTGCTGCTTGTAATTCTTTGTATTCGTTTTTCACTGGAGTTTGTAGCATTTTTCCTGGAGAGTTTATATCTTCTAACAGGTCTTCGATTGGGAGTTCTTAAAAGATTAATCAGCAATTCGGATTCGGAGATTTTCCCTCCCGACAGCTCAATCAGTTCCTTTTGCTCTGGTGACGTTGCAGCGAAAGTTTCACACCTTTGAATCATCCCATGGGACTACCTGAACATGCGTCACAGCACCATAACCTGTCTGTCGGTAGGCTGCTATTACCGTTTATGTGGACCTTTGTTGTGTCGTGGGAATTGGCACAGGAAGAGCAAGTGACTTCTCAGATCATCTCTGTTGTCAGCTTGTCTGCGCTACGATTGACGTGCAGTTTGTGGTTAACCGGTTCCGGCGGCCAAACTTCTCCGACTTTTGTGGGTGGCTTGTAGGCACTTTTAGGTCACGCTAATCGCACCGTTTGGGCTGTCTCATTTGTAGCCTGATAAGCTGGGATCGTCCTCGTGTTGGCGGATTTAGAAGTGGTGCGTCCTCGGCACAAGGATGGACAGAATCACACAACGCTTTGTGCAATAAAATGCATGTAAAAACCTTGTCAGAAATGGGAGGACAATATAGGATGTAGCTATCGTGGATAGTGGTGTACAGTATTATGTTTATCTTGTCTGGCAGGCTTAGAGAAGCTTTGTCGAAAGGTATGGCAATGACATTGAAGAAAATCAAAAATGCTAGATTTCACATCTTTATCCCAAGAAATAAACTGCCGAAGACGTCGTTTGTGATGTATAAGCGTGTTTTTAGACAGTTAGAAAAGTTAGATCCCGTTGCATGGAGCTCAGTGGTCCAAATCGAGTGAGCATATTCCTAGAGGTGGCACAAGAATATGAGGGGATAAGTCCAAGTAAACACAGGCCAGAATTGCACGATTAGCACGCACACGCTGACGAGGTTGCGACCTTGTGTGTATGATGGACCAAATCACTATCCCTGTTTCTAACTGTCCCACAGCAATGTCTATCAAATAGCATATTTATTAAGGAAACTGTGATGAGGATAGTGCTGTCCCTGCGTACCCACAGCTAACCTGCGGTCGAAAACATGCGGAAGAATGGCTCTGCATGCATTTGTCGGTGATCTGACGGAAACTGTAGGTATTTTCGATCGGCGCTGCCTAGAAGAGAACTAAATTGCAGCAATATGGAACCAAAGGGTCAGGATTCATATTCATGAAAGCGGTAGTCGCACCGACCATGCCTATTAAACTCAGTTAACACTCCTCCCTGTGTTTTACTTATTTATTAAACCAATTATTGTTGCTGCACTGCTGCATATCTGGAATACCACGGCACAATAACCGGAGTGACATAGCTTCCACCAAAATCACGTATGTACTTCTAAAAGGTTAATTGCACGCAATAGCTAGAGTGAAGCATTTGGTGGTGGAGCAGGACTCGTTGTCATCTACATGAACATCTCAAAAGTGCTTTCTATGATACACCACCGAGTTATTTCCTATAAACGTCCAAACTATGGTATTGGCGACCCAGTCTTTTGTTAGATAGGCAATTTTCTACACGACCATCGGTTTGAGGTGAGAGTGCGTGAGTCCATGTCCGATGGAAATGCCGAGCAGTGTGGTGTATCACAGGGCTCCATGATAGTGCCTCGCTTATTCGTGGTGTTCAAGATTGATCTAGGAGGGCAATTACTTCCAATTTTCAAATCATGGCAGATCACAACAGGAAGTGAAGAGCGATCGGGGGATTGGACAAACATGAATCGGTCCAGTTCCATCTTAACATAATTTCTAACTATTCAGTTCGGAATACCCTACAATTAAATGCAGAAAAATCCCGCGTTGTTATATATGAGTGTTGGCATGATTATAAACTTTGCAAAGTTCTTCCCGAAAATGCGGCCTTGGCTTGCTCATACTAAGGGACTAATTGTTTAAAACAGACTAAAGCAGCTGCAAACAAGGAAACCAAAACTTTGGTGTGCTGCACAAGGACCTTCGGTTTTGTATGATGCATCTTCATGATGATGCACAGCTCTAACTTGCAATCTCATGTTGTTTAACCTAACTTTGTTTAAAGCGCAACCTAGAGGTGTTATGCACACTACATCGCAAGACTACCTAGGATCCAAGCGTTTACGCCATTTGCTTTGCAATTAAATGCAGAATTTACTGACGGTTTTCTGCAGACACTATTGAAGACTACGCGGTAATTGTATATTTGTATAACAAATATTAGGTGACTATTAACACTTATGCCATCACTTGCTGAATCTCAGCCACAACACTAAGCTCAAAGAAGACAATACAACCGAGGGAATTTAATTTCTGCGTTTGTCAACCTAACACCTGCCCCCCGGACTGGTTTTGTCTTCCCTAACTTGGGTATTTTCAAAAGCAAGTGGATTTTGCCCTTGGTTTCCGTCAACTCGGTTCCTAGCTATCCTACTTTAAGTATAGTTAGTATTCCCTGATACAGAGTTATGTGTCACATAGGCATAACAATGCGGTTCACGCGTTAGCGTTCTGCTTTTTTTATTTCTCACGGAATACTCCAGCTATAACCGCCCAATGAAGTCTTATATGCTTGCATTTATTTCTATTTATCATCATTGGCGCGTAGTGTATTGATGATATAAACTTGCCGCAATAAACTTGATGCATTCAAATCACGGTCTTTACGGTGCATGGAAAACTATGCCGCAGCAACCCGGAACTTACTGCATCCAACACACATAAGGGCTATTAATAAAAGCCTTAAAATTTTCACAGGTCCTCTAGCTCTGCTATGCGCAATAGTATGTTGACTATTTTAACTTAATTTCCCCGTGCAGCAGTTGTTTGTAGGTTGTTTAAACATATTATTGATCTAGTCCGTACCAACCACCAAATGCAACTATATCATACAGCAGATAAACCAATAAGTGAAAGCTCCTTTAGTTGCAATTAATATTTGGCTGAAGTAATGGCAGTCTTCCTCATGAACATAAATTGTACACTGTTAAACTACTCAAACGTTATTTAATGTTACGTTTTAATCTGCATATCCGAAGACAAAGCCGCCCCTATCAGTTGAGTATACTTATATAACATTACCGAATAGCGAAGTACAGATCATATTGCGAAGTCCGAAGTTGTTAGGTTTTCAACTCAGAAGAATACTTTTTATTTCGTTACTCCCCAAACTGCAGAATAGTTATTATAGTGAGCTTTGAATGATGAAACTGGGTATTCTAGTATGTCGTACAAAGTGCCGCAGCAAGCTAAACAAGAGCATCCCGTTTACTCTTGACCCAGATCAGAAAGTGCAACTCCTGTTACTTAAGCAGGTACAAGCTGCCACTTTGGCGCAATCTTTCTAAACCTCGTCTCGACGTAAACTGACCATCAGCTAAAATATCCCTTAGCCGTTGCTTAATAAAAGTATCCGTCAATTTTGAGTTTATCAACAAAATCCTTCAGGTTACCTAGATCACTCCATGTTTAGTAATAAATAGTAGGCCAAATGTGGACAGAATGATATTTGAGGAGTCTAAATCATTTTAGCTAATCCGACTGCGTAATAAATACATATGGTTTTGGGCTCAAGCTTGAAGCCACAGGGAAGCCAGAATCAGCGGATGAGCACACTATAATTTGGCACAATGAATTATGTGACAATAGATCACAGATTACCGAAAACTATATTAAAAGACTAAAGCACTTGTAGCAATTGAGATGAACTCCAGTATTAGCTAGATAAGCTTGGTATTGAGATATGTTGAAAATTGATCTATCCTTCATGGCAATATTGAATGGAAGAGAAGTCTACTGAGAGGAATAATTGATGGCTGGTAGTAAACTGGTTGGACTGCAAGGAAAGCTTGTTGATGTTGTTAGTCGTTTGTCTAGCATACGAACAAGCAAGCACACGACAGTCCCCGTGTAAACTAATGTTCGGTCGAAAGCCTGCACAATTCTGGATCGGGAAGGTTACAGTGTAGAAAAGCAATCAAATAACTTACAAGGATGTACAAAATTATATATCGACAGGCATCTTTAACCTTTAGGTAACCCAGGTGAGCAGCATGGAACCATTTTAGCTAATAATTGAATAGAACTGGTTAATTTTTCCGTTGGTTGAACTTGTGATTGATGGCTAGCCATCCCGCTCCAACGCTTCAGTTCAATTGAAATGTAAGTTAAAAACTTTATGTAAGCGGCGCAACTGCAGTTATCAACCGACTGGTCGCAGTGTATAAATTGAAATGCAAAGGAAGAACAAAGGCACGTACACAGCACTGGAATAATCAGGCACTAATGATTAAAAGAGGAGGCCACTTCAAGCAGGGGACACCCACAATTCCTTAACAACAATTTGTGCAGCAGCGGTTAAGATCACTTTAGAGGGAAAGAATGTGGTGATCTATTAATACGTAATGATACGTTACTAGGCCGCTGTAGGAAAGGAACTGTCAAAGTAACCGGATTGGGTCAACTGTAAGTGAAATCAGGGCTCTAACGCAGCTGGAATTGTGTTGATGCTAGAGACATAAGCAACGCTTGATAAAGCTTGCAAGCAAGGGAGCATCACGCAACATCTGGGAAGATTCTCAAAGCTAGTTGAGTCGTGAATGGTCAAATCCAGTGCATCTGATTTAAGCTGGTTGCTGCAACAAGCATCTTTCTTTGAACCTCGACATCTCTCTTGCTTCTATTTTAAACCCTTGGAACTGAGACTTATCTAACATTTGCATCGATATATTGATTATTATACACAGTGTTGGGTTGGTGTGGCTTACCAAATTCATCGATGGTTATCTACACCTTATTAAATAAGTTTACTTCTTGAACGAACTAAAGTCAAAGCAGCAGAATTTCCAATGCGATGTGTCGTACCAGAAATACAGAAATACAGTTTATGGTCCTCAAGGTCGGAATGACTCAGGTTTACCTCAATGTGAACCGAGATCACAATAGAGGTTCCGCTGTGCAGAGCAATACTCGCGGATCCCAGTAGCATAGTGTTCAGGGCGTCAGCCGCGAGCTACTATGCTCTGAGTTCCACCCCAGCTCAGCTTCAGCTGACGAGTCCAAACCAGAACGAAACCGCGGTCGTGGTGCGCTAGAGTTGGGAAGAGCAAGACCCAAAATACTATTCAAAGCATATATCACCACCGATACTTGAGGAATATTGCTCAAGAGTGTAGGGGCACCAAGTAACACTAATGGCCTCCATCTGGTGTTTAGAATCAAATTGTTTGGTGCCGGTTTTATGTGTTTGGTTGGCTTACAGATACTCTGTTATAGGTTCGGTGTGAATTGCCTGCTCATACTGTGTGTGATTGTGGGAATCGTAGAACTGTCAGTCAGGCAGCAAAGGTGTAGGAAGAAATATCGAACTACATTCAACAGTAATAGTAATTAAAGCCATCAGAATAGAATCACATTTCTAACCTTGTGCTGAATATTGTCCTACAATCTTGACCTCTGGGATGCGCCGGTAGAAGGCTTCCATATCTGCAAGTTAATGTTTTTCCAAGGGCAATGTACTTTACTTCATCCCTCTTATGACGATGAAATTATTAAGAATGTTATGAGTTTAGTGCTTTTGTGCTGATCGCTGCAGGTAGCTAAAACGGTTTTAGGATACATTTAAATTCTAATTATAAATGTGTGTCCATCAGCGTTGGCATAATACGCATTCTACAACATGCCATACTGATTCACTAGTTCATAAGCCATTGGCAGTGAATTTGAGAGGGACAAATTCTATGTTATTGAATAAAGAGTAGGGACTATCTTTGAGTAGCCTAGATTCTCGCACACAACCTACATATTTATACGATATGCATTCCTGAATTTCCATAGTTATTTACGCGCTAAATAGCTTATTCCAACATCCCCAGTTATAAGCCGCAGGTTGCAAACTTTACAAAGTATAGTCATTATTGCTTTGCCGATACAGAATTACCTCAAAACACTACGGTGAATTCTTGACAAATCTAAAAGCAAACGTTTCCGGGCATGTTGGTTATGCTTCGTGCGAGTAGATGTTTTTAATAACGTAAAGGTGGGTTAATTTAATAACCAAATAGGCCAACAAAACTGCCGACTTTATGCGTTGGTACGACTTTGCGTTTTTGAATTCGTTCATCCCGTTTATGTAATAAGCAAAGCAGTATGGTTGATTGCTTTGAACATATAGAAATAGTTCCACGGAATACCGGGAAACTCTTTTAACAGCAATTTCCAGCTGAACTTATAAATAGAGTCTTAATCAGTTGAAAGTTGGTTGCTATGCTTGACTCATTTTATTACGCATTCAAATAAGCTAGACAGAGTACAATAAGAGGCTTCGCTTTCCTTTGCTTACAAGACGGATTGCTTTGGCTAAACAGAGCAATTTCAACATTTAAAAAGTTACCCTTGAATTAATCGGTCATTTGCCGTCGTCTTGGCTAACATAATATATTTTGCTGTTGCATTAATTAGCGAGCTTCTGCGTACGCGTTGCACATGACACACACAACTGCCCACAGCATTACGTACTGTTAATGAGCAACTTCCTATTTCCGATTTCTAAAGTTGTTTAGGACAGATAACTTATGTAGCATACAAAAAGAATGTCGAAACAAGTTAGGATTTTGGACGATTTGCTTCTGCTTTAGAATATTTGCCGTCGCGACTTGTACTAGGGACCGTAATTCAATTAGCTCTTATGTATGATTCCTGTCCTTTTCCAATTTTACGCACATTTAGAAGTGATTCATCATATAGCAGTTGATGGTTATCTGTTGGTGAGTTTACTTTACAGTTTGAATCAAGTAGTTTACTATATTTATCAAATTTAATCACAAAACTAACAAGCTGACAGTATGGATCAATCGGTGTACAATCCCGCCTTCTTTCTTCCATATTAGGCCAACAGTGACTTGGATAAAAACTTCACAATCGATTTTTCATCCAAAGGTCTCAAGAAAGCTTGCTTCCAGTTTAATATTCATTAGATGCTGCTAGAAAGTGGGATACTGAAGGATGCCATGAACAAAAATGTGTGGGTGAGAACATATACGGTAACATCTTGACTTTAACTTCAGATTTGTGCTGTGATTTCTCAAGGTTTATTCGGTGCTCGTTAGTCCTAACCGAGCAATGAGTTCCGGATTTACTTCGTAGTATACTACCGTCATTCATCTCGGTAAACGTTATTGCGTTACCCTTGACTTTTTAGTCTGTCAATTTGCCTAGATAAAAGTTAGTTTAAACGTAGGAAATATTCTTATTTAAATAAAACGGCGATCCGATATGCGGCCTCATTACACTTAGGTGGGCTTCTATCAATAATACAAAGCCACTCCTTAATAACAAAATATGACGCCGAAAAGGTAGCACGTTTTATTCTATATTAATGCCATGCGATAGTCAGAGTGGATGGAAAGTTGTAGTATGTGGTCATGTAAAAAAACTTACTTTATTTAAAGGATACCTACTGAATTTCGTGTGATTCCTTTGCTCTGCTCACTAGACGGCCTAAAAAGAGTGCTGAGGATTAAACGGTTAGTGCCCATTTAGTTTTCTGACGCGCAAATGCGGAGAACTCAATCATAGTAGCCCTTCGGAAACCTACGTTTCATCAAGAATCACGCAATGAATGTTATCCGCATATTCGTGAAAGCAGTACGCGCAAAAATATCAGTATAAAATTAGGTGGCATTAGTATAATGCTTCACCATGTTTAAATGCACCGTCTCTTACTTTACGTCTTTTTGTTTGTTTACAAATGCGTTTCTAGTCCAGTTATTTCCTCTGGTTCGCTTTGTGGAAGAAAAATTAACAGTTGTTGTTGAGCGCTGTGCAACTCCAAAGGTCGTTTGCGATGACAAGCGAATATATAAGGTTAGCTTGATTTCAAAAAAATTTGTGGACAACAAATTAGTTTGTTTATTTGGCGACGCTTAGTTTTTGTCTCTAAAGCTACGACAGACCAGGAAGATTTGCATAAAAAGTGAATGTCTTCAAATAATTCAACCAAACGACTGTCCAAAAATCTATTTAAAGCCACTACTTCCCGCGGTTTTGATTATCTTCCAAGAGTTCGAACAAAAGTTATCCTTTCCCTTGAGCGAATTTTTGATCTAAGGCAACGGAAAATATGCAACATAAAAAAGGCTGCTACATGCTCAATGCGCGAACTAAGACACATCAAATCTAATTATGCCAAGTGCTTGGATATTTGCATTATTCGTGCCAATCCTGATAACATTGTATCAGATCCGCGAGAATCAGCGCAATTGCAAGACTGATATGACAATTTACGTTTGAAAATATGAATCACGCGACTGATTTCGAGACAAGAAAACAATCACAGCTCCAATCTTTAATCCTAAACGCAATCATGCAAATGCAGTCAATTTTGTCGCCATAAGATAAGCAGTGTGGGAGAATGTATGCCGGAACCAACGGCTTGTACCCTATTGAAATATAAGGAAAACATTGTGGTTAATGGTAAACGATGTAAAACCATCACCAAGTATCGCCGAATCATTGTGTCGTGTTAAAATTAACAGTGGTTTCAAGTTTGACTGTTATTGGCATACATAAGCATTATCTTACACATAGTTTTGATTAGCGTCATTCGAATACTCAGAAGGTGCATACTACAAGACGATTCACACTCGACCATACAGCACGTAGAGATAAAAAATGATTTGTTGATGACACAGCAAAGGTTTTAATGTTAGTATGAGCGCCAGCATATTTTATACAATGAGCCAAGGCTCTCTAGATAAAAGCATCTGCCGTAAGCCATATAAGAAATTAAACCATACTGAGTCCAACTAAAGCGTTTGCCAAAGCTATTAGCATTACAAGCTAGGGCGACACTGATAGGTTAAACTATGGTGGCTGCATCAAAAAGGAAGTGAAGCTTTCCACAAACAATGGCTGTCTAATTCAGCATGGGAATCAGCCACAGAATGCTGACTACGGATGAGTAGAACAATGGAAAGAATAGTTAACCGCCTTACAAGCATACCATTGTTGTTCGCTTAGCCTATTTACGGGTGCATGGGGGTTGAAGGTTCAACGAGAATCAAATTGGTATCATTCGATACAAACAGCAATCTTTCATCCAATGCAAACTTAGTGGGTTTGTGTATATTTAGCTTGCATTTGTCATGACATTTTTGAAGTTGTAAAAACAAATGTACCATGAAAATTAGGTGTAGCCCGCCCGAAAACACTGCGACGGTTTTCGATGTCATATCATTACCTCAGGTGGAGATATTAGGCATCGGACCAGCAACCATCGAAATAGTAGCCGAATCCTCTACCACTTTGGCTACCGGGTCACGGTAGGCAAAGCTTGGCACAACGGTAAATCACTAATTGTAGAGTCGAGTTTGGACTACACGTTGTGTGATTAGATCGCGACGCGCAATCTCAACGTAATGGACCGCGATTCACATTGGAGTGAAACTTAATCACTACGATCACTGCGAGCGTAGTCAAAGCTGATGGAAATTGGGTGTTGCCTCAGTGCGTTAGAACATGGTCATCAAAACGAGCAATATCATCTGAGACTCAGAAGATAAATGGCAACATTCTATCGTAATAATTTTAAATCTGGCGTGGCGGGGAAACTGCGGTCATTTGTTTGTTGGCAATGAAGCAAATAAACCGAAGCGATTTTTACATATGTATTCGAGTAATTAAGGAAACTGTTATATATACATATACATTTATTTGTAAGCACATTTTTGCATCAAACTGTAACGTAAACGGATATCAGTGTTTTGTCTTTGAAAGCGTTTGTCCCCTAAACTCACTCCATACCTTAAAAGGTACATACAATTGGGGTCTTAGTAGATAATAAAGCAGATGTTTGGCTAAGACGTTACTATCCAGGGTATATGTAGATTAAATAAATTTGACTTATAAGTTGTTTCAATAAAGTTCAGATTGAAAGTTTGCTCAGATAGCGACCAAGTTGTTGTTTCAGTTATCCCATTTCCGATTAACGACTGATAAGCATCATACGACTAACTCATTTTCCTATACTTTGTATTGAATGTACTTAAAGCGAATGCTGACTGAGTTGTGAAATGTAAGAGAAAGTGATGGACCTTTCTTTTAGTGCAGCCGTCTCATTGTTACAGAGATGTATAAATTGTGAAAGGTCCCGAAATCCGGTAGTGTGGTAAAACCTGTTATTTATCTTACCAGAATGAGTTGCTTAATATGGCACTGTTATTACGTGTATACTTAACGTCTCAACATAGCTGTCGCTTATCGTTTGACTCCATTACTAATAAGTTGCACCCATTCCAAGGAAAGGTGTACAGAACGAAGCGAACGGTTTATATTTGACTCTCATATTTTCTAGAGTTCCATAGGTTCTGATGATGTACAACTGGGTCGGAGAGATCGCTTTGCCCAGTCCGTTCGGAACTTGCATCCATAAAGGTTCGCCACTGCTCTTAAGCATTGACATTTCACCTATTCCTTATTGCACCTTTTTTGTTAGACAAAACCCCTTCTGCCTTGTTTTTCGCACACACAAGAATTTGGATAAACCACTCGGGTTTGCTAATCTTGACCAGCCCCCATGGTTACTCAAGGTCAATTCGCCCACGACCTGTGTTACACCACATTCATTGCATAACACCTGTGGATCGCCGATAATCCGAGTCCAATGTAACGACAACCTTGACCATCAACGCTTCCCATGGTCTGTGTGTGACAGTCACAGCCGGTTTGTCGGCTCTATGTTGCCTCGATCAATCAACCCGTTTAACGGTCGGGTTGGTACGTTTTGCATAAACCATTCATTGTTGTCTTCAAGGTTGGCTTCGGTGCAATCGACCAGCAACTCGTCCAGCTGCGTTTCGTTGCTCATTACCTTTCTTCACTTGACTTTGGGATCGGTCTTTCTCGGTATCCAGAGAAAAATTAACTGTGTTTTGTGAAACCGTTTGTGGATTATACGCATTTTTTCTTTTTTATTGGTGTTCACTAGCAACATAGTTACATCGGTTTCGAAATTTTAATTATAGTTGGGGTTGTGGATCAGTCACATCTCATGAATCCGCGTCCGAGGGTCTGTGACCCGTTCCGATATCTGCATTCCGAACGTCGTTGGCTGTACGCATTACTCAACTTTCCTAAGCTTTTATCGTCTAAAATAAATGTACAAACATCCTGCGGTCATTTCTAGAGCATACACTAATACATCCAGCTGCATATTTTATTACATACGTAAAGTCAGGCAGCCGTTGTAAACTGAGGATAAAACAATGGAACAATGGTGACTAACGGGTAAAAAGGAATGCTTTCCAAGGGCCATAGGATAGAAACGATTGAGAAAATAAAAATTCGTGATATAGTGAAAGGCTTTTTGTTGGATTCAGTATAGACATATGTAGAAGTGCGTAGATGTTCGCGAAGTAACAGTTTAAATTCATAAAAACATTGGTTAATAGCTTGGTACCCCAGCCTTTGATTGCGTTTTGTAGCCCTCGCCTACCGAATTATAAGATGAAATGCAAATGAGAAAACGCTTCATCATTTCGGTTTTATATGTCGCTCTATTGTGGGCAGAGACGACATAAATTGGTGAGCGTTCCAAGGTTAGCATGTCGGATGGAAAAGAAGTTTCTATGGCGTTCAAGCAGGCTGTACGGTATTGTCAGCTTCAGAGAATGACCTCTATAGTTAGTACTATGGTTCAGTTCCAGCATCTGGCGGCGAACGTAGTTTGGGTTCTTCAGCATATGGTAAACTATTATGTGATCCCCGAAAGAGCCGATATCGACTACTGTACAGTCTTGGAGACTTCAGTCTATGATGGTAAGGCAGATGAAAGAGGCCTCTGAAGTTCTTGGTTGCCCTTCCTTGAAGGGATTGGAAAGCAACGAGATCGTGTTTCTGCCCCAACTGCCAAGCCTGGATGACATATTCAACTTGCGGTCGCACGTAGTCTGTATGAATTTGTGGGAAGATTGCGGATTCAAACCGATCGAATACTCTACGTTAAAGGTAAAAGAGTCATTAACGGTTCTGTACGACTTCTCTGTTGGTTTTCAGCATCCGAGATCTTTCTTTACCAGTACACTCAGGTCACGTTCCTGAGTGGTCTGCTGTAAAATGTGGCTTCTAGGCTTTCAAACGCTTACCGGCTGGTGACGCAGGTGGATCGCCTTGCACTCAGCTATATTCACCTTATGCAGGTTCCTCGTTGACAATTCATAAATGCAATATATGTCATTTTTGATTAGATCGCGATTTTTCTTGTTATCATTCGGCTGCTATTTATCTGACGTCACCAGAGAAAAGCAGCATTTTAGAGGAGATAACTCTTACCAGGTCGTTGGTTAACACAAGGAACAGGCGCGATCCCTTCACTAAGCCCGGTGGGATACCACGTTCCATATCAATCGGCTTAGCGAGTGAAGGTCTAACACGCAACTTAAGCCTTCGCTGGTGAAGAAAGTTGCGCACCGTACCAAGAACAGGATAATCGAATCTGTAGATCTGTAACCTGTGAAGTAAGATGCAGTGATACAAGCAGGCGAAAGCTTTGGATAATTTCAGGTAGACGACGTCAACTCCGACCCCATAAGCGGCTACTTTCTTCCAACTAACGCGGGTCATTTGTAGGTTGGTAATACATGGCCGGTGTTGACGAAATCCATGCTGCTACGGGCACAAGATGTTTCATGTTTGCAGGTAGTGCACTAGAGCCTCAGTGAGGCCCACTTCCATCATCTTCGCGAGCACATGGAGATGAGCCACTAGGCAAAATTTTGCAAGATCTGAACTACTACAGCCTTTAACAATTTGGGTTATAAGGCCAAGCTTCTACAGCTTGGGGCCTAGCTATTTATCGAAACACATTTGGAAGAACTGTGACAGTGTTACAGCCAGCTTGGTCTCTCGGAGGTTTATTGTTTGCTCCCGGAGAGCCTCAAGCATGCATTTGGAATAACTTCCCTAGCACAACTGCTGGGTTACAACTTAAATGTGTGAACAATGGAGTCGGTAATATGCTGAAACTATGAAACTGGTAGCGGTTTCCAATTTCATATTTGGTGCTTATTTTACCCGCAGATCGTTTGTTGCTTCTGCAGCGCTTTGTGTTCTATCGCCTCTTATGATGGACGCCATGCTTTATTTAGGAGGAATTTCGACAAGCCTGTACAGTATTTTCTATGTTACCGAAAAATTTTTGGCTAGGCACTAATAGTAAGTTACTTTATCCTCACGGGCAAGAGCAGTGCAATGGTTCCGATGGGTCAGAAAGCTGGCCCAAGTCGCTGGGTGGGGGTTATCCTTGTAAGCACTCCATACTGCCTCCCCTATCGCCATTAATTATTGAGTTCCGCTCCTTAGCATTGAGGGCAAATTGCGGAAATAGGGTCATGATACCTGATACTCCGTGAACCAAGTAAATGAGTCTTTCAACGAAGTCTGCTCAAAACTTGTCAATGGGACGGTTTTTTGAGAATTCCCAAGCGGATACCTAAACGAGTTCCTTCAAGACGTGGTAACGTGTGAATGTATGACTTACTTCCGAGTGTTTAGGTGGATACTGCGCATAACAAATATAGTTAAATCCTATCACTGCGTGACCACTGCGAACTGACGGAATCTTCATCAATAACTTTCAATCTTGAGCTCTTCATTTTTGAGCACAAATTCCAACATGAATTGTTTGTTTGCTGTTCTGAATCTAGTTGGCGAGGTGACGTGCCTATGCATGGGTACACCGGCGATAACTTCATACAAGTCTGCTTTGTACTTTTCACCGGGTGATGCCGTTACCTCCAGATCGCCTACGTTAAAGTCCCCGGAGATGGGAAAGTGGCTATGTGCAGTGCGTGTTTCCCTGTTCAAGGCACGTGGCATCGGAAATCCATTTCCGGAATGGACGTTGGGCGAAATGAACGACAGCCACGAAGCCTGCGTCTTTTTGTCATTAGTAGCAGACGGCAACAGAGTGAGTCGGTAACATGAGTTTTCAGATCAGCAACTATTTTACAATGCCTGTCTCTGCGGTAGTAGAGCAATAGCCCACCTCCTCTGCTGGGGCGGTCGTTCCGGATGAGTGACATTCCTAATACCTCAACCTAAGCATCAGGCTCTTCTTGGTACAACTATGTTATAGTATTAGAAACTAGGTCCCAAGCATTCCCGACCTGACGCAGCCGAAGTCCGGTAAGTTTACGGAGGAGCCCCTTGGCGCTAGTATACAAATATGGAGGTTTCTCAGAAGCAAGCATTGTCGGAGGTTGTGCAACTCATCCGCGAACATTGGCCAAAGAGTAAGTAGCCAATATCGTTTCTTGGGTGTATACTTAGCGATGAGTTCTACGTCGTATTGTCCTCTGCGCAGTTAGTTCTGTATCTAATCGACTTATAACGTACGACGTCTGGTCACTATCTTTTTCAACAGGTTGTATTGACTCGTCAGACAAACTGCTAGTGCATTGTTCTTTTATAGTTCCCCTCGCGTTTGGCTAGTCGATTGACTGCTCATCTCTAAAGAGAAAATCGCTGGCTGGCATTAGTTGAAACTCAGATGGTAGCCTGTAACGAAACATGTACCCTCATTTTAGCAGCCGTGCTACCTTGTGTTTAGATTGTAAGACCCCCTGCGACACTTTTGCTATCACATCCTCCAAGGAAAATGTTTCACGGATATCACACCACTTATTTAAAGCGGGGGCTGTTATTTCATCCTTTTTACTTGCTTCTGTTTCAGGAATCCCGTGGAAAAATGGTTTCGGCTCAAGTTTCCTCCCTGTAGTTCTCTAAATCGGCTAATTCGATGACGCTGGCCAATGGGATGCCTGGAAAGACATGGATGTGACAGTGTTCAGTTCTGAGTCTACCTGTTGACAATGGAACTGATTCTACTTCGATGATGGAGTTTAGCACAACGCGCAGAAATCTCCGCTCTCCATAATACTTTGATTTGGGGTGTCCCTGTGTTATCTCTACGTGAAGAGATTCCAGTAAAATTCCAAATGGTTTACCATTGGGGTCCTACTGGTTAAGGTCGTCCAGCTCCCTGCCACTTTTTGATTTCAAATTTGATTCTGGGACATTTGAACACAGTAGGTTCAGCACAGTTTATGTTTCTTTACACCTTTGGACATGTCGCGGTAATTGATTGATTTACTCGGGGATGTACAACAGAAAGCCGGTGGTGCTCGCACCAGTAGAACTCCACTTCGTCCCGTAGTTTCCGATCTCTTTGGTGGTGCTATTACTTTTAAATAACGGCTGTACTTGGGAGCAACCCTAAGCCAACATTTGCTAGTGCCGGCTTGCTCTGTTTTACTATTCATTTTGTTGGGAGAGTAAACGTTACCTGGCTTGCAGTCTCTCTTACCGAACCAGGAACCGCCTTAGTCAAATGTGAGCCATGTGCGTTATTGGAACCGCAATTGCATTTGTTGGAACTTGGTGTCCTTTTGCTTCCGGTGCCACCAGCCGCTCTGCTCAGTATTGGAGCGTAAGTTAATGCGGAGTTTTTTGTCACATAATTCACTATTCATAACGCAACTGTGGTGATTTTGGTGGTCGCCGTTTCCTTAAACTTGGCTAGTAACTGGCCGTACTTCTGCGATAAGATGAACACGCTTTTAACAATGGAATAATAGTGCCTACCCGCAGAACCATAGAGAATCTGGTTGATCTAACAAATTGGCCTGACTAGGTAGAATTCGGACGCACCTCGTAGGGAAAAGCTTGCAAAAAGTACGGCACGGAATGCCTCTTTAACTATTTGGCACATGAGCCACACAGATCCTTAGACTGTGGCACTCTAGGAACCCCACTTGTTAGCAAATGATAAAACCATTAGAATACTTCACCATCGATAGGAAAATTTTGTTCTGTTACTGCCGTTGATGCCAAGGTCACAGTGTTCACCTTGCTGTTGTACGCTAGCAGTCTGTTCTCTCATCCGAATGTGTCAGCATGAATTTGAGGTAGATTACACGAGGGTGTGATTGAGGATGTAGGTTTTTAGGCAGATGGATCACCCCAGGTGAACTAGCTAGCAACTTGGAGCTGCACCAAACAATATTAGATTTGAACGACTGAGAGTACTTGCAAAAGCCGCTGAAATGCTGTGTCGTGAGAGCAAACTAGGTCTACGATGGGTGGATCTCAATGAAATACTGTCCAGCATTTATAATTCAGATTAACTGTAGGGTGTACTGTAATGTGCTTAATATCAAGAGGTAGGGCTAGTAAAAACACGAAAAATAAGTATAGATACAAAGGCGTGCGCCAAAGTGTCGCTGAGCAAAAGAGAAAAAATTACAAGTGCATTAGTGCACGAGTAGCACGCAAGCCATTTCGAGTTCAGTCCTTCTCGTTTGCAGCGTGACTAATATCATTGAAGGAGCGTCTTTTGCTATTCTTAAATAATTGTTCGTAACGAATAATATTCGAATGTTATTGCTCTATAGCTAGATGATGTTTTCGGTTGAGCCGTGTTTTAATGGGATGTGCACACAAATCAATGGAACAGTTTTCTATATAAAATAAATCATAGTTTAAGCTAGGATATATTTTGTCCATGGACTTGTTATGTTAGCATCATATTTTTATGAGATAAAGCAAATGGGATGACACCAAATTCTTAAATCAGAGCCGAACGCAGGGAATCTGTGGACTGCGTTTGTCAGCTTCTGGTCGTAGTTTTCCTTCCTTCTTTTATCCTATGCTTGACACCAGAAAGTTCAGCGGATTCCGCTAACAGAGATAGGTACAGAAAACGTCAAGATAAACAAACAGTGATTGCTCACGGTGTTTCTGAGCTTACACATGCCTCTTCCGACAATGCTCAGATGTACGACCGCGAGCAATAGCACTACATCTGGGAGGCTCTTTCTCTCGAAAATGTCGTTGCTACCTCGTTGACAATGATCCCCATATCACCAAACTATAAGGGGTGCGGTCCCAGGCTGTTAAAACTTGTGTTACTATCAGAAATAGTGACACAAACCCTTATAGAGAACTGGACTAAATTCCGTAGCAGATTGCCAGGAGAAATTCGTCGAGAAGCAGCGGGAAAACAACACCTTCGAATGACAATTCATTGGAGGCATAACTCGCAATGGAAACGCTAAACGCAGCACCAGACTGTGGGACGGTTTCAACACTTGCCATAATATCCGGTAGGACACAGCAGAGCAGCAGCAAACACCGGGATCCGGGCTTCTGATAATTGGCTATATGCCAAATTCGTCTCGGGAGTCTGCAACCCATTCAAAAAACGATTAGTAGCCGACTCTTTAGTGGTCGGCGTAAACTCACTTGCTTCATCTATCCAATCTAACCCACTTTTGGTCTCCAAGAAACTCTCATGCATGGGGACAAATGTCTACGGTTTACTCAGCAAATTAGCTGAATTAAGACTTAGACACACGTCAGCAGCTTGGGACCTGATCGATGTCAATGAAAAGTGGTTGCGCTTTAAGAAAATGGATGCCGAAATCGTGCTAACTGGCGCCTCCGTTGTGTAGGAGGATGGAGCCAGCAAATGTGATGGGGTAGCCCTCTACTTTCGTAAAAACCTGCACTGCAAAACCCATAGGCGACTCGGAAACTGAAGTACTTGACTCCAATTGGTGTAGTATCCGGCTGAGGGAACGATTTTGACTTATTGGTCGTTGTTTACCGCCCACCATCATCTACTCTTGAGATGCACTGCAACTTGATAGCTGCGTTGAGGCAAGTGATAAACAGGACGTACAGTCACATTCTAGTCACCGGCGACTTCAACTTACATGCTCTAGAATCACAGGCCACACCAGGAGAGCGATTTAAAGCAACCTGCAACATCTGGTTTCAGATTTGCCGTTTATGACCACGTCACCACGCCCAACAGATTCAGGGGACCTCACAGGCCATCCATACTGGATCGAATATTCACTAATGAAGGATTAATGGTCGAGGGTGTGATAACCCGTACTCCTCTGGGCCGCAGCCATCATACGACGCTAGTGTTTCATTACGCGTGCTACGCGGAGTATTCTGAAGGGAATGCCGAGGATTATTACGTTGAAACCAACTTTGACGTGCTATACGACCTCAATGATGTCACAAGTTGGTCGTTCTTAGCTGAATCGACCCCTAAATTGGCCTGCGCGGAATTCGTCAAAATATTTAACATGGTCGTGGCAGTCACGTCTGAAAACAAACTCCACTGGGCTAAAAGGATGAAGTCTTATGTAAGGAGCAAGACACGTAAATGCATGACATTAAGGAACTTGGTAAGGCGCACCTTCATAGCCTCCCAGAACGACGACACCTGCAATATCTACAAAATACTAAGCAACCACTTGTCAAACTCGTCCGGGAGGATAAACTGAAGAACCAACAAGGTCCAGCGAAAAACTTTTGCTTCAATCCCAATGTGCTATACAAACGTGTAAACAATTTGCGCCGTGTTAAGCGCGGTATTCCTGTTCTGCACACAGCATGGGGGTTAGCCCACACCGCACACGATGTGGCAAACGCTATTGGACGACAATTTGGCTTTACCTTCCAAAGCGTGTAATCATCACACATCCTGCCTAAGCAGCTAATGCCGCCATCATAGCTCAATCACATATCGTTTGCCTCCGCAGCTGTACTGAAGCGGTTGATGTCTCAGAGCGAGTTCAGCTCCTTGGGTGCGGACGGCGTTCGCTCGAAGGCGTTGAATGTCGCTGCCACGAGTTTGGCAGGACAATTATCAACTTTCTTTCAACGATGTGCGAACGACATGCACGTCCCCAAGATGTGGAAGCACGGAACCGTCACGCCAAGCTACAATTGTGGCAGCCGTGCTGAACCGGCAATTTATCGCCCGATAACACTACTTCCTGTGATCTCAAAGGTTATGGAGTACTTTGTAGCTGAGGCTTCGATAAAGTAACTGGGGAGCAACAAAATTCTCTTTCCGGAGCAGCACGGATTCTACCAAAATCGGTCCTGTACCACTAATCTTTTGATTACGCCTTCAAGCTGGACGGAATATGTAGACGCTGGTATAGGAGTCGACGCGGCCCACCTTGCATTCTCAAAGGCATTCGACCGTATAGTCCATCGCATCCTACTCCACAAACGCCAGCAAGATGGAATCGGTGATCCTGTTCTAGGCTGGATAAGAGACTTTCTCCTGCAACCCCACCTGAATGTGAGGGTTGGAAGCAACCTATCGGAATCCATCGTAGTTCAGTTCGGCGTACCTCAGGGCTCGGTACTTGGACCCCGTCTGTTCCTGGTTTTCTAAATGAGCTCGTGAGCGTGTTATCTTCTAACTGGCTGGGTAGCCAAAGTACCTCCATGTGGTGCCAGCTGTGTGGTTCGAGTTAATCCCGTTACAGCGAATAGTTCGGCGGCAGTGTTCCAGGACGTGGTGGGTTTTCGCCTGACAAGCGTTCTCCCTATAAAAAGCCACATATGTTCGTTTCACAACATTGCGACGTGGCGGGTGTTACTGGCCACTAAATAAATTCACTGCCTCTTAACCCTCCGGAGGATCCCGACTTCACAAAACGTCATCCAACTCAAATCGTTCTATTTATTCTTTCATACGATGGCGAACACGGCAAACAAACTCAAGAATTCAGTCACGCTTCACTCACGATGCTCACTGACACATGGTCGGCGGCATCCGTTTTCGGATTTGCCTGTCACTGTGGCCAGCCACAGGACGCCTGCGCCTACAGAGGGACCATAGGTGGCTTGCGCTGCACCACCCACAGCTCCATCCACACACTCCATATCCAGTGTAATCCCGATTGAATAAGACCGGGAGGCATGTGGATGGAAACCACGTTTCATTAACTGAGCCGGCCCACACACCTTCACAGGCAAACACAAGCACGCTGTATTTGGGAATCAAGCGCATACACAAGGCGGAGGCTGGACCGTAGTCCGCTCCACACTGACTGCATGGAACCACTCTTCGAGCCTAGCACGGCCACAAGAACCGTGCACCCCGTCCCCTCCAGCAACGACCAACTGTCTCCTAGACCCAGTATGAACGAGGTAGTGGGTAATAGACAGGTAGGCACCTTGTCAACATGCACATCAAGCGCAACCATACCGGGGATATCAAGCAACAGCCAATCTCTGGAGAGAAAGATGAAATAGAAAATAAATCGAGTAATGCATAAGGAAACGTGAGCATGTGAAATAAGTTGTAAACAAAAGATGCGAGATAAGTTCACGAGGTCAGAAAGTATATGTTAAGAAAATGAAACAAACACGAAAACGTTATCGAAATTAATTGTAACTGGCTTAAGCGACGTGTGCAAGTTTATCGAACAGAGTACAGGTAGACGTTTAAATGAGAAAGAAAAGCATTAGGACAAAACTGAAAACCCACCAGCTGAAATAAATAGACTTAGCATGCAAGCAGGCGGTTGGTAAATCAAATGCAGCGTACCTACAAACGCTGCGCCGGTTCTGCCTACGTTATCTGCAGGACCCGTCGTCGCTTCGATAGTGGCCCGAGTGGCCTCGCTCATGGCTGACTAAGCCTGCGTGACTCAGGCACTCGCGACCGCTTGTGGTACAGCACCATGCGCTCGATGTCGATGGAGTACAACCCATCGGTGCTTGCCGCTTCCGCACTTGTCGCTTCTTCTCTGCATGTATTAGGTCATTCTCCCGCACTTCAGCAACTGCCTTCGTGATTAGATCGCGCCATGCACCACGATCAACCGCCTTCGATTCCCATGACCTACAATCAAGATTAGAACGTGTGAGGCTCACTTTAATCATGTCCTAGTAACGTAACTTTGGTTTCCCCACGTGCCGCTTCCCAATACTTAGCTGACCATATAAGAGTTGTTTCGGTATCCGCGTCGAATCCATATGGCTCAAATAACCGATCCACCTCAGGTGTCTCAGCAAAAGCATGCAGTCCACTGCATAAATTCTACTTCGACGCAACACTTTCGTGTCCGCAACTCTGTCACCCCAAACGATACGCAGAATCCGTCGCAAGCACTGCTGAAGGAAGCGCTCGAGATATCGGCTCATCCCGCCGGTGCATCGTCCACGTTTCACTGCCGTATAGAAGAACGGACAACACCATGGATGTGTACACCATCAGCTTCGTGCCAATGGTAAGCTGATGGTTATTCCACACTCGGTACTCTAGCTTCCCGAATGCCGCCGCTGACTTTGACACGCGGATACGCAGCTTACTGTGTAGCTGCTGATCAGTCGACATCACACTCCCAAGGTAGCTGAAGCGGAAGGTGGTTTCCAATACTTCGGCACTAATGCTGATTCGCGGTAATCTTAAAGATTGCACCTCCGGTGAAGGCTGAAAGAGACAGATAGTTTTGCTTGTGTTGATGGTGAGCCCGAATTTGGCTGCTGTCGAAGCCAGAGCACTAGTTATATGCTGCAACTCATCCACGTTGTGTGAAAACAGCGCACATTCGTCAGCAAACAGCAACATACGAATAGTTGTCTCACAGACTAGAGTTCTCGCACCGAAACGACGGATGTTCAGCAAACCACAATCAATACGGTGCTCCACGCGAACACCGTAAGCACAAGCCGCATCAAAAGCACGGGACATCATTGCATGGAGATATATATTAAACAGGGCGGGAGCTAAGACACAGCCTTGCTTCACACCAGAGACAACTGCAAAGTGATCCGAGGTCTCTCCAATCAGCTGCACCCTCACTCGCATACCACTGTGCAGATATTCAATTAAACTTACAAACTTACGCGGGCAACCAAATTTACCTAACACCAGCCACAATGCCTCGCGGTTCACCGTGCCAAACACACATCTAGTATGTAACTGGTTAACATGCTACACTATTATACAGTTACCGAACATACAAGTATGATCATGCCTTCGCCGTCGTGCCTCACAATTCCGGAAATAAAGAGTTAGATTATTGATAGTTTAGTGAATAGTGTAATATTGTATCAAGTAGAAGCTCCGATTAATCTTTGCACAAGATTCTGCCTCGACGGGACTCGAACCCCGGACATGCGGTTTACCTGTCCACTACGCTACCAACTAAGCTACCGAGGACTGACGTGCATTTGCGCAATTCAATACATGCCTTCTGCTTGGTGCGCGACGTATTGAAAATAAGCTCACAGTAGATGTCCTGGTGTTGCTGATTGGCTCACTCAGTCGTCCCTTCCCATTGAACAGAGGTATCTGTCCTTCAGATGTTTAACTGGCGTTGGTAAATTTAGATTATTGGTGGTTTGGTGAGCAGTGTACTTTTGTAGAAAGTAGAAGCCACGATTATTGTGAAAGGTAAATGGTGGCTTCCACTTTTTACAATATTACACTACTCACAAAACCACCAATAATCTAAATGTACCATCGCCATTTACACATCTGAAGAACAGATACTTCGATTCATTGGGAAGTGACGAGTGAATGAGCTAATCTGCAACACCAGGACAGATAATGTGAGCTTCCTTGCAATACGTCGCGAACCAAGCAGTGGTCGTGTATTACGTTGTGCACCTGATCGTCAGTTCTCGGTAGCTCAGTTGATAGAGCAGCGGACCGGTAATCCGTATGTCCGGGGTTCGATTCCCCGTCGAGGCAGATTATTGTGCAAAGCTTAATCCTGGCTGCTGCTACCTACAATAAAACATTTATTTATTTATTTGCTGATGATCTAAACGTATGGTGTACTATAGCTGCAGTGGAGGATCACACAGCGTTACAGAAGGACCTGGACAAAGCATACACATGGTCCTTCGAGAACATGCTACATTTCAACTTCGCCAAGTGCAAAGTTCGCAGCATACGGCACGAAAGTACACAGGAGTACCGCCTAGGACAACCAATTCTACAGCGGGCTTCTCGCGAGGGCGCTCTCGGCGTGCTATTTCAAAATGACCTCAGTTATTTGAGGCAGATTGAAAAGGCATCTAAGGAAGCAAACCAGTACCTCGGCCTTCTTCGCAGACCTTTCGGGAAGTTTAACCCTGCAGGCTTTCCAAAGATGCTTAGTGCGTACGTGAGGCTGCACGCGGAATACACAATCAAAGCGTTACAACTGTGGCTCAAGCACCATTTCACCGCACTCGATACTGCAAAAGGTAGGGCAATGATGAGCATCAGAGATTTGACCAGCCTCCCCTACCTAGTCAGGCTGAAGACTCCCAAAATATACCGTGGACGTTATCGGCATCTAAGGGGAGATTTCAAAATGGTGTGCCAGATCCTGAGAAACCCCAACCACCCATGCCATTCCCTACTGATACTCAATAAAAACACCCCGCTAAAAGGTGATCAGTTTAAGCTGGCCACGCAGTACAGCCGACTGGAATGTCGGCGTAACTTTTCTCCCTTCGAGTGCCACGGCCTTCGAACGCTCTCCCGAAATTTGTACTTAATGCTCCCACCCCATCTCATTTCAATAACGCCCTGATGATCCTCTGTCACATGTATACTACGTGCCATAGCCCATGACAAACAGATGCTGGCAATAATGCAAAACAGACAGTGGTCAGTGCCATAACAATCTTCGAGAATGAGTCATTCCAAACGCCTTGCAGACAATTTGATAAACGCTACTACGATAGAAACCGGATTTATGTATACCGTCGACCCGCGAAAGCTACACACGTGTAAGCGCTTCCCCCGCAAATTTTTATGATTACCTCGCTAAGTACTTGCTTAACAACCACTCCCCTAATTGCTGTGTGTGCGCAAATTCTAATTTCAAACACTAATTATATGGAAGTGCAGCAACATTGTAATCTCCCGAAACCTTGATTCCAATATCCCGCAACATATGTTACTCAAGCCAACAATGCCATGCAAATAATTAGGCACAAGCTATTTTACACGTAATACCAAATTATTCCTTGTTCATTCTTCAAACCGGCGAATATTGGAATAGTAGCCGAAACCTCTACACCGTTTGGCTAAGAGGCCACGCTGGGCAACGATTCGCACAAAGGTAAATGAATATTTGGAGGGTCAGGTTTGGACTATACGTTGTGTGATTGGATTGCAACGTGCGATATCAATCTACTGTACCGCGATTCACATTGAAGTGAAGCTTAGTAACTGCGATCAGTGGGACCGTAGTCAAAGCAGATGCAAATTGGATGTTGCCTCCCCCAAAACCCTTCACAACCGCGACTCATTTCGATGTCCATTCATCTCGTCAGTTGGAGATAGCAGGCCTCGACCCAGCGAAATTCGGAATAGCGGTCGATACCTCTAATTTGTTTTGCTACCGGGTCACGGTGGGAAACGCATCTTACAATGGCGAATGCTTCATAAAAGAGTCAAGTTTGTACAACACCTTATGTGATTGAATGGCGATGCGCAATCTCAATGTAATGGACCGCGATGCATATTATAAGTGAACCGAAGTCACTGGGATCATTGGGAACATACTCAAAGAGTATGGCAATTGGGTGTTGCCCGCCCTAGACAAATACACAACCAAGACGAGTTTCGATATCATTTCTTCTTTACAGGTTGAGCTAGAATTTACAACCCGCGACCATTAAAATGGTGGCCAAATTATCTACAATTTGTCTATCAAGTCACGGTGCGCAAAGCTTGGCACAACAGTAAATGAGTATTTGGAGGGGTAAGTTTGGACTGCACATCGGGTGCTTGGATTGCGACGCACAGTCCCAATCTAATGGACTGCGCTGCAATTTGTGGTGAACCTTAGTCACTGCGATCTGTGGGACCGTAGTCAAAGTAGAGGGAAATTGGGTCTTGCTCGCCCAAAAACACTGCACAGCCAGGACGCGTTCAATGTGATTTCCTCTCATCAGGTGGAGATAGCAGGCATCGAGCTTTCCACCATTGGATAAGTGGCCGAAACCTCTACATCCTTTGGCTACCGGATCAGGGTGGGCAACGTATAGCACAACGGTTGATGAATAAAATTGGGGAAAGCTTGAATTACAAGTTGTGTGATTTAATTAAGAAGTGTCGGCCACTTGTTGTGATGAAATGACATCGAAATACGTCTTGCTTTGCAGTGTTTTCGGAAAAGCAACAACTAATTTCCATGTGCTTTGATATGGTCCCAGTGATCGCAGTGACTAAGTTTCACTTCAATGTGAATAGCCATCCGTTACATTGAGCTTACGCGACGCAATGCAATCACATTCTTGTTGTCCAGACATTACAGTCCAATTTGTCATTTACCGTTGTGCCAAGATTTGCCCACCGTGATCCAATAGACAAAAGGGGTAGAGGTTTCGGCTACTATTCAAATCGTCGCGGGTTTGAGGCCTCTTATCTAAACCTGATGAGATGAAATTACATCCAAACGCGTCGTGATTGTGCAGTGTATTCGAGTGGGCAGCACCCAATCTACATATGCTTTGACTACGGTCCCATGGATCGCATTGTCTAAAGTTCACTTCAAGGTTACTCGCGGCCTATTACTTGGAAATTGCGCGCCGCAATCTTTTCACACAAAATGTAGTCCAAACTTGACCCTCTAATTAGTCATTTCCCTTTTTGCGCAGCGTTGCGCACCGTGACCGGGTAAACAATCTGTGTATATGTTTCCGTTATTTTTAATGTGATCTCGGTATGAAGGTCTGCTATGTTTACCTGATGTGATGAAATGACTTCGAAACGCGTCGTGGTTATGAAGTGCTTTCGGGCGGGAAACACTCAATTTCCATCTGCTTTGAATATGGTCTTAGTTATCGCATTGAATAAAGCTCACTTCAGTGTGAGTTGCGGTCAGTTAGATTGAGGTTACGTGTCGTAATCCAATCACACAATGTGCAGTTCAAATTGATTCTTGATTTACTCATTTAATTTTGTGCCCATCATCGCCTTCCGTGACTCGGTCGGCAAACTGGGAGGAGGTCTCGGCTACTTATCCAGTAGTCGCGCTTTCGAGGCCTGCTATGTCCACCTGATGAAATGACATCGAAACGCGTCTTGGATGTGCAGTGCTTTCTGGCGTCCCCCACTCAAGTTCCATCTGCTTTGAACAGGCTCTCAGTGATCGCAGAAACTAATGTTCATTTCAATGTAAATCGCTGTACTTTACATTGAGATTGCGCGTCGCAATCTAATCACACAACGTGTAGTCCAAACTTGACCCTCCAATTAGTCATTCAACGATGTGCCAAGCAATGCCCACCTTGACCCGGTAGACAAATGGGGTAAAGGTTTCCGCTACTATTCCAATGGTCTTTGGTTCCAGGCCTGCTATCTCCACCTGACGAAATGAAATGACATTGAAACGCCTCGTGCTTGTGTAATGCTTTTAAGCTGGCAACACCCAATTTCCATCTGCTTTGACTACCGTCCCACTGATCGCAGTTACTAAGATTCACTTCAATGTGAATCGCGGTCCAATACATTGAGATAGCGCGTCGAAATCCAATCACACAACGTGTAAGCCAAACTTGACCCTCCAAGTAGTCTTTTACCGTGGTGCGAAGCGTGGCCCACCCTAACCCACTAGCCAAAGGGGGTAGTTGTTTCTGCTACTATTCCAATGGTCGCGGGTTCGATACCTGCTATCTCTCCCCGATGTGATGAAATGGCATCTAACCGCATCTAGCTTAATATGCATTACACATATTAATTACATTCTAGTGATTTATCAGCTCCCAGCAGCCAGTTTGACGGTGAAAATTATGCTGAACTGGGGATCTATGAATGGCGATCCATACTGTTCACAAATATCGACACACAATGCGATTATAAATTTGAAATTTTGTATTTATTAACAGCTCGCGCAGAACATGCAGCTACTTATTGCTGTGAACTAATGCGCTGAGCCGACTGCAGCTAACATTTACGCACCTACGTTTTAAGTAAGCTAAGGGCAATTTCAGTTAAATGGGAAATTGAAGTCTAACTTTGGGTAACTGTAAATATCGAAATGCTCCCAGCAACTGTGCATCCGATATAGGTTGTCTGTCTGTGCCCGTGCTTCTGTTGGGTAAATAAATAATCACTGACACAGCTCTAGTGCTTAGCAGATGTCGTAGAATGCCCGTGGTTAGAATTGTTGCATTGCATTCAATAGATACACCAGGTAGTTTGGGTGGCACCCTAAAACTGAAACCGTAATTTTTAATCAAAGCAGTTAACCACTAACGGGCCCTTATATAAAGCAAGGTTGGAAGCTTAATGGCCGCCAGCAAATTGACCTGCCAGATTGCAGTAATGTAAGTTGTTGGTAATAGAATTAACGCATGAAGTCACATGAACTGCCTTCCGAACATCCTTGAACTCCTTGTTTGATGTAACTTAGTCTACCAGGATATTTTATCCGGTAAACCTAGTGAAATGAAATCTGTGGTCATGGCTTCTACTAAATAACCAATGAGGAACCTAAACTATCTTATTTAAGCCAAACAACGCAATGTTTGTCGTCTCAAGTTGGCAGGTTATTCGTAATTGTAGATGTACATGGTATTTGCTACTCAGAGAACTTGCGATTTTTTGGATTCAATTAAAGTAGAAGATTTTGAACATACTCACCATTGTTTTGGGACGAATGAAACGTAATGCACGGAATACAAATGCCGGTTAATGCATTAGGTAAGCACTTACATAGATACAATGCAAAATTGCGAGTAAACTTCAAAATGATTGATGATTTTCTCGCAAATTATCTGCTAGACAATGGAGTTGTAACTACGTGTGCTAGCATAAATGGATCTATACATTCAGTTAGTTAGTGCAGCAGGTAATTACCCAGACAGTGCATCATGAGTAGTTGCATCGGTAATTATTCCTGAAGCAGGCCTTTTGCGTGAATGGGTGTGAGTATAATAATTAAAGTGTACTTTAAAACGCCACCAAGTAAAGGTAGTTTTTTAGTGACCAATCTGGGACGTTAAAGTTCTTGCTAATTAAATCAGAAAATAGCAACAGAAGCAATAGATCTTGTGTGCTAGTGCGCAAAAGTGAACAAACCGCCGTATTAAGTAGAGATAAATGGGGAGCATCTTACTTAAGCAACAAATAATGCATTCTTCCTGATTTTTGTATGAAATTCCTCTACATGGAAAGCGCAGCTTGAAATCTATACTGGCTAATTCAGCTTTTATAGTCTTGATATATGAATCAACAGTGTCACATTTAGGTCACTAAAATGTCGCAGAAATCCGTTTATGTTCTCGCACAGATCCAACTAGTACGAAGCATTGTCCTGCAACGCTATGACTGGCTGTGTGTGCTACATGTAGGTATCAGACTCAACACTTTCCTTTTTATTTGCCCTCTTCGAAAACTTCCGTAATCCATGATATCTTTATAGTTAGACTACACACGAGGTAAGTGTTATAAATTCATCTAGAGAAGAAGAGAAGAGTGCATTGTTTATGCTGTGAAGCCTTGTTTTGATAGTTTTGTGAGCAGTCGCGTGACCAGAGGAGCGGTAGGTTAGTGGTATCAGTGCAACCCGTGGCATTGTTTGAATTATCGTTTACTGCTGCGTGGATGGCAAGCAACAACCAAGGAAATGATGCCATCGATGGATGGGAATCTTTGGAAGCACCATAAATCTGACTAGATTATATCAGACAAAAAAATGGTGGGAGATGGTTGGAACTCATCCAGAAGTTATGAATTCAGTGTTGTTTGGGAAATCATTTTGTTCCTAAGCTCGTTAATTAATGGGGTTACAGCATTCTCCAGTTGATATGTATGTGGTGAGGTTTAATTTATCCTATTCCATGGTAAAGACGGTTGTTGACAAAAGCGAATTAAACGTATTATTTCGTTGTTGAATTGGTGGGAATGTGTAGCGGACAAGTTATCTTGTGGTCTGGCCTCTGTTTTGTACGGAAGGTTAGCTAATTTATTTTGATCTTGGTCAGTGATAGGCGCCATTTTTCCTTGGACATGGGGGAACTGTTGCTTTTCGGGTGGCTATTTGGCACGTTCGTTTATTCTAGATAGTACAAGTGTCTGCTTGATTGCACAGCTTGAGAAAATAGGTGATGCAGAGCTTGCCAAGTTAGGATATCCTGGAAGCAAACCGATATCGTGATTTCTTCGTATATTTTGCTTGTGCAAATTTGCGACGGTTTTATTCATTCTGGTGACAAAACTTTGATAATTCACGGGAAGCCATATATCTCAAATTTTAAACGGTTTTTTTTCTTTTTGCGATAAGTGTTTGGGTGCTTGCCCTCCCGTATCTCATGTATAATAGCAGCCATATGAAGTAATATTCCACTACTCTCGGATTCGGTACCCGTGTTTCACATAGCGGAGTCTACTTGCAACGCCACATTTGCGGTTTTATTATCAATGACACTATAAGAAAGAGCTGCCCTCGATGTAGTGCCAGCTAAGTTATTCTCAGCTGTTCATTGTGTAATTTGCTGTATCTTTTTGTAAGCGACAAACTACCTGGAAGCCCTAACCTAAGGCGTTTTCAACGGAATCAGGAACAATAAAGCTGACAATGAAAAGCAAGATTATTCAAGAACTTATAAAAACGAAAAATGTGCCATACCTAAATTATTAGTGGTTTCTACACAAGTCTAAATCAGTAACTTTCAATTCATTCAAAATAGAAAACATATGGCTTCAGCTCACATTAAGTGTACTAACCAAGTAGTTTGCATGTGTATGACCTCGACCCACGTCAATAGTTTAATGTTGTAAACTTATTACTGCAGTGCATTGTATGATGAACCGTGCTAATAGCAAGCCAGTTTAATGACGTAGTCTAAACAGTATTGTTCAAATGGAGAGTATTGAAGAAGGAAACACTTCAGAGCACCGATAACATCGGTCGTTACTATGTGAAGAGAATTGATGCTTGTTCAGCAGTTTAAATCAGGTCAATTTGCGCGCTGACGAATGTGATGTGGCTAATTTGCAGAGTGCAAATGAACATGAAATTAAGTTAAAATTAGATCCTACAATCCGGATTAAAAGCTAGGGAAAACAAAGTTTGAGTTGGGATGGAAAAGGTGGATAATGGTTGGGGGAATCAAGGCAAGGAGGTCATTGGGCGGGACAAGTGTATCACTGGATAGGTCTTGTGGAATTCGTCCACACTTGACGTTGTGAATTACTGCTCTAGGGGTGCGTCTGTATCTCCATTTACAGTCACATTCGGGCCAGTGGCATTTGTAACCTGTTCTGCCTCAGCTGCAAATGATAAAAAGCACTCTTTGTAACGCGCCTTACCGGGTTTTATTTAAGATCTGGCTGAGGCTAGCCACAGCTATCATGTAAAATCTATTATTTATGGAAGTTTTGTTGAGCTATCTTTTACAAAATTAGAGACGGCTTAACAGAATTGACATGGCGCATTTTTTCTCAGTCAGTTCCAGTTGCAGTAGCACACTTGACAGCATGCGCTTGAATCTCTCGAGAACAAGTTGGTCTAAGATGGTAACGATTACTTCCTTCTGGTTATTAAGCGCACTAATTTTTCTACCTTGGCAGTAGAAGCAATTAGCTCACACGTCGCGAAAAGTTTTTAGTGTGTCAGATTCATGAACATGGGATAGCTGAGGAAGTGGCATGCTATTGCAGTTGTGTCCATAATAATTGCTGGTTTAGTTTTAGCATTTTTAATTGTAGTTTAAGGGGGTCAAGCTTACTATACAATTCGGTCGATTTATAAATCAGAATGTTTGTGCATTCTTATAACCGCGCTAAGTGAATGCTAGTATCGACGCATTGGGAGCCTTACTGTGGTTATCGGCCGCTATGCCAAGGCTATGCCATTCCATCTAGAACCCAAGTAAGATTAAGTCGCGTTGATAGATTACCTGTAGGAAATGGATATAAATAGAAAATGCTGACCGGACCTAAGACCGTACTCGAAAAAAATACATTGACACGGATGCCAATTTACAGAAAAAGTAGGCGATGATAGCAAAGCGTTTTACTACAGTGACGCACTGGAGAAACAAATTGCGTATATGCGATTTCGAGAAAAATGAAATAACCTGATTACACAGACAAAAATGCGCAATATGCAGATAGTGGAAGTTAACTAATATTCTGCGGATCTATTCTTGGTGTTTTTTGATTGCAAAAAACCTGTTCACTATTTTCCACACTTACTGCAGGATTATATATAAAACATGAACATTATCCTGATCCTAAAAGGCTACTGCGTCATAATTACCGGTGATTATTTGCCAAGACGACGCAATCAACTTATTCGCAAGTAGTGTTGGTGTGCTCTCGTTTGAATGCAAGGTGAATCTGTAGCTATTCGGTTAATCGCTAGTTGAACTAAGTAGTCTGTGCTTGAAATGTCCTAGTGCGTCAGGTTTACTTAAGTTGGCGTCACAGTAATTCGATTGGGAGTGAACGTGACTCTGATACCGTAAATTGGGCTTATTATGAGATTAAAATTTCCAAATTACTAAGTATTCAGTAGCCATTTAAGTTCGCTCAACTTTCAGATTGATTCACTAGGTAAAGTGATCAACGGGGATAGTGTTTGACTTTGCAACCAGTATGCGCATGCACTTGAAGCGTTTAGGAGCTTAAAATATTGTTCTCCACATATTTTTGTTGTGCTTTGGTATTGCGAACTTATTAAAACGTCCAGCGATGGCCTCTATTCACAAGGACCCCACAAAAGCAGCAATCGCTGAAGGCCGCAATATAAAAAACAATTTCAAACTCATTTGCTTCCGCTACGCTAACTAGGGAGATGTATTAATCATGCTATTTGCCCTAATCACCTGCATTGATTTCGCATTTCAGTGGTACGCTCCATATATAAAGTAACGTAGGTTATACTTTTTATAGGTGAAAATATATCGTGGAACATATGAAGGTAGGAACCAAATTGTACATGTTAACCATGTACTTGGTGTCGATACTCAGCAGCGCACAGAAAACTATCCCGCATTTACTCAACTGAGTACATTAATCAATTGTCAGATCTGCGGTGTTAAACAGGAGTCAGCAATGTATAGCGATGTTTATCGCCAATTATACTAAGTTATATAAATATTCATTTGAATCAATTAACAGCCTAATAACCCCCTCAAAACTAGATAAATGACGGGTGCTTTGTCACTGATATTGATTGGTAACTTTCGATTAAAACTCAAATAATGTAAACTTGTGTCGGTACAGAATGACGGAAATATGGCGTTGAATCAGAGTATGGGAACCTGCATAGAATCGGGTCACCTATGGCTGGATATTCTGCACACATTTATTTCAGGACAGACGATTTGGAAATTATATCTCTTGCTCAAACTGATCAACACCACATTTGCAATTGTACTAAAGCTACTGGATAATAGCGCAGCTTAGAATCTGGACGTATTATGCGTTTCCTGCCGTATTTCTATAATCATCGGTCTAGCTCAAATAGCAATAAGAATACAGATGCTTCGGAGCGGGGAAACTTGTTATTCCTGCTGTTTCATATTTTAAGTTGGTCGAATGTTGAACCACACCTAATCCACAAAACTGCGGTGAAACCTTCAACGTTATCTATTTCTATATCCTGACAACTTCGGTTTTACCGGTTTATATTGATTAAGCGTTAACATTTAGACGCTTATGGATCAGGACATTTGTATGTTGCTCACCTCTCAATATTGTCCAATTTGGTCTACTCTTTTGAATGGTCAGAGCCTACCGCTACAAACTTTTCGCCACTGAGCGAAAAGCACTCACATGGTTAAAACTGAGATGGACACACTTAAACCGTCCCCCTAACTTCGTGCTGCAATTGGCCACAAATGTTTTTCTCCGTCAGACGTTCCCTACTAGAACCGGAGTCAGTCGGGTATAATGGATCATTACATACAGAGTATTCGCGATACCAATTTCAAAGGGTGGAATCTGCTTACAATAAATATCACTTCTCTTGTGTTCACAAGATGTGCAAGTAATACTTACATGTCCTGTTAGGCCACTAAATACCGTAAAATAACATCCTTTGCTTCAAATGAAATACATCGTTTATAATTTCGATAAGCTCCACAGCCTTGAAGAATCACCACTGACTGCTTCAGTATTCGGAAGTAAAGATAAATAGAACATAGAACAAATTTTCCTCTACACGAAGTTCTTTCTGTCATTAAGACCTTCTGGGCTTAAAAAATCAGAAATCACAGAAAATCTCATTCCTTTACCATAAACGCACCTGTGTGCAACGTCCTAACTGTGATCAAAGCACACGATACTCTACAAACTTCAGTTTGGCAGAGCAAGTTGATACTTATGAATAACATACAATATTATACTATGTGCCATAATAGTATAAAATCCATGCCAGTATCAAGCTTTTAAAATACTGACACTTCCTGTCCTTAACTGCTGCAGAATAATTTATTGGAAGATGCGTATGGTTGATAGGAAAGCTCCGGAAAAGCTAAAAATCAATTGGTAAATCCTTGTTCAGTAAATCATCTACCTTGAGCCATCAGAAGCGTTTCCAACGTCTTAAGCTGGAGCCCTTTTGATTGACGACTGAAACATAAACTGATGCTGATAGACAGTCTCATACACCAGAAGAGATACTCCAATCGATCCACACTAAAGTTGCAACATGACTTTACTCGAAAAGTATGCAACAAGACGTAAACTAATTGTGCTCAGAATTAAGACGGTTATTCTGCCCAATTTCTTCCTCGTTAGATACGCTATCGGGTGGTGTAGCATACCAGCCACTATCAGGTCTTTCACAAATGCAATAAGAATTCGCATAACGCAGCACTTTTCTTGACCAATACTCGAGATAACCACTTTTCCATCTGGTAACTCACCAAGGAATATATAACCGGTGTGAAAAGATGTTCCACGAAACATAGCAACGACAAAAGATAAGTGTTTCAAAAGGTTATGTTGTCATTAGCGCAAGAATATATATATTACATATGCATGAGCATTATCATTACTGTACGCGTGATATGTCCCTGATTCAGGAACAACTTTTTGCACAAGCTAGAAATAGACGCATTAATATTAATATTATTATTATCATTGTTATTATTATTATTTTACTCAAACAAAACGGAGCCATGTTACTAAAGATAATAAAGCGCCTGATGGTATAAGGAGGAGGTGTACTCCAGGTAAGCAGGAGTCTTTATTCCGATGCCTGGCCAAAGCCGGGGGCACCTGTACCTGTAACGAGCATAATAATAGCCAAAAATCACTACAAATCATATCCTTGCAGATTGAGGATTGTCGTACTACATGGCGATGGATAACTTCATCAAAATTTCTCCAGCAGTTAAATTTACAGTGCGGCAAACAGTTTACCATGTGCCAACTGACTTAACAGTTTGATCGTGCACTTAGTTTAATAGTTTTCAGATTTAAGAATTTGTTTTTTATTTACACAACAATCGGTATTCACTTGGAATCACTCCATAAAAGCTTTCTTAAAATAAAACTAATTTAACTTTATTGCTTAATACAATTATATTTTAATTGTAATTGCAGCTCATGTTATCGTTTGAATCCTTATTTAGTACCGATTTACCGGTTCCTGACAATGCTACTGGCTTCTTTCGCAGCGTTTCGTTTCAGAGGCTAGTACACGAAAATAAACAGTGTCTGATCATCAATCATTTCGCAGCGCAAAGTAGCTCGAAAGATAATTTACACTCTTCCCATGAAAAAGCTGCAGCATTAGTTTAGCTTTGTTCTGTCGGTTCTTCTCTAAGGACAAAATCCGGAGCACCCATCTAGGTATACGAAAGTTGCTTGGACCCTTTAATTAGAGATGTATATTATAGCGAACATGAACTCACTGGATGACCTTAAAGTTCAGGACAAGGATTCAACCAGGAGCTTTTTATATATTAGTACTTCAGAGCCCAAAGCAATAGACGTTTCGAGTACTATAATAGAACAAACTGGATTTCCTCGTGAAAAGTTTGAAGTAGCAGACTATGCACCATAAGGGTTAGGTTCACACAGTACAAAGTGAGCACACACTTCTCTAAAGTAACAGAGGACAAGTGTATGCTGGTAGTTCATTTGGAGTAATATCGTAATCTACCTGCCTCATAGCAAATACATAAATGACCACAGTCAGTCGAAATGTTTGCATTAATCATGCTCGATGCTTTTAGCATGCAAAGGTTTCCTAACAGTTCGCTTAGTGTTGATAATCCAACAATAGCAATGCCAGAATTGGCTTGGGATCAGCTGTTGTGACAATGTTACCACGACTATTGACCGTGCTGTTGAAGCTTTCGACGTTTCACTATTTTGGGGACTTACAATGCTCAACGTCGACGCAACTACTGCGCTCCAAATTATTCTTTTCTGATTTACTAGCAATATCCAACAATCGGCGATCACAGGATTCAAAATAGTTAATTACATTCAGTTGTGTTAACAGGGCGAAGACGAGTATTCATCAATAGATATTAATATTTCACGTTGTTTCATCACAAAGATTTTATTTAGGTGTCATAGGGTACAATGAGGCTAATCACATTCAAGGTTGCAGTCAGTTGTGTTGGTTTCAGGACTATGGCAAACGCAGTTTAAAACGAACTGGATTTGGACACATAAAGCTGGCGGAATAAATCTTGTATGAACGGATTTGCTAAGTTTAAAAATGTGCGAATTTCTTTGACGCATCAAGATTTGAGCTCATGATAACGGAGTAATCATTTGTCGGGTCACCAAAACATGCCAGACTATGGATGAATCTGGTGGCTGACGCGATTGCGTATCATCGGATGGGGGTTGATGAACTGCACTCTGAAGCCAGTAAGATAGGTTTTTCTTCGCTCTCGAAGCCAACATCTCATCGGTTCCATCGATACAACTCATACTGCAGTGATGCACCAATCGGTAAAAGCGACGCGATTTGGCACCGATCTATGTATATTTACTGAAAATAAAAACAACCTGCTTGTTCGGTTGATAAATACTACCTCCGCAGCAACGCACGTACGCTGAATGTTTGACTCCAGGCGTCTCTTTGTTCTACTTGAGGCGGGTTTGCATTTGTGAGATAACTTGAGGCAAAGCTTTTGCTTTGGCGCCTTTAGCATGGTTTGTTTAAGCTGTCTGAACTTGATTTGCCATAAAATAAAACATTTGGAGTAGCCGTTCTTCATAAGCATTTTGCTGCTGAGCACAGCTTCCTTAGCCAATGAAATGCTAGTATCTACTATTGTTTAAGTATTTATTGTCTACTTGAGGTTACAAGAATGTCCATCACAAAACATTTTTGCATGTTTTGCTTAGTTTCAGCAGAACTTCTGCTGTACCTCACGCACAAATCAACCTTATATTTTGCAGGCTCACTCTGCGTGTTAACCGCCTTGGATAGTTTGCTCTTTGCGCTATCCACCGATCTATAAGCCAAAGAAACCTGACAACCCATTTAATAGCTGTAGTCAACTTATCAATTATCATTCCAACTCTTACGATGCTAGCGTAAACTCAACCACGCTCGTCAGAGCTCATTTGCTTTCTGCAAGTCGAATCCTGAACCAATCAATAACCAAATACCACTGCCTACATAAGTAAGGTAGTGTGTTGACCACCGTCGAGGTGTCCATAACTGCAGTCAGACACGTAAGATTTGTCTGCATACAAGTTGTGCTTATCAAGATGCGCGCAGTGCTCAATACGCTGATAACCGAGCGAGTGGAATTACTGACGATTGGCGTTAAGCGTCTGCATGATTCGGTACAATGTAAAATTAGATCAGAACTTTTAACGCGGCGCAGATAAACGCTATGTGCAATTCAAAGTTATGCTCCGAGAAAGTTCAATTTGCATTAGCATGTTAAAAATACGGTAAAAAATTATAAATGATCCTTGATAGTGAATCGAAAAGGCATTTTATACCAAACACTATTTATTTTTGT
Source organism: Dicrocoelium dendriticum (assembly GCA_944474145.2). Classification (NCBI taxonomy): domain Eukaryota; kingdom Metazoa; phylum Platyhelminthes; class Trematoda; order Plagiorchiida; family Dicrocoeliidae; genus Dicrocoelium; species Dicrocoelium dendriticum. The sequence goes on along the minus strand of OX104069.1, from coordinate 89,563,441 downwards.
ACACAGTGAACCATAAACCCACTTGTAAAGTGCATCATCATGCTGGCGCCATAACGTACCAAACTGACAGAGATTGCATTGGGTCCGAGTGCTAGTGGAGCGGCTTTATCGGAAACTCAAAATCCGCTCTGGAACAGGGTAGCCAAAACAAGCGTCTAGTCAATATGGCAGAGCCTGCTAACCTAACTAAGGTAATTCACAAACGGGCAGGCAATCGGGACACACCAACTTCGTTAACCCCAGTGTTGGGAGGTTTCTCTTGGTGGTTTGCATGTGGCACATGCCAAACCGTTGCATCCGGGTTTGTCCAAAACCGCTAAAATTCTGACAACACCATAAGTCAGAAGCGGTAAATGGGTCAGAAACACCCCCAAACGGATTTGCAAAAGACATTTTGGTAAAATGAGAAAACATCGCGTGGACTGGCCTCAGACACGGTCCTGTTGACAGAGAACAAATTCCGCTGATTCTCTCCAATGTTCCTGCTGTGAGTTTCTTTGTCCCTCTCTATCCCTTTTAGCCTCCCCTCCATCTACGATCTCATTTCGTAGGGTAAAACATAATAAAAAAATTTCTTTTTGCCTCGTAGCTGGCTGGTAGCTTACCGGAACGATGCCTATCCGTTGCTGGTAGCTCAGCTGACATGTAACTGTAGGCGGGAGAGCCTATGGTGCGCTGAGGCTGGTGGTGGCTAGATCCTGACTGATGGTCTACCCACTGCTGCTACTGTTGTGTCATGGTCTCCTGTCCTAGGCGCCTCCACGTGGCGACCGCTGGGTGGGAGTTGGGTTTCGCCCTTTTCCCTGCTAAGATCCAGGACACCAATCCGCATGAGTCAGCTAACTGACCATGTGCTAGACCCGCTGCCTTTCGGGTGTTCATTTAATCGAAGGCTTTGGCTGAGGACCCGAGTCGTTCTCCTGTCAGGATTGGGCGCCCTGGCAGTATCCTAGTCCATCCTCTCCGGAGGTTAGGAAGAGGTCGATGGCCCTCTTCCCGTAAAACCTAGCCATGGGAGACAACAGGTTACGGGTGATATTCTCAATGCTCGATTGGCGTAGAGCACGAGTGCCACGCATTGTCTCTGACGGTGGGAGGACACCTCCGGGTGTTCAATGGTTTGCTACTGCCCGCCTCAAGCCAGGCAGCCCCTGGTCAAATTGGTGCAAACCCGCCAAAAACCCACCTGCGTCTGGCCGTGGTCGCAGGTGCGTATCCAATTACGGTCGCAAAACATATGATAATTGTTCCAGAACCTCAAAGGCTGCGTGTGACGGCCGTCAAGCAGATCCACATCTGTCTCTGGAATCACATTCCCGAGCTGGATCTGCTCTCCACTGCCTTGTGGGTCAGGCTATTGAGCCAAAGGCTCCGGGCGTAGTCCCTCAAGCAAACCTCCAAACCACCCACTGCCTTGTGGGTCAGGCTATTGAGCCAAAGGCTCCGGATGGAGTCCCTCAAGCAAACCTCCGAAGGACAACGACCACCTCGCGTGCGATTGCCCACCAATGCAATCGTATGCCTGCACGCAAAGCACTCAGCATCGGGTGCTGGAACGTGCGCACACTACTGGACCGGAACTCGAGCGAGCGCCCCGAGCGACGCACTGCACTGGTCGCAATGGAGCTGGCGCGCTACCACATCGATATTGCGGCGCTCAGTGAAACTCGGCTCGCTGAGCAAGGTAAGTTACATGAAGCAGGTGCTGGCTACACATTCTACTGGGTGGGGAACGCCGTCTCAGCACCACGTGAACATGGGGTCGGATTTGCAATATCCGACCGCCTGAATGGCCAGCTGGTGGGTGAACCAACGGGCATCAGCGCGCGGCTGATGACTGTTCGCATGCGACTCGAAAGAGGTAAGTTTGCTACTTTCATAAGCACGTACGGTCCGACCATGTGTTATCCTGATGACACGCGTGATCAGTTCTACACTGAGCTATCTTCCGTGATACGGTCTGTGCCGAAGAGCGACCGACCATTTCTGCTGGGTGATTTCAACGCGCGCGTTGGGCGTGATGCATCAGCGTGCTCGACTATGTCATCGTACGTCAGCGTGATATGCGTGAAGTGCGCATGGCACGTGTACTGCGTGGATCTGAGTGTGGCACTGCTCACAAATTGGTTCGGACCAAACTGTACATATAATTTCGTAAATCCATGTATTGCACTCCCGCCGTGAATCGGCGTAAATTTAACTTTCTCTCCCTCGGCACTGTGGCGAAACGTACTGAGCTGGAGAAGGCGATGGCTGCACGCCTGTGTGGTGATGTGGACTGTATAGCCACAGTGGGCGACCTGTGGCACCACATTCGCGACCAGGTGACACCTGCTGCCGAGGAGACCATCGGGCGCGCAAACTGTAAGCGGCCTGATTGGTTTGGTGACAACAATGTGACGATTGGGGCATTGGTGTCAGATAAGAAAGCAGCATTTGCTGCACATGTTGCAGACCCCAGTGACTTGGGGAAGAGTAGTCAGTTTCGCAAACTTCGACGGCGACTGACCCGAGAGCTCCGTCGCATTAAAAATGCATGGTGGACGGAGAAGGCGAAGCAGATGGAATGCTACGCCGAACGCCGTCAACACAAGGAATTCTTGGACTCCTTGAAGGCGGTGTATGGACCGAGATTGAAGCCGCTGAGGACACTGATCGATGGTAGTTCAGGCGCTACCTGCACACAGACTGCAGACATAATGCAGGTCTGGCGGAAACACTTTGCCTGTCTCTTGAACAACCGTTCAGAGATCGACTGGCCTACATTGAATGGCCTGAAGCAGCACGATGTGAAGGCGGATCTGGCGGATACGCCGAGACTGGATGAGACGCAGAGAGCACATGCTCAGCTGCGAAACGGCAAATGTGCCGGGGGTGACGGGATCCCACCTGAAGTATTGAAACACGGTGGACCCGCGTTGTTGACTGCGCTGCACCACTTGGTGCAACGTGTATGGATTGAGGAGGAGGTGCCTGCTGAGCTGAAGGATGCCCTTGTGCTACCACTGTACAAGGGCAGAGGTAGCAAGCAATGTTGCAAGAATTATCGTAGCATCAACTTGCTGAGTTGTGTGGGCAAGGTGATTGCCCGAATCCTGCTCAATCGCCTCGTGAGTCAGATTGTGGAACCAAACGTGGCGGAAGAGCAATGTGGATTCCTTTCGGGTCGCAGCACTATAGATATGGTGTTTGCGGCTCGTCAGTTGCAAGAGAAGTGCAGAGAACGACACCAGCCTTTGTACTCGCTTTTTGTTGATTTCACCAAGGCATTTGATACGGTGAACCGCGAAGCACTGTGGCTGGTGTTGGGTAAGTTTGGTTGCCCGCGTAAGTTTGTAAGTTTAATTGAATGTCTGCACAGTGGTATGCGAGCGAGGGTGCAGCTGAGTGGAGAGACCTCGGATGACTTTGCAGTTGTCTCTGGTGTGAAGCAAGGCTGTGTGCTAGCTCCTGCCCTGTTTAATATCTATCTTCATGCAATGTTGTCTTGTGCTTTTGATGCGGCTTGTGCTTACGGTGTTCGTGTGGAGCACCGTATTGATGGTGGGTTGCTGAACATCCGTCGTTTCGGTGCGAGAACTCTAGTCTGTGAGACAACTATCCGTATGTTGCTGTTTGCTGACGACTGTGCGTTGTTTTCACACAGCGCGGATGAGTTGCAGCACATGACTAGTGCTCTGGCTTCGACAGCAGCCAAATTCGGGCTCACCATCAACACAAGCAAAACTGTCTGTCTGTTTCAGCCTTCACCGGAGGTGCAATCTTCAATATTGCCGCAAATCAGCATTGGTGCTGAAGTATTGGAAACCACCTCCCGCTTTTGCTACCTTGGGAGTGTGATGTCGACTGATCAGCAGCTACACAGTGAGTTGCGTAATCGCGTGTCGAAGGCGGCAGCGGCATTCGGGAAGCTTGAGTACCGAGTGTGGAACAACCATCAGCTTAGCATTGGCACGAGGCTGATGGTGTACAAATCCATGGTACTGTCCGTTCTTCTATACGGCAGTGAAACGTGGACGATGTACCGTCGGGATGTGCGATATCTCGAGCGGTTCCATCAGCAGTGTCTGCGACGAATTTTGCGGATCGGCTGGGGCGCCAGAGTTGCAGACACGGAAGTGTTGCGCCGAAGTGGGATGTATGCAGTGGACTGCATACTTATATTGAGACACCTGAGATGGCTCGGTCATGTGAGCCGTATGGATTCGACGCGGATACCGAAACAACTCTTATACGGTCAGCTGAGTATTGGGAAGCGGCACGTGGGGAAACCAAAGTTACGTTACCAGGACATGATTAAAGTGAGCCTCACACGTTCTAATCTTGTTTGCAGATCATGGGAATCGAAGGCGGTTGATCGGCGTGCATGGCGCGATCTAATCACGAAAGCAGTTGCTGAAGTGCGGGAGAAAGCCCTCATGCATGCAGAGAAGAATCGGCAGTTGCGGAAGCGGCAAGCACCGATGGATTGTACTCCATCGACATCGAGCGCATTGTGCTGTAAAACATGCGGTCGCGAGTGCCTTAGTCAGGCAGGCCTAGTGAGCCATGAGAGAGGTCACTCGGGACCACTGCCGAAGCGACGACGGGTCCCGCAGTGAACATAGGCAGCACCGGCGCAGCGTTTGTAGGCACGCTGAATTCGATTTACTAACCGCATGGTTGCATGCTAAGTCTCTTTATTTCAGGTGGTGGGTTTTCGGTTCTCTCCTAATGCTTTTCTTTCTCATATAAATGTCTAGTGGGCAATGCGCTGTGCCATTTGGGGCCACTACAGAAGCGACGACGGGTGCTGCAGAGAATTACGACGAGCCGGCGCAGCGTTTGTAGGCACGCTGAATTCGATTTACTAACCGCGTGCTTGCATGCTAAGTCTCTTTATTTCAGGTGGTGGGTTTACAGTTTTTACCTTAATGCTTTTCTTTCTCATATAAATATCTCCGTGTACTCTATTCCATTAACTTGCACACATCGCTTCAGCCAATTGTATTCGATTTCCATAACAATTTTGTGTTCGTGACATACCGTGAACTATACTTCCTGACCTCGTGCATTTAGCTGGGATTTGTTTGTAAACAACTTATTACGTATGCTATTTAATTAAGGTTTATGTCACCGTTTCCTTATGCATTAATCGAGTTTTTCTCTTTTTCTATCTCTCTCTCTCAAGTGATTGGCTGTTGTTTGATATCCCCGGTGTGGCTGCGCTTGATGTGCATGTTGACAAGGTGTCTACCTGTCTATTACCCACTACGTCGTCCATACTGGCTCCAGGAGACAGTTGGTCGTTGCTGGAGGGGACGGGGTGCACGGTCCTTGTGGCCGTGTTAGGCTCGAAGAGTGGTTCCATGCAGTCAGTGTGGAGCGGACTACGGTCCAGCCACCGCCTTGTGTGTGCTTGATTCCCCAAATACAGCGTGCATGTGTTTGCCTGTGAAGGAGTGTGGGCCGGCTCCGTTGATGAAACGTGGCTCCCATTCGCATGCCTCCCGGTCTTATTCCTTCGGGTTTACACTGGATATGGGGTATGTGGTTGGAGCTGTGGGTGGTGCAGCGCAAGCCATCCATGGTCCCTCTGTAGGCGCAGGCGTCCTGTGGCTTGCCACAGTGACAGGCAAATCCGAAACCGGATGCCGCCAACCATGTATTTCCTTAATGTAGTGCGGCAAAAAAGCGGTGGTGGTTTTCCACCTCTAACTGACGTGTAAAATGTATATACTCCAGCATTGTGCGCTTTCTCCTCAGTAAAACCGTTGATCTTACTGCCACTAGACTGCGTAAGGAATTTGCAAAATACAGATGTCGTGATGCATCAAGAAGGTTGGCTTCATTCTTACGTTGAAGACGAGCTTATCCAACTTAGTGAACATGCTGTCATAAGAACAGATAGACCTGGAAAACCACAGAAACATGGAGGAGGCGTCATCGTTTATATCAACGAACTCTGGCCTAAATCGGTGAATTTGTTGTTTACATACTCAATATCAAAGGTTAGCCGCCATTTAATTGAATAAAAACCGAAGATTTTGCGCGGTTTTCATTCTGTAGTCGTTGGAAATGTTTACATAGCTCTTGACACATCACCATCTCAGTTGAATAACTTTCCGATTATTTTTCCCAGCCTTAGTACCCAAAACTGAGAGTTCCTTCTGTGTCGTTGTTGGGGATTTCAACAAGCGTGACACAGATTTCATCACATCACTCGGTCTAACAAACGTGGTGAACTTCGAAACCAGACTGAACGCGCAGTTAGATTTTGGCTTCCCAAACAAAACAGTTAGTTTATAGAATAAAAAACCGCTCCTTTCGGCACTTCAGATCACTGCAATCTGAAAGTATGCCCCGTCATATATTGCGAGACGAATTTTGTCTCTTTGGCAAAGAAGCCATTCAAAACCGTCGGACGGACAGACTGCTCGACAGATAATATTACGAAATTTCAAGCGACGTTGACCTCAACTGATTTTTAGTCTTCAAAAGCGAAAATCTACCTTTGGAGTGCAACCACTTGACTGGATACATTAAGTACTGCTTCAATTTGTATGTGACATTAAGACCATCTAAAACAGCTGGATAGAATTCTCCGCCGTTACTGAAGCAACTTGGCGCAAAAAAGGACGAGTCTATAAATGCAAAATGGATATGCAACTTAAAGGACTCTATAACAATCAAAGCCGAGATAAAATGCTTTCACCGGCAATATATTGAGACAGTTCTGAGCTCTCACGATTGTCGCGCTCTCTGGAGACTTTTGAAACATCTATGTAGACAAAGTTCCCATAAGCGCACTGATAAGGTAGATGTGCACAAACTCAACGCTAAAATTCACTCTTAACTGGGTAATAATTCTTTGCTTCACTTTATCAACGAAGGTCAGATAGTCACCTCTAACTGGCTAAATGCAGTAAATGCAACTAAATTAAGGTAATTAAGACTACTGGCCCCGATGCATTGTCACCGGTTGTCCTAAAGCACTGTGCAGACAATCTTGCGGATCCTTGACCGAATTTTTAACCGATTTCTTATGGAGGACACCATCCCCAACATTTGGAGACCTGCTGGGAGAAGACCTATTCCAACAAAGGACTCTCAAAAGTACCATCCAATAGCATCTACATCGATGATGTTGAAGCTGTTCGAGGAATTGTTGCACCCCAGATTTTCACACTTACTACTACAGAGGAAATATTACAGTTCGCTTACAAACATGGCCCTCCACACTGAATGCTGTGCCTCATCTTGTGCATTCTGTAGCAGCTGCACTGGATGAAAACACCGGGACAGTTTGCTTCCTGTTCCCCGAATACACAGATGCTTTCGGTAGCATTCACAGAGCAATCCTGCTCAATTAGTTGTTTGCAAATATAGTTCCAACAAGTGATTGCGGTGTAGTTAAAGACTACTTTACAAACAGCACTCAGTTCACCCAGGTTAAGAAAGTGAAGTCTTCTGTATTGCACTCCAGTCTAGGTGTTTTACATGAAGCAATCCTCCCAACCGCACTGTTTTCCTAATGCATTAAATAGTTGTCCATACCATCTAGCATTATTGAATGCAAATATCCTGACAATGTCGTATTGGGATGCAAAGCTCCAAACGTTGTGTGATCTTCTACCTTACAAAATGTTCTAGATAAGCTGCTGTTTTGGTCCTCATCCCGATCGCTGGTTTTGAACCCTACAAAATGTCGTGCCTTAACATTATCTTTTCTCCGACCTGAAAACTTACAAGTTATTTTAGACACCACTTTTCAATTGATGGTGAGAGATCAGTTCGTACTCAAATCGTCCAGCGCTAAATTTTTGAGATCCTTTTATCCCGAAATTCATCTTGTTTTATTCACGTTGCCGAAACCTTTTCTAAGGATAGACGATTGGCATTTTATGCTCAAAGACTTTCAATACCATGGGGTCTGGTTCTTAGATGTGTGACTGCAATTATACTACCACATTGGCTCTACTCCCTGTAATCTGCCCTGGGTTACACTATACACTGATTTTGTGGTCTATGGAGTTTATTTTCAAAGGTAGCGGACTGTCCAAAGATCCTTATGGATTTTATTTTCAACAAGCACCTAGATGATTGCACCAATTTTCTTCCAAATTGCTAAACCATCCACTTCCTCCACTAGATGGTTATGTATAAAAACATTATCTATTTAATCTATCCGCCCCAAATTTAAGATTATGTTTCCACGTGCCGCATCTTACCCTAACTGTGTACTACGGTACCTATCCCGCTTGCTTGTTGACCCAACCAAAACTATCAGTATGTTGAGAAATTATTTGCTCGAGTGATATGTGTAGATAATTTTACGCGTTTTATTTTTTCTGTAACATTACTTCCAAATACTTCACTATCCGCAGTGATACTGTAACATGGTGATAATGCACCTACCCGTATACATAAAGCCTAATCTGACTTGGCTTTGACTTTGAAAACACGCATATGTTGTCGCTGCATTCAGACCTGAATGCCACTACACAAATGACCGTTAGAAATGGCACGAATACTAATGCGCTATGAGCAATCCGCCTAGCTCGCCGCCAGGAAAAGAAATTATGCGCTTTTTCACAATTGTGAACACAAAGTAGATGTAGAATTCGACAAAAATAATGTGCTATAGTGCGGCTGAGTCAACGACAAATTATACCAATGACTGACTGTTGAAAGATCCGACAACATTAGACTCTATTTGCAAATCAATTCGATTACAAGCTAAACTGGCCAGTTAGTTCCTCATAATTCTGCTACCCAAACTGAGTTAAAAATGGAACACCAATGCTACATTTGGTGACCATCCAGTCAGGAGATGAAGTGGGAAACGTCCCTCCATACAGCTTACCGTATTAACAGTTCATCATGCGCTGTGTTTATTCCCTCTCGACAGTTTGTGGAGTAAATGCTGGCAAACGTATCAAAACCCCCGAGGGTATTGCAAGTAAAATGACCAGAGATCAATCTTCTTCTAGAGTGTTACAGAAATGCAGTCCTCCGAGGAACCGCAGACCCAAGCTCAAAATTTGGACGAATGACACAATATCTATGAACAAGGAACAATGATTTTATAAGTGTTAAGTAGCATTACTTTACAATCCAGTTTGGGTGGTCTTACGGGCTGACGAATACGATACTGAAAAATGCAGTTACTATTTTTACAGTCAACATAATAAACTTATAATTTTTGATGAAGTAGCCCTGCACTTCGAGTGTTTCCGTAATTTCCTTAGGTAAAAATGTAAATCCACGATACTTCCCCGGGTGTAGAGTGGAGAGTAGTGTCAAGGAAGTAAACTTAAGTGGCGGAGTGCTTCATCAAACCGATTTTTAAATATCGCTACCGTGGGTGTTGAAACAACCGATTCGGGGAGAGCGTTCCATAGTTGACACACAAGAATGGAAAAGAAGTTTCTACGGCACGCCAGGCGGATGTATTGTTCTGCTATTTTCAAGGAATGGCCTCTGTTTGGTGTTACTGCTGAGTTGCAGTAAAGAGCGGCACACATGATTTGGATTGTGTAAAATGAAATACACCGTAAGCAAATGGCCTCGTAGTCGGCGATATCGCCCGCAGAATACTCCCAACATTTTAGCTTCCGTTCGTAAGGAAGGTAGCGCCTTTCAATGACGTACTTGGAACCCCGACGTTTAGGTTAGTCCAGTGCAGTAAGCTCGTGCTTCAGCCATGGCTGCCAGGCATGGATTGCGTATTCTACATGGGGCGAATATACGCACTCAGCATCTGTCTGAAAATAGTGGTCTCTAGTTGTCCGAACGTCCGTCGGAGCAAGCCGACGTGCTGCTTACCAGTTTTCGAGGCTTTTGCGGATGGCTTGGAACAATATAAATTATCCTGAACAAGCATGACAAGGTCACGTTCGACGGATGATGGCTGCGGCATGTGTGTTCTTAGCTTGAAGGCAATGGTAACATGGTGCCTTATGGATAGTACCTTTCATCTGTTCACGTTGAACTGTAACATATTTTAGTTTGACCAATCGTTTACTCTATCTAGGGTATACAGAAGTAAAGGCTGACCACCATCCACCTGAAACCGGCGTCATATCTTGATATCATCAGCAAACAGCAGGACATTTGCAGCGGCGTCACGTGCAAGGTAATTGATGAATATCAAAAGTAACCGTGGACCTAGAACTGATCCGTGGGGCAAACCAGATTCGACTGGTATGGGTACAGATAAGGAAATCCGGACTCTTACCAATAATTTTTGTTGCAGGAGAAGGTTGGCGATTCCGCTCAAGAAAGGGTCACTGATCCCGTAACATGGGAGCTTGGAAAGTAGAATCCGCAGATCTAAAGGATCGAACGCCTTCAACAAATCCAATTAGATCAATGGCCTCTCCAGCGTCAGCTGACTCGGCCTAACTACTCCTTGCGATTAGTAAATCCGTTATGCGCGATTGCTGTGGACGAAAGCTGTGTTGATCGAAAGCAATAATTTTACGATTTTCGTGATGACATACCCATGCATCGGCAAGGATGGATTCCATGACCTTGGCTAATACTGAGACAAGGGACACTGAGCGGTAGTTTGTGGCCTCAGCTATGCTTCCGCCTTTGTGAATCGAGGTTATTATTCCTAATTTCCACAGCGCAGGAATCTGGTTCTGATCTAAGCGGCGCTGGAAAGCCTGTGCCAAGCTTTTTGCCAGTTGTCTTGCTGCTACTCGCAGTGCCTCTGGGCAAATGGTGTTGAATCCCGGGGAGCTGTGCTTGTACAGGGACGTCAGCTTCCATAAAACAGCTTGGCAGTAAAAGAGATGTGATGAGTCCTGGAGACGGGGAAACAAAAGTTTAAAGATGGCTTGATGGTAAGACCCTCTGCAATGTGGGTGCATATTGCGTCCCCGACGCATTTGCTGCTTCTATGGCAATTCTAGTTGGGTCATCAGTCGTCCGGAACATAGAAGTTCCCTGCCTCACCTTGCGACGGTCATCGACATATTTGCACAGCAGTTTGTGATTAGAGCTAAAAGTTTTCGCCATATTCTGTTATTATGCGACATTGTCATCTCTGAGCAATTGAGAGCAGTGCTTCGGATGGGCTACGCAATTGTACCAGTTTTCTGGCGTTGATGATGATCTGTACTCTCGCCAGGCTGCGTTGCGTACAGTCAGCCATATTCGGGTTCCGCTTCTTACGAAATGAACACTTTAGGTCGATAGAAAACCCTTGCCTCCGAGACATCCGTAACCGGCGCATTGAATTTGTTGTCGAATTCAAGCTAAGCGACTTCAGGATAGCATTCAGGGAGGAACGACCAGGTTAGGGCACTGACGAGCAGGATTAAGCGATTGTAATGCGTAATGGTGCCCACCAACTCAGGGTTCTGGTTGTGGTATTCCGCATAGAAGATGAAGTCGAAGCTGTTGAGCGCATGATCACTGCGACCCAAATGTTATGCTATTATCAATACATCAATCATGTGTCCCTCTTTCGTGTACACCAGATCCAGCGTAGAATGTCTGTTACCTGTTCTGAAACTAGTGGACGTATTGACGTGATTGTAAAGGGCAATACTGGTTACACGCGCTTGCATATCTCCTTTGAATGACACTCCAATTGTAGCAGGGGTTTAAATGTTGTACTTTGAAATCACCCAGGATAAGGATGTGAATGTGCTTTTGCTTTATGCTGCATCTTAGAGCTGTCGCAAGTTGGTAGTCCATTTCCGGTGTAGAGTTAGGTGGCGGTATACCAAAGCCACAATGCAGATATCTGCCATGTAATTACAAGCGGCACTCTTTCCCAGTGGCATGCTGGCAACTCAGCGTCATGACCACCCACATCACTAAACTATTAAAGAGCTGTTTCAGAAGGAATAAAGATTACCCTCCAATTCAAACGATTGTTAAGTGCTCGGAAGTTGGCACAAGTTACCCTCCAAACTACCATCAGGAATAAATCTGAAGGCAATCGTAGCCAGTGGAACGCAAAACCATCAAGAAGTTTAGCGAGTCATTTTGTCTACATCTCGAAACTGGAACGCAGTACAACCCCCTAGCAATCCAAAGCAGAAGCAGGTAATCTACCATAAACAGCCAACTGAGGAATAATATAATGGGCTTTCTGTGAACTAATCGGATCTGCCTCTAGGACGTTGGAACAACATTTATCCAAACATGATTATCAGATAGCGTCAAAATAGTTGGCGTAAATTCGCGGGGAATTGTCATTTGTTCACAAAGGCTTCTGGCACCCGTAGCTCTCCATCGCTTGCATAGAATTATTTCACCTACCTTCAAACTTGTCAAGCTATAGCAGCTTTGGTACTTAGCTTGATAACGGAGACACATGTGAACAACTTGATTACCGAAGCTGATATCACCTTACCCGGTATATCACACTTGCACAGCCACCAACCTACTCAGCGAGGCAGTGTAATCCTTTAATTTCGTTTTAACCCACACGTCGGCTGCGTTGAGACTCAGGTGTTCAAGCCCCAGGCTCTTCATGGTGCCACTCACGCTCTACCCCGGCCGGTATATGTTGAATGGTTATTGTATACCAAAAATCAACGCCCACCTTATAAACGGAGCAGATTGTAGATTCAGTTCTGAATTACCTGCTGAGACGATGTTACGAGACGTTTCTTGGTATGGGACTTTAATCTGCAAACCCTAAAATCTGTGGTCGTTCTCGGTGAGTAGTTGAAGGCGGGATGGAATAAGCCTAAGTGTGTTGCACTGTTGTACAGCCACATCACTTCTCCAACGTGGTTATATACAGGAGACCCCTTTCTATTTCGGACCTCGTACAAAGTATCAAGGAACTCTTGATCGACGAAGTAACAGCGGGTGTTCATTTGGACCACAGTGATCTTGCAAGTCTTTCATTATGCGTGCTATCCAGAAAATCGTAAAGATGTCATGGAATAGTCTTGCTTCGTGACCAAATTTGATCATTTCTCTGACATTATTGGTGTAACCTACTGGTCTGTACTAAACAAATTGTCCACCAAGTTGTCTGAGGGGCTTTGTGGACCAGTATAAGAACCTGTTTGAAAGAAAACATGATCAAGCTTTTAAAAGAGACGATACCTTTCTTAAGGAAAATATTTGAAAATGCATTACCTTGAGACTCATCTTGACTAAATTACATTGCATCTCCGAGCGAGAAATGCTAGGAATTTTGTGAAAAACCATGAAACCACTGTGCCGAAATTTTCAGGGTGGATACAATAAAGTATCAACAGGGCTCTGTAGCAAGATATTTTTGACTAAAAGCCAACTTACAAACACGTGACCAAATATTTTACATCCAAACACAGCAAGTAGAGCAGCGAAAATGGCGCAAGCAGCGACTAGCGCTCGTTGGTACCAACGTGGTTCTGATCTCCAGGGTGTACCGCCACTTTATCAGCTTTCACAGCAGGTTACACAGCCAGCAGGTCTCAACCAGACATCTTTTACCAACACAGTTTGCTTCCGTATTCGGTGTCCTTGCCGGGGTACAGTCTACCTCGAACACACGTGATTCGTTTAAACGCAATGAAATTTGCTTTCATAAGTCAATGTGAAAGATTAGCCAGATGTTTTATCGATTTCCTTATTTCATGGTGGTTCCGACAATGTAGAAGAAACAGGAAGTCACTGGAAGCTACTGGAATGGCAACCGTGCGGAACCGGAGAAGTATCTGTCGACAACGCTACTTCCAGTTATAGCCATGGTTGTGGAATCCATCGTCACTGTGACAAAATTCGGGTAAATGGAGCATAACAGAATTCTCGCTCCAGGGAAACGATGATTTCGCCTGAATCAGTCATGCAGTAAAAGCATACTTGTACCCTGCACATTGCAGCCGAAGTCATTAGGTGTTAGTGTAGCAGTAAATGCATACTACCTAGATTTTATTCAGGCACATTACATCATCTATAATGGCAATATTTTTCCACTGATGTAGTACAATTTAACAGGGGAACCAGATTTTGGTTGGTGAAAAAACATGTTACGTCATCCGCAAATATGGACTGGCAGCAATCTACCTCAAACACACAAACTCCGGTGTCGTGTATCTCAAAGTTCAACAATCAAATCACCCCAGTTACTGGTCTTCTGGGTATACGCCATCAAAGCGTGCACTACTAGCGAATAGGGTTACAAGTTCTAAAGCGCACAATGTGCAAAAGTCTGACGGTTGAATCAATTTAACTTTCCCGTCTTTCCTTATTTTCTCAGCAGCATTTCGTTGCACATCGCTAAATGTACGCTCCTCCTTCGTTGCTTGACCAGAGGCATATAATAAAAGCCACCCCATTGGAATGAATTAGGTGAAGATTGTTTTTATCATCATTTACAAATTTGTGTACACCTTTATTGTCTATCGGCAATTGGAGTGCCCTAGGTTTTATCCCAATTGCTACCCTCAACCTCAGAACAATTAACGTTTTGTGTTGAAGCAAATCTCTGAAATTAGTCACTGGACCGTATCCCAATTGGAATATCGTGAAACCGCTTTCGCTCTACACTGCAATTACCTACAGCTCTGAGACATTTTATTTGGACAAATTTTTCCTTTACTTATGCGCACAATTTGCGCTATTACCCATACACATTAATTTGACCTCACTCAATGGAGGAATATCCCATTACTGTGTAGTAGCTATATAACGATTTACATTTTCACTGTAAACCGCTCAAAATCATTCAGTTATTCACTCTCACTGCTGACTATTTTGTCGGGTGCAATAATCCAAACTGCCCTGTAGGGCGACGACCTAAGCAACCGGCCTATGATCGATCGTATGAACGATAGTATAATACGAATAAAAATGTTAAGGCTTGACAGGTCCCCTAGAATTGTTTCGTGAACTGCCTAAATTCAAGCATGTAAAACGTAAAGAAATCGCACTTCAGTGGATACACCGTATTTTCTAAGTCAATAAGCAGTAAACCCGCTTACTCCGATTTCGTGGGGTTTAGTATGCGCAATGGCTGACTGAGTCTTTCCGTCACTCGAAGAGCAGAATGGAAACAAGTTAATGCACATGTAATGCATCATCGACTTATTTCTTTAAAGTGGGTAGCAAGTGTGTAGAAATGACGAAAGTCGAAGAAGCGCTATAAGGCTGAGAAAGTTGAAAAGAAAAGTAACTACAGCAGCATTTCAGCCGAGTGTATTGGGTGGCCTGTCTCAGCTGTATCCACTCTATTTTGTGTTGTGGCTAAGTTTTAGCAGTTGCTGGCAAGCGCTCCCGGGGGTTTTAAGAGCTGGTACGCCAGAGTGTGATCTCATTATATACGACGATAAAATCCGCTGTAAAACCCTAGGGCATTCACTCGCAATACTAATTCAAATGGAGCAGCCCCTTCACATTCATGGTTACCCTTCACTGTAAGGTATCCAGGGCAGTCACATCCCGTTTCAGCCAGGGTTTCGAGTCCTAAATCCCGCCCCCTGCATTGGGCGTCACATATGCGTTTGGCGTTTGAGGGATGATGGGTAGGTCGAACTGTTTGATCATCCAACGTATGAGATCAACATGTGGATTCACTGTGTAACACGTCTTCAATGACTGAGCCCAACATCTGCGGTCTTATTGCATCACCTTCGCGAGGACGCGCCCTTGTGAATCTGTCCTCAAATGGTGACCTACAAGCCCATCTGCATTAGTAGTCTTGTGGCATACATGTGCATTTTGTATTTGCCCCCAATGAAAGGAAGTAGATTTCCCCATGACCAATTAGATGCACGGTCCAAGTCCCGCTGCAGCAGTTGGCAACACAAGAGAAGCAACACCAGTTTTCTGACGTCCACCTGAAGAGCAGCCAGCGAACGTTAGCTGACGGCAGAGTGACTACAAAACACCAAACAACAAACACCAAAAAACGAAACCAAACACCACAACAAATGTATGGTGATATTAAGTCTACTGTGTCGCTGTTGCACGTGATTTTAGGTAGTATAAGGAAGAGTGGTATATCTCACTGCACCAGTCGTATCCGTAAGGTATGTGCTGAAGTGACTTGAACAGTAATAAATAAGTACCATAAATGACGGATTTAGTATTGATATTGTATCGGGTGCGAAAGCATTCCACTTGTAGAGTGCGTACTAGCATTATGAGAAAAGCAGGACAGTCTAACCGCTAAAACTATATTTAGGTTATAATCTAAAATTGCTTACCTAGAGGCAACGGTAGCAGATCATGCGCTTCTCCCATTTCTTATTTGTCTATACCTTAAAACCAATAAAAAGACCCTGGCATTTTAAACCAGTCTTAGTAGTATGGACTTTGGGACTTTGGAAACTTAATAGCGTCCCCAACGACCGAATCATGCTGTGTTCAACCGTTCCCAATCTCGCGCTTGAAGCACTGACTTGGTTACCTTCGAGAAAGCCAGTAAAATTAATTAGCTTCAGAAAACGAACATATCAAAATGCTGCGCAACATATGAGGCGGTTTCCGGTTGTTTTTCAAATTTTAACTTTTGTAGCTTCGGAGGCTATAACCACAACAAGTGCAAAGAATGGAATACAACCTGAATACAAGTCGTCAAAAGCCTCCCATTAGCTCCTCCACACCTTCCTCAACCATAGAAATGGCGTTAGCTTTACTTACATTTACACCAACGTTCTTAAGTCTAAAGTAGACACCATAAAGGCAAAAGACGCATGACCGGCGACTCGATGGGTATCGGTGCCCGGCCGGCTAACATAGAACGGTGCATTAGACATAAAATTTGATGCACCACGAGGAATTCTGACTTAAAATGTTAGCAGTGTAATCCACTGTTAATGTCAGTGGATAACCTTTCGTCAGCACACCTCCGAATTAAAAACAAAAATATACGCGTTTGATGGAGTTTCCATGGCTTAAACTCCAGCTGGAAAACTTCGAACAACCACCAGACGGGCAGCAGCAGAGCAATCAATTTCGTTCATCTTTAGCCCGAGTCACCAGTAGCCCTTTATGATGGCAGTCATACCTAAGTCCTTCCTGAAGTTATGATTTTCACTTCAATATGTGCGCATTTATATAAGGACGCGTGGAAGTATGATTCGGTCCCAGCAGATAGCAGTAAACTTAGTGGGTTTTTGACATAATGAGCGTAAAACCCTTCCCTTGAAAATATGATTAAAGTAGCAATTTTAAACGCTTCTGGTGCGCGGCTTATTTGATGGAACAACATCACCTGTTTGCCACTGTAACCACAAAGCAACTCAAAAACTATGTACTCAGAGCAGTACCCATTAAGAATGCTGCCAAATCCAATGCCTGCTGCATGTGCAGGTAAGAACAAGAACGGAGCACACTCACATAGAGACTTCGCATTGCTCTGTGTAACGAGAAACCACCAAACAACAACCAGTTGTCGGCGCTTAATCAGTCGGCATAAAGTTACCGCTTTTATACACTTATTTACATGCTCTTCCGATGTTCAAGAAACTATCCCATAGCTATACAAGTTATCAGAGTCGGCCTATAATACTTCCCGGACGGAGACTTTGCGGGAGAACGATGGCCTCTGACTTTATTGTTAATTGAAGAGGTAGCTACGTCTCCTGCTACCAAATAATTTTCAGATGCACTTCAGATCCTGACTACAGTTCGTCCTGTCCTCTGAGTATAACGCATAAAGCAGGACCCTTTCTATGGCTAGCTAACCTCCACGAGGTGTCAGCTGGGTGGTTCGGCTCTAACCCGTTCGGTGGCAGCATTCAAGACGTGGTTGGTTTTAGCCTGGCAAGCGTTCCCCCTACAAAAAGCCACAAATGTCTGCTTAGCAACACTGTGACTTGCTGGATGTGACTCGCCACTAAATAAAGTCCCTGCCCAAGCTTACGCTGACAAGCCTAGCAGATGCACAGACGTCAAACATTTCTTCAGAAACCGGCGAAGCGATTGCACCCATTAAAAGGACAGTGACAAATTTACGAACACAAGCAACGCACCCACCTACATACCTAAATTTGTGAACCCACATATACGAAATCATATTATGCTATTGCACATTTCTAGCCCAATTGTTGTACCATTACCAAGATCATGACTTTGATGGCGTCCCTCGCGCGGCAAATATAAAACTTAGTTATTTATTTACTGAGACAAGTCGATACTGGACAGAATTCAATAAGGTTATGGTGACGCGCTTTCTGTTCCGATTCATCTCAGGTGCAAAGCTACCAAATAGCTTCACCACATACAGTTAAATTTTACCAGACTTCAATTCTTAATCCGCTAGCGTACTACGTTTTGGTTAATTTAACTTAGTAAAAAGGGAACAGTTTTCTTAGAAAGATGTAAGCAAACATCCTTGTCTCACACTGCTAGTTGTATTGAACTTCAGTGCCAGCATACCTGAAGTCTTCACTCAAACAGATGAAAGAGCTTAAAGTATTCATGTATAAGTGTTCACGTGATCAAGTAATCCCGAAGAGTACAGTAAATCATTGAATCGAAGGCCCCCGTGACGCAGAGGACTGGACTACGTTGGATTACTTATATCTGTAGCTGAGATCTGCAAAAGGACCTGAAGTAAGGCTGTGGCCACTGCGGCTCCAATTTTAAGGAAAGCTTGCCTGTTGTTCACAAACTTGGCTTTCATGAGCCCCAGCAATTCCTCGAATAAAGCGCAATGGAAAACTACTTGAAGCGATAGCGACCAGGCTGATCCACCAATGGCTAGCGCATTCCAAATGCTTGAACTACATTCAAATGAGGACCATAACAGCAAAACGTAATCGATTTGTACAGCTTACAGCTTGAGGATTTTGATAATAAGTGCAGTAACTTGAGTCGAGGGTAGGTGAATTAATTCAATCTGATCTTACAGCCTCAGCCCAATTCAAAACTCCTAACCCACGTTCGTGATTTTCCTGGTGGGTGTATCCAAGTAGACTACACGTGGAGAAGAGTGATCACCAGTTAACAAGGATTCACGAAACTCCAGTTGATTGAATAGTGCTCAAATTAAGTTCAAATTGTTTACTTTTTCTGGATAGGTTTTTCCCCTCGTCGACCAAATATTCTGACCCCAGGATTCCTACTACAACTTTTCCGCATATGGCAGCATGGATTCCATCACCGAAGAGCAATCAATTCATCTCCGTTTGCCGTTCCTTCAAAGTAAGACTCATGGTTGCCCTTGGGTATTTGCGAGCCACATCGTATTTGCTTCCGTGTTTTGGAGTCGCCAACTTGTAACGAAGGGACTTACATACTAAATACCAATTGATCTACCAGCTTAAAAACATCGAAGGCATGTGCTAAGTTTTGTCTTTCTTTTTTTCCAGTCTGTATAGGAATCCTTAAAACATGCTATCAGTGTGCTAGGAACAGCAAGGTTAGTCCTGACATCATTAGTCTAGCATCTAAATAGCCTCTACGATTTGACTGATGCAGGAAGGTTACGTATTTTCCCTAAGTTGTATAGAAGATGAGCAAGGATTACAATGGCGCATGATGTTCAAGCAGAGTTTTGTTGTAGCTACAAAATTCACGACAGAATCTCCTCAATAATGCATGAAGAGTCTGTGTCTGGTGGATTATACCGCTATAAATGTAATAATGTTAGTAAAGACCTTCAATACTATTTTCAAACGGAGTGACCCTTTATCCTGTTTAAACCAACCGAATATGCCTGTTTGTTGATACTTAATCAACTTTGTTTCATGCTGCTCCCAGATCTCAAACAAATACATGTCAATTCGGGTTTGGATATTCAATACGGTGTTCGCGTGAATCGACTTCCAAATTTGGTTTGTGAAATCTGTTTATTTGAGAACCAGTTGAGACGCTGTTGACCTCATGAACTGTCGTAAAATGAATGCCCAGCTTTTATGCATGATATCAGTGTGGCGTACTGAGGTATATAAATAAATATGCCGTCAAATTTATGCATTTATTCAATGAACTGGATGTATCCTAATTATACTGCTCTTGCCTTTAACCGCAGGTGATTTTGTAAAATTGCATTGGATCTCTTGACAAGTACAACCAGTGAGGATTCGCAGCTTTAAACGTTACGTTTACTGACACGTCGCGCAACTTTGAAACCCGCTTAAACGTAACAAAATATAAAGCTAATTAACCCAAATTCAGTAGCAACGATCTCATGCTTTTCTTTTCAAGTTCCACAAGGATATTTTACTGAGTTGTGCTGAAGTTGCAATTGTATGGGCTTACATGAGTTAAAATTAGTATCAAAGCAGATAGAGAAATGCAGAAAAACCAGGTGGAAATCACCGTTTATCAATATGCGGAAACAAATTTGAATGTTAGTTAAGTAAACTTATTTTATTCAAGCATACTTGTATCTATAATCGAACCAAATAGCTTCACTATATTCAGCATTTTTCAAAACCTTATTAACTGAGGTAACAATTATAGTGGTTATCAAGGAGGCCCTGCAGCCTACGTTTCGATGTGCGCTGGGATATTGTGTAACAACTTGTGGGAGCATCATATTCGTTGCCTGGATAGGATACAGCAACGAACATCCTCTTTACTCTAAAGTCAGCTTCATCAAGCCTACACTGAAACGCAGGTATTGATCATTCTACAATATAATGTGTACAAAGCATAGCTGTATCTATTCAATGCAACTACAACAGATCACTATTTTCATGCGAAATTTAAAATAATGTAAATATTCCTGAAGAATGTGATAGGATAGGCATGGAAATAGCGCAAGATATCTGTAGTTGTAGATTTTTCGACTGCATGCCGACTGCGACATAGGCTTTCACTGTGTGATCTATGCTAAGGTGTTAATGGCTTAAAAATCGCACTATCATTATTTTCAGGACCAACGAACACAACGTTTAAAATGAATGCTTAAATTTCTGAAGAAAAACAGCCTATAACAATATTTCAGAGCGGATGATTCCAAACGCTTTCAACTGTCACTAGCTAATTGGATTATTTTGATTACAAAGAGATTGACGGATTTTGTTATGGTCTCTATCTTACTTCATCAATATCTTCAAATACTCGTTTTCTCTCTTTGCAAATTATCCTCTTATATTAATAGTAAATATTTTGACCGCATTATTGTGCATATTACTTCTGCAGATCTTCTATCATTTTAACTTATTCGCTTTTGGATACAATCCGCCTAAAATGGTCCGACCGGTATCCGCATGTCGAAGACTTGTGAGACTTTATCGTTAAAAAACAATGAGTATAAATAATTTAGATAGAAATTCGTCACATCTAGACTCATCAGGTAGTCGTCACACGCCCGGAAAAACACTGTACGCGAGTATCATCCTTTCGGGAATCTTCAGCAGTGCGCATTCCATCGGATCCTGGTAGGGTTCGAAGTCACAACTCGACTGTTACCAGACCGTGGTTGAGACAACTGAGCTACGGGAAAAAGCAACGACCATCGTAAACGAGATAGTAGTTTTGAAATGGCGCCGCTCATTATCCTCAGAATTACGAATCACTGAAGTGCAAAGGACAAGGCGGCCCCCACACCAAGCGACGAGATTACCAAAATTAAGCCGCCAGTTAACTTATGGCATTATAAGCAGTTTGGTCTGCGTACTGTTTACGTAGGAGTAGTAGGGGGAGTTGTATGGTATAGGTAGAAATTCGTCACCTCTAGACATTCGGTCTCGCAAGTCAGTCCTGTAGTGTCAGCTTGAATTTCTTCCCATCAGCCTTGCTGGGTATGATCTCACCACTTTGAGGATATACGGTTTACTTACAAAACAGCAGAGTAACCTACAATCTCAACAAAAGTATCGTTGAATGAGGCCAACTCGTGATTGATTCCCTCAAAAGGGATCTGCATAGTTTCCATGCATCTCATCATGTTCCATGCAAATGTGAATTGATACACTAAGCAAATGCGTGATAGCAAAAGCGTGTTTTCCCCGCAGTGTGTTTTCCATTGCAGATCAAGTGGCACTGATAGAAGCTTCGTTCCTGTTACCATGGTGACATTATAGGGGACATTGATACATAGAATCTATTATCATGAAGAAGGCGATGAAGACAATGCTACAGTTTACACGCAGTGAGAAGCAAAGTGCGTACATTTTATTATCTCGTTGCGCTCATCATTAAATTTGTATAATTATATCGCTAAATAAAAGTGGTAGCTTAATAATTATAGGTGTCCTTTATTTTAAGTATGAGGAGTAATCTACAACAATTTAAAACAACCGATAACCAGGAAAATGGGTGGGTTGAGAAAATAGCCTAATTGGTGGTCACTCTTGTCATGTTGTAAGCTGGATAACTACTTGTGTCGTTAATTGTTTAACCACTGTACATCTCGCAAAAAGCATAAAGCTCTCATAACCACGTTGAAGATGCACGATTTTAATATGTTTCAATGTGGAATATAATATCTGTTATGCCTTTATATTGCATGGTGCAATTTTTACGCAGTATTTCAGTCCGTAGAGCAAGGATAGCATAAAATACGGATGTTATTACTTACCTAAACACTTCACATTTACTCGTGGTTTCACTCTCTAGAATTTAGTGTTGTTCCATCTTCCTGACTTAGTAAATGAAAGCAAAATCGTTGTTCCAACAGTGAAAATCCACTCACATATTTACGAAGATATGGTCGAATGTAAAACGAATAAGATCCTCGGCGTCTATACCCTGTCTTCCGTCTACCATGTATAGAAGTTTCGTTGCAGCCAGCGAAAATGAACAGTAACGACAGTTTACTGCAGATTGATGAGAACACTTCACTGCAATTTGATTAAGGTAACATCAATAGGTGACGGATTTTCGAAAGGTATCTTGCATGTATGTGCGTGTAATTGCTATGGATCACGTAGGGAGTGATATAACTCGGATGATCCACTGAACAGACGTGCCCAAAGGAAAGTGTCGAGTGTTGACAAGGGGGATGTTCCGAGAAGGAGTTATTAGTATTGAAATAATCGTCTGGTCAGTAGAAAAAATAACAGTGTTAAACTAAAGTAGACATCACAATTTACTTATGACCAAGTTGAAGTCTACAATATGGAGAATGATATAGAATGTGCCAGCATTAAAATAAATTGTCCACCCTATTTGATTTCCTTGCACTATCTTGTAACTTTAAAACGATACTAATAGCCTGTCAGCGGTTTGTATCAAATGTTAAAAGGTGCTGAATACTGCGCGTTTAAATAACTTTCTGTTCGACGCACTTGTAGTTAGGCGAGTTTGGTGGAGATAAATACAGTGATATTTCGCCCCTTAGTCTGATGGGAATGTTGTAGCGTGACGCCGATGAGGTACCCTTTAGTAGCCCAACTACCCTTAACATGGTTGAATCTTCTGGTTGTTACATGATTTTACCTTCCGGTAAGCCAGACAGACAGTAATAGTTGGCGTATCGTTCTAGGTTGCCTAACTCGCCCCCAATTTGAAAATAAGTGAATTCAGTTGGTTTAAAAGCAACTGCAATTTGTGTGCAAATATTTTGCACGTAAAAGAAGGAAATGACTGCAAGCAATCACCGTTAGGGTATTAGGATGTGAATTTCCTGCGATGACCACTTGGTTTGTTACTAAGTGCCTAACGGCTAAATAAGCCATGTGTCTGAAATCATGTAGGCATTGCGGTCACCGACCAGTGAATGAACCGACGACAGGTGTGGGCAAAAGAATAACACAAGAAGAGTATCAATTTTTATAGAGTTCGGTGAGGTAGTTATTCAAACACTAATATTGTAGCTGAGATATCGTACTGTCAACGGTCTTTATGTCTGGTAGTATGTGTGGTGGCCGAGGAAGCGTTTCATAATCTACCTGTTGCGTTAGTTATATTCCATCATAGTCAATTCCATTTAGTATAAGTTTTAGGCCCACAAATGGGTGCATTTTCGGTATTTTACATTTTGATCTCTAAATTTCTCAAATGGTTGCCATTAAATAGGTTAAACAAATGTAGATGCACTGTCTTATTTCGATCGTGTACCGACCCCCAGCAGCTGAACTAAACCGGGATTTGTATCCAATCAAATCAGAGACGGATTCATAACAAATTTTTAATGGGCACAAAAGTTTGTGTCCAACGAAAATAGAGGAGGAATTATGCGCTATATCTTGCCTTTATATTCGTAGTTGGATATTGTAGAGGGTCTTAGTGAATTTGGAATTTGTTTGAACGAAATACCTGTTTGCTTAATTTTGCAAAAAGGAGATATGTGCAATAGATGATGTAAAAATTGTGGTTCCTCAAAAAGTGCAACGGCAAATATAAGGGCCCAAAATAAATATGCACGACCGCGTTATGTTCACTACTTCGTTTATTAAAACCCAAACTCTTTGATTGCGGTTCCAAACCGTTTGGACCGAGGGTGTCATGCATTTGCGAACAAAAATTATGCGTGAGTTTCTCAGTGACAAACGTCCGTGGTCCTGAGACGAGAAGGTTCGAGCCCATTAAACCTACGTAGCTAGTACATTTAAACCTTTAATCACTACACCGTCTTCTCTGAAAATGTCCATTGAGCTACAGGCTTGCTAATTTTTGTTTCATATACCGGAAAATAATTTCTTTATTAAGGTTTGTTCAAAATCAACTCTAGAGAAACCCATTTATATATTTATGAGCTCAGAACATGCATCGTAAACTCAATTCAGAAGAAACTTGAGTCCATGGGTTTTGCAGCAAGTATTAAAGAGTCGTAAATTGTTCATTTGAAACACATACACAGATCAGCTCAAATGCCATCAAAGCTCTTATCCTGAAAAGCAACATTTATGGCATGTTTTGCTCAACGGATTATTGCTAACTGCAGTCAGGTGGAACAATATGACTGTTTGCTCACGTAGCGGAATATTTTGGCAATTTTGTTTTGCACATGATCAAAGATGTAAACTAAACCTCGCTCATCATAATAATCGCACGCGAAGTGGAAGCGCTTCTCATCTTCATATCTGCCATCGGCTCACTGTAGGCGACAAGACTGCCTGTCACATTTAATTTATGCGTAGAAATAGTAGTCGCAGTTTTCTACTTTGGAGAGGTATAATGCGAAAGACCGCAGCTGAGGTTATACTAGAAAGTTCGAGTATATTTTTAGCTTAAATGTCCTTCTGTTAAAATAGCTTCACAAGCATCTTGGCCGCTGTCAACTACGACTTCGTACTTGTTATCGTCTACTAGTTTTGTCAATTAACATGCAGTAAACTTTGATACGATTTTCATCCTGGAAATCGCAATATCTTTTAGCCATGGACTTGGGTTGATCCCATTGACATCACTTGAAGTTGACAAACCGAAAGCAAGGGGTGTTAAGGACATTTGGATGTTGAAGTAACCCAAATCGTGCGCTGGGGTGCGCTAATGTGGCTTTACTGTACAAGTATTCTAAGAATATAGGTTTTTAGGATCCCTGTTCGTAGTATCGATGAGCGCTTGAAGGAAACCCGCCGCGTTCTCTCTAAACTGAAAGGGTCCAATCGGCACGCTGTGTAGGCGCGCAAAGGTGTAAGAGACTGCACGTAATGTGCTTTACGATTCTCGCTGATAGCCTTCTCTTAGTACAGCCACTGTCCTTGCTGTAGTAAGTAAAGTGGAATGGTAAATAGGTAAAAGTGAGCAGTTTGCATAGGAGTCAACAACAAGGCAATTTCCACGTGTCCCACAAAAATGTGAACAAAGAGCATGTTGCTCTCCAACGTTTACATTCCGTATACTCCCACTAGATGTGGCTTTAACGCCGTAGTCAGGTATTTCCCTAAGAAGGCTCGATTATATTCGTAAGACATCTGGCCAACTTCTAATAAGGGGTGGTTACCATTGAAACACTTGATGGTAAGGCGACGCTTTCCCTGTAAGCTTTTGGCAGCCCTTACTTATAAGAAGCCGAGGTGCTCGAGTGATTAGTTGTGTCAACGCTTTTGCGTTATTCCATTCCACCATCTTTATTGACTTTAGTTTACGAACTTTTGATTTCATGACCTGTTCGGTTTTATTGCTGCCTACCACATTACGAACCATTCGACTAGTCTGCGAGAACTTTTCGTTTTCTGGTTGGTACCCTGATTTTCCGTTATAACAACACCTTTTCACGGTATAACAACCTTTTCATCGCGTAGCTATTGTGTTAAGGACACGCAATGCTGTTTCGCCGTGTAGGTCACTTCTCGGTGTCACTACCGTAGGACTGTTTGGCAAGTTCTATCCTTGTACTCGTAAGCCACCGCTTGTCACCGCATTGGTCTGTGTTCAACTAAGCAGATATACGTTAGTATGTGCAAACTGAACTTCAACTGCTATTTTACCACATGGATTTGGTGGAATAGAGCAAATGAACCCTAAGGACCAAGTTTCAAGTTGGGGTCGACCTAGAGGAGTAGGAATATCCGGGGCTACTTTTAACACGACACGCGCAAGCAAAACCCGTGTCGAAACCATCAAGCGACCATCCTAAAATAAAGAGAGCATTAGCCAGCGAAGGAATTTAGTCGCTCAATCATTGCATGATACATATATTTTAACTTACCAATGCAATTCTCAGATTTGTCAGCGAAGTTGACGTTCGAAGCATCAGCCGGCGTTTCGCGTACAATGCAGCATTCGCCTGATGTTGTTTGCTAGCACTAACTCCAAATTACCAACTGTGATCCCGCGATATTCTTGTAAAATGATCCGCTTCAATTCCTCAAGAGCGTTCAGCTTCGTCTTGTAACTTTGATGTTTCAAGTAAACCGCGAGGAAGGAATAAATTAGTTTCAAAGCTGCTGACTCTGCAGTCCACTCTATAAGTCCTCCCCTCCCGATTCAACGGTAAGGGATTGTCTGCTTGAGAAGATCCCGCACCATTTATGTATAATGTGTAGGTGCGCTATCTTGTTGCAACAAAACGGTACTTAATAACCCAGCGGCTTGCAGTTAAGCGTGGCTACAATTTTGCAGTAAATATCTTTAGGAGAATGCTAGAAAACGCATGT